>CM028368.1:15387393-16038194 GCA_016624345.1 Platycodon grandiflorus
AAGAATTGCTTTTGATCTTCAGTTAAGTCAATGGACCAGGTCAACGAGGTACACAGATAGCAACTTCTTGGACTAAGTATTGGACCAGGTCAACAAGGTACTAGTCAGATAGCAACTTCTTGGCCTTGTATGTATGTCGACGGTCTACCCAATGATAAACATTTTAGGGACAATTTGATTTAACTTTTTGAAATGTGTTTATGGTTTATCATAAGTTATTTTTTAAGTATTTAATTCGATAATAAGTCGGTTATAAGTCATGTACCATTGATTCAACATATTTAAGTCATAAGTTATAAGCATTAGGCCTCTTATTTTTATTTTTCAAATTCACAAAAATCATCTTCCTTAATAAAACTACATTCCAAGATTACTCTTATTTGCAAACTAAAATTCTTTTCGACTCTTGCATATTCAAAATTACCCTTATTTATGCCAACTTAAAACAATTCATTATCAGCATTCTAAACAGCTAAATCAAAAAGTACTAATTCATCAATCTATTACTCATAAGTCTATCGATTACAAATTTCAGTTAAATGAAACAAAATCTTAATATCCAAACATGTCACAAGCCCACACAACTCATTTAATTGACTCAATGGCAACTCTGTCAAAACCTTACACGGGAATTACAAAATTATACTTTTTCGTCTAAAAGAATAATTACACTTTTTACTTTGGTCTTTCCTAAAAATAATTATTTCTAAGAAAATAATTTATTTTTTATAAATAAATTAAAAAAAAAAAAAAAAAGACAAAACTTATACTAGTAAAATTCAAAAAATGTACAAACAAATAAAGTTATGATTTTAGAAATTTCAACTTGTCAAATAAATAAAACTATTTTTTTGGAACAGAGAGAATAATAAGTACTCTGTATTAGGACTAACCTGTAAGATTAAACTGTCTAGATTGAGGAAACCCAACTACAGTGCATACATCCACGACTCAATGTTACTGTTTATCGTTGAGCTGTAGATATATTCGCATGGTGCATACAGAAGTAACATCCACGACTCAATGTTACTGTTTATCGTTGAGCCGTAGATATTCGCATGGTGCATACAGAAGTAACATCCACACGTAGCCTTCTCCTTGTCACAACTAATCATTTTTTTAACAAACGGTACCAAAATGAATGATTTTTTCAACATCACAAATTCTCTCCCTTCTAACTCCAGATATACCTAACCGTTCAGATTTTAGCGGGTGCATGATTCATTAGTGCATAAAGGCGGCTTCAAGGAAATCCAAAGATCGTGCCACTTTGTTAAGACTGGAGTGTAGTCATCAGCTTTAATAGAACCTCGATCTCCTGTGGAAGTTTGATATTGTAACTTGGTACTCTAGATCAAACTGGTACAAATCCGAGGCCGGAGGGTGCTGCTATATCCATATCTGTACATCACTTCTTGTAAGAATTGAGCAATCGCAGCAAAATTTTGTATAGACAAGAAAGTGAAGGGTTATAACACACAATACCACCATGAATCAGAGCAGCAGCAAGTCACAACTTTATCTTAGCATTTGCAGCATTCAACTAAACAACAGCAGAAACAAAGGTTGACTATACATATATGACATGCAGGTCCAACTCCCCATACGCTAGTGTAGAAGAAAGAGACAAAGGGGAAGGGAGAACAAAGAGGGGTTTGAAATAAAGTAAAACGATGATTAACAGGCAAAAATTTGCATACCTTATGACCGGAAGAACACGTAACTATATGCAACTACTCGGCCTGAATCTTCAATATTACTAGCATATATGAAAAGATTTCAACTTCCACATAATAAGAAGATAGAGAAACAAGAAATTTTGTATGAGCATCAACTCCTATGACCTATATAATGGAAGTATTCCCCAGCTTTTGATATATTATTCTTCCAAATAGTCACCAACAGAAAAACTTTCCAGAATTCGAACCCCTTTCAGCAGATCATATGCAGGGGTGTGTGTGTGTGTGTGTGTGTTCGAGCAATGACACAAACCTTCTAGCCATCTTCATCTACTATCGGTACTTGACTATTTTTCTACCAACGCTTTTCGTAACAAATTCCCATCTCTCCCACCTTGTCTTTGTTTTCCCACAAGAGAAAGGACCCAAGCTGAGTACAATATCTCATTCTGGCAAAGAAGCAAGAATCTCAGTAGCAGTTACTCCAATCACATACCAAATATCCCTAGTCCTATTTCACCAGAGACGCTCCAATACCAAAATGCCCAGCTAACATCAAAGTACAGAAAGATCAAACAATTCCCAATTTTACAAGTTCAGAAAAAGTTAAGTCCTTTTTGGCAATTGTACCTACAGACATTGAGAACAACAAAGAGCTTATATACTTTGCAGCTAATCAAACATTATAAAACTAACAATAGTCCAAAACACAACCAATGACTTGTGAATTGTGATTGACATTTTTACTTTTCCTTACCTCCAGCACAAGACATTGAGATAATATTATGCATAACATATCTAAGTCCAATTAATTTAAGTGAAAGGGTGCAATACAAAATCCTCTGAAGTCTGATGCCATCTAGGAATACATGATCTGTTATAGAAATTAAACAAATACTTCTCCACCAATTTTTCTAACAAGGAATAAGAACAGCAATGTGACAATTACAACGATTGCATGTCACCCATCTATCATGACTTATCGTAACACAAACTTACCGAACTGGTGAAATGAACTATAAATCTCAACTATAAATTCTCTAGTTAACAGTTTATAAGAGTTTGAAACTATCGCCACAAACTTACCGAATGAACTACAAACAAGTCACAGAATGCTACGACTCTTAACGGGTCAAAGACACCTTTGGACAACTCATATCAAAACCACCATTCTCCACAAATCAAAGCCTTACTTTTCCCAAAACCAAACGTCAATCAGCAAAGCCAATTGCCGAGCCAAAAGAGATTAGCTAGAGATTCCCATTATCAATACGACTCTCATTGCCCATTGCCACAGAACCATCTCCCGAATCAAAAACCAGTGTTTCTGGTCATTGCCCATACATAATATACTTAAAAAGTTCAAATCCAGTAACAAGAATAATGAATTGCAGAGCAAAAGGGCATTGCTTATGAATATCAATTCCCGATAAGTTTGTGAACACCCATTCGCAAAAGTACATTCTCCAACAAAAGCTACATCCATAGAGAAACATTCTACTCTAATCAACTTTCCAAATCTATCTACTACTAAGCCTCGATAAATCAAAGAAAAAAATCAAAGATAGAAACTAGCTATCAAAACTCACATATAACCTCCACGCCTTTGCCAATATTTAAGAACTTCCGGTCAATCAACTCCACAAATTATCTCCAAAAATTCCCCAAATCAAGACTCTGGAGAGGGCATCCTCTTTGCCTTCTTGTTCTTCTTCTCCAAAAGAGCCTTTGCAAATGTCTCCACAACCTTTTGCTGTGACTCGAGAATCATCTCAGTTCTCTTCATCTCCATCTCCATCCTCATCCCCTCGATTTCCCTAGCCATATCCATCTTCATTCTCTCCATCCTCACAAACCCATCTCCCAACATCTTAATCGCCTCCACCATTTCCTCTAGCGGGTTTCCCTCCCTCCTCTTCCCCCCTCCACCACCTCCGCTGCTACCACCGCCACTCCTCTCTGTCCCAAATCTCCCAATATACCCATCCCTCACACCCGGATTCCCCGAATTATAATTCGGGGAATGCCCAAAGTTAGTATTACAATCATTAAATTTCGAATACACTTTCGCTGTTGGCAGCATCCCCCCAGTACTAGTATTCGATCTACCCGGAATTTTAATTCGAAACGGACCACCACCACTTTTACCCCCGACCCCATTATTAGCAACCGACCCATAAAAACTTTGATGGATCGGAATCGCTTCCTTAATAACCCCTCTCCCAGAATACAAATCATCCTGATCTTCATCCCCTTCTTCTTCCTCCTCTTCAACATCCTGATAACTAGGTTGAGCGTTCACCGTAACAACCGCCGGCAGCGATGACCCCTTCTCCATCGCATCCATTCGATTGAAATGAACCCAAGAAGAACAATATCGGTGACCTTTCGGGGTCGTGACGGCGCGTTGGATTTCTGCACGATACCGTTTTCGTAGCTTCTCCATTTTGTGACGACACTGGACGGAGGTTTTCTGTGGGGTACCGGAGGAGAGGACAACGCACGGCGACGGCATCGGCGACTTCTTGCCAGTGTGAGGCACGGAGGTTGCCTCGTCGGAGGGAGTACCATTTATCACGGTAAGCGTCGATGAGGGCGACGGTCTCGTCGTGGGACCAGCAGGGAGGGGAGACGGCGGGAGGTGGTGGAGGAAGGTGGGAGGAGGAGGGTGGTGGTATGTGGGTGTTGAGGGGAGGAGGGTGGTGAGGACATGGTTGTTGTGTGGAGAGAGGAGGAGGGCGGTGGTTTGGGGTGACATAATGGAAAGAAGGGGTTGGGTGGGTAAATGGTAGGTTAAAAAGTGGGTGGAGGAGGGAGAAGGGGAGCGGCTGACTTGGAGATCTAGAAAGATGAGGCCACCGCTTAGGGTGGGGTGGTGGGGAGGGCTAAAGTGCGCCGGGGGTGTTAAGGTGCGCACACCAAAAACAAAAGGGTTGAGGAGGGGGGCTGGTTTTGACCGTTTGACCGCCACCACACATGGTTATTGGCCGCCCCATAGCTCGGCCGGGTTGGGTTGGGGTTGAGTGAAGTGAGGTGGCTCTTGGGCCTATGTTTGGCTTCTCATTTTTTTCACTCTCACAAGCAAAGGTTTATGGGTGACACCGACCGACGATGATGATCACCATAATAATACTAATACATATCCCATGCTTTTATGACTTTTTTTGTGGTGGGGTCATTATCCGTTGGCATTTATTGGGATGAGAGCGGAGACAAGTGATTAAATTAAAGTTAACATGGAGGTCACGTGACATATCGCATGGTTTCTAATTTTTTTTCCCATATAATAGTATCATGTTTTACTTACCTTCTACGTATAGCTCTTTTATTCTTACGGTATATATCGGAAGCCTCAAACTCATCACCTTAAGTGTAAACATACATTGATACATTGCAAAGACATCTCAAACTCACCATCCCAAGCGTAAACATAGCATTGGTTCATCACACTTTAGCAGTGACCGTCTTACTATATAACTTATCGTACATTATACATACTGACATCTCAAACTCATCACCTCAAGTGTAAACATACAATTAGTACATCATACCTCAATTCATCTCAGTAACATGGAGTGACCGTCTTATTGTATAACTTCTCTATCTAATCGCACTGATTTTCCTTGAACTTTAACTTTTTTATGCTAATCAATTTAGAGCTTTAGGTTTTGTTCAAAACCTATTTAAAGAACATTTTTCCACTCAACTGTGTCCTTCTTTTTCACAGACATTAGAAAGAATCCCAGTGGCATCACGAATGGAGGCTATGGTGGATTAAATGTCAACGGTTGTAGCAGAATGTATCCGGTGTATTTACAGAGATAAGGTGTAGGTGAGAGGTTGAAGACCGTTAATGTCATCTTCTTCTCATTTGGTAATTAATGATAAAACCAATTGTTCTTTGTTTGAATGGAATACAACCTTAGAAAATTTAATACATAATAATTTAATACATAATACATCTTTTTTCCCGACAAGTTTGTAGCGATTTTTGATTTCTTTAGTTGTTAGAAATGAAAATCAAAAATTAAATAAATTATATTCTCTCAATTTCTAAATCATTGTCCTGTGACTTTTTTAAGTCATAGGAACTGTTTTTCAAAGGAAAATTGTATGTATATTTTATTTTATTTTTTTAAATCACAAAATACGTGAGTTATAGTATTTTTCAAGTACTAAGGAGAATCCATTACAAAACCGCTCAACATGCTAATTAGTATGTTAAATTAAAAAATGTTGAAAAAAAATGGGCTTATGATCTGGTTCCTAATGCCTGGCCAAATGGGCTCGTTGATTACTAATTGTATATTATTAGTTGGTAATATTCTAAACGAAAATAAAGATTGGTTTAACTTATCGTACAAAGAACATGATTAAGGACAAGTCACAAAAAGGAAAAAAAAAAAATTAGCAGCAAATTTTCTCTCTTTCTTTACATTTCACTAGAATACTCTCTTTAAGAGCCCGTTTGGTACAGCGTTTTAAAAATGCAGCGTTTTAAAAAATGCAGTGTTTTAAAAACGAAGGTCTTTCCTTATAAATACGTTTGGGATGTCACTTCAATACGCAGCTTTTTTTTTCCTAGGAGCGTTTTAAAACCTGCGTTTTGGGAAAAAGCTGGGAATTCCAGCGTTTTAATTTTTAAAACGCAGTGCGTTTTCTACCGCAGTATTGAAACACATTTTTTGCAAATAAGCTACGTTTTGGCCAAAACGCTCGACCAAACGGGCTCTAAATCTCATTGAAAAGATATTTGTGCTATGTGATATCAATCCGAGTATCCAACGAGAATGAATTGTAAATCATATTATTTGTGGTGTATGTGTGTCTTTCCCCTTCGCTACGATCTAGGATATGAATTTGCACTAGGTAATTCAAGAAATTATTTTATAGCTCATCTTTAATTAATTGGTAACAAAGCCGTTACGTTTGTCGCTCGCTTCGTCATACCATAAATTTCATGCTTTTGGGTTTGTTAAATACAATTGGTAAAAATGGATCAACTGGGTAGTTGATTTCGTGACCAAATCGTTGTGTGTTTTGAGAAATTTATATATATATATATATATATATATATATATATATATATACACACACACACACACACACACACACACACGAAGCTTATGATGACAATTTTCGTTCTATTGCGTTGGGTAAATCTCAAGATAATGCAAAATTTAGTGTTCTAAAAACTGTGATTTATTGATCTATAATTCTTCTACATTGCGTGGGTTTTCGAACAACATATTATACATTTATATGTTTAATTTGGATGAGTGTTCTGAAAATTACTAGGCGAACGCCGGGCGCCAACCAGCGCTTAACGCCTAGGGGGTCTAGGAAGAGACTAGAATTAAGGCATAATTGCCGTGATTTTTGAATTTTTTTTCTTAATATAACCTAATTAACAAGCATTAAACCATCATATATAGTAATTGCAAATATCTCCAAATAGACAAATAATTCAAATATCATTCTAAAGTTCAAAACAACAAAACAATAATTAATAACTTAATACATCATAGGTTCATAACACCTGATGCAGCAATATAAATTTGAGCAAATAATACGAATTAATTTTTTATATATAAAAAATTGCCTAAAACGATGCCATTATGGGCCAAAGTTTTTTAAAAATAAAAAATGAAAAAAATTAGTGGGTTGGGTGCCTCGGTGGCCGATTTGCTCAATTTTTTTAGACACCTAGGCCGATTTTTAGAACACTGATTTAAACTTAAACCGAGGTTTTACGGCCTCGGGAAGTTGGCATCGCAAAACATGTTCACGGAACCTAGATTAGGGACGATGAACAGTGACCGCAGATGAACACCACTCTCAGCTCTAGCTATTGAGCCTCACATGGATCTCGCCTAAGCAAGCAGAATACACGACAGTGACCACCACCGAGCACTCAGCTTCTTTCGACTTGCCCCCCCTTCTCTTCTACCTCCAACGGCCCGTTTCGATCGGCGCTTTCCTGACAACAGCTAAACATACTCTCTTTCGATATTATCCTGCGCCTCGCAGGCAGGTTCTCAAATCAAACTAGAATTTCGACAAACTAGAATTGCAGGCTTACTTCCCACGTTCCCACACTTTTCTTCCCAGTCCTATGCTTTCCACTACAAGAAGAACTAGAAAAAAAAAGTCTTATATATATACACAATTATTAGTCTAGTTCGCCACAAGGGACGAAAGCAATAAGAGATGTCCTAACCGAAGACTTTATAGCTCTGGTTGGGACGTGGTCGTCCACTGAATCTACAGATCGTCGTCATCCGTGTCATCCTACGACACAGAAAAGGCGGCGCATATCCTCCACACATCAACTGGAGTGCGTGACACGAAGCTCTGGTCAACTGTCAACGAAGACATGACAACCACTTTAGCATGCAACATCAACGCAAAGGGGTTAGTGTGCCTCACCAGCCCTAACACCTATGTGGCGCAAGCGGTGCTAGATATTCTTGTTTTATTAGGTTTCTGTCTAAGCTTTGGATTCTCATGATGGCCCAAGGTCAAGGGAAACAGTACTTAAAGAATGAAGAGTGTACAATGTTTACATTATTGGAAAGTATACGAGCCGGGGTGCTCATCGATCGGTAGTAATTGGTTGCACCAACCATGATTATAGAGAATCGGAGAGTCAACAACTAGTCAACGTGATACATTTATGATGAACATTACTTTTCTCTTGTTCTTGTTAAGGGTTGAGATCTCTGTATGAAAATGATAAAAGTTATGTGTTTTTACAAAATCGGTGAAGCTACTTGTGTAATTTCAATTAATGCAACAGTCCGATTACCTCAAATAATATATGTCAAGTAAAAACTAAATTTATATTTAAATATTTCCAAATTTATCCCGGCAGAATGCTATTTTCCCCAAAAATATGCCAACATAGATAGGATTTCCAAGTGCTTTTCGTGGCAAAAGTTTGCTGCAACCGCAACAACCATATGATATGAGCTATCAGTTTTCGTGGAAAGTATAAAGCTGCTGTGAATCAAATCATCAAAATGGAAAAAGGTGAGATGGGAGTTGAACCCGACGTGAATCGAACACGCAACCTTCTGATCTGGAGTCAGACGCGCTACCATTGCGCCACGGATCCTGTTGTTTCTTAAGTCTCATAAACAAATATTTATCAGAAAAACCCCAAGAGATTGTACAACAACCTTTTAACTTATGGTTTAATTCGATTTTAGAATTGAAAATCATCCATTTCTAAAAGCATGTGATATGGGAAAAATATTATCAGATAGATATTCATAGGTAGCTTCCATTTTGTTTCACTCTCTTAACTCTTTTCTACTTTTTTTTTTTTTTCTTCTTTTCACGTGATATATTACATTGCACAACTTTATTTTATTTTTCACGTGATAAATTATGTTGCACACGGCTTTTTTGTATTTTATTTTTCACTTGATAAATTATAATTTATTGCATATTCAGGTATGCACACAAGGATTTCTAATACTCCATCCGTTCTTAAATTATTGTCATGTTCGACCTGGTACATAGACTAAGAAAACACAATTAACTCTATTAATAATATTTATATTTTTGTAATTTCCCACTTTTAACCCTATGGAAATGAGTAAGATGACAATGGTACTTTCATTAGCCAAAAATTTAATTTTTGAAATTTTGAATAGTAATATATTCTCGCCAAATTTTTTTTTTTTTTGAATAATTCAAATTGTAAAGAGTAATAGTGTTACTTGATTGATTGTAAATTGTCCTATGCATTGGGTCACATAAGTTAAGAGTAAAATTTAAAAGAACAAAATGGTAGAAATATTTTCCTTAAAAATAATTAAAAAAAAGTTTCGAACAAAATAATTTTTAGAACAGACAAAAAAGGAAAGGATGATAATAATTAGGGACGGAGGAGTACTAATTAGCGGAATGTTGGGGAAAAAAGGAAAAACAGAATTGCAAGCAAGTGAAGTGAAGGAAGAGTTAAGAGCCTTTTGTGGTGTGAAGTGATCTTCTCTCTATTTCTTACCATCTGTATATACTAAAATCTGAATAGCTCACAACACGATGGATCGATCGATCTTCTCATCCGTAAACCTTATGAGATATTATCCTGTTCCAAATCTACTAGCTCTTAACCAACTGAGCTACGCCCGTGAGGGCTATGAGATATTATCCAGATTATATATCTATTGTTATTTGTTCAAAAATGAACGAGAAGACATCCACATAATTTCATTCAACTACTCAGCTCTGATTGATTGGATCCACTTACTGTATAATATCTACACATAAATTTACAACAGAACACATAACAAACCTAGAATTCTAAACAAACAGAAGCTATATTCGTTTTCAGGAGACACTAATAAGCCTAATATGCTGACAATTATATGCCAAGTGCTACAATTCTGCACCAGAGCCTACTTGGACCATGTCCATGCTACTTTCAAAGTTTCGACCTCTTTATTCTTTGGAATCGTAACAAAATGGGGTTCTCCAATACAGCGACATTGACATTATTCCATATGTCCTGTCTGGTAGGGAGCTGTGCAATTTTCTCTGCTACTTCCATGTCTTCTGCAAGAACAGAACCAAATACAGTATATGTGTTTCTCCACTCGTTGTGGTTTGCTAGGCTGATGAAGAAATCAGGGCCAGAACGGACCCATGCAACTGATCCCCGTCTTATTCTGGGGCAGTCTTCTCTTGGGATATTTTTGAATTCGGTCCCACGTGCTTCAAGCGTTCCTTGAATCAGTGCATAAGGAGGGCCAAATGGTGCCTACACAGACATGACTCAGAAAGTTAATAGGACCTTCAATCTGTCATGTCCAATGCAAGAGAGTTTGACATATGATAAAATGGATGGTCAAGGATTCAAAAGTACCTAAAAGAGACAGAAATTACTCCGTCCATCCAATAAAAGGAGTCATGCTTCATTTAGTTTATCCCCTAAAAGGAGCCCTTCGAAATTTAAACTATAAGTTGTTCATGTTCTTCCAAGTTTATCATCACTTTCCTAGAACATGATGTTGTGGTTACATGTCATACGATAATACATAGTTTTAGTGCAACGTAGAGGGTATGTGGAAATGGAGAAACATTATTAAGAATTTGACTTTCAAAGCGAGACTCTTTGCTTGGACAAAGCTAATGCTTGTGAAAATAGCAATATAATAGTATCATGGGAAGAGATGTGTGTGTGTGTGTGTGTGTGAGTGTGCATCTGTGTGTGTGTGAATTAGGAGAGCTTTAGCTCTTTCCCTCTACGAGTATGCCACATTCGAGTTCAGTTTCTAGGTGATCTAGGTCGCAACTGGAGCTTGTATCGGTTCTTAAAGGTCCTAAAACATGAATACAGTAGTTGGGCATACTAACAATAATCTTACATTTTCATTGTGGTTTCCTCCAGAATCCCACAAGTCCCCACGAGTTTCTGCACGATAAAATTGGCAACCAGCGCAATGACGTGAAGCCAAGAGCTCAAGAACATAGGCAACAGAATATGGGGCGCAATCCGGAAAAAGCTGTAAGAAATTACGCGAGATGAAAGACCAGTAACATCGATAGGTAAGAACATATTTTCACGATGGACAAAAGAACGCTGATGATTTGCGAGAAAAGGAAGGCCATGATCTTAAACCTGTTGCTAATCACAGTTGTGATAAAACACTAACCATCTAAGCTAAAGACTTACTTCAATACGCATAACTCCATAATTGGTTTCCAAGCCAACAATACCCTGTGAGATTGATCAACATGTTAGTAGCGTCAAAATGATAACAAGAATACTTAAGTAATTGATTTGTCTTAATAACAAGATGTCAAGTAGGATAACTAGACAAAAGTTATCAAGTATGAGACAATGATTTACACAGATACAATTTTTTTTTATAGCCTCTATACATTTGATAGATTGTTTAAGAGTAAGCCGCAAAGAGAGCCCTCTCAGGGCAATGTCTCCCAGTCAAGCATAGTTCACAACTACCTTAGATGTTGACTTAATCACTTCGCAATCCCTGAAAGTATTTTGATCCAGTGGTTCACTGGGAGAGATCATGACTCATGAGACTCGTCTTTTTGTAGCATTTCTAATCGTATTACTGATGCTCTGTTTCTGATTGAAATTAGAAATCATGCTTGGCCATAAGAAAATGTGTTAAGCTCTAAAAGCTGAAAGGCTAAAGTTAGACGTCAGCAAATATAATACCTCTCCGATCCCAAAAATAAGCCCAGAAGTCCAAACAACTTTATCATCTGAGGCGACGCGATCCGGATCCAAGCTATCCTTCTGTTTCTTCAGCCAACACTAAAGCACATAAAGAAATCATAAAAGCTCAGAACCTGTTAAAGACTCGATGTATGTGTACATTCATATAGACACAGTAGAAACAGTTGAGCTTTTATGATTTCTCACTTCCATTTCAAACAGTTGCCTTCTATACATGCAAATGGCAAACTGTACGTCAAACCATGGTTACAAAGAATGCTATATGAAACAAGTAAATTTTGACATTAACATTTGAGCTGGACTCACCTGACAAACAATTACCAAACATATGTTACCAACAATAAGAAAAGCAAATGAAACATGTGGCATTTTTTGCAGATGGTTTCTGTTAGTTATAATTTCTCAATAATGCGGAAAATAAATTATAACATCGTAAATAAATCCAGGATCGTAAAACTTCGGATTTTCACATAATTAATTAAACGAGACATACCTCAATCCATCGCGATGATTCTGACAAGATCCTTAATGCGAATTCACCAATTATTAGACCTCTTTGCAGAATTTTAGAGATATGGTTTCTTTCTCTTGACTCTCATTCGGTGATGGACCCGTATCGTAAGTTTGCGTAAGGTTGTTCGAGAGTAGAGAGAGGACCAAAATCTTATATTTATAGTAAACGTAAAGTCGTGTCTCCCATCAAGACACATCTTTACGAACAGTCATGTCTTATGAATAAGGATGTATCTATTCGCTAGAGTTCAAACATGCTCAAATGTAAAGTCGTGTCTCCCATCAAACATGTTTTAACATAGTCGTGTTTTGCTCACCGAAATTGAAATCACCTTGTTGCAGCCTTAGTACACCCCAAATAAAACAGAATAAAATCCAAAAGCTACATACCCAATTATCCCCCCTCACCCACCCTCACCCCCACCCCACCTACCTATCTTAAAACCTAAATTAAGGTGCTAAGGTTATCTACAGCAACAACAACAGCAAAAGTTGCGAGATATTCCCAAAGATCATGCATCTGTTCCATATTAACAAAGGATATCTGTGGATACTGAATTCCTATTCACAGGTTACGCAATGTGCCCAAGCATTTTCTTTTACCTTTTTTTTTTCTTTTTGGGAACAGCCACTATGTTCAAACATGTTTCTTTTTCAATGCTTCACAACAAATCGGCGTATGAAAGAACTACTCAACTAAGTCCCAATTACTTGGATCCTCTACATAAATCTTTTTTTCGCCTCTATGTTCTGTTCAAATCAAGGCTAAGTCTGTTAGGCTAAGTCTGTCAAACAAAGTGAGCAAAACACCACTTCATCAAATTTGTATGCAAAATCGCAGGTAAACAAACCACAATAATTCAATCATTTTTCAAATCATAATCAATGAATGAATTACTAACTCAAAGACAAAACAAGTCGGCATTTTCACAATTCATATAATTCAAAGAATAAAGAACTAAAATTTGAAGAGACAAAGAAAATAAACAAACCTCGCCGAACTTCGAGCCACAAGCTTGTCTATCCCCACAAAACACCCAAGAATCACACAAACACTCCCCTCCTCCATTACACATCTCTTTACAAGCCCCACAACACTCCTTTGACGATTTGACCTTGAAATCCGCACCCCATTTCACAGCATTTCCCCACAGCTCCAAATGATCCATCCCCCTACAACATTCACCTCCTCCTCCTCCTCCTCCTCCTCCTCCTTCTTCTTCTCTTTCTCTTTCTCTTTCTCTTTCACTTTCTCTCACCACCAAAATTTTTCTCTCCAAATCAAACGACGACGTCCTGGTGATTGTGGGTCTGAAAGACGTGGAGAGGAAAACGTAGACCATTGAACAAGAAACGAGGCCGAGAACAATGAGGAAGAGATTGGCGCAACAGCCTAAGTATGAGTCGATCTGCCTGCGAGCCATTTGAGTCTGGGAATTGGTCTGAAAGATTGGGAATTCATGGGTGTAATTGTGAAGAAAGTGAAGGTGAAAGACAAGGTGTTTGATGAAATGCCCAGGTGAGTCGGACACGTTTGCACTTCAACCTGTTTTGGTGCGAAATACAAACAACGGAAAAATGGTGGACGTGTAACCAAGAACAGTTTTGGAAATAGCTGACATCAGCAATTTCAGTTTTGTGGAACTGTTTTGTACAATTGACGTTGCAGTGTTGGGCCGTTGTCCTTTCTTTTGTTTTTGATTAATTTATCTTCTCGGACAAATATTCAAAACTTTTCCTATACATTTCGAAGTTACTTTTTAAGTATCAACCACAAAAATAACTAGTTAATTCGGAGAACAAATGTGATTACCACTTAAATTAACCTTTATAATTAAGTTCTTTAATGTATTATTTTACTTTATTTTTATCGAGAAAAGTATACATTACTCTGTGGAATGTCTCCCCTATGGCCTATGAAAAGACAGCAAGGGCCGGTCTGAAGTATACATTACACGGTGGGATGCCCCCCCTATGGTTTATGAAAAGACTTCAAGGACCGGTCCGAGTGTAAACGAGCCGAATTTCATTCATAGTAGTAAGCGAAGAATTTGACCTCAACTGAGTTGAGTTGGTGGTTAAGTTAATTTCAAGTGTTTTTGTTCTATTTAATTTTAATTCGAGTTTTCTATAAACGTGTTTCACATTAAGAGAAACCAAAGTAAGGCAAAATAATACACTTTTCATTACAAATTAAATGTCTACTTTCAGCTTTTTGCAGAAGTAATAAAAAAAGGGTAAGTTATAAATAACCCCCTCAACTATGGGTTGAGTTTGAATTGCTCTCCTCCACGACTGATTGAAGCAATATACCCCCCTCAACTATAGCATTTTCTTTAATCGTAGGTTCTGTTTAGGCACTGTCATTTGAGTTTAACGTAAAATGCCCACGACTCAAGTGAGCATCTTTAGGCATTCTTTTTAACCATAGTACCTTTTTGGTATTTTAATTAACTATATTACCCTTATTATTCTAAGATCTAAAAATGGTCGTTAATATAATTTTTTATATTTATTTTAAATATTATGGTAAATATAATACGTACAGATGGTGATGTTAGTCGTTGGTAGACAAATTTTGTGAATTCAAACCACAGTGTCTAAATAGAAAGTGTAATTTAACAAAATATTATAGTTAAGGGAGACACACTGCTTCAATTGATAGTTGAGGGGAACAAATCAAACTCGGCCCATAGTTGAGGGGGATTATGTGCAATTTACCCTAAAAAAAATCATGTATAGTAAAACAAAATGCGAGCCCATTCAGTGAGCTCGAGTCTGATTGTAGCTTGTTGGATATTTTTTGCGAAAATTGAGGAAATTAATTTGTCATTTTTATAGTAAAACTAAGGGCATGTTTGGTAACCCAATTAAGAGCTTAATTAGGAAAGTTTTAAGTGATATTAAAAATAAAATTGTTTGATAATGCAATATTATATTACTTAATAAATTAAGTATCTCTTAAAAATAGCCAAAATTTTAAGTCAAAAGATGATGTCTTAATATTTTAAGCTCTACTTTTTCAGACATCAGTTTTCAGAGCTTAATTTTCAATTTTAACAAACAGGCCCTAAATGCAAGCCGATCCAACGAGCTCAAGTTGGTTTGTAGCTTTAACTCGGATTTTGACTCCCTTGACCTATAAGATGATGTTTGGCTGGATCCGCATTATGCCTCCTGCAAGCCCATTCAACTAGCTCGAGTCTGTTTGTAGCTTGAACTCAGATTTAGACTCCATTGACATACAAGGCAAACAAAGTTGAGCGATGATATTTGTCTGGACCGCATAATGCCTCCGTTTCCGGATATCCCCCCTATGGCCTATGAAAAAATTGCAAGGGCCGGATGAGTGTAAACAAGCCAAGTTTCATTCGTAATAGGTGTCTTTGTTCTATCTAATTTTAATTGAGATAATTGCAAAATAAACCCTGTACTAGTTTCGATATTTCAAATTAATTCATGTGTTTATTTTTTTTTCAAATTAAACCTTCACCTAAATTTTTTTTAATCGAACCTTAGTCAGTGGTACATTAAGCCAACTAACTGAAAGGCGAGATGGCGGATGACGTGGATCCGACGTGGTTTAGGCGGGGAAATAAGAATTCTATCCCGTCAAAAGTATTTCAAAATAAACCCTATAATATTTTTAAATTTCAAAAAAAACCCAGTACTATTTTTAAATTTCAAAAAAAACCTTACAGTTGACGAATTTTCAAATCAAACTATTTTAAAACGATGTTTTATGTTTTCAAGTGATGCTGCTGTTGTTTTCTTGGTCTGTTATTTTCAAGTGTGTTGAACCTTAACCTACAAACTATCAGTTTGCCTGTAATGTAATGTAACTTTGTGTAATTAACAAATCTGTGTGTTGTTGTTATTTTCAAGTATGGAATCCAGCCCTGTAAATTTGACACATTAGTGGTGGAATATATTGAGTGTTTGTCTGTGGGTAATTAACATGCTCTTAGTGTTTGTTGATGATAATTATACGCGGATTGCATATATCAAAGAGAGACATACTCTTTGTGTTTGTTAATAAGTTAAACATGATTACATAATCAACATAAGAAACATTCCATTCATTTCCACTAGACAAAATAACATACATATTATAGGGTTCGTTACACACATCAAAATAATGTACATAAGATGTTAACAACACCACAAAATTAACCCCATTTCATTAATATATAAAGTTACAATAGCTTAGTCCTGACCAAGTATGATCAAGATGAAGAGCAGGTTGAACAAAATTGATATAACCAAACTGATCCAAAGGCACTTGTTACTGTTACTTTGAACTACTTCCACGGTTCTCTGAGGAGGATCATACCATGGGAAAAATCCACAACCATGTTCCGACTACGCAAGAACAAACAAAAACTTAATTAGTTTTCTAGAAAATTAATAATCACAAATAATTACAAACGAAAACTTTAAATATAATATAACTTACCCCATATCTTTCGCAACCTAAAAACCTCCTTCCTGAATTTTGCTCGGTCCAGGATGTCCGCATCACAGTCATCCTTCCACAATGACAACGAACAGCTCTATTCATGATTATTCCAATGACAACAATAGGTTCGAATGGATTGTGAGGTTTAATGTTTTTGTTCTGTCTTGAAAGGTATATAAATACCTTTAATCTTAGCCAGGGTTTTTCTAAAAAAATTAAATTGTACATGATTCGTTTTAAAATAGTTTGGTTTAAAAATTCGTCAACTGTAAGGTTTTTTTTGAAATTTAAAAATAGTACTGAATTTTTTTTAAAATTTAAAAATATTATAGGGTTTATTTTGAAATACTTTTGACGGGATAGAATTCTTATTTCCCCGCCTAAACCACGTCGGATCCACATCATCTGCCAACTCAGCCTTTCCGTTAGTTGGCTTAACAGCCACTTGACGGAAGGTTCAGATTAAAAAAAAAATTTAGGTGAAGGTTTAATTTGAAAAAAAATAAACACATGAATTAATTTAAAATATACTAATACAGGGTTTATTTTGCAATTATCTCAATTTTAATTCGAGTTTCTATAATTTCCTTTCACGTTAACTGAAACAAAATTAATGCAAAATAATACGCCTTTCATTACAGATTAATTGTCTACTTTAAGCTTTTTGCAAAACAAATAAAAAGTTAATTTTTGTCATTTTAATAGTATAACTAAATGCGAGCCCATTCAACGAGCTTGAGTCTGTTTGTAGCTTGAACTTGGATATAGACTCCCTTGACTTACGAACCAAACAGAATTGAGCGGCGACATTTGTTAAAGACTTCATTAGAGACACGAACCATTCCATAACGTAACAGTTGTTTCCACAATTACGTAACAATAACAGTAACAGTAACATAGCCATGACACATATCTCATAACCAAAGCCAAACATATATTCCGGGAACATTTATTTCATAAACATTCATTGTATACACCTCCGTCCCAAAATAAACGTTCACCACTACAAATGCCAGCTGAATCGAACATGGTTTCTACAAGCAACAAGCAACTGAAAAACAGTCAATTGGAACAGACTACACGACTAACACAACAAATACAAGGAACTCAGAGGCACTTTGCAAGTTATTATCTGAACGCTTGACAAGGATGATTAGGCATTCCATCACACAAGTGATCAATCCTTCCTTTCCAATAACCTGGGCACTGGACTAGACCTTTTAAAGTTTTAAGTAGCTGGGCAAACTTTCAAGTCTCATAATATCCATATTCACATATAGACATCAACTTTCTCATTAATATGATGAAATGAAAACAGTCAATTGGAACAAGCGGCTTTTTCCCATACCAGGAATCCTAATCAAATAAGGCGCGGGAACAAACATACCAAGGACGGTTAGTTTACAAAATGCATTCCAACACAAGGGAAAATAACCATGAAATTCCCATTTCACAAATAATTCAGACAATCAGATTATACAGAATGAAACCAACTTGACAATTTTCATAATATTTCAAAGAATTCCTATAACAAGAATCCAAGAAAGTTAATTCTAGTCAGAAAATGAGCACTTACAACCTCCACGCTGCTAAACAATTCCGAGTCCTATCAACTTGAGTCCAAAGGGTAACAATAGAACCCTAAGTAATAACAAACTTGCTTCTAAAGATGACTACTCTTCCACCCGCCCAACACACACACACACACACACACACACATCAACAGCAACAATAGACAAAGATTACAGATACTTGTACATTGGTTGTACAAGTATATGGTGATCGCACAATTATATTGAAAAAATCATTAAAATTCAGAGAACAGTCATGAGTTAGACTATTCAGTTAGAAAAGAGAATGAGAAAGAAATAAATAAATCAAAACAGATTCTTTCAACCGAAAGGGTCCACCTTCAATTATTGTATGTTGCACCCAAAAGTATCCCTGACCATGCAGTTCCCTTTATGGTCCAACTTTCCCCCACATGTAATAAACAAGTCAGATACGTTGAAGAATTTTGTTGCCTGGCTGATTCCCAGGGAATCAGTATATCTCTTACAACATGACAAGCAGCCTTCAACCAAGAAAGTGTAGAGCGGCTGCTCATGTTCCTAGACGAGCAATATAGCCTCACATTTTTTTTTTAAAATCGACTAGGACTCAACTAGTAGTAATGATACAATAAACTAACAGGGATACACCCAACGAAGCAAAACAACTTGTGACAAGCTAGAATGCTTTATACAGTCCTATTAGCAGTACTATTATCATATACATTCTTTCAGAAAAGGTTCACAACTTGCTGTAAGACTTCAAGGATTGAGACAAGCGCTAAATTCATCAAAACCTAGCTAGCAGGCAGCGTGAACTAGAAGAAGATTAAAGAGATAACAGAGGAGAGAAAAACTGAAGGATTCTTCAATTTATGTCCTAGTACACTCAATTTCTCACACCAGCGATCGTAGCACTCCAGATCCAAGTCTACCTTCATGTAGTTGCCCTTCAACAACTATAATACGTGCAGTGACACAAGGTTCAAAGTTGGAATCCTTCCAACAAAGACAAACCTCTATGCACAACTAAACTTGTTCTAATTCATCCAAACACTAGACTGCCCACAGAAATCTAAATAGAACCCATACCCACTTTACCTTATGGCATAGAGCAGCTTTTTGCCTTCTCAGACAGTCTAAAAGGACAGTCATCCTCAATAGCAATTAAAAGGATCAAGGAAACCCAAAACCCATCACTCCACAAGCAGTAGATATCATGGCAACCGCAGAATAAACACTCTTGAGGTACAAACATAACTTAGTAAGGAGATTGTGAAACAGGAAGTACGCATCATGGAAACAGCTGACTTGTTAGGCGAAGAGTAGCAATGAATATCACCGCGTGTTTCAAAGAAGGATTATTTATTTGCCCTTGGCTAGTACTACGGCTTTTTTTGTATGAAAGTCAAGTAACTTTCCAACCAAACTCCAACCACTCAGGTTTCACTACAAGAGTTCTGAAACATTTTGTCTAATTGAACTCCGTGCAGATGGATAGCAATAATGCCTTTAATGCTAAAATTAGTCTAGCTTTCAGTTATTCAAAATTATACCTGCCCACATCATTAGAAATTTCTTTTTCAAAATACTGCATACAAGTCACAGAGGAACACAAATAATTCACCACTCCTCCACTAACCAAATAAACTTTGAATGCCATCTTAACCCCTCTTCTCCAAGAAATAAGGAGGCTATCCCATAAGACCATACAAGCTTATAATGATTAACTTTAGTGAAACCCACCTTGCCGTTGCAAAAACAATAAAAGTAGGGCACCAGTGACAATTACCTTCTTTTTTGGTGAGTAACCTGCTGAGTGTTGTTCTTTCTTGATGCCAGCTCATGTATTGTGACAATGTAGAAAAAATAACTCATAACACGATGTACTGCCTTCAAGGTGTTACTTATCCAGCAAACTCGGTAGAGCATACATCCGAACGTCCTTGACCACAAGCTTGTCATAAATTGTATCCATTTAAAAAGGTGGTTCATACGTCTCTTGCCATTAAGAGATACCTTACAAAAGATGGAATAGAAAACTTGCATTCATATTGTACCAATGTCTCATCTAAATGTCTAAATCTCTTAATGACTCAAGTTCCTTACAGCAGAAATTAGCTAACAGAGCAGTCCAACCTTGGATCTGATATATACCTCTCCTACTGACATTCAAATCTAAGAGCTTCTCCCCTCAACCGACAAAAAGAGGCTTTTTATACTTGGTAACATGCTTCCTTTTCATGCCGTTGGCAACTTTAATGCATGAGCTTCAAACAATCACATCCTACAGCAGCCTCTTGGTCTACACAATATCTGTACCACAGACAAAATTCACTTGTAACCATGATGCTCGTTCTCATCAAGGGCGGCTCTTTCGAAGAAGAAACAACTAAATTCTTTCTTGCAAACCATGATCCTAAACCAGAGACAAACTAAAGCACAGATACGCGGATGCTCCTCTGCCTTCAAACCCAGAAAAGCATTTATAGGGAAGAAAAAAAATCTACTGTACCTCAATAGTAGGATCCAGAACCGCCACTTCCCATGTAGCTACTTCCTCCCATGCTACGACCAGAATAAAGCGACGAGTAAGAGCTGCCACCAATCTGAAGTAGCAGAAAAATCACATATGAGATATTTAAGCCTCTAACTAAAGCTAAGCAGCGTTTAAATATGAGAGAGCTATAAGCATAAGCATACATCGCCTCCACGAGAAACATAATCACCACCAAAGCTTGATGAGTACATTCCACCAACATCACTACCGCTGTAAGAGCCTGCAAACCAAACCAACATAAGCAAGCACAAGTAAACTCTCAAGAACTATAAGATAATAATAGCATTGCAAAAACCATCTGATGTGAAAAGAAAACACACCTCCACCATAAGGCATACCCTGACGACTGCTATAAAGCCCATGAGAATCCTGACTGGAGATTGAACTTCTGCTGCTACTATATCCTACATTAGATCTCCCGAGTCTGCCAAGAATTATCAATGTTAGCCCACATAACAGCACAGATCCAACTATGGAGGATATTACTAGACAACAGCAAACCTATCGCTGTATGCATCCCCATATTGAGAAGCTCCGCTGCCGAGTTCATAATCCAAACGGGCACGTGACTGGCGTACTCCCGCTTCAGTATAACGAGGTGGAACGTCATCCTTGAAATATTAACACATACATAAAACCAACATCAGACCTCCAATACATTACACAAAGGAAAGAAAGTCAAAATTCTTACACTAGTTCTCTTACCAGTGCGGAGTATGGGCGTTTTGACCCAGACACAGAGTCATAATCACGGGGACGTCCTTCACGATAACTTGGAGGCGGCCTTTCGAACCTTTGCCCATAACCGTCATCAGCATAAGCTCTCCTTGCTGAAGAACGAGAAGTACCTCTGGGCAAATCAGTATAGGTGGATCCACGAGAGGGATACTCATCTCTATACGATGAACGCCTCTCCGAGGCGACCCCTCGTGGGCCATAATCTGCAGCAGCCCTACTCCTCGGAGGGAGCTCCTCATGCCGCCCATAATCCCTCTTCATGCTACTCTTGGGGTATGTTGGAACTATAGCGCGTCAATCAATAATCAATTACACATCAAGTGTAGCCAGATGATCAGTTCAACAAGACAGATAAAATAACATACCAGGTGGCCTCCTGTCATAGGACCTTGGCAAAGGTGCCACTGGCCTGCCCCTTGGTGGAACAGCCATAGCTGGTCGTCTGTCTCTAAATCCAACAGGCCTCTTCAACCCACGATCAACAATAGGAGGGAGACGTCCACCAATTCTTCTTATCCCACGAACTGGCAGATTGCGTGGAACAGGACGAGCCCAGGGACCCCTAAAACCTCCAGGAGCAGTGCGTCCTGGACGAAAATCTCCACGGGCAGCAAGTTTTCCTCTGCCTCTCTGAAGCGGTCTTGACAATCTAGCCCTAACTTTAGCCTGATATATAACAGCTATTAATCAAATAGCCAATAGATACCATAATTATATGAACATTATAAAGCAAAAGTACCAACCGTGTTCTCTCCTTCTCCCAAGGTTTCGTTATTAATGCTGTTAGCACATGTCACAGCTTCATCATGGGTGCCAAAGGTGACAAATCCAAAGTCCTTCCTCTTTGCAGATGGCATGTTGCGGGCAAGCTCAATCTTTACAACCTCCCCATATTTCTTGAGAAGTTCTCGCACGCGATCCTCATCCCAGGAAGCAGGTAGGCCATCCACAAAAATTGTACTAACCTGCACTTGCAAACATGTGGTCAACAGTGCCATCTCAAAAGTATATTTTTGACACAGCTTGGCACATTAACTCTTCAGCTGTACCCACCAAAATATCTTAGCATCTCAAACGCGAAAAATGGAACATAATTCAAAAAGGATATTCTTTTACAAGATAGCATGTCATACATTTCAAAGCTAGGAAAACTGAAGTGATTCAACCTACACTTACAAACATGTTTAGTCGATAGCACTATCTCAAAACTCTAGTCTCACCAACTAGGAAGACGGCATAATTCAAAGAAAAGACACTTAAAAAATAGATTACGTCACTTTTGAAGCTAATATACCCAAACTGGGATATGATATTACTGAAGTCAAGAAACAGAAGGCCGCAAATAAAAATAAATCATAGACCCCTAATTACTCTTCTGGGTCCTCTCGTTTCCCCTTCTATTTCTTTCTCCTCTTTTTTTTTGGGCTTTTAAAAGGGGAGGTAGTGCAGATGTCAGAGAAGGTACTACTCTAACTGGGTGATGAAACATTACTGAACCAGTGGACGATAATATCATACTAACAAAACTCGTCATTGATCAAACTCAACCAATAGGAAGTTAGAATGCAAATTCCAGAACCTTCAAGCCACTTAAAATGTAATTACCAACCTTGATAAGCACCATATATAGTACAACATATACATAGTAAGAACGAAACAGCTAGAGATTAAGGCCCCTGTTCATCAAATGCAGAGAAATAGATCCAAGTATTTACCTGAGCCATCTCCTCATCATCAGGGTCAATCTGAGCTGCAAAAGATACCTTAGCAGGCCTATCAACCCCAAACACAACATCTCTCTTTTGCAGACGCTTAAAAGCATCCATTGCATCTGACCGAGAAGAGAACTCCAAGAAGGCAAAGCCCCGATTCATTCCCTCATTATTACTGTCTTCAACCAAAGTCAAATCTTCCATTGTCTCAACTCCATAATGTTTCAACTTCTCTTTTAGCTGGAAGCACATTTAATATCAGTGAGACGTCAATTAAGGAACTTGACTAAATCTATCACAAAAATTATACTAGAAGACAACATTAATTTTCCCTAATCTACTTACAGCTTCCTTTGTCCATGACTTGCATATGTTCCCCAAAAACAATGTATCGCTGTCTTGGCTTGGAGTAACACCACATTGTTTCCCATTAACCTGGAAGTTGGTAGCGAAAAAGATATGGTTCAACATAAAATCAATAATAGTTGCCAAAAGAACCATGACAGGATCAAGGAAATACCACTGGGTTTTTCAGCTCTGCACAAGCTCGTTTTGCTTGTTCCACAGTCGCAAAACGAAGAAATGCAAACCCCTTATTCTTCTTAGTCTGAGCATTCATCATAAGCCTGACTTCAGTAACCTCGCCAACCTCACGGAAGACTTTCCTGAGGTCATCCTCAGTCGCATCCTTGTCCAAGCCCCCAACAAAAATTTCAAACTCCTTGCGTTTTCGCCTCTCCTTAAAAACATTGCGATGCTCCTCCCGCTCCTCTGTATCAATTTCAGCATGCTCCTCAGCAGCATGCTCTTCATCCTCCTCAGCCTCTAATTCCTCTGGAGCATCTTCCATCTCTTCCTCAGCCATATCCCCTTCTTCCTCCTCACCAACATCCTCATCCTCAGCCTCTTCCTCCAAATCATCTACCTCTTCCTGAACATCCTCCGTTTCTATTTCCTTCTCATCATAATCCACACCACCATACTCTTCAGGTTCATACTCTTCAGGATCATTATCCTCCAAGTCTAATCGTTCACCTTTTTCGTATTCCTCCACAGATTCTTTTATCTCGTCTTCTTCCTCTGCCAGGCATAAGACTACGACAATTAATCGATCCTACTAGTTCTCAATCACCCAGGTTCCAGTAATACAGGAACAAGAAACTTAAATAACAATTCAAGCTCCTTTATACCAGCTTAAAGATAAAATGTGTCAGTTGAAAATAAATGTAAGCTAGGATCTATATCATCATTGTTGTCGTCTACAACTTTTTCCTGCAGGTACGCTAACAAAAAGTTGATAACTTTATCGGCAATACCCAACCTCAGTGTGAAATGCTGCACGGAGCTAGTTGGAAAATTTTAATACATAAATTTTCATTTTCTTTATCTGGAAGTATTATCAATCCCCTTTTTCACTGCCAGTCCCACCAGTCCACTAATGCTATGCCATTCCTTAAAAGGAGAGTAGGAGGTCGATGTATACTAGCAGCCACATAAAGTCACAAACATATGGAAGGCAGTCTCATTAAATAAGAAATAAATAGGCTGCTTCACAGTATTATTCCACTCTAGGCTCCAAATCTCTACTTTATTCATTGTGCATACCCATGCATGGAAGAATATGCAAACATAGTCCAAATAGTAAAACCCTAAAAGGACGGCTCAGTGCACAAGAGTCTTGACATTGCAGGGATTACGTTTTCTATTCATGGGATTTCAAACACAGGTCTTACATAATGGAACGACATTACTGTTGTGCTAATGCTTTTCCTTTTCAAGTAACTTTAATTTTAAAAAAAATTCACAAACCTAATAGGAAAAAATTAAAATTGCAGCCTCTAATGAAAGGTTTAAAAAAAAATCTCTACCCAATTTCTTGTACAATACAAACTGAAACTACATAGAATTTTATGAAACAAAGTCCTCACAAGGAAAAACTGAACTTTTACGACAGCTGAATGAAGCATCCTGCAAATTAGATATAAAAGCCATCCTCAATATCCAAGTTCCAAAAGGTGGCGATGGAGAACTAAAACTGAAGCCATGAAATTCGAGAAAACATTCAGTGGTCCTGACCACCATGTCATCAGCTGAGATGGTAGTAAAGAACCACCATAGGAAGCTCTCATTTGGATGACTGTCAGAAATCAGCAGACTTTTTGGGCTCAAAGTCTAATAGAAATAGTATTACACTATAGAAACACAAATAAAACGTCTGCTGATTTCGGTCCATAGTGATCTAAGATCACTGAATAATTTCTCATGAAATTCGAATCAGAGCTCACTAATTCCAATTCCAAGATACTTTTTGCTCAAATTTAATTCTACGCTACCCTCCGAAACATAGCAAAATCTAAATTCCCAAAATCCAGCTAAATAAATAAATATATATATATATACACACACCAGATAGAGCTCAAAATAAACAAACAGATCTAAAAATTTACAAACAATCACAACACCATAAATAAAGACTTACTCTTTGCAGGATCCAATCTAGTTTCCACTAGCTTATCCTCCGCCTTGTCATCATCATCCACATGATTCTTCTCTTCAACAACCTCCTGCACTTTGACCTCTTCTTTGACCTCAACGGACACGGTTTCTACCGTGACCTCTTCTGTGACCTCAACGGACACGGTTTCTACCTTGACCTCTTCTTTGAATTCCTCAGCTTTAACAGGCTCGTCGACAACCTCCGGCTGCGGTAGTGCTGCCTTAGGTGTCCCCCGAGCCCTTGCTGTTCGCTTTGTCCCCGGCCCGGCTGCCTTCTTCACGGCTCGCGGAGGCATCTTAGATTCAATTTGACGGCTCAATCAATCAAAAAAGCGAAATCGAGCGATTTAGGGATTTAGGGATCTGTTGGTGACTACGAAACCCTAGTTGGAATATATAAACGCAGTATAAAGTATAAACCGAAGGGTAAGAACGTTTGGATATGGTAAGTTAGAGGGGAAGTATTTTATGCGAGTGTGGACTTATAAGGACACGTGTGGTGGTGGAGGGTGACTTAGACTTTTGATTGGATTACTTGGAGATTGATTTTCATGAATTTCGACTTGGGCATGGCAACTTGTCCCTAAAAATAGGATGAATAAAAACTAGGGAAGGTAAATATTAATATATATATATATATATATATATATAGAGAGAGAGAGAGAGAGAGAGAGAGGTTAGTTTCGCTTTGCGATTTAGTGATTCTAATTTTATGATTTTGAATGTTTTTGCAAGGCTAAAATAATAAAAAAGGTTATGCAACTTTTGCCAAATATAGTCACTTGTTAATTAAAAAAAAAAGTTTGATTTTGGTCACTTCGTATTTTAAACCTCGCCCTTAAATGTTAAAAGGCCAAAAACTTCACCTTCTACTTCACTCCCGACTACTGATTTGTTTAACATTTTAAAATGTCTTCACAACATATACGAAATTATTAAGTATATGACAAAAGTTAGCCACGTGAGGTCAAATAACTAACGGGAGTTACCTTCTGCTTGAAAGCATTGCTAATGTGGGAGAATGGTCACCTTGGTTGTATAAAACTCATGTGTGGGTTAAGGGCCGACGAGATTCTTACAGTCCAAAGTTACTCATCATAACACGTGAGCAATGACCAAGCAAAAGGTAACCCCCCCGCTAGTCATGTAACCTCTCGTGACTAACTTTCGTCAAAAGCATAACAGTTCAATTCATGTTGTGAGGACATTTCAAAATGTTAACCACATCAATGATCAAAATCAAAATCAAAATTTTCTTTAAAGGGTGACTACATTTGAAATTGAGCAAAAGTTGGGTTACTTTGTTATTTCTTTGGCCTTTTTGTAATGATTGAAGAAAAGGCAAGGGAAGATAGAAAGTTGGTGGGATCATAGAGGAAAATTTTCCAAAATCACAAAACTAAGTCACTATGGTGTGTTTGATATGAGGATTTAGAGGTCGAATTTCGGGTTTTGGATGTTTGTTTTGTAATGATGATTGAAGAAAAAGTAAAGCTAGAGAGAAGCTAAGAGAGCCAAAAAAAAGAAAAGTCAAAAACCAAAAATCAAAGTTCTTAAATCTTCCGTGGAGAACATATTGAAGAAGACCATACTTTCACTATGTAAGGTATTTATGTTAGAATGGACTCTTTAACAGTTAAATCGAATGAAAGGTATTTTCGAATCTAGATTGATTAGAACATGAGCAAAAAAGTAACTAAAGAATATTTGCTAGTAATGGTAAAATTGGCCAACCTCTAAATGGATAAAATGACATATATGGCACATGATTTTTAGATATCAAGGTAGATACAAAAGGAGCATCATAAAAGAAAGATGACAAAGAGCATTAAGAAAAAGCAATACAAAACATGCTTATAGTATCAAATGAGGCATAATGATTGCAAATTGTATTTCAAGTCGCATCTTAAGTGATAGTAGTAGGTGCAAATGGCGATATAAGACTACAACATGTTTGAGCTGGTTCTTTTATTCCTCCCCCACCCCCCTAACACACATACATATTTAGATAATTTAAGCTTCCTCTTCCTCCCTTAATTACTGAGTTAAACAAAAGCTTTTTATATGCTCCTTCGCCCTCCCTACTAAGTATGCTTTAAGAACAATTTAGTGGGTATTAAAGTCTCAAGCATGTTTAAAGGAATAATGAAATGAAGAAATACTTGTCCGTCACCCGTAAATTGTGAATTGAATAGCTCAAGTAACTAGAAAGTGCAAGCACATATTATATTATGTTTTTGGATGAATAAAAAAAATTGCAAAATATGAGTGGGAAATGCATTGAACAATTAGGCCACATACCACCCAAGTTTCAAAGATGAACAGATGCTCTGGGTAAGAATCGGCATTTGAAATTGTCTTACTCCCCAAAAGAGTCACATGTAAAATGTGAGTGCCCCCGGGGGTTTGATATGTAATACATTACAATCAAAGAACCTTAAGAGATAGAGGCCGTATAGAAGTCAAGATTTCTTAAGCAAAAGAGAAAGAGGGAAAAAGTCGATGAGAAATCTATAATAGATGCTCTATATCACAAACAATTACAAGTCTTAGAATATCAACTCCTAGAATGGATTTGAAGAGTAGTTATAATGGATGACACAAAGAATATCTCAAATTTCTTGCTATGTGTCGTCATTCTAGTAAACCTTCAAGGATCAATGGACAAATATCTTATAAGCGAGAACCAGATCATCTCTTTATTTCCTTAGTAATCATGTTACATACGTCTCATGCACGAGACATCACACATATACAATATCACACATGTGAAACCATGTGACTTGCTTGTCAAACCAATAATCCTTGAAGTTTCCAAAGTCGACTCAACCCTGTGGCTCTAGGGACCCGGTTGTCTTTTACGTTTAAGAAAAATCACTTAGTGCACTAAGCCAGGTCATCCACAAGGGATGTAAGCATTAGCAATTGGCTATGCCCCTACTTAGGCGTAGAGGCACTTTTTCCCCTACTACAATCCTTATATAATACCCTAATTCATCAAAGGATATTAAAGATAAAATTATGCTTGCTTTAGTTTACCATTTTGGTTTACCTTAATATTAACCAAAATAAAACCCATTTCTCTTTGTCATCACAAGCACAATTTAAACGCACATAACTCTACTAATATATGTATTAAGCTCTATCAACAATGGAAAAAAAGATCTGATTTAAATGATTAGATCGATTACAAGAAAACATGAACACATCACACGACTCAAAGACTTGGAAAAAAAAAGATCATGAAAGAGGAAAGTGAAAGAGCGCGTTTGACTTCATGTTCATTTTTAGGGGTTTTTATTTTTATTTTTATTTCTTTAATTTGGTAACGACCGAAAGAAAAAGTTTGAGAAATAGATAGAACAATCCAAAAGACTAATCTTACCCTCACTAAAGCAGACAATTATAAAAAAATGTCATTACTGGCAAAGATCATCCTTATGTAGACTTCAACCATCTTAAGACATCTTTGCACATAATTCGACATTTGTTTGGTTAAGCAATGATTCATGACTATGGTAATCCTTCCATTTACATCTTGATTTCAAACAAGATCTCAAAGTTAAGCTGAAGTATTATTTGTACAACGCTCCGAAATTTATAGTATAGCGAAATATCTTGGTTGAAACGTGGGATACGATACATGAAAAATGATAGGATTACAACCATTTGTATACAAATTTCTCGTACAAATCTAGTTGTCAAGCACGTAATGAGTTAAAGGTTGACTTCACATACCAATTCATGTGATATTTAACTAATCACATCCTTACTACCTAGATTTGTATCAATAAGTTGTACAAAAAATTTGTATCTCGATTACTACATAAATTACATAGTCCTTGGTTATGTACCAAATGTTTAACATGGTTGTATAAGAGAACACACTATGCTTCAACAATTGTTGCACAAAAAATCATCAAGGTAGCGAGTAAAATGACATGTGCCGACGGTGGCTGGCACCCGCAGCTGTGGCTGCTAGAGGTGTCATTATACTCGCTACCCTAACAGTTTTTTAGGCATAATTTCTCGATTGTTCACCCGATCGATGTGATTCAATATTTCATATATATATATATATATATATATATATATGAGTATTCAGTGGTTACTACATCTCACTAACCGTCAATGGTTACCATTGTTAATATCCATTAGATCAAAAATCAATGGCTAAGATTTAATGATTAGTTGAAAAATGCAATTAATGCAAGTTGGATCAAAAATCAATGACTAAGATTAATTGTATTAAATGACTCACCCACTTGTATTAATTGCATTTTCCAACTAACTATTAAATCTTAGCCATTGATTTTCGATCTAATGGTTAATAACAATAGAACCATCAATGGTTATTGAGATGTAGTAACCATTGAATACTCCCCAATATATATATATATATATATATATATATATATATATTACAATACAGGGGCTTCATACGTGCACAATTGACAAGAGATAACTACTGGCTCAGATTTACCGAGTTACTAAAATTCAAAGGCCAAGATTAAATCCAAACTTCACACGTGCGAGTATCAGTTATTCTTTCTGCGAATTCTTCGTTTCTACAAATTCTTTGTTTGAACGACTTCTTGACATGCTCTCTCACCGAAACTCCTTCCCCAACTCGAAATGGATTTTTTTGAGTCCCTTCCCCAAAATCCTCAACTCGCTGGAAAAAGCCGATTCCACTAATTCCTCAATAGCTTCATCTGCTCTACGATTCTACGTGGATTCGAAATTACAGAATGAGGGAATTCTTCGAAAGTCAAAACCCACAGCAGTCGATTTCTTTCCCTCTCTCACCTTTTCATCTCCCAACTGTAAGCCGTGAGCATCCTTTCCCTTCACCACAATTCTTTTCTTTGTCTAGTTCTTAATCATAGAATCTCTTAACCCAATTGAATTTTTGATTTTTCGAGCACTGTGAGTCCTTTTTCTTTAATTTTTTTTGTTTTATGGGTTATTCAATAGCATACTTCAGAGTGAGTTTTCAAGTGTTTAATTTGTTTTTTAGTTGGAGATGTTTGGTTTGTGATATTGTACAGGAAACTGATTTGCCTTTGCAGTGATTATTTAATCTTTCTAGTACTTTGGGTTTAGGTTTAGTTTTATGTGTGATTGGATTGGGTGAATCTTTACTTTAGGAAGGTTGGTGCTTAGTTTAGGAATGTTTGATTTAGTTCTGATGGTGTTTTTGGTTTTAAGATTGGTTTAGGTGGATGTTTAATTAGCTAGGATAGTCATGGATTACTTTTTGTTGGAGCTTTCAGTTCATAAAGTTGTTCTTTCTCCTTTGAGTGAAATTTTCTCTTCGCTTTTGTCGTACAACATAGTAAACGTCTTACTCATTTGCTTCCATTTTACCACGTCAAAAATGAGGATGTCCTTTAGAAGGAGGTGTATTCTTATACATAGAGTAAGAATTATGAGGTTTCATTACAACTTACCTGCAAATTCTATTAATTAGTGTGGGTTGATACTTTTTGTTGACATGTAGTTGATTGGTTGTGTTAGATAAGAGAATTTGTTTCCCTCGACGTTTATGGTATTTGGGATTTAATTGATTGTGTTAGATTAGATAATACTCATTCCGTTCCATTCAAAGAGTCCACATTTGAAAAGTCTAATTATTAATAGATATATTAGTGTCATTTTTGGTCTCACACTGATTCTTTCCATGGTTATTTCTCTCTCTCTCTCTCTCTCTCTCTCTCTCTCTCTCTCTCTCTCTCTCTCTCTTGAGTTTCACACACACACAGAGTAGTAACTTTATTTGTTTTGTTTCAGATTTCATTTTTTGTTTACTTAAATGTATTTAACGCATTCTTGATTTGAGCAATTCTATTAGACATTGAGCAAATCCAAAGCTCCTTTTTTTTTTTAGTTTGTAAAATAAGTACTATTAACTATAATTTTGTTAAGAAAATAATGTGTGCTCTGTTGCGATGTGATTTTAAGAGAAAATATATTTTTCTTTTTTATTTGCAAATGGAAATATTTACGTGTTCATCCTCTATTCCTTCACTCGAATGCCACCTCACATAAATAAGGCTTTGGCGGTATGCTCACTTTAAATGTTTAACTTAATACATGCCTTGCACCTTTTAACTTTATTGCTCCTCTCTTGCAGCAATTGCAGAGTTGAGGTGAGGCTCCTGCTAAATTTCATTTTCACTGCATCTTAAGTTTCTTTCTAGAATTGTTTAGATTTGAATCAAGTAAGAGAACCTGCACACTGCTAGATTTGTGAATATCGCTATATGTCATTTATCTCAACTGTAAAACTTTTGATTTTTGTCACTAAAAGTCAAAACTAAACACCCTAGAGGCCTAACCATTTGCAGCCAAGCCCTAACCTGCCTTTCACAGTCACAGAAGCGAAAGGAGACACAAACTTATTTCTTAGTTTTAAATCACATATTTAAACTCAACAAACAGAAAGCAGCAAAAAGTTTTGTATATATTGATATTAAATGCATATGGATACATGGAGCCACATGTTATACATTTAAAATGCACTCTCCATTAATATATGTCCCCATCCCTAATTTTGGTCCTTTTTTGTTTTTGTTTTTGTTTTTTTGTTTTTGTTACTTTTTCATCATTTAAACATAAATGGTGGGCATAACCCTACACCCTATCTATTAGGTACATCTTCTGAAAAATGCATGCTTAATATATTGTGTTTGTTTTGGATTAAAATACATGCTTAATATATTGTGTTTTTGATTGAAATTAGGATTTGGATTTGAAGTGTTTTTGTGTTTGATTTATGTATGATTTTATTTTTCATTGTGCTGATTAAAACAAGCAATTCTAAAAGTATATTGATTTAGGTGTAACTAAGTCACACACCAATGCTTTTTGACCTTGTGTTTTCACCAATGTATGAATGCAGCATGGCAGAGATATGAAGTGCATAGTCCTTCCTGCCCATTTGAGGATTCCCATTTTGAAATGTCAAATATTTATAGGAATACATTATTGCTCCTGGGAATGATAAACAACAATTTTGCTAGCATCGAAACTTTACTTTTTCATAAATCATGATTAAAGTAGAAGATATGAAAGAAGTTGTAAGTTTAATTTGAAAAAGGAATGTTATAAATGGGCATCAAGAAAGAATATATTGGCTCTCGAAATGGGCCAGAGGTAACTTATGATATATTTTATGTGAGCAAGCATTTACGAATATCTATTATAATGACTTGCTTGCCTTTTCCTTTCATTTCTGTTTGCCCCTTCTTTCATGTTATGGATATTGATCTTTAATGCAATCACTTGCGTTGTTTGCAGAACAATAAAAGCAAAATATTTCTAAAGTAAAAGCTGGACTGGATGAAGTAGAATTTTTGGTATTATTATGTGTGGGTGTGTGTTTATTTTAATTGTTTCAAGTATTTTATGGAGTGTGCGTAATGTTGGCTTTTCATAAGATCAGATTCGAAAAATGGACCTTGAAGCTAGAAGTTTGCAGCCAAATGTAAAGGTTGTGTTTCGGGCCAAGTTAAGGGAATGTAAATCTGATCTGAACAACTTGAAAAGTGAAGCTAAACGAATTGCATCGACGTCGACAAACTTAAATCAGGTTGCACAAGACAATTTGTTAGAATCGGGAATGACTAATGCATTGATAGTTTGGTTGATGGGGATATATTTGTTTCTCTTTTCTGTTAACTTTGTGTTTGATTGATTGATCAGTCTTATTGGTAAGAGTCGGTGGGGGGTTTTTCTAAATCAGCTTCAGTAAACAAACCCCTCTGCGAAATTGCGGTATGAATGATTTATAATTCAGTTTGTAGAAGCTTGCCATGTAAGATCCATAAATGAAAGCTTATAAACTTACATTTCAAATAGTTGGTAGTCGCTGATGATATGAACTAGGGAGTTTGCTTGGGAACGATTTCTACAGGACAAACAAGTTGAATATCTCTTGATTTTTTATAGGTGATTAACTCTTGGCTGATCCAAAAGGAAGATTATTAATGTCAACTGAGAGATTAAACAAGTCAAGTGACATAGTGAAGGAGAGTAGAAGGACCATGCTCGATACGGAAGAGCTAATTGGTGTTTAAATTCTTCATGATCTGCACCAATAGCGATAGTCTCAGTTACACCCCCATGGCAAGGTATGACTTGATGATTTTGATTTTATTTGTGGGTACCTAACTTAATCTGATGAAACTTATATCCCAGGTAATCAAAATTTTAGTTTGTTTTGGAGCTCCCAATAATATCTTGGTTGATGGAAAATCTCATTTGGGAACTGAAAGATGGATTCCACTATTTCGCAATTTTCGGCAACATCTTCAAGAATTGGGAGTGAGTTGCATTTCGCGGTTTAAAAATATAGAAATATGTGCATTTGGATTAGGGTTGATTTTGTACATGTTTTACTATTTGGTTTATGTTGTTTCTTGCATTGGTATGTTCAAGTTACGATTAAGTTTCGAGCAAAGGTAGATGACCTGATTGTAGAAGATGCACGCGTCGTCGCATCGTGGGAGTCAAAATCTCTAATTCAATTGAAAATTTATAGAAGTTGGGAGTTGAAGAGTTGGGCATTCTGCACGAGATATATATCAAATGCTTTTTTCCCGTAATATGGACTTGCTTTCGAAAGATTTTGCTACGAGTTCCTATCATATTTGTTACTGTAAAGTGTTGTCTTAAATTTAATTTGAGACTCAAACTGTATTGCTTTTGGAAAAGAGTATATTACATTCAGCGGCTGCCTATATTGGGGCCGAAAGGGATAAACCTTCACGATACTTTTTTTTTTTATTTTTAGAAGTGGAAAGAACAAGGTGTTTAAGTTGGTCTCATACTGATGTCGTGTCATAGGCACGGGCTCAAAGACCTAGTATATATATATAGGAGTATTCAATGGTTACTTCAAAAATATAACAATCAATGGTTACTATTATAACAACCATTGGATTGAAAATCAATGGGTAAGATTTAATGGTTACTTGGAAAATGTAATTAATGTAAGTATGTAAGTCAATTAATGCAAGTAGGTGAGTCATTTAATGCAATTAATCTTACCTATTGATTTTCAATCCAATGGTTGTTATAATAGTAACCATTGATGGTTATATTTTTGAAGTAACCATCGAATACTCCTCTCTCTCTTTCTCTCTCTCTCTCTCTCTCTATATATATATATATATATATATATATATATATATATATAACGAGTAAATGGGTGCCCAAACCCATTTATGCCAATGTTTTCATCTGGGCACTCACTAGGTCGCTCATTTGAGCCCTCGCCCACATGGACGTTGCTTATACCCCCAGCCCGCCCGTTTGCCACCTCTACTACTTGACAATCTATTAACCCGACAACTTGTTTTTTTTGGCCTTTGCCACCTCTACTAATGCCTTTTCTTCTCTTCCCCCTCACAGCATATATAGCACCGTCTTCCTCTCTTCCTCCTCACGATGCCTACCGCCCCATCGCCATCATCTTTGCTTGAGGTACATCTCAATCTCTCTCTCTCTTAACCCTAGTCAATCTCCCTCCCTCTAACCTAGTTGATCTCCCTTTTTCTCTAACGATTCAATGAGTCATTTGAACGACGCTTGAGTCGTTTGAATGACCCTTGAGTTGTTTGAGCGACTCAATGAGTCATTTTGAACGACCCTTGAGTCGTTTGAACGACTCAGTGCGTCAATTGAACGATTCACTTCGTGCGTGCGTCATTCGTCAAACGACCATGTGAGTCATTAAAAGAGTCATTAAAAGAGAGAGAGAGAGAGAGGGGGGTATTTTGGGATAATAAAAGACTATATAAGATGTTTTGAAATAAGTGAGGTCATATAAAAAGATTGGGGTTTGACTAGACCTTATATGAACAAACCACACTCTACTCCAGAGAAGAATGATTCATGACCAAAGTAAAACCGATCCTCTTGACAGCTTGGATGATGAATGTTTTCTTGTCACCGGTGTGAACGTACACCTTACTGAGGGGTTATTATGATTGAGAAACATTCAAAATCTGTGGCTGAGCACAGCGTAAATTTGAAGCATACAAAAAGAGGCATGGTCAAGAAAGTCGTGCTATCAGCAAATGACGAAAAAGCTTTTCTGAGGCAGGCAGGTACCTGGCTTAAATAAGTATATTGCACTCATATGAACAAGGAAACATGAGTAAGCAACATTGATCAGTTCATCCCTGCATTGATGTGATTACTGCCAATTTCTATTAGTTAGTTCTTTAGAAGTTATACAATGGTCTAAGAGAAAATAAAATTATTTAGTAGGGTAGTTTTATACATAGAAAGAAAAAGTAGGGGAGAGCATCCAAGAGGGAGAAGAGTCCAACGGACCAACTCGTTGCTCCCTTTATAAACATAGTATAGAGAATAGATAACGGGAACAAACAAAAATTAGTATCAAAACCAACCACAATTTTATGTACAGATACGAGCAGCATAGAACTCAAATTTCATTAGACCAGACCATTGTAAATATGAGAAATGAGATAATGGCAACAATTCTGGGCAAGTTCCAGATTCACATGGGATAAAAGGACAAGTGACATTTGAAAAAAGTAAATGCCAAGACCCCATCAGCTCAACAGCCAAACTCATTAGTTACGAGTTGTAATACAAACAACGGAGATTTCATGACCATCAATGCCAATGATACCTTGTAAACACTGTTCGTGCAAACTCACAAGCTAATCATCAGTTGTTTGGAACAACTTTTCAACATCTTCTATGGTGGTTTGAGCTTCATTGATTTCTGGCCCCTTTTGGTTTGATTCCTCCAACTCCGCCTGAAACCAAGAAGATACTTATCAGCATCCAACTATAAATTATGACCAATTCGTGCTACTTTTAAAATTTCAGTTTCATAAATCATAGATATGCGTATGAGCTGGAATGGTATCCAAAGCCCAAGAAGCATACTGAGATACTCCCTCTCCCTCCGTTCCAGGCAAAGAGTCCACTATTCTATTTTGAGATGTTTCACGTAAAGAGTCCACTTTCAAAAATTATGCCTAAAATCCTCCTAATTTTATAACTCTACCCTCCATATGTGACATAAACATGTTGACTATACTTAAGCATTTTTGTAATTATAATCAATTCTAATGATACTTATGTATCCCTTAATTATTAGACTTTTCAAACATGGACTGTTTGGGTAGAACGGAGGGAGTATATTTTTACACTGCCGCTATTCCATAGCATAACAGGAAATAGCGACAGTCGTGAAGACAATGAAATTGCTGCAGTTAAGCAGAGTTTGAACAACATAACATGAAACAAAGACAATCATGAAGACCATGAAATTGGTGCAGTTCAGCAGAGTTTGAAGAACAGACCAATTGCCATGCACAAAATCTTTCTTGCACATCAAAAAGATAACATTAATTCATATGAGATAAGATATTTCATTACATTTCACATTTCAAGCAGTCTTAAGCAAGATGTTTTTTTCTCCTTTATTGTAGGCTCAACTAAAACAATCTGCGTCCCAAGACTCCAACTAAATGGGGTTGGCTTCATGAACCATGTTCCCCTTTATGCTCTAGGGCAGTGCTTTTGTCATGCTACAAGCCATCATACTTTTCTCTAGTATCTCAACTCGTATTTATTTTGGTCTTCACCTAATCAGATAGTACTATCCATACTAATTATACCACTTCCCCTTGTCATATTCTTCTAAGTTACGTGTTCAAACCACCTACACAACCATCCCCTAATTTATCTCTCATTAATAGCTCTTCACTGCAGCTTACACGTTCGATGACATACAGGGGTGGGAGGGTCCGAGCAAATCAAACCAGAGTAACTCAACTTTGATTTCCTCCTATACTAACGATGAAATAAACTGATATCTACTTAGCCTATCGCCTTGTAAAGATCAGGGATCTTCCAGTCTATATTTATAGGGGTAACTTCCAGCTCTTGTATATGAGTCTGTTGCTATGACTGGACTAGAATACTCGTTGGAACCTGCGCTAGGCCATTTTTTTCGAATAAGGCATGCTCTGTCTGTGGGAGAACCAATGTTGCACAGTAGTAACAAGAGAGGTTCCAGTGACAACCATGGTACAACTTTTGTGAGGTACATGGACTGGAGGCTGTACACAAGGATTACCACGGGCTCCTTTGTGTCTAACTGGGGCTTATTGATAGACCTAGCCTCTTATTACTTGACCTTGAGCACATGGATGCCCTCCCATGTATTTAGAAATCCGACCAAGCCCAACTAAGCTCAGAAGCGCAATACGGCCATGATCAACACGCAGATATGGGCATTATCAATGGTAGGGTAGGAAAAGACTTCCAATATAAATTAGAAAAGGACAGTTCATACAGGGACATGTTCATCTTTTTCTGAAATTTAATAATAAACTTTTCTTTAATTTCTTCTCCAAAGATTTCCTTTTGCATGTTATGTTACCACATCTAGAAAATACAAAACCTCCGTACAAATACTGTGTGCCACACTGCCACTGCTATTGCTCTCAACTAAAAGAAGAAACCTAAAAATGACCACCCTATATAATGAACTATATTTAGAATGTGAAATAGCTCTAATTTACCAATTTCAGAAAGCTCTAATTGTTCTATGCTGGAGTCACAGCAGTCTCTTATTCTTTTTCTTCATCATCTCTTAATGAGTAGAGCCTGTAGAGGGCAACTGGAAATACAAGGTCTTTTCTATCTATTTATTTCTTTAATAGAATCGCTTTTTCTAAAAAAAAACAAAAAAAGAAGAAGAAAGAAAGATCAAACATTCACCAAGATATCATGATTTCAACTCTACTACAGACGGACCCTCATTTTCCATTAGAATTTTTTAATTTTAGCCACAAAACATGCCCACAATATGGTATTTATTCCCTCACGTGTTCCCAATGAGTCACAGATTAATAAGAGTTCAGACCCGCATATATACATGCCGAATGGCCAACAATAACCCAATACCAACACCCCTAAATTTGGAGAGTTTTGGTGCTTCATAGTAACTAGACATTATAATTAAACCCATGGTTTCTCCAAGTAGTCATTCCAAAGGAAGATATACCATGTCAGCAAATTGTATCCCTTCAAACAAAGAGGTAAGAAGCTCAAACCCTTCCTCACAAGACGACCCCTCAATATATACAAGATAATTACATCAGTTATGGATATCTGAAGGATCTTAATAACAAGAGAACTCCCATGACCCTGCTCCCCTCCTCTTTCATTCCCTCCCAGTATTGATTAAATTCCCACTGTACTCCCAAGTGGGTCTCGCTGATAACAGCTACAAGCTCACCATGTATCACTGTTCTTACAAAAATATCCTCGTTCACTGCCCTCGGAAAATTGTGGTTACCACAATATCACTAAGTGTCCTCCTACTGCCTGTTGCCAAACAATAACAGAGATTCAAATGAAATGTGACGCCATTACTTGCCTGTCGATCCAATGAACCATATCACAGGGGATACAAAACCCAAAAGCTGCCAGACAGGACCCTCCTTAGCCACCGAAAAACATATCCTTAAGTGGCTCATATGTAGCTCATATCTCCACCAACCACCACAACCCAAATGGCCCCTCAGAGTAGAGAATATGAAAGCCATCTTGGTACTAAAGGCGAGCAGAATGAGTCAAGCCAAGTCTGATCGGATTCTCCTTTATTCTCTAGCATTAGCACAGGGAAACTTTGAAAAGTGTCTCCCATCAAACTCTTAAATTTATGTTAGTAAATAATAGATAGACAGTAAACGATAGCAGTTACAGTTACAGAATGCCCCATTAGTTTTATTCACACAAGCAAACAGATTATAAAGGGTGATCGACTGTGGTGCAATGTTCCTACAGTTGCAGTTTGGACCCGGTAGATTGGCACCCTCCCTCCTTCACCACTCTCATTTCTTTTCTTTTTGGTTTACCATTTGGCACATGGCTACATATCATTTTTACTGTTATATCTGACTGATCAATTGCCATAAAATCTGAAGAAACAATAACATACAAGAGTTCCTTTTAGGTCGGCAAAAGCGGCTTCCAGGCGCTTGCGGCAGTCGGGAATCATCATCCTTGATTCAGCCAGCACATTTTCCTACCCACATTAGATAAATGAAAAAGATGAGCTTTATGTTAATGGAAAATATCACAGGAGAGCATCCAAAGTAGAAACTGATTCATTCCTCAATCAAATTTCAATAAAATTATATTCAAATGAGGTATTCAGCAATTACTAAGGGAACTATTCAGAGTAATATAATTACTTAATTAGTAGACATGTTATGTTCGAATATCCTAAATGCAATAACTATATCCCCCTCAACTAAGATGATAAAGACCTCAACTATTAATGTACTTTGAATATTGGTACACATTGCTCAAATGTTAAGTCTGATATTCAGATATAGTTCAGGAATGTTTTCTTTAACACTGGTAGAAGCACTTATTGATCATCTTGTTTAATTGTCAAATCAAAGAACACAAATAAGAAGAATTTCAAAACACAATTTAAAAACTTGTTTTCTCTACCTGCATTTAAAAAAAGTACGGCTCTTGAAAAGTTTATGTGACATTTGTTATAGATAAATCAAATTTTGTTTTTTGTGATATCTAAAATCTAGCCACATATATTTCATGGTTTTGTATTCATGCTTTTATAATCCAAAAGTTGAAATATAGCAAATAACATAAGATAGACTTGGCAAACTTCCAATAGCAGGATTTTTCGGCATCACAACCGATTAAAACAGGTGATTTACAAGATATGCCCACATCATCAAAGTTCTCAACTGAGTTATAACAGAATCAAGAAAAGATTAAATTACTGCAATGACTCAGCATAAAACCATTCTTAAAATCTGAAAACCCAAAAACAGTATTTCCATGTCAACAGGCTATATATAATTTTAACTTTCAGCATATCAGGTTGTGTGCACAATTAACTGAGAACTGCTAGCACTCCAGGCGTGTTTCCATGAATTTGACAATAGAGAAAGGAGGTTCATTACCTGTTGCTTAAGGTCATAAGGATCAGCTCCTTTCTCCTTCATGTCAGCTGTCTTGGCAGATTCCCTCTCCACCTCCTTCTCATAGGAATGCAGCTCCTTTACAATACGTTTGCAAGTGGAAGTCTTGATTTTCAAATTTTTAAGGGTTGCCATTTCAACACTATCACAGAAGAAACAAAGATTACAGTTAGCTAATATTGAAACCAATAGAGAGGAGAAACAAGCATCCTGGTAATTTTTCCTTCTAGGTTTAGTAAGCAAGATGAAGCATGTGTCCAGATAGAGTAGAGAGACATTCCCTAGTTATGAAATACCATATGTTAATAATTGCACTCAAGTATGCTATTGCATGAAACCCAGGTTACACATATAAGCTCCAAGGTTAAAACAGCAGGACTTCTTCCTTTTCAATATAGTTATATCCAACTCTTTTAGTTATGAAATACCATATGTTAATAATTGCACTCAAGTATGCTATTGCATGAAACCCAGGTTACACATATAAGCTCCAAGGTTAAAACAGCAGGACTTCTTCCTTTTCAATATAGTTATATCCAACTCTTTTTGCATATGTTATGCACACAGACAACTCATAAGTTGAATTGCCAAATACCTTTTTTTCTCTTTCTTTCCTTCTTCATCTCGAAGTTACAATTTATTGCATTGCCAGAACTTATATAACTTGAGGCCATATAACTATTCAGAAAAGACAGAAAAGAAGCATGATCATGACACACTTCCAATTAACCTGTCATCATTATTGAACAATCCACCCATGGGTACTCTTAATTTCAATGTGCCATAGTAAATCATACATGCCAAATCGATGGAAAGACATCCGAAGTGCATCTAATAGCTAAAAGTTAAAACTCTCATGGTAACCTCAAAATTCCCTTGCCTGCCATAAGCCACCATTTCAACTGAATATCTAGAACATCCACCTTTCCCAAGTTTTTCTGTTTTTGATTAAATGCATTCCCTCTTTTGACGAGAAAGGCAAAAAATTTAACGGTAAGTGTAATTTAGAATCATAAATAGTTCATCTGTGATGGGAGGCATTGGGTTGAACACTTGATCCCAAGGCTCTTCTGCTGCAATACTTATCCTAGAGTTAAGAAACAAAATCATTGGCACACTAACAAGACACGACAACACGCCTAGACTATAATGTTCATAAAGGAAGGGCAAAGAACGTATGAGACATGCTACGTTTAAAATAAAATAAAATTTCAATCAGAGAGTGAATCCGTTAAAGATCACCATTCACCAACCTATATGATGCACTGCAGTATGGCACTCAATTCAACTTAGCCATATATCATGAAAAAAGAAGTAAGACATGAATGAACCACACATGCGGCATTACAGTTGATTACAGTCTACAAAGTGGCAAAAGCAATTCACCTAAGGTTTACCTACAAGAAAAATAGGTCTTATATTAATGTACTCAAAGTCCATCCTCATTAGTTTTACAATTTACTTGAGCCCCAACTCCAAGCATCCTTCTTCCTATGATAGGCATTTCACTTTGCCATGGTAGGTACACAAGTGTTTGTTAAGTTAAATTTTGTCCAGGTCATACAAATCATGAAGTACACTCGTATAGACAATTAAGTAATAAGTACAGAAAAAGAAAATACCATCCAAACTTATTAACCTTGAAAAGGTAAGCAGAAGGAGTATTTATTCCAAACTAGAAATATAGGTTAACAGCAGATTCCTGCAGGATATGTAAAGCCAAAGCATGGGTAAGAAACAACCGCAGTTTTACCCGTTTGAATGCAGCATTCCTAATATTACTGCTGAATTTAAAACGTAATCACCAAGAAATTACGTTGCAGTGGGAGTTCATTTGTAGCCTCTTTCCTTCAGGCACATAGTAGAGGTTTCGGGACGGGTGGGGATGCTGCCTTGCTTTGGAAGTGTGGCGTGTTTGCTGTTCTTTGTGCCTATGGACGAACTGGAACTTTAGGATCTTCAAGGATCAGGCATAATCCTTGTGGCTTTTGCCGGATAGAGTGGTACTCATGGCTTCTCTTCGGGCGTCGGCTAAGAGTGTTTTTCTTGGGGTTCCGCTCTTGATTATTCAGTGGGACTGGACAGTACTTCTCTTTTAGTTATTTTCCTTGTTTGTTTCCTTTTCGTTTTTGCTTTGATGGACTTCTCGTCAGTCCTTTTGTACTTTCCCTCTTTTTAAATCTAATATACTGATTCTTTATTCTTTCTTTTGAACACGGCCATAGAAAATTTGACCTCAAACCTTACTGGGTTACATCTCTGCTCAGCACTGGTATACCCGCATTGGCTAAACTACCAAAAAGAAGGAATAAAGTGTATAACGCAGCGCGGGAATAAATCAATACCATCATTTTGATTACATTCTGTCACCGAAATTTTTCACCTACTTACCAAAGTTGGACCAAATACAAACAAGATCATGTGGTAAAAGCAGCCCATGTAAATTTCAATAAACAAAGACTGCGGCCAAGCTTCTTAATTCAAATACTTGGGGTATTCGCTAATCTCATTAAACATGCACTAGTTTGTAAATTCTTCAAAACTACGTCGCAAAGGTGCAAGTTACATACATTATATCATTATCAAAGAAAAAAAATTGCATACTTTCAAGTAAAGATATCACAGCAAAACATTCAAAAGATTCCAAACTTGTTTCTCATAAAAGACTCAGCAGCTCTTAAAATTCCCCAAAACCCACATCACCAACTAAAAATGCAGGCAATATATTCCATAGATTGAAAGAAATATATTGCTGGAAAACATTTCAAAGAACAATTGACACTCTAGTTTCTCATAAACCGAAAGAATGCAGACAATCAGGCAAAACAATATAAACCAGAAATGGAAATTGGATATTAGGGCTTGAAAAACCTAAAGAAAAAACTCTAAAGCCATCAAATTGAAGAAAAATTTATGATTCATGACAAAGATTAGAGAAAGAAAGAGAGATTGTTACCTAGCAAGTGAGCGATCCGCTACTAGTGGCTCAGCCTGAGTGTGTTTGTTAAGATCTTTGCCCGCGTATTAAAATACGGAGATGACCGCGAGCTCCGTGAAATGGCAAAAATGGGGTAAAATGTAGCGCCAACCCCCCTGTAGTTTAGCCAAGTTCCAACGCTAACCCCTAAGCGTTTGGCGTTTCTCACTGCCCCCCCTTCTGTGAGAAGCTGTTAAGATTTTTGGTTAAGTGGAGGTATATAGTAATTCCCCGACAAATGAAATCAATGAGCTTTATTAATTTTACACCAAGGATAATAAAGATAGAAAAATGCTACATCTACAGATTTTATCAACATAATGTATTTACAGTATGCTTTAAAGTGTTGTATGTTGATTGAAATGTACAACACTTAAATATACTGTAAATAAAAACTGTTGATAAAATCTGTATATATATGTAGCATTACTCGTAAAGATAATGGAGGAATACCAGGGCTGTTTGGATACTTGCTTTGTTTCATGATTCTTTTTTTTTTTTTAGTTTTTAATTTCTCTCTTATTAGTTTTATTATTTTCTCGCTATCTCATTCTAATTTTTTAATTTAATCATCACAAAACTGGAAAAAAGAAAATCACATAACGGAAACAAACCATCTACCATAGAGGGTCTTATTTTGAGACTATTATATATGAAGGTGTCTTTTGGATGAATAGAACTTGGACTATATAGTTCTTGAAATTCAAATACCTCATAATTGATTGCATTATTTTCTACTTTGAACATCATAGAATTTCACCATAAACATAAATTGGAATTTTATTGCACTCTAAATGTTCAATGAAATATTCCATGCTTTTTCACAATGTCTGTGTTTGGTCCATTTGAAAGTCTCAATTCCTTTACTAGCAATGGAGCCCTTATACCTCTTCCAATCACGAAGAATACCCTGCACATCGACAACCTTTGCACTTAAATCCGGACAACAATTCGCATGAATTGTTGTTACGGCCTTCATATTTCTACTTAACTCACAAAATCCGCTAAAATAGACGGTGTCGAGGCATCGCAATTTAAGACCTAACTCTAGATGGGCACCTTCTTGAATCAAAGCGGTTAGAGCCCCCTGGTCTGATCTCCATGTAGAGTTATGCCTCATCCCGTACCATTTCTCAAAGAACGCAATGCTTCTTTTGTTTGATTTAACAAAGTAGAAGCCACTGTTGGGAGAAATTGTTTTCGACAAAAATCTTTCCCGATTCCAGTCTATACTTATCTGTAGATCATCCTTTTGATCCATCTTTAGCCTTGAAAAAGGATTCCTTAGCCACATTATATCTGCATCCTGTCAAAACCATTGTAGAAGAAGTTATAATATATGTGTTTATATGTTTTTATGGGGGACTTGAGAGAAAAAGCTACTATACATAGAGAAAGCATTCATGTAAAAGAGTAAAAAATATTCTAGAGTAGAAAATTTCAGAGCGTCGATGCAACGCCCCTTAGGACACGAAAAAAAAAAAAAGGGGGTAAAAAAGGGAAGTGCATGGAGAAGAATACCGTAAAAATGAAGTTATAGCCGTGCTTGAGCACATCTAATAGAAACTCGGTTCTTCTCCACATCATCTTGCGAAAATCTTCGGTAAGGTAAAACTTGTCTCTCGTGCCTCCGTTGAAATCCACACCTTCTGTCACCAATTTGTAGCAATATAGTCGTCGGAACTTGCACCTATCGTATGCAGTTTGATCCATCGCGACAAGTAAAAGGTGATCAAGCAGTGGTCTAGTGTCTTCTCCAACCCAAAAACTCTCAAGAAAAAGATCAAGCATTGATGTATAAGTACCATTATGTTCTTCTACATAAGCCTTGTCCACTATAGCAATAATCAGAGTCTTGTCTGTCATTGAAGCCTCTGTCAAAGCTACTTCAAGATCATTCTTTAGCTGAAGAAATTATAGCAATATTGAATTCAAATATGAACCAAATTAGTACACAAAACTATAATATGTATGCAAAATCTAAAGTTGGGTTGAACAGTTGTACGTTGTACTAATATGTTTGTATTTTAATGGGGAGAAAGAAAGATACCTACATGTGAGGTTTTGGAATGTGGACATGGATGACTTTGAATAGAGAAGGAGGGCTTGGAGCCTTTTGGATCAGTCCACAAACAGACATATAGAAGACCTGCTATGGATAGAGACAGAACTGTCATCTTGAGAGGATACAGTTCTCTTCTTGGTAAAATCACATCTTCATTTTTTTATTCTATTTTTTTATTTTTGGGTTAAAATTAATTTTGATTCATGAATTTATTGCAAGGAGGTTATATATGCATGCATGAGTGTTTCTTATTTAAGGGTACACATTAATGCACATAACTCCCCATAATATTAGTAGGCTTTACAAAATTACTCCCTCCCACATACTCCGTTGGTCCAAAAATGAATCTGTATTGTTTGTATATTAAAAAAAAAAACTCTCGTCTACAATATATAATCACAAGTGTACATTAAGAACATGACATTCGATAAATGTGAATTTAGTAACTCTATTAGAAAATAAATACCCTGTTTAGGACAAATATTTTTAAAATTTTGAGACGAAGAGAGTTGATGTTGCACAAAACTGTGAACCTGAAATAGCAAAGAACACGCACACTAGGGTGAATGTAGGGGCTTGCCCTGCTAAAACACTCAGCTTGAGAGTAAGAACTTGCTTGCTATTTGATAGAGTTTTAGCTTGTGAATAGTCAATGTACCTTTGGCCAAGGACTTGCTTGGCTTTTATAGTAGAGTGGAGTGATTAGTGGGCCGATTTCGTGGGATGTCTATCCCTTTAATTGAGGAGGAGTAACCGCCGGGCATGATTGGAGTTAATCCCTGATTTCCAGGCAAGAGTTTTGGACACGGCTGGACATGGCTCTGAAATCTCAGGAAGTTAATAGAGGGTGGCCATTATGTCCGCACAAGCGGAGCTCGCGGACGACCTCGAGTGACTATGGCGCCCATGGCGAGCAATCAAGCTCGTGGCCCCCTTGCTCGCTTGTGCATATTCTGCTCGAGTGGCAGGATTTCAGACTTGTGTGTCATCAAGAGTAGTATACTAATTTTTGGTAAATAATGGGATTTTCAAGAATACATTAGACAATGAATTTTTTTTTTTTTCTTTAGGTACCGTGATAGAAATATGAAGACTTGAACTGTAAACCAACTGAATAATAGAAATTTTATGCGAAAAAATAGTTCTAAAAAATATTATGGTAAAGTGATGTTAGAAAAAAAGTATTATTCAAAAGTTATTTTGTTTATATGTGTTTGATCAGCATAAAATTACAGAGAAGTTTAGTACTAGTACATTTTTTGGTGCTAGAAGATCTAGATTAATATACAAGAAACAATTTGCCAAAAGTTTTTTGTGCGAGAAACGGTTACAAAATCACCTATCCTAATATGATACTCAATCCGTCCCTAAATTATAGTCTTGTTTTTCTTTTTATCCATTTCCAAATTATTTTCTTATTTGAAACTTTCCCTTTTAAAACATCACTTTTACTATTTTACATGTGCCACATACACATGAGCATTAAAGAAAACTACATACTATACCAATATTAATTTACATGGGCCACATATACATGGACATTTAAGAAAACTACACACTATACTAATAATAATAATCAAGTAAATTACTTTTTTAATCCGCATGTCGGGTTAAATAAGACAGTAATTTAGGTACGGAGCAAGGGAGTATATTCCTTCTCTTCTACAAAAAGTAGTTTTATTTTATTTTTTGATTTGTTTTAAACAAATAATTTTAGGAAGAGACTATTTCCACTATAATTTTTGTTAATCCACTACATTAGTAATTATTACATTAAATAAATACATTTTTGGACAATATTACCCCTAATTACTTATCTATTTTAAGTTGACTTATAAAGTTACTTTTCTAGTAACCTTTTAATATTACTTCTTAATTCAAAATATATTAAATAATATTTAATTAGTGTTCACATGAACGACATAATTATTCTTTTTTTCTTTGAAATATTTAATTAATTAATTAGTTCATAGCTGAAGTGTTGCATAATAGAAAAACTAATATTATAAAGATATTTTTTGCCAATCGAACTTCGAGAAAACATATGATCTTTGCTGATTGAAATAAAAAATTTACAGTTAAATTTAAATGATATCATTGTAAAAAATAAATTTAATAGTAAAATCATATTGTGATATAGTCTTGTAAAGTTTTAAAACTTTTTGCCTACCTATACCAATTTATTCTAAATTTTAAATTTTGAATTGATTGAAACTGATAAACAATTCGTTATCTACCATATTGCTATTATTGAATTTATTTTTAAAATTATATTTTAAAAATTAAATTAAACTTTTTTACCTTAGTAATAAATATCACATATTTTCTATAATTTTGTTTGATAAATGCTTTTATAATTTTCTTATAAAAAAATGAAACGAGTCATAAGCATAATTGAAAAAAAATATTATTAAAAATAAATAGAAATAGAAAAATGAAACTACCATGTTTGTTGACATGTTATGAATTAAAAGGTGATTAAGAAATAAGAAATATATTACTCAACTTCAAATGGCAAGTAGTAAATTAAGGGTTAGTTTTTTCCAAATATAAATTTGTTTAATTTAATAATTAGTAATGTAGTGAATTAGTAAAAAGTGTAGTGGAAATAACCTCTCCCATAATTTTATTTCTAAAAACAAGATATAAAAATTAATGCAATTTAGAGGAGACACAAAGTAAAATTGTAATTTTAAAAAGTTTTGACTTGTCAAAACATACAGTATTTACATTCGTAGATGTGCGAGACGATTCGAATGCAACAAATGGACAAACATTGAACTGGGGTTGGATGCATAATTTTCACGTAGTTAAAGTTTGTTGATCAAATTGTAGTAAAACATAAACTCATGGGGTGGTTTTCTTTTTAATCTTTTAGTTTTTATCTACACTTTTATAAATATGCAATGCGTTGGGTGGAGTTCAGATCCTTTGTATCACTCTGTGTACCCTTTTCTGTATCACTAAGCTAAATTAAAACATAAACTCATGGGCCATAGATTTTACATTAACTTGGTGGTATGAAAGGAACACACAAAATGGTACAGAGGGGATCTGAAATAGGTGCAGAGAGGATTCTCTATTCTTAAAAAATATTTCATCTTCTATTCCATCTGTCGGATGTGGTGTTTCATCTCTTATTCCATCTGTTGGATGTGATGTTTCATCTCCTATTCCATCCATCGGATCTTATCGCCACATGTGCATGAGAATAAACAACATTAATTACTCCGTGATTTTTTATACACATGTGGCGAAGATCCGATCGTTGGAATATTAGATGGAACCAAGGGAGGATCCAGGATTTTGTTACCACGTGGGCTTGATATTAGTAAAATACTAGTTGAATCTCCGTCCTACAGACGGAAAAATTAAAAATCATATTTTAGCATAGTCACATAAATTCATATATACCTAAGATGTGAACAAAAAAAAAAAAAAAAAAGATTAACACGTATTTGTATTACTTTTTTTATTTTATTACAAAATTATTATTTTATTTAGAAATCTATGTCGATCAATTTAAATACGATAATCTTAACTAAACAAAATAGTAATTACAAAAAAAGTATAAATAAGAAAAGATTTTATAGATTTAGGATATGGTTAAAGTCAAAACAGTAATTAGAAAAAATATTATAAATAAAATAAGGTTTTACAGATTCAGGATACAGTTAATAACCGTAGCATAATAACTTATCGAGAAAAAAATTACATATAGTTGGTGACTTAATGAGCTCTACCCATTACATATATAATTATAAAAGAGCTTAAGCTAACTAAATCTAACTCTATGAGAGATTAGAGATGTAAATATTTGTTGTTTCTTTTGGTAATTTGGTGGGGGATCAAAGACACATCACCGAGTGAATGAGGGAGAAAGGGATTTTGGATAAGTATTGTAGAGTTTTTTGGAGACTTGATGATTGATAGATGGAGTAAGTGAGAGAGTTGGCGTGTGAGTTTATATTACATAAATTGTTTATTATTATTTTTATTATTATTTTATTAGCAAGTTTTGAGGTAAGCTTGAGCCCCACTCACAATGTATGTAGATTTGCCCTTAGATAGAATACTTTTTTGGAATAGGTGTGTCATATTTATTAGTTTGATATTGTCTCTTAGGAAGTTTAGGGCTTGAAACTAGCAATTTTGACCACGTAAACACGATCTCAAAAACTCATTTGTCACACCATGGATCTAACCGAAAGCATTTCGTCGACCATCTCGTGAGTCCTAACTCTACTTGGTTCGAAAATTATTTCTGTGTATTAATTAGATAAAATCATCATAAATAAAATCAACTGTTAATTATAATTCAAAATTCCTGAATCCAAATACACACATCAAGAGTAAAAAAACACACAGAATCATCCTGATTAACAAAATTCTTGAAAATACTCTTTCCTCTCAACTTGGTATATATATATATATATATATATATATATATATATATATATATATATATAAATATATGATCCAAATACGCATCAAGAACAAAAAAAACACATACAATAATCATCCCGAGCCCATGGTCATATTAGCCATTTTCAAAGATCTCTTACAAGCAAAATGCTTGGAGTCTTGATACGTAGCATACCCATTAATAGAACTATTTCCCTCACTACTAGCAGCTCCACCGTGAACACCCTTATTAAAACTCTTCCAATCTTCGAGAACCGCCGTCAAATCCACCACCTTGGCAGCAATACCCACGCAACAATTCGCGTGGATCGTCGTCATCACCTTAGCATCTGTGCGACGGACGCAAAACCCACTAAAATAAATCGTATCCAAGAACCTCACCTTGAGACACAGCTTTCTAAATGCACCCTGGTGCATCATGTGGGCTAACAGATATTGCTCTGTCTCCCCTGTTGTTGAGTTAAGCCCCATGTTGTACCATGTTTGGAATAGGGAGATCGTTTTGGGGTTTGATTTGATGAAGTAGAAGCCTGTATTGATCATACTTTTTTCAGACCATGGGTTGCCATCGAACCAGTCTGTGCTTATTTGTAAGTCTTCACTTGGGTCATTGCTTAGCCTTGGAAATGGGTTCCTTAGCCACATTATATCAGTGTCCTGCAAAACATAGATAACATTAGGGGTGATACCACGTCAGCCAATCAAAAAGAACTAAATTAACAATTTTGCTGATGTGGAGATAAAAATTGCTGACACAATGCCGATGAACAACCTTGCTCTATACATCAACAAGGTTGCTCGATTTGCTCTATACATGCATGAAATCTATAAAACCACATTATATTTCATTCATTACATCGAAAAATCTGGAGTTTGCCAACACTTAACAAATATTTATGTAAATTAAGCATTTTGCTATAAATTTAATTATGAGTTTTCAAATATACCTTTTACCTTTATTATATTAGACTAGTAAGTTATAACAATGAATAAAGTTTAACTCTTACAATTAATGATATTTATCTTTTTTTTTTCTTAACACGAGACCTCACACTTTGTGAAGCATCAATTCTATTACTGGAACACCCATTTTTCTACTATTAATCAAATCTATTTAAATTCTTGAAAATGCTTGACTTCCATCTTATCCTTAAGGATTAAAGATGAGTTCAAATGCATCAAGAAATTAGTATAGAAATAGAAGTGAGTTGGAAAAAACAGTACCGTGAAGATGAAGTGGTAACCATGCTTGAGCACATCTAATAGAAATAGTGTCCTTCTCCACATCATCTTGATAAACTCACTCGATTTGTAAATCTTCTCTCCGGCCAAGTTCAGGCCGTCATCGTCAGTCACCAATCTATAACAATGCAGTCGCCGGAATTTGCATCGATCGTAGGCTGTTTGATCGAGGGCAACGATCAAAAGGTGATCTAGCAATGACCTAGTGTCTTCTCCAAGCCAAAAACTCTCGAGAAAAAGATCAAGCATCGTTGAGTATGTGTCGTTCTTTTGCTCGACATAAGCTTTGTTCACAACAGCGATTATTAATGTCTTGTTTGGCATTGAAGCTTTCTTTAAAGCTACTTCAAGTTCATCTTTTGGCTCATTCTGTAACCAAAGAAAATTTATATTATAAAAAAATAAAAAAAATAAATGAAAGAACCTCTCATGTTCAAGCGCGCACTCATACTATAACACACAGTAATTCATGTAGAGCATTAAAGGGAAAGAAGTGATATACTTACATGTGAGTTTTGATTGGTTTTGAGCCAAAAAAAAAAAAAAAAGTTTGAAAGGGGGGGGGGGAGTACTAGTAAGTATGAGAAAACCTAAAATTGGGTTGCACTGTTGTACATTGTTCTAAAATGTTTGTACTCTAATGTGTTTATAGAGAAAAAAAAAGTACTTACATGCGAGGTTTCGGATTCTAGGCATGGGTGAGTTTGAATAGAGAAGGAGGGTATGGAGCTTTTTGGATCAGTCCACAAACACACATAGAGGAGACCTGCTATGGATAGAGAGAGGACAGTCATCTTGAGGATGGAATTCTTGGTAAAATCCCATCATCAAATTTTCTCTTTCTTTTTTGTGATAAAATTAAATCAACTTTGATTCAAGAATTTATTGCAAGGAGTTACATATGCATGCATGTTGTCTCTTATACATGAGCATACATTAATGCATAACTCACTAAATATCATAATTGTGGGCAATTAATGAGATTTTCAAGAAAGCTTTAGAAAATGAGAATTAGAGTACACCACCGTTCGCAAGTAGGGTTGTGATGGAGTCGAGCCATCGAGCATAACCAGTTCGAGATCGACTTATTTAGATATTTTTCGAGTTCTAGCTTATATGACTTCAAGTCATGTTTTAGAAAGGTGTTTGAGATCGACTTGTTTGAAAATTCTTAATTCTAGGTTTTAAGATCAGCTCACAGGCTTGTTCGCGAGCCGTGAGCTCGAGCAGCGCCTTGACAATAATACAAGTTGACTGATTAGACTCCATAGACTTATTTTAGACTTTTTCTTTAATTTCTTTGGGTGAAACAGCAACTAATTTTCACTAAAAAGAAAAACAAATAATAATCCTTATACTGGTTGAATAATCTTTAGCCAAATCAATCCCAAATAACCCGAGCTCACGACCCAAGTTTGGCCTACTGGTTTTAGCTAGTTTACTCAAACGAGCCTTCTCATGACGAGCTTGAATCGTATATTTATGAACTTGAGCTTATACTAGCTAGTCAAGCTCTGGAGAGGAGCAGGGGTTAGCTCGGATCGTGTGATAGCTCTACTTTTCATATTTTTTGTGCCACAAAAAAATTTTGGAGTAGAAATCCGACAATCACTGTATCCATATGAATGTTTGGAACTTTATTTAGGAAATCAGTAGTAAGAAAATTTATGGTGACGAGAAGGAAAAGGTATATATTAATTCCAAGCTATGTTCCTTGTATCTGTTTGATTAACAACTAAATAAAACTTCATCGTGATAGAAAATTCTATTAAAAAGGAGGAAATAATGGTAAGTCTTTCGCGGAGAAAACAGTTACATATCAACCATGGTACTGTGATCTTGCTTGCAAATCCTTATTTACAAAGACAAATGATATTACGAGTTCGAGTTTATGGTATCACTACAAACTTTAGTATTAGTGTCGTTGGATCAAATCTACAATTGGATCTCAACACCGTTGGATCAAATTTGCCCTCATTGTAATAAATATGATCCTACGGTGTATGGATCTAATTAGATTTGATCCAACGTATACTCTTTGGACTTGTATCAACAACATGAGTCTGGAGCTGAACTTCCCTAGTTATTATGATCACCTTAGTGTTTGCTGCCTTGGGAAAACCCAAGCGTTTGCGGCTCTGTAGTGTTTTCCTTGGGGGTTTTCATAAATCTTTTCCTTGTTGACAGTGAACAAACTCATGTGTTTAACCTTGCATGTATCATCGTAATGTCCTTGTCGATAACAATGAGTGCAGTAGGATGGTAATTGTTCAGCATGAATCGATTGCCAAAAACCAGGGAGATTGGAACTGCATTCAACCCAAATTCTACTTGGGAGGGGCTTGGTTAGGTCAATCTCAATACAAACCCTAGCAACGCTAGGTTGAGATAAAGCAATTGTAGGGTTATCAAGCATGAGAGGTTTACCTATCAAGTTGGCAATAGAGTAACATTTGCTTGTGGAATAGATAAATAGGAACACCAGGCAAGGAGAACCAAACTGGAGCTATAGGACTTTCAATGTCAGGCCTGAAATTTGGAGTCCATTTGAACACACGCATTGGGAAACTTCCAAGGAACCATTTATCCTTCATCCAAAGCCTTTGGTAGTCTGCTTCGTGGTTGACCCGAATAAGAATGTGTTTTGAATCAAGATGACCAAGAGACACACTGGCCTTTAAACCGAATGCGTGAAAGAATTTTTTCGTGGCCTCCATATATAGAAGGTCTGCCATGAGAGAATTTGCCTATCAACGCGAGCTAGAAGGGTTGTGCTAAGGGCGCTGATAGACTTGGGGTTGCATGCAAGTAATCTAGATCGACAACAAGATCAGTTGCAAGTTAACCAAGGTACCAATTCCAACAGCGAACCCCAATCAAAACAAGGTACTAACTTCGTCGAATCACAACATATATTACACAAAAATTAAGTTGCTACAAAGGCTTCTGAATTTAATTGTGAGATGGAAGGAGGACAACATGTGCTTGAAGATGACGGGCGAAATCTTTTACCTGTTATGAATAACGAGGGTAGTTTGGCAGCTGAACACAGTGATGCCCTACTGTGGTTGTGCTAGAAAATCAAGAGGACGAAGGTGTAACTATGAATGAACTGCCCAAAAATTTATCTATGAATGCTTCACCAAATGATGAAAATATGGCGAATAATTCTCTGCAGTTTGGGCAAACTTTGGAAGGAATTGATGGGGAAAATAAGGAGGATACAACGCTGCATTCAGAGTCCATTACTGTTTTGCCTAATTGGTTTGATGCCCTAGAAACCACGGCACCTATTAATTTGTCCCCCAATAAGTTTGTTGTTCTGGAAGTATTCGAAGAAGATCTATGAGGAAGATCGCTTCGATTCCACTACTGATTTCAACAAGTATGAGCATATTACCAAAAGTCTAAACGTGGATAGCTCTATACCGCTTCACCGAGGTAATTGAAAAAAGAAACCTGTTTTTTGTCTCAACTATTAGTTTTTATTTTCATATAGATCATCTTATGAGGTATTTCTTTTATTTGGATAAAATTTATGTCTCTCTCGTTATAGCCTAAAGACATTCTAAGTGGTCAGGTTTTAAGCCCCCCACTTTATTTTTCTTTTTTTGTAATAATACCAGAAGCTCGAGCTTGTAAAATCAAACTTCATTTACAAAATGAATGCTCGGATGAGAAGGCAACAGAGCATTGCTATATTTACTTGGACTGAATCTTTTAATCCAAAATGGTGTTCTGTTTTTTATTTTCACCGTTGAATTATCGCCACATGTGCATCAAAAATCAAGGAGTAATTAATGTTGTTTATTCATTTAGCAAAGATCCAATGAATGACAATGATTAGAATAGGAGATGAAACATATTGGAACACAAGATCCTAAATGGAGAAGATTCTAACCCAAAAAATACATCATGTATCAAAATTACAAAAATAAAGAAATATTAATAAAACTATATACGTATAAATATGTATGGATCACATTTGTTCATCACTGCTATTTCTATGGTTTCCTACTTAATTTCCTTTGAAATTGACAATGAGAGTACAAAGTAAAGAACCCTAAAACTAGACCAAAATCAAGTCTTTGCAGGCACTTTCCATGAGTTGACACATGCATTGTGCCCAGTCCATTGGAACCTTTCTGCTCCATTACTACCCTCCCTCTTTCCTTCACCAGCCATCGACCCCTTAAACTTCTTCCAATCACGAAGAACACCCTCTAAATCTGCCACCTTTGCGCTAATACTCCGACAACAATTTGCATGGACGGTCTTTACAACCCTAGCATCTTTACTATCACTACAAAAGCCACTAAAATAGAGTGTATCCAAAAATAGAACACGTAGACCTAATTCTCTAAATGCACCCTTCTGCATCAAATCAGCCAACACATCTTGCTCTTTCATGCCAGTAGAATTATCCTTCTTTCCATACCATTTCTCAAACAAGGAAATGGTCTTGTTGTTCGATCTTATGTAGTAGAAGCCAGTATTGATCATGTTCTTTTCCGACCAAGGATCACCGTTGAATCTATCTGTACTTATTTGTAGGTCCTCGCTCTTGTTTCCCCTTAACTGTGTAAAAGGGTTCCTTAACCACATTACATCAGTATCCTGCAAAGATAAATCATTAGGATAAACTAGGGCAAATTAATAACAAAGACATAAGGTTGTCACTACATTTTATGCATAAAAAAAACGACACACACACACACTCACTTATTATCATATATAGTTACTAACTTATGTCGACATGCGACTCCTCAAACCTTAATAGCCTAAATAATTCTAAACTCTGATAGTAATTGAGCGCCACTAAACACTATGTTTGTTAAGGGAGGGATTCAACTTAATCACATTCTTCTCCTTTTTATTTCAAAGGGGGTGTTCCTATATAAATACTTTGCTATATATATATATATATATATATATATATATATATATATTTGAAGAAGGCTGTAGCTAAAGACCTATTGCTAATTTCCTCAAGTTGAAAATATGGTACTATTTATAGCAGATTTGTTACTTTCATTCCAAACTAGCAAAATCGAATGGGCTAGATTTTATTACTGTAGTTGTTTTTTACTTGATCATCAACACCCGTCGTAAGTTATACATTTCCGTGAAGGGTGCAACAGGATCTCCAAAAGAGGATAAGAATCATGAAATTGGGCATTATGTTTTTATAATATGCATGCAGGGTTAGTGATCGAAGACAATCTTCCCATGTTACAATTGATCCGCAAAATGTTAAAAGCTCTTTGCTATCTATATTTGAACAAGGCTATATATAGCTAAAGACCTATTGCTATTATATTACTCCCTCCACTCCGTTCCATTCAAATAATCTACATTTAAAAAATCTAATTATTAAGTAATATATTAATATTATTGAATTTGGTCATAATTACAACAATACTTAATCACAATCAATATGATTACAACACAAGTGGAGGGTAAAGATAAAAGATTATGAAAATTGTAAGCATAATTTTTTTTTTTAAGTGAAATATCCCAAAATAGTATCGTGAACTCTTTACGTAAAACAGAAGGAGTACAATATATTCAATTCTAAGTATCCTTTAGTAGAATATATTGATAATTATCTCTATATTTATTAGTAAAATATAGCACCTAGTAATAACTGTTAGTAACAAAAAATCTTATTCCAATTACTATTATACATTGTTTATCATCTAATTTTTTTATTATTTTTTTTCTTTGAGATCTTAAGAGCGCGTGGGAAGGGATCGAACTTGAGACCTTACACTTTGTGAAGCCCCTGCTCTACCACTGGGCCACCCTTTAAGGACCAAATTTTAAATTTCTCGCTAAAAGGGACGGGGTGCAACACGAAAACTTCACAAGAGATCAACCATCTTAGTACTACTCTCATCCAAACACGCTTAATTGTAATAGATATTAACAATTACTAATAGTTATAGCCATATTATTATAACCATTAGTTATAATGATTAGTTAAATACACTATATTTCTCCTCTAGTGATTTGTTATATTTAATGACTAACGACATCCTCAGCATCGCAACTAGAATTTGAAATGACTCTATTACTTGACACTTTAAGAATGAAGATAAATCTGATGGGGTATTAATTAGGCGGCAAACTTCTCTGTTCTAGTGGTCGTTAGATGTCTTTTTTTTTTTTTAAGGCATTCTCACCAACTTTAACATACATAAGCATGAAATTGGTACTTTTGATATATTACACTTCATTCCTAAAATAGTGAGTCATAATTTTCTTTTTGGTCCGTTCCAAAAGAGTATCCAATTTCTTAACTTTTCTATTTAGGAAAATATTTTTACAATTGGGAGAGTCTACTACAAATTTTACTAATCAACTACATTCATAAATAATTAGGGGTGGCAATGGCAGACACGATACGATTGCACGAACCAGCACGACACGATTATAAATACGAATTACAGAGACAAGAAACACGATAAGGCACGACACGACACGGCACGACACGAAACACGACACGAAAGCACGAAATTATAAATTTAGTTAAAATAACATTTATTATTATATTTATGATCAAAACGAAAACACGATAGTGTGGCACGAACACGACACGAAGGCACGAATTGCCACCCATTCATTAATAGATAAATGAATTAAACATTGTCATGACACAAATGCCCTTCAAATACTTTTCTTGTTTGATGATAAAGCATTTGCCTAAAGTTGATTTTTTTTTTTTTAGATTTTCTTTTATAACTTATAATTATTTTTTTGCTTTCTTATCTTCTCAAATAAATTATGCCTACTTGTCAACACCAAAAAATTATATATATCCATTATTTTTCCTTTACAAATAATTTTCTTTTGAAGCAATTGAATTTGACGTCAAAAAAGCTAAAAGATGTTGTACAATTGCCAACTAATTATAAAATATTTTTAAATAAATGCAAAACATATATTTATGAATTGATTTTTCATTGAAGTTTTTTATTTGAAATTCATAATTTTTACTCCGTAATTTAATATTATATAACTCATGTCACTCATTTGTTTAGTCCATTTTGTCATTTATACTTTTTTTATTTGTAAGCAATAGAAATTAGACTTATATATTATTTTTCTTTTAGTTGTCTCATTTATATTTTCTAGTTTTTTTCATATAAAATTATATTTTCTTGTGCATGATTGAGTATAATATTAACAAATAAAGGATAAAAATTAGAAAATAAATAATTAAATAAGATAGGTTTGAAAGACAATTGTGTCAAGACATTGATTAACTTAATTAAATTTTAATGAATATAGTAAATAAATAAATATTGTAGTAAAAATAGATTTTCTCTTTACCATTTTACCTTAGATTTGATCACCTCTTTAATTTATGGGCCCCACTCCCTTTACCATTTTACCTTATATTTGATCACCTCTTTAATTTATGGGCTCCACTGTCACATGAGTATACTTGAAAAACACATACTCCATGGTACTATTCTAATATCTTCATACAAATTAAAAATATTTTCTTTAGTGATTATTAAAAAAGAGAAATAAAAAAGTTAAAGACTTTACTATATATATATATATATATATATATATACCACTATAAAATCAAAATTAAATACTCGAAACAAATAATTAATCATATTTTTAATATCTGGTTATTGATTTAGAAAAAATATATCTACAAAATGTGGTTTCTAGTTTTAACATATATTGAAAATAATGGAATTTAATTAATTTTAAAGATTAAGTTGAAGGAAATTAGAAAAGAAGTAGAATGGAAGTAGGAAAATAGTACCGTGAAGATGAAGTTGTAACCATGCTTGAGCACATCTAATAGAAATAGTGTCCTTCTCCACATCATCTTGATGAACTCATCCGACATGTAAATCTTCTCTCCGGCCAAGTTCACGCTGCCATCGTCCGTCACAAATTTATAACAATTAAGTCGCCGGAATTTGCATCGATCATAGGCCGTTTGATCTACGGCCACGATCAAAAGGTGATCTAGCAATGACCTAGTATCTTCTCCAACCCAAAAACTCTCGAGAAAAAGATCAAGCATTGATGGATATGTGTCGTCGCTTTGCTCTACGTAGGCTTTGTTCACAACAGCGATTATCAAAGTCTTGTTTGGCATCGAAGCCTTCCTCAAAGCAACTTCCAATTCATCTTTTGTGTCATTCTGTAATGAAAGAAAAGCATATGTCATGATCCAAACACACACACACACACACACACACAAAATAACGTCCCAGTACACGAGACTCTGACATTTGAGTAAGGGTTTACACAATCAAATTTCGCAGTTTGGGTAGTCAAAAAGTCAATTTCATTAACTCATCATGGAGTCTGAAAAGGGCATAATTAAACAAGTTCAATTTTTTTGGTTTCATTCCAGGGTCTGTGTCTAATAACGTAACTAGCTTAATTATTAATTAATTTAACCCAGCCAGAAGATATTGTCTTGATAGTTCATACTTCATAATCATCGAAAAAGAGACATATAAAGAACCTTTCACGCACACACCCACTGAAACACACAGTAATTCATGTAGAAATAATTAATTAAAGGAAATTAAGAAGGGATATACTTACGGGTGAATTTGACGTCTGGTTTTGAGTAAAAAGAAGGGCTTGAAGGTGGTGGAGGGAGTTCTTGAAAAGCCATAGATGATGCCAGTTAAAAGAAGAGCAAGAAGAAGGAGATTGGTTAGGGAGGAGTTGGGGTTGTTCATTTTTTCTTCTTTGTGTTTATGGCCTCTTCAGAGCATATAAGCAAATTAAAACAAGGACTGTATATATTTTTATGATTGAGAGAGAGAGAGAGAGAGAGAGAGAGAGAGAGAGAGAGAGAGAGAGAGAGAGTTGGCAGATCATGAAATACACCTGAAGCAGTAACAAAGGATCCCACTGTTACTTTTTATATTTTCAATATTAATCTTGCCAACTTATTTGTGGAAGACTCAAAGAGCGCTTCAAAAACAGTAAGGCATTAATTGCATAAATGCTTGAAAGCTTTGCGGGTTCCGCTCCTGATCATTTGGGTCACACGCTTAATCTACAAGTTTGAGGTTTTTTTATTGCTCTTTTGAATCAAATGACTGAACTTAGTTATTTGATTAACTAAGAGTATGTTTGGTCCTGCATTTTGGTCAAAGCACAATGTCAACACGCAGTTTTTTCCTCAATTTAGCGTTCTAGATATACGCAACTGTATTTTTAAATATTGAAATTTTTAACTTTTCTTTAGGGTCGACCTAACACTTATGGAGATCTAAAGCGAACTCTATAATGAGGTCTTTTTGAAGTAAATAATAAAATTTTATTAAAATTATTATATTTTTATTTAAAGTTTATATTTCCTGCTTTTTGAGATGCAAAATTATTTATTAAATAAGATTAGTTCACTTAATCTTTGTTGAGACATTGTCGATCTTAAATAAGATTTTATTAGTATTAATTTTGAAAATTTTCTTTCTGCCGAAGCAATAGTTACACGAATCGTTAACATTATTCCATAAGCGATATACGCATTTAGAAAATAATCAAGTCTTATTATATAATTAAGTATGTCAGTTAGTGTATCATTTTTTACTTGTATAATTTCTCTTAAAAAATTTAGTTCTGTGAATAAATCTAATATATTAAATATGAGAATTGTCATTATGTTTTAATGAATGTTTAAGATGAAGACAATTTTCTTTTAAATTTTAATTATCCAATGACCTTAATTTCTCAATACTAAATAAAAAAATCAAAAATATCTTGATACATTTTAAATTGTTCAAATCTACTTTTGAAATGAAGTGAAAAACTAAGAGTCTCTTACTCTCTTAATATGTATATATATATATATATATATATATATATATATATATATTAGTATTAATTTTTTTTAGGCCTATTATTTTTGGAGGCCTAAAGCCCTTGTCTTCCCATCTTCACCCTTGGGCCGGCCATGTTTTTTTTAAAACGCTATTAGAAAAAAAAAAACTACATTTTAAAATAATATCTCAAACGTGTTTTAATATTTAGTCGGTTTTGCACAAAGAGTCTACTCTCCATATCTAAAGATTATAAATGTTAATTTGAGACTAATATCAACATTAATTTAACATATCTTGATTATGTTTTAGAAAATAAAGTCACACATATTAAAATTACATTAAAAATATTATGAATTGGTACTTGTATGACTGTAATACAAATAAAATTATGTAAATTTTCAATCAAAATTTAATGAACTTAGACTCAAAAAAAGTAAAAATTATCTTATTGTCTAAATTGTCAACATATGGCAAATTGGGGGCTTAAACTCAATTTTGAAATCTATTTACATAATTTGATAGGAGTAGGTCTTCTGTGAGTCAATTTTACGTATCCTAATTCGTAAAACGGAGTCTCGCTCCCTCACAGCTCAGCCCACCAACACACGGTGGGTTAGGTCAGGGAGATTCATCTTACAGAAAATACCCGTAAGACAACATTTTCTAAGTTTTTGCATTTGATAGTTAATTTGGTGGTTGCATTTCAAATTTTTGCCCGAATATGTCTTTTGCCTTATCCAAACCACCCTAGTTTTTAGGATTTTGTGAGAATTAGTACATTTTTATAAATCTTTTATTATAATTTACTCAAGTTGATCGCAAAAAGTAAAAATAAGACTATATATTCTTGAAAGGGGGGAGTATAATACAAAATTCAACTTTTAATCATAAATATAAATTCTTCAACACAGTCTTTTCTCACAACTTACTATAATCCAAATCAACATCAAGAATCAAACACACAATGAACCATCCCTAGGGCATGGTCATATTAGTCATTTCCATGCGCTCTTACAAGCAAAATGGTTCGATTTTGATACGTCGCATACCGATTAATAGAACTATTTCCATCACCTCCTCCATCTCCACCACCCTTAAACTATGAATTAAATATTCTGTATGTATATTGAAGTGAATTTGTCTTCCTATTTATACAAGAGTATAATACTACCTAAAATACAATGCTACAATTAAGGCTAATCATAATATATTAACAGATGATTGATAGCTACTATTGTGCAGCTAATGGTGAGTTGATTGAGCTGTTTGATTGAGAGTTGTTGTATTAGCTGGAGCTGCTGTAGTATCTTCATCATCCCCCCGCAAGTGGGACGGCCGAAGGGTAAGGCCTATCTTGGATAGCAGCGATTGAAAAGGGGCACGAGCAAGGGGTTTTGTTAGAGCGTCTGCAAGTTGGTCAGTGCCGGAGATATAGGATACCCGAAGAGTTCCACTTTGTACACTTTCACGAACAAAATAATAGTCCAGACCAAAGTGTTTCATTCTTGAGTAAAACTTTGGGTTTGCAGCAACGTAAGTGGCACCAATGTTGTCACAGTAAATGGTTGGTTGAGTAGAAGAAGAGATACCAAGTTCAGTGAGTAAATTAATAACCCAAAGAACTTCAGCAGTAGTAGCAGCGATGGCCCGATATTCAGCTTCGGTAGAGGAACGAGCTAGAGTACGCTGCTTGGTGGAGTTCCAGGAAATGGGATTGCGACCAAGGTAGAGTATATATCCTGTTGTGGAGACATAATCATCTCTGTCTCCTGCCCAATCGAGTCGGTGAATGCGTGCAGAGATAGTGGAGAGCTGCGATGTAACGTAATTCCCTTATGTGAAGTACCCGGATATCTTAGTAACCGTTTCAAGGCGACAAGTGAACATCAGTAGGTTTATGCATATATTGTGACAGTTTGTTAACAGTAAAGGCAATATCAGGTCGTGTGAGGGATAGGTATTGCAGACTTCCAACGAGAGCACGGTAATCTGTGGGATTAGGAAGGGGCGAACCAGAATTTAGAGTGAGAGGAGGAGAAGTAGCCATAGGACTAGGAACGGGTTTTGCTTCGTCCATGTGATTTTTGTGAAGTAAGTCAAGAATGTATTTTTATTAGCTAAGGAAGAGCCCGTGAGGATGAGGAATGACTTCGACACCAAGGAAATAGGAAAGCGACCCAAGATCCTTTAGAGAGTAGCGGGAAGAGATTTGTTTTACAAAGACATTAATAAGAGTGGAGTCGGAGCCGGTGACAATAATGTCATCTACATAGACAAGGAGATATATAATATGCTGAGATTGACGGAGTATAAAGAGGGAAGAATCAGAGATGGTATTGACAAATCCAAGACTGAGGAGGTAGTTTTTGAGTTCGGTGTACCAAGCCCGTGGGGTTTGTTTTAAACCATAAAGGGCTTGGCGAAGTTTGCAAACATGATGTGGGCGGGTTTGATCAATAAAGCCAGGGGGTTGAATCATATAGACATCTTCCATGAGAGACCCTTGAAGGAAGGCATTATTTATGTCGAGTTGGCGAATAGACCAACGTCGAGTGATGGCAAGGGAGAGAATAATGCGAACTGTAGGTGATTTTACAACGGGACTAAAGGTTTCATTGTAATCAAGGTCGGGGTGTTGATGAAAGCCATTGGCGACAAGACGGGCTTTTTGACGTTCAATAGACCGTCAGGATTGTATTTGTTTCGGAAGACCCATTTGCACCCGATAAGATTATAAGATGGAGAAGGGGGAACAAGATCCCAGGTGTGGTTTTGAAGGAGATCATTGTATTCAGCTTGCATAGCCAGTTTCCAAGATGGGTTTTTGAGGGCTTGAGCCACTGTGGTTGGTTCAAGGTTGGCGGTGGAAAAGAGAGAGTAGGCACTGTATTTGGGATTTGGTTTGACTATGTTGTGTTGAGAGCGAGTGACGATGGAGCGACCGGGAGGTGGAGGAGGTGGTGGGGGAAGAGTCTGATGCAGGATGGGCATTCAGTGCATGTGTAGATGAAGTGGGAGAAGATTCTGGTACAGAATGGGCATTCGGTACATGTGTAGACGAAGTGGAAGAAGATTCTGGTACAGAATGGGCATTCGGTGGTGAATGTATGGGCTGGACAGTGGTTGTTGGTGTAGGAGAGAGAAGTTGTGGCATGACAGCAGTACACCACTCATCAACATTAGATAGGGAGGTGGAGGGAGGGACCTTCGTTAAATTAGCAAAAGGGAAGGAATTTTTGACAAACTTGACATGACGAAAAACATAGATTTTGGCGGAGGTATGATCAAGACAATAATAGGCACTCTGAGTGGGGGAGTAGCCAACGAATACGCATGGTTTTGAACGAGGGTCGAGTTTATAAGAAGTATAGGGTCGAAGCCATGGATAGCATAGACATCCGAAGTTTTGTAATTTGGTGTAGGAGAGAGAAGTAGGCACTGTATTTGGGATTTGGTTTAACTCATTTTGTAATTTGGTGTAGTTTGGAGGTATGTGAAATAGAGCGAAGAAGGGAGATTTAAAGTTGAGTGTTGGTGTAGGCATGCGATTGATGAGGTACACAGCTGTAGAGAAAGCAAGAGGCCAATAGGTGAGAGACATCGAAGCATAAGATAGAAGAGAAAGCCCGATTTCAACAATATGTCGATGGCGTCTTTCGGAGTAGCCATTATGTTGAGGTGTGTGGGGTGGGGAGGTGAGGTGAGTGACACCATTTGTGGCAAGAAAAGGGTTAAGTTTTTCGTACTCGCCACCATTGTCAGAAAAGAGTGTGATTATAGGGCGGTTGAAGTATTTTTCAACTAATGCTTTAAAACGGAGATAAGTTTGTTCGGCATCGGATTTGTGCTTTAGAGGATAGAGCTACACATATTTAGTGAAGTGATCTACAAATATATCATAGTATTTGAGACCATTATACGAATAAAGTGGGGAGGTCCAAACATCACTAAAAATGAGATCAAGGGGTCCGTTAGAGGTTAAAGTAGATTGAGAGAAAGGTAATTTATGACTTTTATTGCAGTTGCATGCATTACAATTAAAAGTGGAAGAGATATGTATTGAAAGATTAAAATTAGAATTTATATATTTTAGAATATGAGAAGATGGGTGTCCTAGTCGATGATGCCAATCGAGTGTAGTGGATGATGAGGCGGAGTTGACTGTCGGAGTGATGTGGTGGATGAATGGGTTCCAGTCATAGATGCCTGACTTAGAATGGCCATGTAGTATTGTTGGCCCCGTTTGATTGTCCTTCACATAAAATGAGTTAGATGAGAATGTGAGGGAAACATTATTATCACGACAAAATTGAGAGATAGAAAGAATATTGCGAGATGCAGATGGAACATGAAGTACATTAGAGAGATAAAAATTGTGAGAGAGATAAGAAATAGAGAGGGAACCCGTGTTAGCAATCTAAAGTCCGAAACCATCGCCGATTAGAAGTTGTTCACCACCAGTATATGGTGTATGTAAAGATAGGTTGGCCAAATCATTAGTCACATGGTGCGAGGCACCGCTGTCCAGTAGCCAACCAGAGGAAGGGTTCGCACTCGCAGTGTAAGCACGAGGGGGGTACTGAGGTTAAAAATTTTGGACATTGGAACGGGGATTTGGGAGAGACGGAGTGGCAGTGGGTTGGGGTGAGAGAGTGGGTGGGGTTGCATGAGGAAATTGTTGACGAAACATTGGGCATTGGGTGACGTAGTGGCCTGATTGGCGACACCATTGACAGCGACCTTGAAAAGGTTTGGAGGGTGGCCGAGAATTTCTAGCCACTCACCTCACCTCCCCACCCCACACACCTCAACATAATGGCTACTCCGAAAGACGCCATCGACATATTGTCGAAACCGGGCTTTCTCTTATCTTATGCTTCGATGTCTCTCACCTATTGGCCTCTTACTTTCTCTACAGCTGTGTACCTCATCAATCGCATGCCTACACCAACACTCAACTTTAAATCTCCCTTCTTCGCTCTATTTCACATACCTCCAAACTACACCAAATTACGAAACTTCGGATGTCTATGCTATCCATGGCTTCGACCTTACACTTCTCATAAACTCGACCCTCGTTCAAAACCATGCGTATTCGTTGGCTACTCCCCCACTCAGAGTTCCTATTATTGTCTTGATCATACCTCCGCCAAAATCTATGTTTCTCGTCATGTCAAGTTTGTCGAAAATTCATTCCCTTTTGCTAATTTAACGAAGGTCCACTGCTAGAAACACGCTAATTACTGTCGGAATATTTACTGTTGGAATTTTCCGACAGTAATTACTGTCGGATATTGGGAAATTACTGTCGGTATTTCTGACAGTAATGTTAATTTTTTGGCGGGATAAATATTACTGTCGGAAATAGTCCGACAGTAAATATCCGACAGTAATACAGGTATATTCTCAGAATATACCTTTTCGTCCGACAGTAATTACTGTCGGACTAGTCCGACAGTAATTTTCCGACAGTAATTAAGGGAATATTCTTCGAATATTCCTTTTTGCATCGTCAGAATTTTGGAGATTAACATTACTGTCGGATTCCGATAGTAAAATTTTGACAGTATTTCTGACGGAGCATTTCTGTCGGATTTCTCCGACAGTAAATTAAAATTAAAACCCTAAATCGAACAGCCCTCCCCAAATCGACATACTCCTCTCTCTCTCTCAGTTTACACACACACTCTCTCTCTCTCTCTCACAGTTTACACTCTCTCTCTCTCGATCTCCGCCTCCGCCGTCCCCACCGTCACCACCGCCCTCCAGCCGCCGCCCAACCGGCCCTCCGCCGCCACCGCCTCCCAAGTCACCGCGCCCCCTCCACCGTGCGCTCTCTCGTTCACTCTCGCCACCGCCCCTCCGCCGCTTCACCCCACCGCGCCACCTCCCTGCTCGTCTCTCTCTCTGCGCCACCGCCACCCCCTCTCTCAAACCCTAGGTATATATATATTTTTAATTTTTAATTTTTTGTATTTAATTCATGTTTTGTTTTAAATTTTGTATAAAAATTGTATGTTGGGTATTTGTTGTTTATATTTTTATGTTTTTTTTTTTTTTTTTGAGTCCGCCGTGCCACCTCCGCCGCACCACCGCCGCCGCGCCACCGCCACACTCGCTCTCCTTGCGCCACCGCCACCCTCTCTCTCTCTCTCCCTAGGTAATTTCTAATCTTAACAAGGAACATTCAATTAGGGACGAAAGGAGTAAAATTCATTTTGTTTAACATTTTCCAGTACATACGGGCAACATGTGTCCATGATCTGTTGGGATACAATCACATATCATCAACTCCTTTTTGTGTCCGTCTAATCAACATCAAAATCACTGCATGAGATATATTTTTCCTTTCTGTACCTTTTTATTTTGCAATACTTGAGTTAACATGATTCTTTGTTTAGTTGATAGATTTGTGTTATCATGGTTTCTCGTTGCGCAAGATCTTAACATTACGTATATAAAAGTTCCTCTATGCCCTATTGTTGTTATCATGTTCTTTGTTTTTAGGAATATATTGTAATGCATCATATTCTTGCTCTTGTCTCGTTCTGTCTCGATCGAAGATCTTGCACACACTTTTAGCAATGTTTTAACCTTATGTCTTATAATTTTATTTGATATTTTGTCCGATCAAACCGGCCTTCGTAATCATTTTGTGAAGCGTTTTATCATTGTGATTTCAAGTGAACAATGAGGTTATTAATCTACCAATCAAAATGATCACATAAAAGTAAAAGCGGAGAAGAGCTATATTTTCTTACACTTGTAAACATGGTTGTTGCGAAATCTCAATAGCCAATTCATTGCGGTTTGTGATTATTTGTAAACTTAACATCATTGCACTTAGGGAGCTCGATGAAGTTCTTTGCTAGTCACTCATTTAGTTTGATAGTTAAGAGTGTTAGTTTCAGACGTGCTTGTAGCCGCAATGCTGTTACGACATCGACTCACTTGTGAACTCATTACAAGGTAGTCTGTTTTGAGTAAGAACTGCGATGAAATACTTGAACCGTAACCTATATGTGGATCTTTACTTTTGTTGAGCTCATACGTATATTATGAGTCTTGATTGCTGAAAACTTAGCATGATTAGTCCATGAGAGTGGGAGATCAATGAGATGTTGGTTATAGATTTAGATTGGCATCTCCTATGAGTTGTGACTGGTATACTTTTAACTATTTTTCGCACTTTTGGTGGTTCTCTCACAAGTTAGGTGTAAAGTTATTGGATGCTTTAATCTATATCTCATCCGGGTAATACAATACTTTTCAATAGTATACGCCCTCACGTAGTTACACTCCCTCTTCCTCGAAAAGTTACACTCCTGTATTGCCCACAAAGAGTCCACTTTAAAGGCAAACATTTTAAGGATTAAAATAATTTTCCATAAATACCCTTAATTTTAAGGATTTAACGTAGTTCTCTTAATTTTAAATTTAATATAATAAGGACAATTTTGAAAACACTTAAATTTAATAGCTTAGTTTTTGAAACAAGAATCTTTAACTGGATGGTCCTCAAATAGAGAGTAGGACTCTTTGAGCGGAATTGGGGAGCATTTCTTCATTTCTTCATTTATTTTTTGTTGTTATTATTTTATTTACTTTGGGTGGGGGGAGGGTAATGGAGAGTTAATTAAGATTACTGGGTTATTGGGTTACTTTCTTAAACTGAAAGATGTTATGCTATTAATTGTTTTTCAGCCTTCCGGTCTAAATGAATCTTGTTTGGCATGTGCAGACCAAAAACACAAGCTTATTAATTCCTTCTTAGACTTCTTAGGTTGTTCATTTAATATGTTGATATTACATATTCTCCATTGAGAGTATTATGTTAATATTCATGCATTAGTTGAACCACTTAATGTGTTTCACTTCCCTTTAGAGATTTAATGTCTCTATTGTATGCCTGTAGCAGGATGGCACGAACTAGGAAGACTGCCAGATGTCGTTATGCATCCGATCTTATTTCAACTCGACACGCATTACGAGCGAGAGAACTTGAGGACCAACCGATGTGGCCCTAGGTGAGACACCCCGAGTGGAGCAAGTGACCCCACCGAACCCTCCTGCACCTACCCAAGACTCCAATAGGGAATGTAATCATTGAGAGTGTGTTACACTCTATGTTTCGACTAGCATGTGTAGTATGTGGTATTGGTATCCAATGATACCGATCCGTTCCGTTGAATGTATTTAGAGTTCGAAACTCTTATTATTATTTATGTTGACCTTGTGGCTTATTGACGTGAATAGTGCATCACGAGCATGTTAACTTGGGATTCCGTTAGCTTTTTATATTGTCGGCTTGTGATGGGATGTAAGCTAAGAAATCAACTTTGACTTAAATCAATTAAACATATATTTCATCGATGATCATTCATTAATAAATTATAATATCCGGACACCGATCGCACTTCGGTGGTTCTTAGAGTTATCAAACTTTAAGAATGGACGGGTAGAACAAAAGGATATTATTTTTCATTAATGAATTTCGCTTGTTTCTTTACCCTATAAAGTTTCGTAAATTTCCCTTAATCACAACCTTAAATTCTAAACCCCAACCTAAACCCTAAATTGGACCCTTAAACAACCCTAAACCATATCTAAACCGTATCCAGTTAAAATTAATCAAATATATTTATCTTTAAAAAAATCAAGTTTTTAGAAAATTAGGATGTAAGCTATATAAGAAATCAACTTTGACTTAAATCAATTAAACATATATTTCATCGATGATCATTCATTAATAAATTATAATATCTGGACACCAGTCGCACTTCGGTGGTTCTTAGAGTTATCAAACTTTAAGAATGGACGGGTAGAACAAAAGGATATTATTTTTCATTAATGAATTTCGCTTGTTTCTTTACCCTATAAACACTAAACCCTATCTAAACCCCTAAACCCGATCTAAACCCTAAATTCTAAATCATATCTAAACCCTAAACACTCAACTCTATCTATACCCCGAAACTCTATATAAACCCTAAACCATGCCTAAACCCTAAATATTATCTAAATCGGTATCTATCATTATATTCTCGTCATTCCCGGATCTAAAGTGATCGTCCCAAATTTCCCACATCAATGTAGGTTTATTGGATTCAAGATGGGAGATCCTTCAATTGAAGTACCTCTTTCATTCGCCGTGGAGCAATTACTTGATAAAATTTGTGTACGTCGTCGTTAATCTCTGCCGCCGAATTAAGCTTATTTAAGAAGAGGAATTCTTGAAAGCATCCAAGGACAACGGAGATGCTATTCTTTATGTCGTTGATAGCTGTCCGTCCTTTCATAGATCCCTAAATATTGCTCGTGAAGAAGAGTTCTCGGCACTTGGGACTGACCTCAAAATGGTTGAAAACTATTCTTATGCCGGAGATGCTACTAAGTTTTGTTAAAGCTTAGTCTTAACTCCAGTGTAAGGATACTTTGCAATCCTTGTGAGCTCACTCCCAAAGTCCGAGAACTCTTTTCACCAGAATATTTTTAGGCTTCAATGAACGATGGAGAGTGTCAACGACATAGGGAATTACAAAACTCCGTTGTCCTTGGATGCTTTCAAGAATTCCTCTTCTTAAATAAGCTTAATTCGGCAGAGATAATTAACGACGACGTACACAAATTTTATCTAGTAATTGCTCCACGGCGAATGAAAGAGGTACTTCAATTGAATGATCTCCCATCTTGAATCCAATAAACCTACATTGATGTGGGAAATTTGGGACGATCGCTTTAGATCCGGGTTTGACGAGTATGATGATAGATACCGATTTAGATAATATTTAGGGTTTAGTACATGTAACAGCGTGATGTCGACCGATGAATTGTGATTACCGTAATAAGTGTATTTTTCTCATACTAATCATTTGTTTATTAATAGGAGTTATGTCGACCGACGATCGCAGATTGGATGTATAATCGGAGGTTGCCGAATCGTAGTGGTATTACGATGAGTTCATTAGAGGTTTGAAGAGTTTTATCGAATTTGCTCTAGCGAACCCCAAATACATGAGTGGTAACAACATAAGGTGTCCATGTGATGGCCGCAAAATCGAAAGTACTTCCCTTCGATGATTGTTGAGAAGCACCTTCTCCAAAGACGGGTTTCAAGTTGGGTACAAGCGGTGGGTAGCTCACGGTGAGCAAATCGAGTAGTGTCTAGGCCGGAAAGTAACCGGAGAGGATTCCGTACGTGAACCCGAACCGGTAAATACGAGTGTGAACGATGAACCATTTCGTGGTATGGAAGATATGGTTAGGGATGTTTTGGTCCTCATTTTGACCGGTCGGAGAACGCACGTCAAGAGGAGCCAAATCCCGTAGCTAGTAAGTTCATTGAAGCTATGGAGTCCGCAACGGAGAAGTTGTATCCCGGCTCGAGCGCACCGTTTTGGAGACCGTGGCCGAGTTCCTAAACATCAAGTCGATTGCAATATTAGTCAATCTGGTTTCAATCGTCTTATGAAAGCACCGAAAAAGCTTTGCGAAAGGGAATAAGATGCCGAGAACTTCTATCGACAAAGAAGATGGTTGGGCATATTGGGTTGAAATATGAGAAGATTGATGCGTGCAAGAATGATTGCATGCTTTTCTACAAGGAAGATTCAAACCGAAAGAATGTTCCGTGTGGCCATGATCGATATAAGCCGAAACGGAGGGCGCTCAAACGCAAGAAGAATGAACCTTATAAGCGTTGCGTTACTTGCCGTTGACTCCGAGATTGCAACGCCTACGCGTCTAAAGCTAATTCGAAGCTATGCGTTGGCACAAAGAAGGCCCGCGAGGATGGCGTGTTGACTCATCCGTCGGACGGCTTGGCTTGGAAACAATTTGATGCAACCCATCCCGACTTTGCCGGAAGCTAGAAATATCAGTTGTCATATGCGCGGATGGTTTTACTCCTTTCGGGCCGGGGCGAAGTCCTACTCTTGTTGGCCGGTTATAGCTACCGTGTACAATCTTCCACCGTGGTTGTGTATGAGTGATCCTTATATGTTCTTGTCTTTGTTCATACCGGACCGACTAGCCCCGGCAAGAACATTGATGTTTATCTCCGCCCTTTGATTGACGAGTTGAAAATGCTGGGAAGACGGAGTGGAAACATGGGATGCATTCAAAAAGAAAATTTTAAAATGAAAGCCGCGTTGATGTGGACGGTGAATGACTTCCGCCTACGGGATGTTATCGGGTTGGAGCACACATGGGAAGCTTGCATGTCCTATCTGTATGGATGACACTAAGTCGTTCACACTCGAGCACTCTCGTAAACCTTGTTGGTTTGATTGTCATCGTCAATTTCTACGGATGACCACCCTTTTAGATCACGAAGCAGCAATTCACCAAGAATAGGGTTGAGCGTGATGAGGCGCCTAGACGTTTGAGCGGTGAAGCTTTATGAAAAGGTGTCTAAACTACGAAGACCGGTGGGGAAGATGTATGCAAAGGATAGACTGCGAGATTTTGGTGTAAAGCATAATTGGACCAAAAGAGTATATTTCGGGAGTTGCCTTATTGGAAAGATAATTTGATACGCCATAATCTTGACGTCATGCACATTGAGAAGAATGTGTTTGACAATATTTTTAACACCATTATGGATTGGAGGGCAACTACCAAGGACACACCCAAAGCCCGAATGGACATGAAAGACATATGTAAGCGGCCCGCCTTGGAGCTAAAAGAGGTCAATGGTAAAACAAGAAACGTCGCTCCATACGTGCTAACCAAGGAACAAAGACTTCTAGTGTTGAAGTGGTTGAAGGGATTGAGGCTTCCAGACGGTTACGCTTCTAACATCGGAAATTGTGTAAATGTAGACGAAGGAAAGGTTCATGGTTTGAAGAGTCATGATTGTCACGTGTTATGAACAGTTACTTCCTATTGCGCTTAGAGACTTGTTGCCCGACAATATATGGATTGCGTTAACCGAGCCGAGTGAGTCATTCGTTATCATCCAAAGACTCGCGGGTTGATGACATGAGAAGACTCGAAGCGAGCATTGTCGTGACGATTTGCAAACTTGAGAAGATCTTTCCTCCGTCTTTTTTGATTCTATGGAGCATTTACCGGTCCACTTGGCATATGAAGCTAGGGTTGGGGGTCCAGTTCAATACGTATGGATGTATCCATTTGAGAGGTAATAACTCGTCTCATAATAATCGTTTTTCATGATCTATAACATACTTAAAAGTCGGTTATAGATTGAGTAACATTTTTTAATCTGTCATGCATCCGCAATTAGGTATCTCGGTCATTTGAAAAGGAAGATGAGAAACAGGGCAAAGGTTGAGGCCTCAATATGCGAGGCTATTATTATAGAGGAAATTGTTGCCTTTGCCGCGCAATATTTTCATCCCGATATTGAAACGAGATTGACTCGGGTTGGGCGCAATTACGATGGTGGAGAGCCCGATGTCAATGAGGACATCTCATATTTAATCCGGTCGGCCACTCAAACCGGTTAAGACTCGAATGCTAAGCAATAAGGAGTATGAAGTCGCGAGACTCTATATACTCCTTAATTGTCCCGAGGTTGAGGAATATCTCAAGTAAGTTAATTATCAATTTCATTTAATTTTAGATAGTCGTCCGATTCAAATTAAAGTTGCAAGATGCACAAATAACTCGTATAAACTCTAAACCTAATGCAAGTATGTTCGAAGATCAAGCCGGAGATGATATATCCGACGAATTGCGAGATATCGTGACGAGAAAGAGTTTCCGTCGTGGTTACGCAAATATGTAAATATCATTTCTGGCTCGATTTATATGTAGACCTCTTATTAATGGCTCACCATTAAAAATGTCTATTATGAAATACTTTTCGTGTTTTGGAGCATCCTAATGACCCGCGAGTCGCGAGATTATCTCACATATCCGCAAATCCGTTGATGAGAGTTACTTTATACAACGGATATTATGTGAATGGCTATGTCTTCCATACAAAGGAATACGGGAGGGAAAACAAACAGATAACAATGTGTCAATCTTAAAGGCAACCTTGACTATTATGGTGTCCTTAAAGAAGTCATCGAGTTACGATATCTCGGGAGGAAAAATATAGTCCTATTCAATTGTGATCGGCGAGACGTTGTACAAGGTATAAAAAGCACGACTCGTTTGACCTAATCGATGTGAAGCACACGTCTAGACATGCGGGTGATGATGTGTTTATCTTAGCATCACAAGCACAACAAGTCTACATGACACCATACCCTTATCGGCGAGCCGATGAGAGGGGATGGTGGGTCGTTTGGAAGACCAAGGCCGAAGCACTATTGATATAGCATATCGGCCGACGACATAACTACGTAATCGTCATTAGAAGGATGTTATCAAGAGGATGAAATGCCCGTACCTCCCGTTGTATCTTCGATAGTCATCCAATGGATGAAATGCCCGTGCCTCCCTTGGGCCTCGGAGATAGTATTGCCCGTTGATTTGCCACCTCCTTCCCCGTCCGAAGACGAAATCCCGATTATTGAAGGTGATGCGAAGAAGACGACGAGGTAATGAAGGTGAAGAGGATTGGATGTCCGAGGATGAGACGAAGAAGAACTTGAGTTTTGTAGTAGCGACTCAAACGCCGAGACCGGAGAATCCGAGAATGAAGAAAATGCAAACACCGAGAATGAAGACTCGAGTAGTCTTGCAATATGTACCGTTTAGGCTCTTTTATTTTTGTTAGAAAGTAAATGTCATGTGTAGAACGCTATTTGTATGTTACTTGTTATCATGAAGATGAGAGATTTTAATTTATGTTATGTATTTTAACTTAATTGTCATCTAAACTTAGCGTTAATTGTCAACATTAATATACTAATTTATATATAGACATGTCGACGAGCGGTAGAGGTAGGAGTCGGACACCTAAGGTCCGACTTCTACCTACTTCATTACGGTACACGCCTACTGTACTGCAGAGGAGCCGATCCCGACTTGGATCGGCCCGAGGATGCACCCGACTCTCCCCACGAGCCGATGAGCGGGCCGGGTCCTCATCGACTCCAGATCATGGACACGCGAAGATGGTAGGATTATCGTTACCATCTCCAAATTTAAGATAAGTAATAATATTTCAGCTTTAAAATTTTAATGCTTGTACGACATTGGTTACATGTTAATTGTATATTTGTATAATATATTTGTTTAATATATATTTGTCGTTTGCGGGCGGGTATCCCGATCCGACCCGCTTCCTTGGACGTATTCTGGAGATGAGGCAAGAGAGTGCGGCCACATTACTCTAGCGTGCCTACTGCGACCCGAGACCGTGGTGGGATGATTTTAGGGTAAGGATTCTAAGGATATATAAAATATGTTAATGTTTAATAATTTAATAATTTCTATCAAAGTTTATAATTAATATGTTTAAATTGGTTAAACTTGCAGCTTCATTATTGTTGGCTGCGCACTCGACGCCGAGGCGCACGAGGCGTTTAGGTTATGTGCGAAGAAGTTCCGCGATCGGATTTACATGAAGAAGGCGTGGACGAGAGGAGGTGAGGGCTCCAAATTTCATCGATGATGTCGGCGCCGATAAGTACATTATAATAATATACTTGATTTAATTTCATTCCTTAAATAGATGAGAGATTTTGTATATATTGTATCTCTATAACAATTTTAACATTTTCACGGTATACCGAGGGTTGGGATTCCGATGACGCTAGCCGCCGATCGCAACAGCAATAGGCCGAGCGGCACGGGGGGGTGAAGCACACCTCGGGGTCGATCAACACCTCCGAGCACCACTTACGCATGGTAAGGACTTTAATGTGTTGTATTGTAATTAATTAATACATGCTTTAATTGTTTTAGCGGTGCTTTAAATTGTTTTGTTGGGTAGCCATGTGGATGCTATGAAATCCATGGTGAAAGCAGGCACCGATCGGCAAATATGTTGTTTTATAAGGGTTTGAGTGTAAATGTAGAGTTTTAGAAGGGTTTGAGTGAAATTAGGCCTTTATGAATTCATCAAAACATACATATTATATGTTATTGTTTTACTTATGCTTTAAATTGATTTGTTGGGTAGCCATGTGGATGCTATGAAATCCATGGTGAAAGCAGGCACCGGTAACAATTAGGTTGTTTTAAGGGATTGGGTGTAAATGTACTGTTTTAGAAGGGTTTGAGTGTCAATAGGTCTGTTTTAGAAGGGTTTGAATGTCAATAGGTGTTTTAGAAGGGTTTGAGTGTAAATAGGCCTTTATGAATTCCTCAAAACATACATATTATATGTTATTGTTTTACTTATGATTTAAATTGATTTGTTGGGTAGCCATGTGGATGCTATGAAATCCATGGTCAAAGCGTGGCACGGTAACAATTAGGTTGTTTTAGAAGGGTTGAGTGTCAATAGGCTATTTTAGAAGGGTTTGAGTGTAAATAGGCCTTTATGAATTCCTCAAAACATACATATTATATGTTATTGTTTTACTTATGATTTAAATTGATTTGTTGGGTAACCATGTGGATGCTATAAAATCCATGGCTGAAAGCAGGGCACTGGTAACAATTAGGTTGTTTTAGAAGGGGTTTGAGTGTAAATGTAATGTTTTAGAAGGGTTTGAGTGTAAATAGGTTGTTTTAGAAGGGTTTGAGTGTACAAAAGCCTTTATGAAAGGTTTTTTCAGTTTAAATAGGTTGCTTTAGAAGGGTTTGAGTGTAAATAGGTTGTTTTCGAAGGTTCTGAGTGTAAATAAGTTGTTTTAGAAGGGGTTTGAGGGTCAATAGACTATTTTATAACGATTTGAGTCTTAATAGGTTGTTATGAGAATGAATTGAGTTCAAATAGGTGTCTTAGTAGGGTTTGAGTGTATATATAGGCCGTTTTTATTGTTTTCTTATAAGTTGATCGTGTTATAGCTTAATATGTGTTCTTTGCTAATTTTAATTCATTATATTTGTAGAATCAATACTACGGTACCGAGGTACCGATGATCGATTTATTTGCTGCGACCCACACCACTCCCGCTCCTCCCGGTGCCGATTCGCCGATTGTCTTTGTCGATGATACAGCAGAGAGCATTTGTAAGTATTACTTAAAATATTTTAATTCTATTTTGTTTATTAGTTAATGGTAAATGTTAATATTAATGTTTTTATGTTTTTGTGACACGAGAGCCTATAAGGACTCTATGTCCACGCAGTCGCCGAGGGCTTGTCCGCACGACCCCGAGGTGCAGACGCCATTTGTCTCCGACATTTGGCATTCGGTCACGGAGTCAAGGAAGAAGAGGGGAGATCGCTCTACGGCTTTGGTGACCACGCGCCGCGTTTAGACCGGCGGATCGACTTCTTCCTCGGCGACCACGTCTTCGGTCCTCGGAACCGGCCATCGAGCGTGCCCGCTCGAGAAGACGCAGACTCGAGCAAAAGGCAAAAGCCGAGCAGATGCAGAAGAAGTCGAGGAGGTGCAGCAGACGCGACACGGATGCAAAGCAGAAGGAGAGGCGCCGACGCGACAATGATGCAGAAGGGAGCACGAGGCGCAGCAGACGCGAGCGATGAGGCAGAGGCCGAGCAAATGAGGCACGACCGGTTATGGGCGAACAACCTACTAGGCGTAATATATTTGACCCTCCACAAGAGACACATTTATTTTAGTATTGTATTAATATTTTAATTTGTATATATATTAATTTTAATTTAGTTTATGTTTTAGTTGTTGAATTAGTTTTGTTTCAAGGTGGTGTGTGTGTGATTTGTGTATATATAATTGTTATATCGTGCAAAAATAACAAATTTTTAAATTTTATTTTTTTATTTTAATTAGAAATTATCGTCGAAAGTTCCAACAAGAATTAAAATACTATTTTAATAATTGTTTATCGGAATATCCGACAAGAATTACCGTTGGAATTTCCGACCATTTCTACCACTATTCAAGTGTCGACATCGGACGATCCGACAAGAATTACTGCGGATTATAGTCCAACAAGTAATATCCGACAATTACGTCGGAATATCCGACGCAATTATCGTCGGATTCTCCAACAAGAATTTCGACGAATTGCCGGAATATCCGACAAGAATTATTGTCGGATCGTCATTATCGTCGGAATATAATTACCGTCGAAGGTTTCCGTCGGAAGCTGTCGGAGCGCTTCCGACGAAATTGCAATTACTGTCGGAATTTTTGAATTACTGTCGGAATTCTCCGACAGTAAAGACGTGTTTTTCAGTAGTGGTCCCTCCCTCCACCTCCCTATCTAATGTTGATGAGTGGTGTACTGCTGTCATGCCACTACTTCTCTCTCCTACACCAACAACCACTGTCCAGCCCATACATTCACCACCGAATGCCCATTCTGTACCGAATGCCCATTTTGTACCAGAATCTTCTCCCACTTCGTCTACACATGTACCGAATGCCCATTCTGTACCAGAATCTTCTCCCACTTCATCTACACATGCACCGAATGCCCATCCTGCATCAGACTCTTCCCCCACTTCCTTCCCTCCTCCTCCCTTTTCTCCCCCACCACCTCCTCCACCTCCCGCTCGCTCCATCGTCACTCGCTCTCAACACAACATAGTCAAACCAAATCCCAAATACAGTGCCTACTTTCTCTTTTTCACCGCCAACCTTGAACCAACCACAGTGGCTCAAGCCCTCAAAAACCCATCTTGGAAACTGGCTATGCAAGCTGAATACAATGCTCTCCTTCAAAACCACACCTGGGATCTTGTTCCCCCTTCTCCATCTTATAATCTTGTCGGGTGCAAATGGGTCTTCCAAAACAAATATAATCCTGACGGGTCTATTGAACGTCAAAAAGCCCGTCTTGTCGCCAAAGGCTTTCATCAATGCCCCGGCCTTGATTACAATGAAACCTTTAGTCCCGTTGTAAAATCACCTACAATTTGCATTATTCTCTCCCTTGCCGTCACTCGACGTTGGTCTATTCGCCAACTCGACATAAATAATACCTTCCTTCAAGGGTCTCTCATGGAAGATGTCTATATGATTCAACCCCCTGGCTTTATAGTGATGTTTTTGAGACAATCTTTAATTTGTTTAAGATGTCCTTTGGAGGGATTGGCATATGTTTTGGCGAGGGTATGCCAAGCCTCGTGAGATGTGGGGCATTGAGATATGAGAGGGACGAGGTTGGGAGAGAGTGTACCGAAGAGTGCCCCAAAGATGAGTTTGTCTTGACGACGCCATGTGGTATAGGCAGGATTAGGAGTAGAGACATTGTCTGTTGTGATGGTAGGAGGGAGGGCAGAAAGAAAACCATCAAGGAATTGGAAAAGGTCATGTCCAATGAAAGTAGCTTCAATTTGTGTTTGCCAAGAAATGTAATTGGTGGGAGTGAGTTTGATAATGTGATTGAGGGAGATAATGATGAAGGGTTTTGTGGGTTCAGCTCTGTTAGGAATGAGTGCATGATTATCAGAGGAGGCCATGATCGAGGATGGGAAAAAGGAAGGGAGGAAGAATGTGAGAAGAAGATGATGAAGACTCTGCTGGAAAAAAAAAATTACTGCTCTGATACCATATGAATTAAATATTATGTATGTATATTGAAGTGAATTTGTCTTCCTATTTATACAAGAGTATAATACTACCTATAATACAATGCTACAATTAAGGCTAATCATAATATATTAACAGATGATTGACAGCTACTGTTGTGCAGCTAATGGTGAGTTGATTGAGCTGTTTGATTGAGAGTTGCTGTATTAGCTGGAGCTGCTGTAGTATCTTCATAAACCTCTTCCAATCTTCAAGAACCACCATCAAATCCTCCACATCTTGGTGGCAATACGTATCCAACAATTCGCATGAATCGGGTTTATCACCTTCTTATTTTTCCACCGAACGCAAAACACACTAAAATAAATTGTCTCCAAAAACCTCACCTTGTGACCTAACTTTTTAAACACACCATTAATTGTGCATCAGACCGTCTAACACATCTTGCTCTTTTAAACACACCCTGTCGAGTTGTGCCTCATGATCGATGTTGTACCATGTTTGGAATAATGAGATTGTTTTCGGGTTTGATTTGATTAAGCAGAAGACTGTGTTGATTAAGTTGTTTTCTGACCATGCATGGGTTGCCTTTGAACCCGTCTGTGCTTATTTGTAGATCTTCACTTGTGTCATTGCTTAGCCTTGCAAATGGATTCCTTAGCCACATTATATCATTGTCCTGCATGCGAAGAGTGTAAATTAAAAATGCAAGTTACTTTCTCTGTTTCACTCAACAAAAAAATAAATAACGAAATTAATGTAATTATAAATGTACATATTCAATGTCACAAAGTAGAAAATTGCATAGGGTGTACTTAGTTTCATGATTTAATGACTTGAGTGTGGGTTATGAGATTTTATTTCTTATTTCTTATTTATTTTTTGGTAATAATTGAAAAAAGAGTTAGAGAGAGATTATTGAGAGAAAGCTGGTGCGATTAAAAGGAGAGAAAGTTTAAAACCACAAAATCAAGTGAGTAAATCACGATGGAGAATGGACACGGCCATAATATTTTAAAAACATAAATAAATTAATGAAATTACAACCGATCCAAGAAGACCAGGCTTTATTAGTATGCATTCTTTCAAATTTCGAACAATTATAAGTACATTAACTTTAAACCAATTTTTAAAATGAAAAACAAAATGTGAAATATGTGGAACACACTAGGGGGAGCCTAGTCTTCTAGACGTTGGATGGGCGTTGTAACAACTGGTTAGGTGCCAAACTCGATCTTTATTTCTGACCATTGAACCAATTTGACAAAATAAATCTTCTTCTCCACATGACACCAAGTTAATGATGTTGGAATGTTTGGAGGCCCAATAGGGCAACCCATTCCCAAGCCCAAACTCCCGGCCCAACTCCAAGGCAGCCCACCCATTCCCCCTTTGCATAAACCAGAGGCTCCCTCCCTGTTTCTCTCCAGCTTATCACTTTGGTCTCCCTGTTTGACTTGGCCCTTGGTTTCCCCTCAATCTGCCTGGTGCGATTCCCCCTTCTGATCAGTGCGCTCCTCCATCGCTCCTCTCCCCTTAAAAGGCGAAGCTCCCTCTTCGCCCTTAAAGATGAACCCAATTTGTCGAATTGCTAAGACAAGCTTGCTCCATTATCTCTCCTCCGTTGTAAACGAAATCTGTATCTCTCTCTCTCTTCTTCTCACTGTGATTGTTCTGTGTAAGTGTGTGTGAGTGAGTGATTTTGTTTGGTGGTATTCTGGGGTTGTGAACTCCGGTGTTGGTGACGGAGCTTGGGCTTGTGACGGTGACTTTATGTCGCCGAATTTGGTGGGGTTACCGTTGTGGCCGGATAACTTGGGTCTTCACCTTGGAACTGTGTAGAGTGTACTTTGTGGATCACTCCGGTAGACATTGCTCAAAGTGGAATTCTGAGCCTTTGTTCTTGGTTGAAGACGTCGCCATTGAAGAAGCTTTGCTTCTTCACTGTTCGCCATTAAAGAAGCTTTGCTTCTTCACTGTTTCCTTTCTCCCTTTTATTCTATTATTATTATTGTTTATATTTCTCCATTAATTGCACTATACTAACTAATTTGGTATTTGTAGGTTCGTTGGAGATTATAATAATAATATTAGATTTATTCCTATAGGGTAGATAAATTGTTATCCCCACCCCTTTTGTAATCATTGAGCGTCTCGGTGAGATCCTCTAGTGGGTTATATAGGTTTTAATAATTTAAAGTTGTATTTGTATCTCCTACACCGCGTGCACGAACGACATGAAGACACAACAGTGGTATCAGAGCATCCGGGTTGACTTCGCGTACGGTACGGTGGTCTTCAAATCCGATAAAAAATTAGAAATCCTAGTCAAGGATTTCTGGGTGAGCAATTTTTAAAACCTCCTTAATTTATTTCGTTTAAATTTGGTGTTGATGTTTTTTAATTGCTTGCGTAAAATTATTATTCCGCTGTGGCTGCTCTATTTTTTATTTTTTGGATTTGTTGGTAATTTGTTTGTGATATTATTTTTATTACTATTTTTGTTCCGTGTTGTCTTTAAAAAATGACAAACTCAGCGTCTTATAATTTGGAACCTTTTAATGGAAAATCGGACTTTTATATTTGGCAACAAAAAATGAAAGGAATTTTAATTAAAGAAAAGGTTTTCAAATCTGTGACTTTAAATTTCGCCGAATCTGATACAGAAGAGATTAGGGCCGAAATGGATGAGTGTGCGTACTCTTCAATTATTTTGAACCTTAGTGATTTCGTGCTTAGGAAGGTTGGAAAACTTGAATCTGCTAAAGAAATGTGGGATAAGTTAGAAGAACTTTTTTATGAAAAATCTCTTCCTAACAAGTTATATCTCCTGAAAAAATTCTTTAGATTTAAGATAGACCTTAACAAAGACATGGATGAGAATATTGATATATTTACTAAATTGGTTCAAGATATTAAACAAACCGGCCGGCGATAAACATATCGATGACTATACTCCTATAGTGCTTTTAAACGAAATTTTTGATTCTTATGCTGACGTTAAATCTGCTATTAAGTATGGTAGGGATGATATCACACTTGATACGGTGATTAATGGGTTAAAAGTAAAAGAATTAGAGTTAAGAAACACTAAGGAAAAATCGACTGCCGGAGAAGTGAATTTTGTAAGAGGTTGACAACTTGAGAGGAACAATGGTCATAGTAATAAAAATCATAACCAAAATCAGAATTCTGGAAATCACAAGCATAGAAGTCGTAGTAGGTCAAAATCTAGAACTAGAAGTAAAACCTGCTATAACTGTGGCGAGACAAGTCATTTTAGGAAAGATTGCACAAACCCAAGAAAGAAAAATCACAAGGAAAAACATCAAGGTGACTGTAACTTAGGCTCGAGTAGTGATTCAGGAGATGTTTTTATGGTTGTTGATGCATGTGAAAGTATTGTGAATTCTGTGCATTCTGTGCTAAATTGCAAAAATGAATGGCTTGTTGATTCTGCTTGTACTTTTCATATGACTCCTTTTAAAAACTATTTTACTTCTTATAAAGAAGTGCAAACTGGATCTGTGTCGATGGCTAATGAGAAAAAATGTGTCATTGCTGGAATTAGTGATATATCTTTGAAACTTGATTCTGGATATGTGTTAAATTTTAAAAATGTGAGACACGTTCCTGACTTATGCAATAATTTGATCTCGTGTGCCTCGTTAGAAGATGAGGGTTTTGAGGGTAAATGGGGAAAAGGCGTTATGAAAATACTAAAGGGTTCTTTAGTTGTTGCTAAGGCTGAAAAACGCAATAACTTGTATGTATGTGTTGCTATTCCTATGTCTTTTGATGAAAATTGTGCTAATCTTGTTAAAGAAGATAAGACAATGTTATGGCATAAAAGACTAGGACATATGAGTAATAAAGGTCTAGAAATATTACACAAAAATGGATGTTTTGGTAATAAAAAATTTTCTAGTCTACCTTTTTGTGATACATGTGTTAAAAGCAAACATCATAAAGTAAGTTTTCCTCCCCCTCCCCTAAACAAATCTTCTAATAAGAAAATCCTTGAGTATGTCCATGCGGATGTGTGGGGTCCTCGAGTGTCCCCACTCAAGGTGGAAACAGATATTTTTCGTCTATCATTGATGATTTTTCGAGAAAAGTCCGGGTTTTCTTAATGAAACATAAATCGATGTTTTTGAAAAATTTAAAATTGGAAAGTTTTGATTGAAAATCAAACGGGAAGAAATTGAAAGTGCTTTTGATCGATAACGGGTTAGAATTCTGCAATCAAGAATTCGATAACTTCTGCGCTGAACATGGTATTCAAAGGCACAAAACTGTGCCTTACAATCCGCAACAAAATGGTGTCGCGGAGCGCATGAATAGAACCATGTTAAATAGAGTAAAAGCTATGCTCTTGACCTCTGGACTTTCGAAAAAGTTTTGGGGAGAAGCCATAACCTTTGCCTATATCATTAACAGTCCCCTTCTCCTCTACATGGAAAATGTCCAAGTTTTCTTCGAAAAAGAAATTATTTTCTCAAACTTAAGAGTTTTTGGTTGTGCTGCCTATGTTCATCAAAAGAATGATAAACTTGAACCTAGGGCTACTAAGTGTGTTTTCCTTAGATATCCCGAGGGGGTAATGTAAGACCCTGGACCTTCGTGTATTTGACTTCCTTGTTTTACATGTTAAATGGCCATAACATTCTTGTTGGCTTGTTGTTAGTATGAAAACCCAAACCTTGGTTATTTACCATGATCGTTATTGTTGCTTGACATGCTAGAAATGAACCTAACATGTTTATCTTGGTTCTAGTTCTTTTAGTTGAGTATTGGTTGTCTTATAAGATTTCTATGCTTTGTATGCCTTCGTGGTAGCTTTGTGTATCGCCTTATCTTCCTTAACTCTTAACTAAGTCTTAGAGAGTATTGGTATGATTTTTACATGTTTCTTGGTCATTACTTAAACCATTGGAAGCTTAACTTTGAAGTTGAGACCCTTCTTGCTTGTATTTGAGCATTTGGAAATTAGGATGCATGAATGCATTCCTTTGCCTTAGAGAGTTGTCCATGTTACTTGTGGTTCATGTGGGTTGAATTCTAGACCAAGGGTACTAGTTCTTTCATGTTTAAACCATCCATGTTCGTGAACTTGTTACAATTGGAAATAAAATAACCAACTTATTACTTCACAGATTCAGTCCTGTTTTTGGGCAAACTTCGGAAAATTCTGGTACCAATCTACTAAAGAGAATTTTCTCAAAATTTAGTATGTTTTACCTACATATGTTAGGTTACTCCCTGTAAAATTTGGTAATTTTTCAAGGTGTTTAAGTACCTCAAATAGGCCACGTATTATGGCTGTGTCTGTATTCTGTTTTGAGAATTCAGAATGTTAACATGAACTTGGAGGGACTGTATTTTGATGAATACAAGTCCAAATTGAGAAATTTAAAAGGCTAAAATATAGTTTAAAGAGTCTAGTTTCATACTAAGAAAGAATCACCTCATTTGGTGGTGTGAGCTATTAATGGTGGAATTTACAAGTTTGCTGGTCAGAAACAAGAAATTGAGTTTTGGGCTGTGAACAGATTTTCTGATTTTGAATTTTTGGCTTGAACCATTAAACCCAATTGAACCTAATCTGAACCCCCTTGTATTGTGACCCCTTTAGGCTTAATTTCAACCTTGGGATGTATTTTTATCAAGGGCCAACATGAATTGACCAATGGAAGCCTTAATAACTCTCACCTAGGATTGAACCTTTTGTGCCTTCTTCCTCCCCAAACTCAAAACATGACAGCCATATTTTCACTCCACCATTGTTGTTGCTGGTTTCTAGTGAGAGAAAGAAAGCTTGAAGATCCTCCACCTTGCTTGCATCATTGCCGGAGATCCAACCATCGGATTTTCGAGTATAGACCACCAAATCGAAGCTCTTGCCTTCCTCTTCGATTGTCTCCATTTTATTTGTTGATCAATCATGTTAATCTAAGGCTTAAGGTACGTTTTCTAATCCCTGAAAAATTGTATGTCAATATAATGACATACTCCCTTCATAATAGTTGTAGTATACATGCTTAGGAAGACTTCTTGTGAAGTAGAAATCTTTATTTCAACAAGTTATAAATCTGGAAATTTTGGGGCTGCCATGTTAACTTATTAATTTGGATTTAGTTCAAGCATGAATGTTGTTCTAAATTTACCTAGGAGTAGTTCTTGTGAAGGAATTATTTACATTTGCAAGATGTTGAGAAATTGTCATTTTAGGTTTGAAATCTGAATTTATTGGGGCTGCCCTATAAGTCAATAATTTGGACTTGAGTAAAACATGAATAATGTCCCAAATGTGTTTAGGAACAACTCTCGTGAAGGAAGTAATTGCAATTGACGGCCGTAGAAAAAGTTCTATGCTAGGGTTTCAAATTGTAGAATTTGGGCCATCGATAGACTAAGGTCATGTTTGGCTTGGTATTGTGGTCCTAATGGATTTATAAAAAGGGTTTAAAAGGATTGTAAGACTTGTAGGAATGTGACCTACCCATGTTTTGGATCCTATGGATTTGGGGTTATTGATGTGGGAACTCCGACTCACTAGAGTCGCCATGTATGTGTGAATGCACCCTAACTTGTTTAAGAACTTGATTGGGAATCTTGGGAATTATATAAATTGTGATTTGGTATTCTTACTTATTTATTGAATATGACTTAATAAACATATTTTGCATTTTTGATTGAAGTATATATTGGTTTTGATTACCTTGTGGTTTTATTGGTACTATATGACTTATGAAGCATATTTCATATCTTGGCTCAAAGCATGATTTATTCTTGAATGTCTTAATGACCTATTGAAAGTTGATTAGTGTACATGTATTGAACTTAGATTTCACTAATAGGTGGAATGATGAATTTGTTGAACTAAGGTTTCTTAATGAAATAAGGACCTAGATATACGTGAACTGTGAACATAGAGAAAGGATAGAAATGCATATAACATTTGTATCCTATTTGGGATGAATTGTAGCGATGACTCAACGAGTCGAGTTTAAGGAACGATTAGACCTTACTAGGATCGTGGTGAGATCCTCGACACTAGAGACCCATTTGACTAGATTACTAGCTTTTGGAACTTGAATAGAATTGAATGAACAACTTGACACTTGTACTTTCGAAACTCGATTGAGCTCCTATTATAATCTATATGATTAATCGTGAACATGTCGTGAATAACATGCCTGCTTGTCTTGAACGAGTTCGCTCTTGTCGAGCTCGCTTCCTACTTGATTTATTATGTGAGTAAACATCTACTTGACATGGATGAGTTCGCTCTTGTCGAGCTCGATCCCTACTTGAATTTGTGTGACAAGTAAATACCTACTTGTGCATTGCATTGAGTCCAGTGGCATTTGTTGTTTAATCAAGGTGGGACGACCTATAGTCTTTACAATTTGTTTTGTAATCGCTATAAATCGTCGTACGGTTTGCACACCCCTCTTTGTTGGCGCGGTGGGATGTAGCCCCATTGTTGTAGCAATACGCGCGACTTTGGTTTGCTAGTTTAGAACTCGATGGTATTAATCGGGGACGTCGATACTACGTACACGGGTATCGAGGGCACATATGTTTTCTCGTGTATTGCGGAGCAACGCGAAGTTGGTGAAAGAGAAATGATATCCTTTATTATGTGGTTTATTTATAAGCACTTATGATATAACAAAGTATTAGTTGTACATGAGATCTTATTGACCATGTTTGTATTGACCGATGTTATATGAAGAGCGGATGTGTATATATATAAATATGCACACTTATACATGATGATTATATGAGAGATTTGATATGTATATATAGAGATATACATACTTATATAGGTGTATATATATTAATATGCACCCTTACATGTGATGATTCTATGAATAGCTTGATTAGTATATATATAGCTATATATACTTGCATATGATATTTTATGGGAACTACCTTCTAATTCGTTTGATTTGTGCTTAAACAGGAATTACACCTGGTTCATTTGGACGGTTTAGTAAGTAAGAAGAAATGGCTATCTTGTGGAGTATCTAAACGATACGACGCCTCTTCACGAGTTTTTACGTCATTTGTAAAATGACACCATGAATATTTTTATGTTACATAATTATATGTTACATATCTCTTGTAGTAGCGTCTTGGGTCATTATGACTCATTCCGTACTTTGTTTCTAGTTGCGATAAATTGGTAGCGCGTTGAGGTCGAATAGATCGTGGCGTAGTAGAGCGCGGTGATCGATAGATCGAGATTAAATCGTGTGGTTCATACTAGTAGCAGACATCCCGAGTAGTAGCTTGTGGAGTCCTATTTCTTTTTAGCATTGTCACATATATTATGTACTTTGTTATTCTTGTGAGATCGATTTTATAAAGTTGTCTAGACTTTACGGTCGGGTAGATACTTGGGTATTTGTATTGGTTCGTCCATGGGCCGACGGGTTGTGTCGTGCCGTTATTCGTTATTTTAGTATTTAATTCAGTTGTCTCCGGGCAGCGGTAGCTTGGGCATTGATATCTCTTGTTGTTGTTGTTGTTGACCGGTATGCTTTAGCCGTGGGTAATTGTTATCAGGTTGGTTCTTGTTGAAACGCCGGCCTGGAGTGCCGATGGTTTATTCAGCGTCTGCAATGTTGCGGCACGCGAGTTTTGTTTTTCCCCCTTTGAGAGAAAATGTCTCTCTCGTTTCTTTGGCTTTGGTCTCGAGCTTCATAGCTCGGGACTTCCTCTCCTTATCGCTTCCGCAGATTCGATTTTGTAAACCCGTATTTTAGTACGGCTTTATATTTTGTTTATAAGCTTTCGCTAGTTGTACAGTTCGACTCGCACTACTGTTTAACAAGTGCTTGTCTTCTTCTTATGTTAGTTTCAGCGGCGCGACCTTGGGATTTCGTGTTAAAATTCGGGTCGGGTCGTCACAGGTAAAAAGGTATAGACTGTGGTTGAAAGAAGAACATGGTTTTAAAGTTACCATAAGCAGGCATGTAGTTTTTAATGAAACTGAATTTCCTTGTTTGCTTTCTGCTGAACCTATACCTGTTGATAATGTTCCCCCTCCCCATGCTCCTAATGAGGTGGAGCATCCCTATGTGGTAGGTTCTTTTGATGCTAGTACTAGTGCACAAACTGAAAATGGAATTGAGAATGATAACAACCAAGATAAAGTGCATGCTGAAATTGAAATTGTGAATGATGAAACTGTTAATGCTGAAACTGAAAATGAGGAAGATAACAGGATTGAAATTCCTGAAGATCATATTCTGGATGATTATCAAATTGCTAGGGATAGACCTAGACGTACTATTCGAAAACCATCTAGATTTGATGATATGGCCTCATATGTGTTTAACGTGTTTGAATCAATTAACAATTGTAGTGAACCCAAAACTTACAAAGAAGCCTTAAAATCTGCTAATTCAGTTGAGTGGTTAAATGCTATGATGGATGAAATGAATTCCTTGCATGTTAATCAAACTTGGACACTTGTGCCCAAAAATGAATCTGAATTTGTGCGCTGTAAGGCTAGGTTAGTTGTTAAAGGGTTTACTCAAAAAGAGGGGATAGATTATACGGAAATCTTTGCCCCGGTTGTCAAGTTCACTACTGTCAGAGTCATGCTTGCTTTGGTTATGAAATTTGATTGGGAGGAGTTAAAACAAATGAATGTTAAAACTGCGTTTTTACATAGTGAATTGGATGAAAGAATTTGTGAATTGGATAAAAGAATTTACATGCAACAACCTGAAGGCTTTATTGACAAGAAAAATCCTGAACATGTGTGTTTGGAAAAATCTTTATATGGGCTGAAACAATCTCCTAGAATGTGGAACAAGAAACTGGATATGTGCATGGGAAGTTTGAACTTTAAATGTAGCTCTTATGATCATTGCTTGCATTTTAAAGTTAACTCAGCTACATATGTGTTCTTGTTATTTTATATTGATGATATTTGTTAATTGGTCCTTGCATTAAATCAATTGAGCATGTGCAAAAATGTCTTTGTGATAATTTTGACATGAAAGATCTAGGAGATGCCAAAAAGATTTTGGGTATGAACATTGTTAAGGATAGAAAAAATTTCATGATTTTTCTCAACCAGATTTCCTACGTGAAAAAGTTTTTGAGTAAATTTAAGATGGAAAATATGAAATCTGTCAATGTGCCTCTTACTTGTCATTTCATCCTGAGTAAAAGCCGTCTCCCAATCGATTCGAATTGAAAAAATGAAAATGTGTCATATTCAAATGTCATAGGATCCGTCATGTATCTAATGGTTAGTACTATACCTGACTTAGCTTATGCCCTAAGTTGTTTAAGTAGATACATGTCTAATCCTGGAATGCCACATTGGCAAGGTGTTAAATGGCTGTTGAGATATTTAAAATATTCTTTGAAGTATGGCTTAAAATTTTCTAAATATTCTGAAGGTGTGAAGTTAAAAGGGTATGTAGATTCAAATTCTGCGGACATGGGCACTAAATGTTTACCTGTTTCTAAATTTCAAACTTGTATAAATATTTTGAAATTTGATGGTGATTGATGCATGTGTGCTTGTGTTACCCCCTGAAATCCATAGCATACTTAGTGTTTGCTATGGTGTCTATCTCGTTCCTACTTTGTACGGTGGAGCAAGATAGATTGTTAAAATCCTTGCTTACTTAGTGTTTGCTGTGGTATCTATCTCGTTCCTACTTTGTGCGATGGAGCAAGATAGATTGGTTATTTCCTTACATACTGTGTGTATGTTGTCCCGTGATTTGTTCTTTACTTAGTATTGGAACAAGTCTATTTCGGTTTAAGGCAATGATGTTTCCCATCTATTAAAAAAGTCATGTGAGTCCATGTGGTGTGAACTAGTACTTGTTCCAAGGTGGAGATTGTTGGAATGTTTTGAGGCCCAATACGGCAACCCATTCCTAAGCCCAAACTCCTGGTCCAATTTCAAGGCAGCCCACCCATTCCCCCTTTGCATAAATCGGAGGCTCCCTCCCTGTTTCTCTCCAGCTTATCACTTTGGTCTCCATGTTTGACTTGGCCCTTGGTTTCCCCTCAATCTGCCTGGTACGATTCCCCCTTCTGATCAGTGCGCTCCTCCATCGCTCCTCTCCCCTTAAAAGGCAAAGCTCCCTCTTCGCCCTTAAAGATGAACCCAATTTGCCGAATTGCTAAGACAAGCTTGCTCCATTATCTCTCCTCCGTTGCAAACGAAATCTGTATCTCTCTCTCTCTTTTTCTCACTATGATTGTTCTGTGTGAGTGTGTGTGAGTGAGTGATTTTGTTTGGTGGTATTCTGGGTTGTGAACTCCGGTGTTGGTGACGGAGCTTGGGCTTGTGACGGTGACTTTGTGTCGCCGAATTTGGTTGGGGTTACCGGAGTTGTGGCGGATAACTTGGGTCTTCACCTTGGAACTATGTAGAGTGTACTTTGTGGATCACTCCGGTGGACATTGCTCAAAGTGGAATTCTGAGCCTTTGTTCTTGGTTGAAGACGTCGCCATTGAAGAAGCTTTGCTTCTTCACAGTTCGCCATTGAAGAAGCTTTGCTTCTTCACTGTTGCCTTTCTCCCTTTTATTCTATTATTATTATTGTTTATATTTCTCCATTGATTGCACTATACTAACTAATTTGGTATTTGCAGGTTCGTTGGAGATTATAATAATAATATTAGATTTATTCCTATAGGGTAGATAAATTCTTATCCCCACCCCTTTTGTAATCCTTGAGCGTCTCGGTGAGATCCTCTAGTGGGTTGTATAGGTTTTAATAATTTAAAGTTGTATTTGTATCTCCTACACCGCGTGCACGAATGACGGGAAGACACAACAGATGAATTCATCATACGTGTAAATCTTCTCTCCGGTGAAATCCACACCATCGTCTGTATCCACTTTGTAACAACTCATCCCTTGAATTTAGCAGTGATGGTAATTAAGGGGTTAAGTTGACAGCAACAATTAAAAGGTGATCAAGCAGCGATCGACTTAGTGTCTTCCCCAACCTCAAAACTCTCGAGAAAAAGATTGAGCAATGATGGATAAGCGTAGCTGCATTGTTCAAAGTAAGCTTTGTTAATTAGTGAGAGTGATGATGATCAAAGTCTTGTTCGGCAATGAAGCTTTGTTGAAAGCTACTACTTCAAGCTCATCTTTTGGGTTAATAGATCTGTAAATCTAGAAATAGAAAAGTTGAGGGTGGTTTTTGATTTCTTTATTACAAAGTACAAGATTTTGGGACATTATTTATTTCAAGTAGGTGAGATTTAATGGTTAGTTAGAAAATGCAATTAATATAAGTAGGTGAGTCATTTAATACAATTAATCTTAACCTTTGATTTTTGATTCAATAATTGATATAATAGTAACCATTGATGGTTAGAGATAGAGTAACTATTGAATACTCTCCCATATATATATATATATATATATATATATATATATATATATATATATATATATGAACTAACACTAACATAAGAAAGTAAAATTGTGAGTGTATGTGTGTGTTTAATAAATAAAAGTACCGAGGCTTACGGGGGGTGTAAGAAGACATGTATGATTTTGTTTAGCGGCAAAGAAAAGGTGGAAGGTGGTGGAGAGTTGACCATGTTTGAAGGCGTTGGATTGGATGACTTGATTCTTTGTATTAATGATGCTCATTGTTTCAGGGGTACATGGGGTTGTGCCCCACGGTATGGACTGTATTTATTATTGGGCTTTAATTAGGGTTTGGCATATTATCTATTGGGGTTTCTTCATAAATAGCCTACTCAGACTCCCTAACATCTTATATGGCCTGACTTATTCCAAAACAACTTATATAGCCTCTTTTTACTTATAAACCCGAAAATACCCTTATTTTTTTAACGACTCAATATGTAGTTTAAACTATTCACGGAGTCGTTTAAACCATTCACGGACTAGTTTAAACAATTCACGGAGTAGTTTAAACAATTCACGGGGTCGTTTAAACAATTCACGGGGTCGTTTAAACCATTCACGGGGTCGTTTAAACAATTCACGGAGTTGTTTAAACGTTTCATGGAGTCGTTTAAACGTTTTACGGTGTCGTTTAAACGATTCACGAAGTCATTTAAACGATTCACAGGATCGTTTTACCGATTCAAAGGGAGACGATGGGAGGAACACGGAGGAAGATAAAGATAGGGTTTCATGGTAGTAGATGGGAGGAAGATGGGGGAAGACTTACCAGATCCATAACAGTAGAGGGAGACGATGTGGTCGGAGACGGAGGAAGACGGCGATGATGTGGTTGACGATGGGAGGAAGACGGATGTGGTTTGAGAAAGGAAGCCGAGATTTGAGAGAGAGTAAGACTGAGTTAGGTTTTAAAGGCTTTGGGGGTATTATAGGAAGTTTGTGTTAATTTTTAGTCAAAGGCCATATAAGTTGTTTTGTCGGGTCAAAAGGCTATACTTGATATATACTACTATTTTCTATAGGAAAAGTTGTGGGTCGGTCCCGTTAGATAATTTATAATCGCTTAATATCACTATAATTGTTTTTAATCGCGTAAGTCTAATTTAAGTAATAAATTTGTTATTTGTTCTAAAATTGCCCCCATAACAACAAATGACGTTTTAAGTATAAATTGTGCATCGTCAATATATTTTGTGTTTTTGTGTAATAAATGTGTATCGTCAGTATAAAATGTGCATGAATTTATGTTACGAAATGTGCATCGTCAAAAATAATTTTGTGCATTCTCAATTATAACAGTACTATTTTCAGTATAATTTGTGTTAAGAAATGTGCATCGTCAATGTAATTTTATACATCGTCAATTATAACAGTACTATTTCAGTATAATTTGTGTTAAGAAAATGTGCATCGTTAATTATAACAGTATTATTTTTCTGTATAATTTGTGTAAAAATGTGCATCGTCAAGTATAATTTTGTGTATCGTCAATTATAACAGTACTATTTTTCAGTATAGTTTGTGTAAGAATGTGCATCGTCAATGTAAACATGTACATCGTCAATTATAACAGTACTAAGTATAATATGTGCATCGTGACGTATTTTTTTATGCATTGTCAACAATAATATTTGTAATTGTTATTAATTCCTATTGTTATTACAAAAGTTATTAAGAACACAATCCATAACACACAATTGACATTTTATGGTATGCATTGGTGGTTTGGAACGCACTCATTTGAGTAGTACTAGAGAGCTCATGCGAGCCCTAAATGTAGCCAAATGTGCATAGTAAGCGTGCCGCAAATGCCATCAACACAAATGTAAAATTAAAGTTGGCGTAAACAAGGTCCACAAAACAGGCAGAATGAAAAGTAATTTGTTTACAAAACAAGCAGAATGGAATGTAATTTGTTTATAAACCTATTGACACAGATCAAGCTCACCTGGCGTACCTGTAAAAACATTATTGAGATTAGAACAGAGGATTTGAATATGAAGTCTAAAAAGTTATGCATAGGTTGTGCATCACGATACACAAAAACAGTACTTTTTATAGTATAACTTTGTGCATCGTAAACGTAATTTCAAAAAAGATAAAAATTACACAATGTTTATCGGCACAGATTCATAAAAAGAGAGGAATATCACAAAAAATGTAATGTTTGTATACATATTTCACTCTATTCAGGAAGTGCTAAACAAAAAGTATATTTATAAAATGTATTACGTACCTGAGATCATATAAAATCCTGGATCCAAACTTTTTCGTGAAGTTTTTGCTAAAAGATATGTGTGAGTGCTTTTTGGAACTCAGATCCGAGATCGTAAGTAGTAGTAGATGTTACACAAACTAATGATTTGTTGAAAAATGTTTGTACATCGATGGATGTTGTTGGTACTAATGTTATTCAGGACATGTTTGCTCTATTATTGAAACCCTAAAATGTATTCAATAATACTAACCTGATATTCAGACATCGTAAAATATCCTACAAACTTGTTGGAGGTTGAGGACATCTCTGAATGACGATTAGAGCTGTCAATACGGGTTAAACCTGCCGGGCCAGCCTAACCCGTCACAAAAATGGGTTAGGTTGGGTTGATACATTTTGATCCCGCCTAGGAGGCGGGTCATACGGGTTGAACGCCGGCCAACGGGTTGAAGCGGGCGGGTTGGGTTGGGTTGGGTTAACCCACCAAATTGCTTGACTATATAAATTTAGTTTAACTCTTTGATTTTTAAGAAGTATAGTTATATTCCCTTACCTTTTTTGACTTTAATTTGTTAGATTGTTTCTTGGCCTTTTGTTTGATTTTTTATTTCACTAATTAGAAATTAAAAATAGTTGTGATATGTTTTTTTTTTTTTTTACTTTAATTTGTTAGACATTGAGTTTATTTAAGAAAAAATTTTGGCGGGTTGGCCCGCCCCAACCCGTAGCCTATGGTGGGTTGGGTTGGGTTGAGATATTTCAGCCCGCTCATTTGGTGGGTCAGCCCAACCCAACCAGCCTAGTGGCGAGTTATGGCGGGTTGTAGGTCAACCCAACCCGCAGGTCCGTTTTAACAGCTCTAATGATGATGCAACAACCATTTGGAATATAACTAATATAATCTCATAATGTTTTTCAAAATTTTTACAAAATTTTCAAAGGATTTTAAGATTTTTTGCTCTGTTTAAAATGAAGACGGTTCTTTTTTTTGCTGTGTGTTTTGTAGTGAAGAAGGGTTAGTTTGTTTTTATAATGCGATACACAACTTTTTGGTGCATCGCAAGTGAAAAAGGTAATTTGTGCATCGTCTTTGTTTTACGATGCACAGTAAGAGCTTCCGTGTTTTATGTGCATCGTGTTGTGTTGCAATGCATCGTGTTTTGTTTTTGCGATGCATAGCATGCACTGTTTCGTGTTTTTAAAGAGTATAGATGACATTTTCACAAAAAAAGTGTCATTTTTCGGTTGAAAACAATTATAGTGTCCTTAAGCAATTGAAAATTGTTTAAAGGGAGTCGGCCCGAATTTTTCCCTATTATATATGTATTGTAACCCTATTTGGTGGAATAATGAATTGAACGTCGTTTTCCCCAAAATAAAAACAATTTGTCTTATATTGCATTTTTCTTACTATTCTATATTATTAGTTATTGAGCCCGTGCGTAATTTGTCTGCTATTGCGTTTTTCTTACTATTCTATATTATTAGTTATTGAGCTCATGCTCCGCACGGGTTTAATTTGATTTTGAGATTGATACATTTTAATAATATTTTTGAAAAATTATCATTATTTAATATCGGCGTTTGTTGACTTAATGTCTAACAAAAGTTAAGTATTCTCAATATATGCAAAATAGTGGTCGTTTATTATAATATTTACATTTCAGAATAAATATTTTTATTGATGATCAATATATGTATTTTCGTTTCTAATTAATTTTTTTTAAGTATCCTTTAATGATATCAAATTGTTGGGTTTTTTTTTTTTCCATCTTGCACTTAATAAAGATATTTTAGACATATATTTGAAGATTTTTAATAAAATTAAAAATAAAATAATTACTTTGGGATATATTGAAAAAAGATAACTTCTTTTGTGAGCAAAGGAGAATTGTTTAAGGATTGAATATAATTATATTTTCAAAATAATTTTTGAAGATCATTCAATGATTAGAAAATATTTAGTTGGATACTATATTTACATATTTTTGATAAATGTCAGTGTGAGAAAAGAAACTTACACAAATATAAAAATTAAAAAAAAAACATCAATTTTGAATAAAATGATTTAAAACTTTGTTTATGTATCAGATAGTATATATATTATTTTAGGACGTCTTACATAAGAATATGAAACTCATAATTTGAAATGGAGAGAGTAATATTTATAAAAATAAAAATTAGTTGGTTTAAATTATAAAATGACTTAGAGAATAATGTAATATTTTCTTAAAATCTTTACTTATAGTATAATTAGTTGAGTTGATTTAAGATGTATATTTATAATTGATAGAGTGTGGGTTCAAATCTTGAGAATTGAGAGAAATTCAAAGGATGGTGAGTGTCACAATGTAAGACATCCTCACTAACTTTAATACTCCATCCGTCCTCAAATTATTGTCTTGTTTGACCCGACACACAAATTAAGAAAAAACAATTGACTTGATTATTGATTATTAATATTGGTATAGTGTCTAGTTTCCTTTAATGTCCATGTGCATGTGACCCAAAATTAAAGTAGGCAAAAAAAGTTAAGGATAAAATGATAAAAGTATTATTCTAAAAAAGAAACTTTCAAACAAAACAATTATTTTGAGACGGACAAAAAAGGAAAGTAAGACAATAATTTAGGATTTCACTTTTGGAATATTTTGGGCTTTTGAATGAAACTGGATGTTGGGCTTTGGTTGTGGGCCTTTTTGGTATTTAATTCAGCAAATTGCTGGCCGGTCCCCTTTTCAAAAAGTTTAACCCCTAAAGTTCACTCTTTTTTTTTTAAACGGAAAAAAGCATTTTGATAATTTTCTTCCTAAAATGTCCCTATGCAATATGAACACTCTTTTATTTTAGAGATTCGTTAAAAAAAAACACACACACAAACATAAAAAACATTTAGTTACATCAAAGAAACTGAAAACTTGTAAATGATTTCATGTTGTTAATATAGTCTTCCCTCATGTTTGGGGATCAATTTTCATGCCTAGAACATGAATTTGATCACAATTTGATCAAATTCGAATTTTCTGAGTTCATCCCGTTTTTCCTTGTTCTTGGGCTGTTTTGGCCACTTTAATCTATGTTTTAAGCTTCGAATTTGTTTAAAATCAATCTCATATTGTTATCCTAACTTAGTACTATATTTGTGCACAATTTTTCTACCAAAAAATATACTATTTTTGATATCAAAATCGAGCTTGACAGTGTGCTGTCCAAAAACAGAGTGAGATGTTCTTGGACTGATTTTGGGACTTTAATCAATGATTTGAGTTTTAATTCACCAATTGCAGTATGCTGGGCAACACAATGGGAATCGACCTGCCCGGTCAGGTCGCAAGGGTCGAGGGGACAGCGTCCCTCGTAGGGGTTCGGGGGCAACGCCCCCGAAAGGTAAACGAAAATCAAGTCCCCTCCAGCAGTTGAAATTCAAACGACGTCTTGATTGTTCATCGCGATGCCTTGGTTTGCTCATCGCGATGCCTTGGTTTGCTCATCGCGATGCCTATGTTGCTGATCATCGCAATGCCTTGGTTGCTCATCGCGATGCCTTGGTTGCTCATCGCGGTGCCTGTGTTTCTCATCACGATGCTTTAGAAAATTAAGTCACCTCCAGCAGTTGAAATTCAAACGGTGCCTTGGTTGCTCATCGCGATGCCTGTGTTGCTCATCGCGATGCCTTTGTTGCTCATTGCGATGCCTTGGTTGCTCATCACGATGATTAACCCACGCGATGCCATGGATTACTCATCGCGATGCCTTGGGTTACTGATGCGCGCGTGTTTTTCTTTCATTAATGGCATAATTGTCTTTTCGACTCAAAAATACATTTTTTTGGTTTTAAAAAAAGATGACTAGACTGGAGCAATTACAAATATTTAAAAAGGGACCGACCCGTAATTCACCCTATTTAATTTGGGTCTATTGGGTCCTTTTAGTTTGGAGTTTGTAATTGGGCATTTAATTGTTTTTGGAGTACTAGTTGTATAATTATATTTGATAAATATAATTTGTTTTTGCTGATAAAAAAAAAATACTTCTTCCGTTCCAAAATTATTGTCTTGTTTGACATGTCACATAAATTTAAAAAAATAATTGATTTAATTATTAATATTGGTACGATAAAAGTGTTGTCTTATAAATGCAACTTTATTAACAGCATTGAATATCCTTACCTTTCTCTCCCATGCTCAAGAATCATCCATCCTCTATTAACAAGAACTAATCAGCATTCATCACAAAACAGTCACAAAGAACAACTAATTAGAAAGAAACTCAAAACAAGAACATGCATGATCATGAACTAATCTAAAATCTATCATGCAACTAACAAAAAAATCAATATCCAAAAGATCATAATTGACACAAGAATCAAAATATATATATATATATATATATATATATATATTACTTCCATGAAAACAATTGTTGGGTTCGCTATATCGCGGGCTAATCGCAATGAATTTAAATTTTTATAAAACGTGTATACAATATACGTTAAACATTAGCCCCCGATTCACATAACGATTTAACGATCGCGCATGTTGTGCAAGTGATATAGAAGAGTTTTGGGCTCTTACCGAAAACGCTTCCTTAAAGCTTCCTTTTGATGAAGATGTAGAGGCAATCAATTGCCGGCAAAATCTTCAATCCTTTTCTCGTAGAGGTCCGCACGTCCCTCCTCTAAAGATAATCCACACTAACGAACGGAATCACCGAATTAAAATTTCGCTAGTACTTTTAATCCATTTTGTTCAATAATATAAAACCAAAAAGTAAGGTTTTTTGGTTTTCTTGCTAGAGAAGAATAATGATTCAAGGAAGAATGTCCAAGTTGATTATTTCTTAAGGGAGGAGGCGGCCGTTTTTCCTTCAAAAAGGTCACCATTTTTTTTTTTACTTATTGTATTCTAATATAACTCCTTCTAATTAAAATTAAAAATCCTAATGTGTACTACAACTAATGTATACACAATTGTGTCTAGATTCATTAGAAGGAAGATATGGTAATATTATTATTACCATATATTAAAATAACATTTATTTAATATTAGCAATACAACCCCTCCTTTTTATTTCTTTCAAATTAACAAGATGGGCTCTTCCAACGGGCTTAATTAAATATTGGGCTTAGACTTTCAATAAAATTTCATCAATTAATCTAAATTAATTGACCGAGCCGAAATTTAATTAAATTGATCGAATCAATTTCATCCATCAATTAATTTATACTAATCAACTGCGTCCAACAATTTGGAATAATTCTTCATTGAACAAATGAATCCTTCCATTCTTAGTGTGTGACCCTTTAGGTTCACAACTAATGCTAGTTGTAGGCCTACAACAATTTTGTAACTTATGAATAACAATTAATTTTATTAAATAATCCGATTAGTTAATATACTTGAAATTAACTCCTTAATTTCAAGAACCTACAAATCGTGGGAACACCTAGCAAGTAGCACGAATGTCTAGCAGTAGGTGAAATAGCGAGCAAACCTATTTCAACTGCGAGTGCATACATGTACGGTCCTTTCGACATCTAATTTCCCGATTAAATCTAGGACATGGATTATAAGTCAAAATCCAATTGATTTAATAACTGTGATTCCATTTCAAGTACCAGTGATTCATTTATGAATCAAATTCATCATGCCTTGGCCAAGGTCTTCGAATCATGAACTATGAAAAACACAGGAAATTCTCTTATCATCTGACAAGTGTCGAATTCTATGTTGGCTACTGATTAACCTCCATGCACACCAGTGCAATACCCAAAATACCCCTTTGCGATTGTCAAGCAATCAGTAAGTAAATTAAAGTGTTACAGGATGTACACAAGGCTACTATCGTACCTCAAGTCCGAGGACTAATCATGTACTATCACAATGTGAAAATTCTTAATTTGACAATTAAAATTTCCATTTAAGAATTTTCAACGGGTCATGTTCAGTGAACTTGTTCTCTAACAAGCACCTGCATATATGCACTTGCGTCACAACGCTGATGTTGATGGAATACAACATCCTCGTCATACGAACATACATCATACGCATAAGTCTCATAAGGCTATTCAATGTCCTTGTCTTGAAAAGCCAACCGACTTAGAACCAATTTCCAATTTTAAGACCAAAGCCTTAGAAGCATTTTCCATAATTACCATCAAATGCGCAACCATGCCCATAGCTAAAAATGGTCTAAGGACTTTATCAAATATTTATAAACACTCAATATGAAAATATAAGATAAAGAAATGCCTTATTATATAAATATAAATTCCAATAAAATTGTCTTACACGTAAAATAAAATTCAATCAAATTGGAACTCCGGGCATTCTACTCTAACAACAATGTCGTTAAATTAACCATCCCTATTGCGATCCTTAATTCTAACTTAAGATTCACTTTTTATTTTTTATTATTCGAATTCCTGGCTTTACCCTTGCCTCGAACTTTTGGAACTTCATTGATATCTTTCAACTTAAAAACATCGTCTTGCCATACAATCTCTTCTTCATCAGTACCATCTGCATGAACTCGCCTACGACGAAGCCCATCATCCACATTAGCACTACTACTCCCCTGCAATTCTTTCCCCTGCCATATCCAAACGTCCGAATCCTTCAATTTCTCTACCCAATTCTCCTCCTCCCCAACATAAATTTCCCCACCTCCATGCTCAAATTCAACAATCTCAATCCCACTCTTCTTATTTGCACCTCTTTCCTCGAAAACATTCACATCTGTCTTCTTCAACTCTGCCACCGCAGTGTTGCTGCCACCTTCAGGGGGACTACTCATTGTATCTCCAACAAGAACACTGACTAGTTATGAAATCTCTAGGATTAATTTGTGAATATTATATACTAGAGAGAGTGATCTTCTCAATAAAAGGAAATTATTTTCTTTCTATATATTGATTAGTTTTAATTACTCCACAATTTATAACAAGCATGGACAGAAAATTAATTAAGTAATATTTGCAAAGATTCTTGATTTCAAGAAGGAAAAATATATTCTGCCAACCCGAATGATAATTAATTAAGTAATATTTGCACAGATTAATTTCAAATTGCCAAAACGGTTAATGAAATCCAAAAACAAAAAGGACTTAGCTGGTTTGTGTAGTTGTGCTGTAAAGAGCTATTCATTAAATTGTTTGGGATTTTTGTTTGATGGTTTTATTTTTTTTCAACTCTCTCGCACACATGAAAACACACATATATAGACCAAAAAATTTAATTTGAATTTACTATTAGGTAGTGAATTTTGTAATTTTATCATTTATTGTTACACTTGTATTTAGTCTGAAAAGTTTTGTTAACTTCTTTCGTTCTGTTCAAAGAGTCACTTTTCTCTACTAAAAAGTCAACATGTGCAAATTCCAAATCAATATTTGAAATGACGGTTGCGACTTGTATGATTGTGCGACAATAATTAAATTTATATAGATGTTTGGTCAAAATTTTATAAAATTGACCAAAAATCCATGGTACAAAGGGAGTAGTTAGGAAATTTCAAGTAAGTATCTTGGATGTATTCATGCTTCGATATTATTTATGTCCTATGTACTCTCTTCATCCCGAAATAAGATGTTCACTTTGACTTTTTAAATTTAACTTGACATATTTTTTTTCAAATTAAAACTTGAAAAAGATTTACTTGTTTTTCAAAAATTATAAACACAAAGTCTAGATTAACTTTTAGTTTTGTATGCAAATATTGTAGTTTAGGAAACTAACCAGCTAAAAATGTGTTAGAGCCCGTTTGGTCAAGCGTATCAACCAAAACACAAGGATAAAATGGAGCTTATTTGTAAAAATTACGTATCAAATGATGCGGCAAAAAGAGCCACAATTTCTAAATGCGACTGCGTTTAAATGCTGGAATTTGCAGTTCTTCCCCAAAATGCAACTGGGGAAAAAAGCTGCATTTTGAAAGTATCTCGAACGTGTTTATAAGAAAACATGGTTTGAAAAAACTGCATTCTAAAAAATTTGCGTTTAAAAAAAAAACAGTGTTTTAAAAACAATACACCAAATAGGCTCTTAATTACCAATATGAAAATTTGATCAAGTTGACTTTAAAAAGTCAAAGCATACACCGTACTTTGGGATACAGGGAGTGTGTATATATTATCGTACTTCATATTTTGAATACTATTTCTGGATTCAATTTATAATATTTAGATTTATGTATTTGATGGAGGTTTGCATCTTCTGTTTTATTGTATATATGGTTAGGAAAAACCATTTTTAAACAAAGATTAAGTTATGATAGGCTACACAAAGGACTGCTGCAGTCTTATCCTTTCTCATATCTTCCTCTTGATGCAACAAAGAAGAATTAGAATCAAATTGTTAATGGGATCATTTTTTCTTTAACAAGGCTTGGTGCTTTAATAACTTTGAAACTGACTGTTGTTGAAATAATAAGAGGATTTTAAGGGTGCATATTCCACAATAATGGTAAATTTTACATTAAAATGTACTCTCCTCTGCGGACAAAGAGTTACTATTCTATTTTGAGATGTTTCACTTAAAAAGTTCACTTTAAAAAATTATGCTTACAATCTTCATAACTTTTTCAACTTTACCCTCCACATTGATAGAAACATGTTAACTATACTCAAGCATTTTTATAATTATGATTAACTATAATTATACTTATATATTTCTTAATTATTAGATTTTTGAAACGTAAACTCTTAATTAGTTGGAATGAAGGGAGTACTTAATAAGTTCTTTAATCATTAATGTTTGTTGAAAGGGGGCAAAATGGTCATAATGGCTTTGGAAAGTTAGAATACATGTAAAGTCCTTCATTTCATTTGTCTTGTTCTACATGACAAGATTATGTCAAACAAAACCAAATTTGAGAGATAATGCATTTCTATATCCATTATATGGAAAAAATATTGAGTGCAACAATGGTGTTGCTGACGTAGTATCATCATCCAATGGAGTATTGGACCCTAGATAGCTAAAATTGAGACTTGGGAATCCTAGAATGAAAGCTCAAGGAAACTTTTAGATCCTAAATGCAATTAACATTTAAATGGAAGGGCTTAAATTGGAAAGTATGGCCTTTTGTGCTAGGTCCTAAAAGGTCTTTCATGACTTCAAGAAACAACTTTACCCCTGAATAACTCTTTTCCTATCTCATGTCAAATACATACATAGCTCACATATAAATGCTGACATGCAGCTCTACATACACAATCTTGCCAAATAATTATCACACACTGAACAGTGGCATAGCACAAGTTACTCAATTTTCTCCAAAAACAGGAATGAGAAAAAAAAAAAAACATATCCCACAAAGAAGAAAAGAATCAGGCAGCGCGGATCCTTAAATCTCACAATGGTTGGGGCATTATCAACAGCAATGCGACGGATTACCGTCAGAGTATGTAGCAAGCTCGATGTTTTCTCCTTTGTTTCTTGGGTTTTGGAGGCTGAAGAACAACCTTTATTGCAGCATCAAACACAGCCTTCACATTCTGCAAACCAGAACATTTCAGAAATTAGTTGCAGACCACAATTAATATCTAAAAGGTTCATCTCTATGCAGATATCTCAATGCATATGACCGATATCTTGCCTAGTGTGTGTGTTTTTTTTTTGTGGGTGTGTGTGTGTGTTTATGTGTCATTCAGACCTGCTGCGTCTTGGAGCTGCATTCTACATAAGCCACTGCTCCTATTTGCTTCTTTAGTTCTTCACCCTGCAATCAAAATTTAGGAAAAGATGAAGTTAAAAATTTTCACTAATGCTCCATTTGCAAAAAATATTTGAAGAATCGTAAACATTAAACTCAAAGAATTTTCTTGGCCATCAAGTGTATCTTTCCAATGTAAGGCAACTATTATATAACTGATTTTTACAGTTGTGCCAATACTTAGCTCAGAGTTGGTTGCCACTAAAGTTTTGCAGTAATGGTTTCTCAAATTGGTTTCAAAAGAGTCGTGTAACTTTGAATTTTTCCACAACTTTCCCAGATTGGAAACAGTTGAGATATTGAGCATCAGTTTATTTCACCAGTCATCCTCTAAATGAAAGGAAATTTCTCTATCTAAAGCCATCTAAAAAGAGTCTAATTCACTACACGTACACTGAGAATAACAATTTACAACAAAATTTTGATTTTTAAACAATGTGTGCTTATATAAACATGTTTTACCTGCAGTTTCTACTTAATCCTCTGCTATATCTTTCGGAATGCCACCAAGTAGCAAAATGCAATAATTATTTGCAGAATGCTTTCATGACAGTGAAAGGGTATTGTGACTGACAGGACCCATACCTGTTCTGTCGAAATGGTACATGCCCCAGGATAGTCCATTTGGAACTGCTTGTCTTCTCTCAAATCTGCCATCCGATTTATGTTTAGTAGACTTTAAACAAAAACAGAGAGAGAGAATTCAATTGTAACACTACATATTTCACAAAAACCTATTTGATATACGGTATACAGGAGACTATTATATCCTGTAATCCTGTTGTAATGTTCGGGCACAAGTTCAACTGTACCCAGGGAGCAAACAGTCCAAGTTGTCCAACTCCAAACTAAACTGATAAAGATCCTCTTAAAGTAACTTCTATATCAATAGACACATACGAGTTTGAATTTTCTTAGCAAAGATTGACTTTCTTGAAATCCGTCTCCTTATAAAAAGTAACATTCATTCATGGACGTATATATCTACCCATGTTACTTATGGGTTTATTAGTGCCAACATTCATCAACACTTGATCCACACATCTTTCTGAAAGCAGCCAACAAAAGAAGCCCCAACAGTTTATCAAAAAAACAAAAGGCAAAAAGGGCATGAAGCATTTGGAAGCATTATTGGAAAGCAAATAAGCACATTTCAAGTAAAGCCCATTTACACATGAAATGAAATGATGAAGGAAGAAAACATACGAACCTAGTTTGGTCCCCACGAGAACAACGGGCACTGATGGGGCATAATGTCTCAACTCTGGAACCCACTTCTCACGTTTAAACCAGGAGCAAGCAGAAAGCAAAAGTAGGAGACATGAAGATATCATTAGGGAAGTCATCAGCGCCATTGAACAAATACAAATAAAGACTAAATTGCAAAATGAAGGGGAAAAAGAAACGTACTTTTTAGATATATTCTCAAAGCTAGCCCTACTTATTAAAGAGAAGGCGAGGATGAAAACATCAGCTCCTCTGTAGCTAAGTGGTCTCAATCGATTGTAGTCTTCTTGTCCTGCGTAGTTAATTCAAAGATTTAAATAAACAGAAATATCATGTGAAATCATTAAAATCATATTTCCAGACAGTATCACATGGTAGTAACAGTAGTTTTAATCCTTACAAATTGTCTTTAAGGCTTTGTTTGGTTCATTTATATTGTGAGTGGGAATAAATTAAAAAGGAAAAGTGTGACTGAATCCCCATTTTCTTTGTTTGGGCGTCCTGGCAAATGAGAAAAAGAAAGAAAAGAAGAGGGTAGCAAGCGGGAAATTTTCAATTTTTCGTGTCATGATCCCTTCTTATTTTATACAGCTCAACCAAGTTCAAAGAATTTTCTGTCATGAATCATATTGAATATTTCCTTCTTAATTATCTTTTCCTTCTACATCCCCATGTGAAATCTATGAATCAAACGACATATGAGATAATTCATCGTATACAACGAAAGAAAGATGTTTTCAATTGGAATATTATATTTCAAGAGGCGGAGTCACCAGACCAGAAAAGGTAGTAGATTCACTTTCAGACAAATGAATACTATTAATTTATGGTAACTACATATGACATAGTAATCAACCCCAGAGAGAGAGAGAGAGAGAGTGCATATTCTCAACGCATAAAATATCAGAAAAATGCTATTCTGCTAGAAATGATCTTCGAATTGCAGATCATGTTTTCCTTTACTAATCTTTAATGGTTGCTAATTACGAAAATTCAAGTTGATGGGCTCTACAGAAAAGTCTTTCAACATATTATTTGTTGTTTCTAACCAAGAGCAGCAAAAAATACAAATCTTGATTGGAGCAAACTACTCAGGATAGAAGTTTATCAAATAGATTTCAGCCATTTAGACATAAATACAAACAGAAAATATTGGGCATTTGATGAATCTAGAAAAACTACATCACTTTGATCAAGAAACTGCATTTTGAGTGAACACGTAAACATGAAGAAACAGGGCAATTGACATAAAGGTGACTCTGTGTGTGTGTGTGTGTGTGAGAGAGAGAGAGAGAGAGAGTGTGTGTGGGAAGAGAAACTATCAATACCAGCAGTATCCCAAAGACCCAAATTGACAGTCTGCCCATCAACATTCACATTGGCACTAAAATTATCAAACACAGTTGGAACATAATCCTGCCCACAAAACAAAGGAAAACCTATCAATCCAAACTGGAATCAAAATCAAAATCATTTCAAAGAAATATCACAGATACAAAATGACATCAAATAAAGCAGAAAAAAATATACAGTGGGAAAAGTGTTGCTGGTGTAGGAGATAAGAAGGCAAGTTTTTCCAACAGCTCCATCTCCAACTGTTACACATTTTATGAACTTTGTTGTTGTTGCCATCTCATTATACTACTATCCCAATTACCCACAAAACGCCCTCAATCAAGAAAAAGATTTCTAATTCTCAGAACACTTCTCGAGCTGAAATTTGTATGTATCAAGTTGCAGAAATGGAACCCATTTCAAAAACTCCTTTTCTAGTCAATTTAAAGCAAGTGTGTGTGTGTGCGAGGAAAAAAAAATTAATGGGAGCTTTTGAAGGAATGAAAGTAAAGAGGGGGACTTTAATTTGAGCTGTCAAGGAGGCAAAAAGAGGAAAATAAAAGAAAGGAAGACAGAAAAGGAAACTATTTTATTGAAAAGATTTTCACGCGCCTCCAGAGACAATATGAAAGGACAAGAGGGCCTGGCATATGGGCCTTTGTTTTTTTTTTTCTTGAATTGCAAAAATGTGTCAGTTGTTATAAAAGATAAGAAAGTAAAATAAAAATGTCGATAAAATAAATAATATTATTTTATAAGGTAGTGTATAATATAAGTCGAGGAAGAGAGTACAAGGAAGGGAGAAGTAACTACTAGGAGTCAATGAAAATGAAAACATGAGCTTGTTATTTATAGTAGGGTGATATAACTTTCTCTGTAAGCTTCATCAAGTTTCTCCAGCAAGCTTCGTAAAGCTTCCTCAGTAAGCTTCGTAAAGCTTCCTCAGTAAGCTTCGTAAAGCTTCTCTAGTAAGCTTCATCGAAGCTTCCTTAATAAACTTCATCAGATGGCTTCTTTTGTAAGCTTCTATTAATTGACTTTTGACCAAAAAAACATCCACAAAATAAATATTCCGGAGTACAACACTCCCCCTTGAATGTCCGTTGCCAAAGAACATGTCTCGTTAAAACCTTACTAGAGAAAAACTCAGTGGGACAAAAAAAACATCTAGTAAATGAAAAAGAGTACATGATTCCTTTACACCAAAACGCCCCCCCTGAAAGAAATATTACTCAAGATCCTTCAGTCGCCGCATTTCGATATTATATACCAATTTCTCAAACCTTGAAGTTGGTAATGACTTTGTGAACAAGTCTGCAAGATTGTCACTTGAACGAATTTGTTGAATTTCTATATCACCATTCTTCTGGAGATCACGAGTGAAGAAAAACTTTGGTGAAATGTGCTTTGTTCTACCTCCTTTTATATATCCTTCCTTCAGTTGAGCTATGCATGCAACATTATCTTCAAATAAGGTTGTTGATCCTTCCTTTTCTAAACCAACCCACGTGTCTGTCGAATGTGTTGAATCATTGATATTAGCCAAACACATTCTCGGCTTGTCTCATGGATTGTGTTGGGTCTCGTAGGTATGCTCAGAATATAGGCTAGAGGGGGGATGTAAATAGCCTATATGACCTTCATTTAAAATTTCATCCTATTTTAAAATATCTTTAAAAACAAAGACGAAATGTTTATCGGGTCTAGTCAATTTCCTCGCAAAGCAACTCTGCTGATGCTAGATTAGCAGGTTTGCTTCAACAGACTTTTGCTACTCTATCACAGTGGACTTAAGCAACTGCTTGGAAATTGATGTTATAATATTTGTTGTTTCAAATGAGTTGTGCAGCAAAAAGACTTACAAAAAATATATATATAACATGGAAGATCAAAGTAGCTATGATTGGATTAGAATAAATACACCACAATAGCGGATTTAGATCTTCATTAGATGCAACTATTTTTTTCATGAATCAGATTGCTTAATATGTAGAACAGATAATGCAAGAAAGACAAGTAAAGGTTAAATATAGAGAAATATATTTTATATTAAAATTCAGCTAGATACACACGTCGCGATATTTTATTTCACAATGGAATCAATTTAAAAAAGACCTAAAGTTAAGGATTTATCAATAAGTAATGTTACACCAATACCCAACCAAAGGGCCACTACAGTACCAACCAAAAAGACGGTTATCGCTATTGGACGACGAAATGGGTTTTGGAATTTATTAACATTCTCTAAAAATGTTTACTCAAAGGTAAATATGCTTAATACATCAACCTAGACTCTCTATCCTAGCAACCTTCTAGGAAAGATAAGGGAAGGGATAAACCGAGAAAAACAAATTTATCAAGGATACGTTGGGAGAGACAGCCAGTCAAAGTCAGGCTGTCTTTCTGTAGTTTTAACTTGATAATTTTGATGTGAGAAGACAATATTATAGGTTGTTCAAATAGCAAGTATTTGAACAACTGAATGCAAAGCACTCGACCGACTATGATGATACATTATTGCACAACCAACAACTCTTACAATGGAATGTAAGTCTTCCGGTATGAATGTAATTAGGATTAATAGCTCTTCTTCTTCTTCGAACATCTTCAAGCAGGTTCTGTCTTCAACGGAGGGCTGGATGCTTAATCTCTTGCAGTAGATCTGGAATCTTAGGAGCAAAAGAGACTGAGTCTTTCGAAGGATGAAAGAACTCAAATTAAGAACTGGGTTCTTAATTAAGCGAAACATCTTGCCTTATGAATTTCTGAACGATCTCTCTTACACAAAATGTGTGTTCTTACACTTTTGTTTTTCTTTCTTTTTCTAGCTCCGTATGTTCGCTCTGTTTGAAAGAGGGAAGAGAGATTTCTTTTATAGATGAAGAGGTAAAGGATCCGTTGAGACTTAGGTAGATTTCTAACCGTTGGAGTGTTTGTCTTCTAGTGCATCAGAGTACATCTTGAGGACTATTGGTTAAAGAAATCGTCTTGAGGATCTTGTCTTGAAATCTGTCCAGAGGAAACAGGCTGTCGTTGGATGTGACTTGACATTTAGACCTGTTGTTTTCAATGCACTGTAGCTTGTCCTTTTGATTTGTCTTGAAGACCCATCAAGCATGGAAGAGGAAATATCCAACGGATAGGAGTAAAAGATTGGATATTTATGTGAATCTTCAAGCTGTAAAGTAGATTTGCAAAAAGAAGACTTTTACAAATATCTTTGTATACATGGCAGTCAGAGAATCGTCTATATCTTCCTCTTTGACTTCAGCAGCCTCTTACCGTAGATTCATAGACGTCTACTGATTAGACGTCTGTTGGTGCAAGCACTTGTAGAGCTAATCTTTTTAGGTGGTCATCATTAATTGATAGAACATAGACTCAGACATGTACAAAGACTTTCCTAGTCTAATGACCTTTGTAATATTCAACGAGTTGCCACGTTAACCAGTACGCAGCCCCGTTAGCCACTCATGTGAATATGTGTTGTAATGTTGACAAGCAAATCACAGTTTAGAATATGCAAACATATATAGCAAATGTTGTGCAGGCATATTCCTAATAGATTACTATTATTTTGGCATGATTTGAAGAAGTAGCAGCTAATGTTTGTTTGGTAGATCGCCGTGATATAACTATACCACTAATTGTAAATAAGTAGCCTGTCTGAGATCAAGCTTTGTGAGGATCAGATAAATACCCTGCATCTGCATAGCCAATAAGTTATGATCCAAAATCATATGGATAAAATAAACCCATATCGGTTGTTCCTTGGAGATAACGAAGTACATGCTTAATTCCATTCCAATGTCTTCACGTTGGATTGAAGCTATATCTTGCTAATAGATTGGCAGAGAATGCAATGTCCGACCTTGTATTATTAGCCAGATACATTGTACCCCCAATTGCACTCAGATACGGTACTTTTGGACCGACAAGTTCTTCGTTATCCTTTCGAGGTCGAAACATGTCCTTTTTCACATCAAGTGATCGAACAACCATTGGGGTACTCAATGGATGTGCTTTGTTCATGTAGAAACGTTTTAGGACTTTTTTTGTATAAGTTGATTGATGAATAAGGATACATTTATTTAAGTGTTCGATCTGCAGGCTGAGACAAAATCTGATTTTTCCTAGATCTTTCATCTCAAATTCCTTTTTTAAATAATTAACCGCTATCAGAAGTTCTTCAGGACTTCCAATAATGTTAAGATCATCAACAAACCCAACAATTATGACAAATCCCAAAACAGATTTTCTTATGAAAACACATGGACAAATACGATCATTCTTGTATCCTTCTTTCACCAAATATTCACTGAGACAGTTATACCACATTCGTCCAGATTGTTTTAATCCTTACAAAGATTTTTGTAATTTAATTGAATAAACTTCCTGGGAGTTTGAACTGCATGCTTCAGGCATCTTGAATCCAGGGGATTTCATATAAATATCATTGTCAAGTGTGTCATATAAATAAGCAGTGACAACATCCATTAAACGCATATCAATCTTTCCATGTATTGCCAGACTAATGAGATATCAAAACGTAATTACATCCACCACGAGAAAATATGTCACATCATAATCGATTCCAGGTCTTTGCGAAAATCCTTGTACTATGAGTCGTGCTTTATATCTTATAACTTTACCCTCTTCATTTCGTTTTCGCACAAAGACCCATTTGTACCCTACTGGTTTTACACCTTCAGAGGTACGGACTACAGGTCCAAAAACCTCACGCTTATTAAGTGAGTTTAATTTTGCTTAAATTGTGTCTTTCCATTTTGGCCAATCATTTCTATATCGACCCTCGTCGATACACTTAGATTCAATATCCTCGTTATCTGCCATAACATTAAAGGCTATACTATATGCAAAAATGTTGTCGACAACTATTTCCTCAAGGTTCCATCTTTTTCCCGTAATGACATAATTAATCGAGATCTCTTCATTCTCAATTGTTTCAGGTACCTGAACTTCTTCTGGAGTTATTTGATTAGTTATGTCATGGGTCTCTTCAAGAGTTCTAGTTACCTCGATGTGGCTCTTTCCATGATTTGCTCATTTTCTCTTTCGAGGATTTTTGTCTTTGGAACCAATTGGTCTACCACACTTCACGCGTATTTTAGACTCATTAGCTACAAAATTAACGGGTTGTCCTGCTGGGACATCAATTCGTATAGGAGCATTTAGAGCTGAAATATGTGACTTTGTTATTCTATTTAGGTCAGTGAATGCATCTGGCAATTGATTCGCTATTCTTTGCAAGTGGATTATCTTTTGAACTTCAAGTTCACATTGCTTTGTACGAGGATCAAGATGGTATGATAGTATGTTCCACTTATTATCCTTTTCCAGCTGATTATTTTCTTTACCTAATGTTGGGAAAACTTTCTCGTCAAAATGACAGTCGATAAAGCGTGCCGTAAAAATTTTCCCTATTAATGGTTCAAGGTATTTAATAATAGAAGGAGAATCATACCCAACATATATTCCCAATCTCCGTTGGGGTCCCATCTTGGTGCGTTGTGGTGGAGCAATTGGAACATATACTGCACACGCAAAAATTCTTAGATGGGAAACATTTGGCTCCTGACTATAAGTCAATTGTAAAGGGGAAAACTTGTGATAACTTGTTGGCATGATGCGTATAAGTGTTGATGCATGTAAAATAGCATGCCCCAAGCTGCAGCAGGTAGCTTTGTTCTCATAAGCAATGATCTAGCTATTAACTGAAGTCGTTTAATAAACGATTCAGCTAAACCATTCTGTGTGTGAACATAAGCAACAGGATGTTGAACATATATTCCAATTGATGTGCAATAGTCATTGAAAGCCTGAGATGTAAATTCACCAGCATTATCAAGACGAATTGTCTTGATAGCATAATCTGGAAATTATGCTCGTAATCGAATTATTTGAGCAAACAATCTCGCAAACGCCAAATTGCGAGTCGAAAATAGACTTACATGTGACCATCTTGTAGATGTATCTACTAATTTGCCTTGAGAACAAGCAGCACATAAGAATTCATTAGATTGAAAAATCTTTTGGTTTTTCAATGGATGCCCATGTGAATTTTCAACAATTCTCCGCATCATATTTGATCTGGGATGCCCCAATCGGTCATGCCAAATAGTAAAACCTTTGGAGATTAGTAAACTTCTGATTAACTATGACATGGACTTCAATTGTGCTAATCTTTGTATAGTACAATCCAGAAGAAAAAGCAGGTAACTTTTCTACTACATGTTTATTACCTGGCACGATCTTTGTAATGCATAGATATTCCACATCTCCTTCACTTACTGTCCCAATGTGATATCTGTTACGGCGAATATCTTTGAAGCTTAGTAAATTTCTCTGAGACTTAGTTAAGAGTAACACAGTCTCTATATTAAGTTTTGTTCCTCTAGGTAGTACTATGTTAGCTCTTCCGGAGCCATCGATTATCTTTGTACTACCACATATTGTACTAACATTAGCATTATTTACTATCACATGGGAGAAATACTTTCTAGAGTATCGTGTGTGTTGATGCACTGTTTGCCAGACATGTATCATCATCTTTGATTTGAGAAATAACCATATATTCTTCAAGAAAAATAAGATAGACAAAGTATATATAAGAAAACACATATATTTACAAGCAAAAGTTTGATTAGAAACAACATACAAAAACAAAATATGAGAAGAAAACTCAAGTCCGAAAAACACACTAAAGAGAAACATTAAAAACTGAATATTTTAATTATTCTGGGCTTCTCCACCATCAAACAAGTAATTACCACCCACTTCTGGATTGAAGAAATCTGACACATCCATGTGTGTCCTTGTAGATGGATCTTGGTTCATATTATCATCTTAGTAGAAAAAATTTGTCTCAACATCATTTTCTTTCTTTTGCATTGATGCTTGATAAAGTTTGACAAGATGTTTAGGCGTACGACAGGTACGCGACCAGTGTCCTTTAATTCCGTACCTATAACATCAATTTCCACTTTATTTGAATGCGTATTTTGTCTACTTGATGATTTTTCTTTATCATCTTCTCTGTTCCATTTCAGGTGGCGAAATAAATTTCCATCATTATAGGGGTGATAATCATCATACTTTTGATTATAATTTTTCCCTCTACCACGACCTCGACCACGTCCACGTCCACGGCCTCGCCCAGAATTATCATATATGTTCACATTCACTTTAGGGAATGAGATTGGAACCAGTTTGACAAGCTTCATGATTTTTCAATAACATCTCATTATTTTACTCAGCCACAAGAAGACAAGAGATCAATTTAGAGTACCTTTTAAAACCTCTTTCTCGATATTGTTGCTGCAGAAGCATATTCAAGGCATGAAAGGTGGAGAATGTTTTTTCTAACATATTATGACCAGTTATTTTTTTCTCCACATAACTTTAGCTGTGAGATTATTTTAAACATCGTAGAATTATACTCACTTATGGTTTTAAAATCATGTAAGCGTAAATGAATCCATTCGTAGTGTGTTTTTGGGAGAATAACAGTTCTTTTGTGGTCATACCTTTCTTTCAGATTTTTCCAAAAAAAATGAGTGAATTTTTTACGGTGAGGTACTTTGTCTTTTAGCTATTCGTGGACATAGTGTTGGAGAAAAATCATTGCCTTAGTCCGATCTTGCATTGAGGCATTATTTCATTTCTTAATTATATCTCCAAGGCCCATAGTATTTAAATGAATTTCAGCATCTAATATCCATGATAGATAGTTATTTCCCGTAATATCAAGAGTTACAAATTCCAGCTTCGTGAGATTTGACATGATGAAATTTAAAGATAACTTAACTGGAAATAGATAAATCTTACCGATACCGTACTTACTTTAGCTACTATTACTTAGGATGGAAATGGTAGAACGAAGTCGTGCTGATAACGTGTTATAAAAAATAAGAAAGTAAAATAAAAATGTAGATGAAATCGATAATTTTATTTCAGAAGGTAGTGTATAATACAAGCCGAGAGAGAGTACAAGGAAGGGCGAAGTAACTACTCATGAGTCAATGAAAATGAGAACATGAGCTTGCTATTTATAGTAGGGTGATATGGCTTTCTCTGTAAGCTTCGTCAAGCTTCTCTAGCAAGCTTCCCTTAAGCTTTTCATGTAAGCTTTGTAAAGCTTCCTCATAAGCTTAAAGCTTCCCGCAGTTCGGAAAACTTCTCTAGTAAGCTTCCTCAATAAGTTTCATCAGGTAGCTTTTCTTGTAAGCTTCTATTAATTGACTTTGACAAAAAGGACATCCACAAGCTTACTAGAGAAGTTTCGTCAGATGACTTCTCTTGTAAGCTACTATTAATTGACTTCTGGCTAAAATAACATTCACAAAATATATATTACAACATTAGTTTCATTATAGGGATAGTCTTCCTACAAGATCCAAACTTATTTGTATACAAGTAGATTTATAATCTATATCCTTGCATCTTAGATTATATTGATGGATTGAATCTTATCTATTAAATAAATATGTAACCATCTACTTTTACTTAAAATTTGCCTCTACGATGATATTAGTTGAAATGCGAAAAAATATTCAGCTGATGTAGTACTCTAAGTCTCCTTTGAGGTGGGTGACCCATTTCCCAAGGTTCAAAAACAAAATGTTCAAAAACACTAACTTTATGCCATAAGTTTCATGACCTTCCCATTGCTTCTCAAGGACCACCCTAACTCGTAAAGTGGTGTTTAAGAACCACTAAATATATCTCATGACCTTCGATCTGTTGCTTCTCAATGACTACCTCGACTCGCCAAGTGGTGCGCTAGGACCGTTAAATATTACGAGTTCGAGCTAGTGGTTATTAAATTAGTTTTGATAACCATACCGTTAGATTAAATTTACTCAGATCTCTAAATCGCTAGATCAAATTTTCCCTTTTCTAGCTAATGACATGGACATTTCAAGTCATCACCAACTTAACCACATTTTAAGTATCGAGATTTGTGTTAAAAATCATCCTAAGGCACAAACATTAAAGCTGATAAGAATAATATAAGTTGTATCTATCATTTGCCTACAGGAAATGAGTTTGCTGTATAAATTAATTTTTTATAATAATGATCAGCAATTAATGGAAATACTAAATTCTAAAAGTAATCTAACTTTGTGGATTTGATTTTTTTTGAAATATAACAAAGTAAAGTTTAGTAATAGAAAATTAAAATTTGATGTACAATCACGAGGGGATAACATTTTGTAACATCCAATTATTGTAATTACGCGTAGATGTTTATTGAATAATGAATATATTTGTGTCATTATATTATCACGCGTATTTGTATTACTAAGAAGTAAGAACCCTCTTGCACGAAATTTAGGTTGTCATATTAATCATAAAGTTCCACGGGACAAATGTTAAATGTAGGGCCGATCAATACGAGAGCTAGAGGTATAAATAGTTCGATTTAATTTGGTTTATGACAAAATTATGAACCAAATCGCCTTCTAATGGTTTCATTTTTTTCAAACCGAACCGAACCACCGTTCGGTTCGGTTTTATGGTTCAAAGCAATTTATTTTTCAAATATTGAAAAAAAAAAGACAAGGTTAATTTTCAAATATTGAAAAAGAAGAAGACAAGGTTAATTTTCAAATATTAAAAAAGAAAAAGAAAGTTGAGACTTGTTTTATAAGATCGAGAGAGATCTTACGATGGTTGAGAGAAAATTTTGGTTCTGTGAGGTACGAGAAAGAATGTCAAGAGGTGAAAGGGAGAGTGCCGGCGAAGTGTGAGGGACAATGGCAGACCAATGGTGAGGCGCAACATTGTGTTGAGATGAGAGGAAAAGAGAGAAAGAGTTAAGAGACCAAGACATGCGATTACCATTTTTACTCTTAGATTTTTCTAGATCTAAGTATAAAATTTACAAAACAAATTAATGACTATTAATAACAAGAATATTATATGTATATATAACGGTTTGGTTTGGTTCGGCTTGACCCCTAAAACCACAAACCGAATCGAACCGATCGGTTTATAAAATTTTCAAACCGCAACTGAACCACGCTAGTCTAAAACCAAACCAAACCGCTCAGTTTGGTTTGATTCGGTTCTACTTCGCGGTTCGACGATTCAAATTTACACCCCTAATGAGAGCCACCCTTATCCTCCATCACTCTAATATTCATTTCTATTAAATATTTGACTTTTTAAATAGAAATTCTTTGAGTAAAATATAGAAAAGTGTATAACAAGAATTATACACTCTCCGTCTTAAGAAAATAGACACAAAACCTTGTATCTTAGTGAAAATATAGTGGATAATATTAACGAGCCAAGAGACTTGTAAAGGGTAGATGCCGGAGAGAATTTGATCTAAACCAACTCAAAAAAGAAAAAAGAAAAAAAATTGTCTTACAGATATTTTTTGTAAGACGTATCTCTCTAATCCGATCCACCATGTGTTGGTGAGATGAGATGGGAGAGAGTGTGGCACCGTAAGATCAATAAGACGGTTTTATAGAAGACCTACTTTTTATTTTTATTTTATTGTGTTCATTTTACATACTTATTGCTTTTATTATGTCACTCATGATTCTGCTTATTTAACTTATTGAATTATTTCAACGCTAATCTCGGATAACCTTTCTCTAACTCATTAACCAACTATTTCATTTATCATTGTTCCTTCGACTAAGGGCATGTTTGGTAACCCAATTAAGAGCTTAATTAGGAAAGTTTTAAGTGATATTAAAAATAAGATTGTTTGATAATGCAATATTATATCACTTAATAAATTAAGTATCTCTTAAAAATAGCCAAAATTTTAAGTCAAAAGATGATGTCTTAATATTTTAAGCTCTACTTTTTCAGACATCAGTTTTCAAAGCTTAATTTTCAGTTTTAACAAACAGAGCCTAATTCTATAGACATCTAAGGATCACTAGTAAGCCCTAGGTAGTCCATTAATGCACCTCTTAATTAAGACCATATATGATTAATAAGTCAAATTATTGGACATTTGGTAAGCAATAGGCGGTCGAGACTAATATCACGAGTTATTCGGATAAAATTCTTATCTCTTTGTTAATAATACCAAGGTAGAGGGTAGTTATATTAACACTCTTTCTAAAAAAAACACGTGACTAACATTTTAATCTCAAAACTACCTCTAATATGACGATTAATAACGAGGACACTTATCGCATCGAACTTAATAATAATGTTTATTCCTACTCACCTTCCGAACAAAACCTTACTGTTTAAGCTGACTAACCAACTGATTAGCCTGACTAGCGTACTCCTTAATTGGCATAATTGTCAAGTGACTACTGTTACAACTCACTAACTAGTGATTAATCTTTACCTCTCAAATACATACAGTATTAAACAAGTAATTATGAATTACTGTAGAAAATAAATAATATTTCTATATAAAACCTCGTCATAATCAAGTTATTGAAACCAATATGTCTAAATAATTAAGTACATAGATAAGTATGTATATTACAAACACACCACGAGTTACAAAAACTTGATGATATTATAAGTATTGAAATGCGATCAACAATCTTTCTTAAAAGTTGGTTTGTTAGATATTGCGATTTAGTATAATAATTTTAAAATATTAGGTTTTTGCTTGTAATGATTGTAAAAAAAGTAAGAGTGATAAAGAGAAAGCTCTTGGACCAAGGAGAGAATATTTAAAACCAGAAACGAATTACTATAACGAGCAAGGAAAAAAGACCTTCGGACAAAAACAACTCAAATTTTGAAGAAATACTCCAAAAGTTCAAATCAACCATCACGTACTCTTTTAGATTTCAAAAGTCTTAATTTTCAAGGATGAGATATTAAGGTTTACATATTAATACATATAACTAGGCTAATTTGGTAAATATATGTATAGAAGTAAAATTTATATTTAGTAATATACGGTTCAAGGGACGGGGTGGGAAATGGAGCGAAAAATGGGGCGGATACTAGTAATACCATATTCGAACCATTCCCCAGTTTCTCAATATCTGCAGTTCGTTCAAAATTGTCATTCCTAAATTTTTGCCTAAGTAGGAAAGCATTTCTTTGTTTTGGTGTGAGATTCTCCGTCCCTCTACTTTTCGATCATTCCGCTATTCTCTTTTACTCGTCCCATACGATTCAATATACTCTTTCCCATATACTAAGGTCAACAAGTGTAAATATCACATTTATATTTCACAAATATTTACTCCCTCCGTCCCTAAATTTGTCTTATTTTTTTTTTTTGTCCATTTCAAAATAATTATTTTATTTGAAAGTTTTCTTTTTAAGACACTATTTTTATCATTTTACCCTTATTTAATTATTTTTTTTAATTCGTGTGCCGTATCAAATAAAATAATAATTTAGGGTCGGAGGGAGTATTACATTTTTCGTGATAGAATGTTACTAATTAGAAACTATAGTAACTTTTATAATTTTGTAATAATAAGTGGATTTACAAATTTCAGTCAAAATTTAATCAAACTTACAAGAAAAAACTCTAATAAATAGTTTATTTTATAGTTTCTAATTTCTTACCTAACTTTACAATAATTGAATAAAAAATGAGAAAGATATTAAAAAAAAAAAAACGCTATTAACACCCACATTCCCTCTTTATACACCATTTTTCTCGATACATCCTCCATCTTCATTTCACACCAACATAAATACTTAATACACGCCCCTATATTTCTTATTTTACCTTTCTTATATAATCTCTCTTTTTTCTTAAATACACACCCACTCTCCCAATACACTCGCTTTTCCTCATACACATCCCTTCAACCCTAACCGAACATCACTATAATGTTCGGTTAGGGCTAATTGAACAACACTCGATTGTTCGGTTAATTATGGCCAAACAAGATTTTACCGAATTTTTTTTTAAGAAAAGGTCTGTTGAGTTTGGTAGTGTGATCTCAGAAGGAAGAAAAGAAAGGGAGAAGGGAGGTGATGAAGGAAAGAAGGGAAAAAAAAAATTAGAAAGGGGAAGGGGGTAGAAAAGAAATTGCAGTAGAGGGGGAGGAGAGAAGGGCTGGGAGGGGGAAGATAAACAGCAGCGGGAGAGAAGGGTTGGGAGGGGAAGAAGGAAAGACAAAAAAAAAGTAAAGGGTATTAAGATTTTTTTACCAATAATATTTTTGTAATCAAATTTAGAAAGGTGTATTTAGAGAAAGAGCGTGGTGGGGGGGGGGGTGTTTGGGGGAGTTAATAGCCCAAGCAAAAAAAAAAGAAGGTTATGGACGGATAAAAACTAAGAAAAGAAACCGCGAACCAAAAAACAAATCGCTACGTGTAATGTCAAACAGGGCCCAAAACATAACATTATTGCGAACAACCGAATTGATACCGGAGAGCTAGGCCGAATCCAGCAAACCCTCTCTTTCCCAACGCGAAAGACTGAGAGAGAGATCAATGGCGACTGCGAAAGACCAATTGCCGCCATATCCAAGTGCTGCTAGAGTTTCTGATTCTCCTTGCTACCCTCAATACGCTGCTTCTCTCAAATGTACTCCTCTCTCTCTCTCTCTCTCTCTCTCCATATATATATATAGACACACATATTTCTTATGTCACTTTACGAAAAATTCTTGATGATTGATAAGTCGATTTCGTGAATTTTTACAATTTCCGATGCTTGAGAATGGGCTTTTACGAGATTACTTAGGTTGTAGAATGGTCAATGTCGATTTCTTTTTGCATTCAAATGAGTGAGATATTTGTCCTATAATAACAACATTTTCCTTTTCCATTTGCTTGGAATTGATTTGAGATGAATAAAAAGAAGAGAGAAGAGCTGTGAATTTTACTTCTGGAATTGCAGGAATTATATCACACAGCTTCAAATTAATTCTAAATCTGTCCTAGTTTGACTTTTTAAAGTCAAGTTGACAAATTTTTGATCCCACAGTTGACCTAGGTTGTACTAGTACTTGAAGTTTTGATAATAAAATTGTAACCTCTAGAAATGACATTAACATTACCCATGAATTGCCTTAATTTTCGGGTTTGAAAAAAAACGAATAAATGTAGTTTACAAAAAATGGTCAAGGGGTGTTGAGGGATACATATAAAAGACGGGTATATCTGTTGTGTTATCTGCTGTTTGCAACAATGCTCATTATCTTTTGGAAGGTATAAGAATTATTATGTACTGGCTTTTAAGTTTTGATTTGATTAGAATATTACGTCCTTCAAATATATGCAAGTATGATATGCAAGCATAGCAACTTCGCTAGTTACGGGTATCCTGCTGTAGAGTATCAGGTCCCCAAACACAAAAGAGATAAACCATAAGAATTTTGAATTTTTGAGTGGAGGTAGGGTAACTCACATGTGACAACTCCAAGGCAGGATGATTTAAGCACTCCACCAAGATACAAGGTGTTAAGAAATGGATGGGTTTCTTGTAGCAATTATATGTATGTTCGCCAATAATAATTCACTATGGTATGGATAGTTCTAACCTTTGGGTTATTGAGAAATCTTGTTTATGTATATGTGCATATTAAAAAGCATTGAAACTCATCTATCCAGAGGTAAAGCAAGCATTCATCCTTAGAATATTGGATTTTTTTATTCGCTTCAGTGTACATAAGCACAAAAGCTTACCTTATATCTCATTATGGTTAATACCCATTCTGAAATCGTTGTCCCCATAATGTAAATCTTTTTTTATTCTTTTGAACGGAAAAATCACTTTTATTAACATAAAAGTCGTACACAGGGGTATACAAAAATAAATAATAATAATAAAAATCAGGACACAAACACAAGAGATCACATCAACCCCTAAACACCCCAACAGACCCTAAAACTATCGTACATAATGTAATCTTAATAATATACATGCCTGATATTCAACTTGGAAGTATGGAAGAAGGGGTGTGAACCTAGGGGCGACAGTAATTCAACCCTTGTTGAGGTTGAAAACCCTTGTTGAGGTTGAAAAAGCTTTGCATTTCGAACTACCCATTGCAACTAGGTTCGTTGGCTCTTCCAGTCTTCTTCTTGTTCTTGTTTTAGCTTCCACCAGTTCAACAGTTACTGAAGAAAAAGTGCATTCAACACATTCCATGTAACACTCGTCCACTGGACTCACCCCCTACGCCTTGGGCAAGCACAATGTTTTGGAACAAAATGTTCGTTGGTCCACTAGTTGCAGCATTGAGCCCTCTCTACATTTTACTCAACTTCTAATCTTCAATAAAAAGAGTTTCAAAGTTATAGTATTGTCTCCTTAATCCAAAAAATAAACATAATCAATCGAGCTCTGGAAATACTACTCAACCACAATCTTACAGGCAATGAAACCTCAGATAGACATTTATTGCCATTCTTGTGTGCAGTGTAGGGTATGTAGACGCTCTACTTATGTGTGCAATTTTGTCTACTAAAACACTCCTAAGAAGATCCTCATTCAGCAAGATTCAAACTTGCCAGATTGCAAATAATAAAACCAATTCTTTTCTTCAAGGTCAAAGAATTCAAGTCTGTTATATTCCATTCTCCTAATTCTCTCCTAATTCACATAACGTTGTGCAGTCTTGCTTTGTACTTTCAGTTTATTGAGTAGGCACCCACAGCACATGAGTGTAGGGATGTACATGCTCATAAGAGTGAACAAATATAAAAGGTTCTGCTGTCCTATAGTTAGAAAGGGACACTTAAAATAGATATGCAGTCCTACAGAAATGGTCCAACAAATCACAGTTAGCAGAGATTCATAATCATCATGGGCATTCTTCCGAAAATTTTGTGGTGAAAGCGGATTGCACTCTTTTTTTGAGTTGCTCGTGTTGTTTGCTCTATTTTTGGAAAATCTTCCCATTCTTGGATTGTGTATTTGACCAAACATTGATCTTAAACTAAACTTTGCAGGTTTGGAAGAATTTAGATCAGACAAGAATAAATGTCAAGAGCATTTTGATGTGTACAAAGAATGCAAGAAAAAAGAGGTTAGTTTCAATGCCTCTTTTCCCCTCTTATGTCAATTCTAATTTGCCTCAATGTTTATCATTACAAGGTTATGTGCATTTAGGTGTTTACAAGACAACGAAGTTATCTTTGTTGATTAAAGGTGGTGTATATTGGTTATCTATACATTATCTTAACTGCATAGATCCCTTGTATTGTATGAATGTTGTGTATACAATATTTCGCTCTTTTCGAAGTTACTCGTTTTGTAAGGCTTTAATGCATGCATTACCGATGAATAAAGCTCGTCAGCTTATATCTGAACTTGTCACTCTATACTTCCTATAGATTGGAAAGGGTACAGTGGCAAAACCAGGATTTTATTGAATGGGGGTCAAGATTAGTTTAAGGGTAGAAAAGTATGTTGCAGTATCTGAATTTGGTTCAAATGGGGGTCAAGATTATAGTACAGTGCAATTTTTTCCTACAATAAAGGGGTCAAAAGTAATCAAACTGATATTTTTAATTGAGGAAAGTCATATTTTCTAAATTTTGAGGGTGTTAACGCGTCCTCAAAGCCAAAGGGGGTCAGCTAACCCCTTTTGCTTGGCTGGCTTCGCCGCTGGTAGTGGCTGATCCTGACTCGAATCACATGCTTGATCGAATCTATAAGACGTCCTACGGCGAAAACAGCATGGATTTCTGTTTTTGTATTTTGTTCTGAATGTTACTATGTGACTTTTTTTTACACACATCTTGCACTTAAAAGAGGCATATTGATTTTATTGACCTGTCATATTTCTCTCTGGTTTTGTTTTCTAGTAACTAGAAGGTGGCCATAGACAGGAATTGAACTTATTGTGGAACATGTCCATTTGATATTGATGCTCAATTTTGTAGAAAGTATTCAGAACTTCCAAAGAAATGATTTTCTAAATTGAGTCTTATTTACTTTCTCCTTCCCATGTAGAGAGTTACGCTTTTGGTTTGCAGGGGAAAAGAGGCCATTTCCCTAGCAATTAGCCAATAGGAGGGGTTCCTCCAAACTACCTCATGTCATAAGATAAGTCTGGTCATGGTAAAATTTATAATTTTCGATCTCTCTGTCCTCTATATTTGGAAAGGATCTGCGTGGTTAACTTAGGCAATGCCACACGACAAATAAATTGTTAGGTGCCACTGCGTACATCTTGCTAGACGGCTCCATGTGCATTCATATAATGTTCAAAACTTTTAGAGCAAAGACTACCACCATGTGTCATGAATTCCTCCTGAGCGGGAGCAAGTGTCTTTTTTTTTTTTCCATGAGAAAGAATTGCATGAAATCGGTGATTTCAATCATGCAATACGGGTCTTAGGACCAGTTTCCCATGGGTTGGGGCTAATATCAGCTTTCTCTTTCTTTAATGACCAGGTCACACATGTCCCATGTGAGAGCATGTGAGCCTCACTCACGCTCACGCTTCCAGCTGCCAAACCAATAAACGCGTTTACCCTCTACCAATCCAACACGCTTGATCCTAGCCCTGTTTGGCTATCTCCATGGGCGTAGTGAATTTGAACACGTAGCTAGGTCTTGGTTTGTGGGGATGATGTGGGGATCACGGGAAGATGACATGGCATGCCCCATATCATACTGCACTCTATCAAAACTAAAACTAATTAAAAGTTCAATAGCAAGAAGAAGCACAATTCGACCACAGATTTGATGTCTTGTAGCGCGGGCTGAGGTAAAAGTAAGGTGATGAGAATCAATTACGCATAAGCTACAGAAAAAAGCTAATAGTTATACAAGACCGAACCAATAACGCGAAGGAAGTTGTGAGCAATATTGGCTGCTTGGATGTAATATGCTTAATGTTAGTATATTTGTTTGTCTAAGGGTTTGGATCTCTGATCATATTTGTTCTATCTTGAAACATGCATAATACAATATGTTCTTCTGGTCCACTAGATGCAGCATTCACTTGCATTCCATGCTGCTTGTCCTTGTAGATATAAAAGGTAATGAAAGAGAAATAAGCATTCTATGTTTTGTTCTCTGCTCCATTTACTGTAGTATGTTCTTTTAGATCTCCAACTTTCATTGTGGAAGAGGAAGTAGGACAGCACTTTAGGTTGTTGCATAGTATTAATGTATTATTACTTATTTTTTTGTCTCTGTCAATAAAAGATGCCTACAAGATGATGCTCTTTATTTTCATAGACTGGTGAAATAATGCAATTTAGGGAATATAAATAATATAATGCTGTGTTGTTGACTGTCACATAACTTATCCACCAAGTTAATTTGTGGAAAATTGGATACCATCAAATTTCTTTTTATATACTAAACGAAGTTCTGAAACCTTTCTTTTCTTTTTGGGATCTTACAGAGGGAAGCCCGTTTGGAGCGGAATCGAAGTAGATCCTTGTTTTCCTGATTTTTCACACAAGACTGCTAGCCATTCTTCTGAGTAGAAGGTCCACTGAAGCTCTTTAGTGCCAATACCCCCACATACAACTGAGAAAATGTTAATAAGTACCTTAAGAGTCTGTGCAACCAATTAAACAAGGTTTGCTTCAAGTTGTAAGGTGACACACTACTTTGTGTTTCAAGTTTATCTGCTGGGATTATGTTTTGGTTCTATGCACTTAATCCTCTGTATCTCAGAATAATGTTGTTTAGTAGGCAGCTGTATTTATTCTTTTACACAGATCAACTTGCGTGTAATATTGCATTATCATTCACGTGCCTAGTTTTTTCGTTAGATGAATTGAAGTGAATATGATTTCTGGTCACACATTGCATTTGGTAGTACTTCCTTATTGAACTTTCTAAACCGTTGAAAGTTGTGATATAATCGACTGAGCAACAAGTTTCGAGTGAATATTGAATAGCTTAGAGAATGGATTATACAGTCTCTAATTTACATGTTTAGTAAGAAATGAGTGCTTGTTTTAACTTTTTTTTTTTTTTTTTTTCTGGTCAAAGTGACATTTATATATAGGATCTATGTTAGAGGAACAAAGCGTATACAAAGTTTACGAATTATAGAGGTATTAAACTAATGAAGCTTTTGGAGAGAATAGTTGAAAGTTGACTAAGAAGGGAAACAACACTAATGGATAATCCGTTTATTAGGTTTATGCCAGGAAGATTAACACTGGAAGCTATTTACTCGATTCTTCCCCAAATGAATGTTCATTTTTACTAGTTTTTTACTAAAATTAAGGAAGTTGATTGACATTTTAGTAATATATGTACATTAATGCCCTTAATATCCACATATAACATTAGAAGTTCACACTAGAGCATAATATGTATCAAAGGTAAAATTAGTAAACTTACACAAAATTGAGCACTCATTTAGGGATGGAAGGAGTACTTATTAAGAAGATAAATGAAAAGATGGGGGCAAAAGGATTTGCATTATGGTTTTTATTGATTTAGAGAAGGCAATTATAGGTTCCTAGAGAGAGAATTTTGGGTGTTAAGAGAAGAAAAGGGCTAAAAAAGTGAGATATATTGACGTGATTGAAGGAAGATATGCATGATAGAGTTTTGATGATAGTTAGGGAGACTTATGAGTTTCGAATTACTCTTAGGTTACATCAAGCATTCACCTTTAAGTCCTTATCTTTTTGCCTTTGTGATAGATGGGGGTAGTACTGCCCTTTTGATAATTAAGAAACCAACAACGTAACCTTCCTCGATGCCTTGATTCTGTGAATTGCAGTTTCCCTCCTCCCTTCCAGCAATCTTTCTTCCCAGGTTACTTTCTCGTTCACACCCATTTCAAACTCTCCCACAACAAATCGAACTAAATTACATTCACTTTGTACTATTTTTCAAATCCAATCTAGCTGTGATATTAAACATCGTTCGTCTTTTCGGCAGAAATATTAAGTGGTCAGATCCCAGACGTAGTCGAGGCCTCACTGATTGCCAGGAAATCGAGCTCCTTTTGTTTCTAAACCAAAAGTTGGCAAATTTGATTGTAAATTCTTATTTGTATTGTTAATAAGTTCAATTCAGTTGGGTAACATATATAGAGAGATTCAACCATGTATATTCATCCATGGATGATAAAGGCTTAAGTTTCCATGGAGTGAGTTACACTGGAAAGGAAAAAAGTATTGTTACTGTGAGTTATACAGGAAACATAAATGATATAGAAACACTGTAGAAGAAAGAAGAAAAGACAATGCCTTTCTGGGATATAGGCTTAGTTAAATTAGTTCCCAGAATTAAAAATCATTGTCTTTCTCCAAAAAATCATAATTAATGACATAGAAACTAAATGTAAATAAAATCTATCGTCATAGATTATATGTTGAAATCTTTTCATAACTAAATGGATGCAGTTGGTTTGGGTGAGCTACCTTTGCTAGACATTCTGGAACCAATACTAGCATACTAGCAGCATACATGATGTGTCCTTAAATAAAATAAAGCAAAACAATAGAGAGTGTATCTTTTCCTTCTAAAGCCTCTCAAAACATGGATGAACAAGGTCACACTCTCCTGATATTGAGATATAATCCATGTTCAGGCTCTATAGTTAGTCGCATAATAGGAGAGTGTCTATATGCTGGGGATAAGCTGAAGCTAAACCTTGATAAAACTAATGATAGGACCACCTTTATTTCTGTCATGGCGAAGTATTGCCCAACACAGATGCGAGGCCCTGCTCCAAATGGCAAGTAAACTTGAGGAATTCTGCAAGCCCCTTTTGATCCCTCGGCAAACCTTTCTGGATTGAACTGGTGAACATCAGGCCCCCATAGGTCAGGGTCGTGGTGTAATGATGACTTCATAATCTGGATAAGGATGCCTTTTGGAATATGAATGTTTTTGAAGTGCATATCTTGCAAAGTTTCTCGTACCCAATAGGGTACTACGGGATAAAGGCGTAACGCCTCGTGAATAACCATTGTCACCTGCCAATGTAAGATGCAATGAATGTCGTACTTCGATAGTAGTAATTAAGTATTTGAAAAGACAACAGAATAGATGATGACATACTGTTTTCATGCTTCGAAGCATATCGGCATCTGGGAGCTTATCCCCACATACATCAAGCACCTCAGCACGAGCTCGAGCTTGCCATTCAGGATTTGCGGCCAATAACATCAAGCACCATGATAACGTGGTGGCAGTGGTCTCGTAGCCAGCAAAGTAAATAGTTTTGCAATTATCAATGATGAATCTGTTGTGTCTAATATCCGTCTGTACGTCACTGACATCTTCATGCTCCTTAGAAGCTTCAAGTATTGATTGTAAGAGATCTATCTCACACTTACCCTCAGTGCGAGGTTTTACAATATCTAATATCATTGAGTTAATTTCTTTCTCCAACCTCCATGTCTCTCTGTTGCTTTTGCTTGGCACATATCTGTAAATATTTCACCACATTGATGCATGAAAGCATATATAAGGGTAGGCATAGTTTGCTTTTTGGTATACATACATTTCAGGACATACACATCTTGAATATGGGAAATCGAGATCTTAAATGATTGAAAATTAGGAAAAATTGTCTAAAAGAACATTTATTTGATGATGGTAGTAACAGTTATCATCATTTTCACGGTGAGCTTATGGCTCGAGTAATTTACCTTAAGCCAGGTACCCCAAGGCGTCTCTTAGACATGAGTTTTTGAAGATCTCTAAGCTTTAGGAAAATCATTTCCCCTTGGGTATAGTTGCTTCCGAAACAAGCTCTTGATATTACATCTGCAGTCAGACTCCTCAAATCATCGTCAACCTTAATTTCTGCATATCCTTGTCTGTCTTTGAATTTAGTTTCCCATGATTGTAGCATAGTCATAGCAGAGTTTCCCATTAAGGTAACCATATCCTTCAAAAAAGATGTGCATTTCATATTTGAGGCTGAATAAAAAATTGAATTTCTGGCTAAATAATAGTAATTGATAGGAACCAAAAAATTATTTAGACAATCTAGGAAGCACACACTCCTTATTAAGCTTCATTTCAAGTTTCTGACATGTTTCGGACAAGTGACACACTGACACTTCCTTTTAGTTCGACTTTTCTATATGTAGGTTTAAGTTGGACTCACCTTCAACATGCCAACGACACGTGAAAAACAGAATGTAATTTTTGAAAAATAATGAGGATCAATTCTGAGTATATGTAGATTTGATTCTTAGAAGATGTTATGGAGTTTGATAGTCACTGATTTATGACGACTGCAGGTTGAACCTTTGCCATATATATGTAAGATAAGATTTGGACTAAAAAGCGAAACTGATAGTTCGCGAGAGACAGACCTTGGCAACAGTGATAGTTGACAGAGTTGACAAGAATACGAACTGGTTACCTTAACCTTGTTCTGGTAGAGCTCAGGAGCAATGATCTTCCTTTGGTGAGCCCAATATGTGCCGTTGGAGGTCATAATGCCTTCGCCGAGGAGAGCACCCCTCTCTTTCAATAGGAAAGTAGGCGATCCGAGATTCAAAGATGTCTGCATGGTTATTTCCTTCGCCAGCTCTGCATCTGTTGTGCACAGTATCTGCATGTTTCCAGTTGAATACATGAATGTCTTTCCTGCCACCAGTACAAAAACACAATATATGAGTTGCATGATATGTGCTTAAGACTAAGAGTGCATGTTTGTACTTTATAAAGTGTGAATTGCATTATCCCTAATCGGATTCCTTGCATTGTTCTATTCAAATGCTTGGATGAGGATGAGACTATTTGTCAGAAATCTATGTAAATTTTTGTTACATGAAGAAAGATAATTTCATTTAAAAAAATCCATAATCTCATTTAAAAAAAAGAAAAAAAAAAGATATAACTTTAGTGCGATCTAAAGAAGATACAAACACATAAAGTTGCAATTTTAAAAAGTTTGATTTATCAAATGTGAATGTTATTTTGGGAAAGGAGGGAATAAACTTTTGATGCGTAATTATATGCAAGAAATTATAGTTAATCAAAATCATAATACTTTCATCCAAAAAATTTAGTATATTAGGATCCAATGAAATGTAAGCAAATATAAAAATAAATAATAACGGTAATTCATCCATAATAAATAGAGAGGCACTAAATGCAGCCCTCCTCCCCCCCTCCCCGGCAAAATTATTAACTTGTCATCTACTGTAATAATGTATATTTTTGCCACAAAAAAAAAAAAAAAAATTGGACATGCGTCTGGTGCATCTCTGTGCATGTACAATTTTTTTTTCAATTGTTGCACTTTTATATCATGAATTTGTAAAAATTGCACTATATTCCCTTGAATTTGTTAATTTTGTGAAATTGTTAAACTTAATAGAAATTCGTACTATATCAAAATAAAAAATTTAACGAAATTAAGAAATTAACAAATTCAGGAGGGTAAGGTGCAAATTTACAAAAAAAAATTTGGACATGCGCCTCACTAGGTGGCAGGTGCATGTCCAATATAGAGTAATACTACTACTTCATCCGTAAGATTAATTTTTAATCCAAAGAAATTTAAACGAATTTATAATAAAATCTTAATTAATGAATATTTTTCCACAAAAAATAATCTTATAATCCAAAAAATTTAAAATAAATATAAACTATATTTTTAATTCTTGGATTCTCCAAAACATATGGTTAGTAAAAAAAATATATCTATACAAATCGTGTTACTCCTTCCGTCCCAAAAAGACTGTTTTCCTTTCTATTTTTATTTGTCCCAAAATACTTGTCCAGTATTTAAAAGTCGAGCAATTAATTATTTTAGTTTCCTACTATATCACTCATTAATTACATAATTTTAATAACTTTGTTATACTCATTAATTAACTGAGTAACTATTACTTTTGCTATAATTAATAGGGTTAATATAAAAAAATAGAAACTAATTAATAATCTTTCTTAATTATGTGAAAAGTTAAATGAAATGGTTTTTTGAGACGGAAGAAGTAGTTTTTGAGCGATGAATGACAACAAAAGTGATGATTGACAACATAGATTAGTTCCACATGGACTACTATACAATGATTCTGTTTTTCATATGTGAAAAATATGATTCTTTGAATTAAGTTAGGCACATGATCAATTAAAGATTCTATCGAAGATTTAATCAACTAGGGTTTCCAAAATCTCATGTAATCAAAGTCCAAATTGTACATTAATTTACCCTTCAATTGATCATGTGTCAAACAATATGTAAATGTGTGTGTGTGTGTGTGTGTGTGTGAGAGAGAGAGAGAGAGAGAGAGAGAGAGAGAGAGAGAGAGAGAGAGAGAGAGAGAGTACCATATTGATGTGTCCATTGTTGAAGATGAGGAAAGACTTTGAGAACCCAGTCATGAGAAGGAGAAGTAGTTTTTGGAGTAGGATTAATGGTTGAGAGGGTGGTCAAGTGGAGAGAAATAATCTTGTTGATTTCAGGGATGTTTCCATAGAGGAAATGAGAAGGTGAAGGCCCTTTAATCCCTTGCCTCTCAAGCTTTGATCTAAGCCTCTTTGGCTTCAACACCAAAACATTGTATAGATTTACAACCACCCATACTAATCCACCCAACACTAATCCCACCATCATCTTTGTTCCTTCCATTCTCTCTCTCTCTCTCTCTCTCTCTTACACACACTCTCTCACTCTCTCCCCTCCCCCTTCTTATACTTCTCTCTCTTCACCTAATTTGTAAATGCACTTTGTCTCTTTTGGGAAAAAGACAAAGATAAAGGATATCTATCCTTATATTTATGTCGGATGATGTAGATAACACAATACGCATTAAAGAGTTTATGTTTAAAAAGTCTGGTATTTAAGAAATATAAGTGTCATCAGAGTTTGTCATAATTATAAAAATGAGATTGTCATCCATTCAAACAATAATCTATATATATATATATATATATATATATATATATATATAACAACAATTGAGTCTATAAAAGGAAAATTTCTGCCAAAATCTACTTGTCAAAATTAGAACCCAGTTTGTTTTGAGGAAAACTTGTGCTTGCCTTGAAAATATAAATTTCTAATTTTTAAGTTGGTCAACATTAAAACATCAAAAGTTAGTTTACAACATAATGATAATTTCAATCCTCAATTCAATGAATGTTCTTTTGCAGATGATTTCTTATGGGACCTTTAAGCTTTTGAGTTTATAGGTTCAGCAAATTAATATTAACAAAAGAATCTATCGTAAGAAACTTTTAACGAAAATTATATAGTCCTAAAAATTTTGTCTATTTCATTTGATCCGGAGTTATTATAACAAAAAATATTCACATAATTAATTAGTATACTCATTGAGACCCGGATATCTTCAGAATTATTTCTAATTTTATAATTATAAATTATTTTATTTATGTGATTCTCTTTTATTAATTTTTTTTTAACTTTCACATTTTAATTATTTGTTTACATTAACTTATAATATTTATATATAGTATAATTATTTATTTATTTTGTTAACATTAAACTTTTTAAATATTTTATTTATATCTATAAAATCTCCGTGCATCGCAACGGTGTTATACTAGTTATTACTAATATTCAATGCAACTTTATCATCATTACTATCAACAAAAAGATAAATAAGTTTCATCTAAAATGAAAGCTTATCTTTAGGACTATTAGGATAGAATAAATAACCTTTAATAACTACCAATTACTCGAGCCATAATGTACCATAATGACGTTAGTAGAATCTTATAATTTTTGAACTTTTTTATATTAAAAGTTTATCTTTAGGACTATTAGGATAGAATAAATATTTTTGGGACTCTTTGGATATGCAATTTTTTTAGGGAGAATTTTTTATATTTATACCTTTTTAAAATAGTACTCGAAATTTCCTTCAAGAAAAAAAAATAAAAAAACTCACTCACCTAAATAATAATTAGCAACAATTTATTTTACTACCTAAATTAATAACCTTTAATAACTACCAATTTACTGCTCCACATCTGCGTGTACTATCTGTTATTTTATTTTAGGATGTTTTACTTAAACTATCTACTTAAAATAAAATAAAAAATTAGGCCTACAAACTCCATAACTTTTCAACTTTGCCAACCTTATGTGATATAAGCAATTAATTATACTCAAATATTTTTGTAATTATGATCAACTCTAATGATATATATATATATATATATACATATGTATATATATATTTTTTCTAATGATATTTATATATTCTTTAAGTATTAGATTTTTTTTTGATATCCTAAATCTACCCTAAACCCCCAAAGACTCCCCCAACGAGATTCGACCCTGGAACCAACATCAGGGGGAGTGAGGCTCTAACCAGTAGAGCAATCACTGAATCTCAAACATAGAATTTTTGAATGCAACTGAGAAAGTATGTACTAGTAAATGCTCCTGTTGGAAAAAAAAAAAAAAAAAAAAACCGTGTTTGACAAGTCCAACTTTTAGAAAAAACTAATTTTTTAACCATCGTACTATTGAAAATATTAACTTGACCGTCGTGCTTTTAAATTTGAAAATTTGACTATCGTACTTATAATTTCAATTAAAATTAAATATAATCATCAACTTTTGATACAAAAAAATCAATGTTGGCTCTCTAAACATGCTAATTCGAACTTTGTGGGGCCCATAATTTTTGTTATAAATTTAACGATGTCTCTCTAAACATGCTGACGTAGATTTTCTATATATGGGTCCCACAAAGTCTATGTAAGTATGTTTAGAGAGTCACCGTTATAAATTATTTAACGAAAGTCAATGATTTAGGTTTAATTTTATGTACAATTATAAGTACCATGATCACATTTACAAATCTGAAAGTATGATAGTCAAATTGATATTCCTCAATTAATACGATGGTTAAAAAAGTGGTGTTTACAACTCTTTAACATCATACTTTTGCTGAGATTCAGTGATTGCTCTATTGGTTAGAGCCTTGATAAATGTGCATAATATATGTATTTTGAGAGTGTTTTAGGCTTGTTTTGCTAACTAATCGTACATTTATCGTAATTAAGTCAGTTATTTTAGTTCGCTTCACTTTCCTTGAGTTTATTTGTGTAGGTTTGAAGATTTTAGATGAAAAGTAAAGCTTGGGTCGTTGTTTAAAAGCAAAGAGATTCAGTTCGTGGGCATGCTGCGATTTATTTCGCCAGTGGATTTTAAAGGCAGCTGTTCGTGAAGTCTGATCATTTTGCACCCTGGTTGCGACATATTTCGTGGGTGGATTTGGACCTGATGTTGGCAAAGTTACCATTTTGTCCTTATTTTGTATCAAGACTAGAAACAACACTGCATTCAGAGGAAACTCAAGGGTCTCTTTTGTCATTAAGGTGTTACCCTTAGGCTCCGTTTGTTTTAAGGAAAATAACTTCCGGAAAATGATTTCTAGAAAATGGTTTCCGGAAAATGAAAATGTTCTATTTTCAGGCGTTTGGTAAATCTTTTGAAAATATGTCGGAAAACATTTTCCGGTGTTTGGCAAACTCATGAAATTTTTACGGAAAACATATGTGCAAAGGTGATATTAGGAGAAAATTGGAATGAACAAGTTTTGGAAAATGACTTACGGAAATTGAATCCGTAAGTCATTTTCCGGAAAAGAAAGCTTCATTTTTCGTTGACTTGGAAAACATCTTACATTGACTACATTTTCCAAATGTTACCAAACACCGGAAAATAAGGAAAACGTTTTCCGGAAATCATTTTCCGTGAAACAAACAGAGCCTTAGTTGGAAGAAGAGGAAAACGGACGGCTTGTATCAAGACTAGAAACAACACTGCATTCAGAGGAAACTCAAGGGTCTCTTTTGTCATTAAGGTGTTACCCTTAGTTGGAAGAAGAGGAAAACGGACGGCGAAGAAAGAAGGACGAACGGCAAGAGAGAAGAGGCACGCATCATATATATTTTCTTCATCTCTTCTCTCATGCGCATTTTTTTTACTTTTACTTTTCCCTTTCTTTAGAATTTTACTTTTCATTGAGAATTGGAGAATTGAGAAACAAGAAGATTGAAGACTTCGTGGAATCAATGGAAATCATTTTGGAGACAAGTTCTTTCTCTTCCCCTCTCTTTAATTTTGATTTTGTGACTACATGATGTTTCTATTGATGTTCATGTTGATTTTTTCATTATGCGTGAGTAGTTCTCTTTTTCTAGGGTTAGGGGTAGCCCGTGATGAATTTATAAACTAAGTTGCAATCTTCCCCTCCGTTTATGAATGTTAGTTATTTTGATTTGATTTTAGCTTTGTTAGAATTTGTATAAATGTGTGGTAGCGAAGGACTGAAAAATGAAACTCCTACGTTCTACAATAATCTCAGTTATTGAACCAAAGGACCGAAAGGTGAAAGTGTAAGTAATAGAACCCTAAAATTGAACTAGAAATTCATGAGAATGACAGTTGATTGAATTTCAAAAGGCTAATTGAATTGTGGGAACTGATGGGTCTAGATTAATTCATTGAGAGAAACATTGAATTTGTAATTAATCTAGACACGGTTGGGAGCAATTCGAAAGAATACAATCAACTAAATTTATGCAATTCGCCTTCAAAATTTGACATTCATAATAAACGGGAAGATTGTTACGAAGTTTATGAATATATCATCGTGGTGAACCGAAACCCTAGAAGCTTTATATTCTTGTGTTCAATCGAAAATCCAATTTCATGTTTTATTTAGTTAAATTAGTCTAGTTAATTAACTTTATTTAATCGTTACAAAACCTTAAAATCGAGTTGTCTAGATAATTTAAATTGTGAATTCTTCGGTACTTGATACGAAGTCTCTGTGGGATCGACATCCTAAATACTATACGATAAGTCGTGCGCTTGCGGTAGTCTTTAGTGATTATTTTGAAATTCACCATCAAGTTTTCTGGCGCCGTTGCCGGGGACTTCGGTTGTCAATATCGAGTCAGTTTGCAATTTTTATTAGACTAGACACTTTTTATTTTATTTTAATTTGCTTTTGTTTGCTTGTTTAGTTATTTTTAATTGTTGTTTTTCTCTTATATGCGAAAAACTCGTATTTCTGACATTCTCTTTGAGCCAGATCCAGAAATTGAGAGAACTTTCCATAGGCGGAGGAGGCTTTTTCAAAAGGAGTCACAAACTGGCAAGGATCTCTTTGACGCTAAGATGGCCGAAGATAATAGGACTTTGAAAGATTATGCGGTGCCCAATGCCCAAGGCTTGCAGACGGGTATTACAAGACCCAATGCTGAGGTGAACAACTTCGAACTCAAACCCTCTTTGATCTCCATGTTACAACAAAATCAGTTTGGAGGAATGCCCACAGAGGAAACTAACTTACACCTCAAAATTTTCCTCGAGTATTGTGATACACTCAAGATTAATGGAGCTTCTACAAATACAATAAGGCTGAGATTATTCCCTTTCTCTCTAAGGGATCGAGCTAGAGCGTGGTTACATTCTCTTCCGACATGTTCCATCACTACTTGGGATCAATTATCTCAAGCTTTTCTTGCGAAGTACTTTCCACCTAGTAAGACGGCTCAGATGAGGAACCAAATTACCAGCTTCATGCAACAGTCAGATGAGTCTCTATATAAAGCATGGGAGAGATTCAAGGAGATGCTTAGGTAGTGCCCCCATCATGACCTAGAGAAGTGGTTGATTGTTCAGACTTTCTACAACGGGCTCACATATAATGATAGAATCTCTATTGACGCAGCAACAGGTGGTGCACTTATGAACAAAAGTGTAGATAACGCCTACACTTTGATCGAAGATATGACGACCAATCATCATCAATGGTCCAAGGATCGAGGTGCTACTTCATCGAACAAAATGCCAAGTAAGTACGAGGTTAATACTCTTGATATGCTTGCTGCTAAATTTGATGCATTGAATTCAAAAATTGAAAAGATGAATGTGAGTGTTGTGAGTAGTAATAATTTTCCTTGTGAAATTTGTGGTGTTTTGGGTCATTTAGCAATTGACTGTCAAGTAGGAAATTCATTTCCTCAAATTGCACCTCAAGAACAAGTCAATGCTTTGAACAACTTCAACCAAAGACCTCTCAATGATCCAGTGTCAAATACTTACAATCCTGGTTGGAGAAATCACCCAAACTTTTCATATAGGAACAATCCCAACCCAGCACCTCAGAATAATTTTAGCCCTCCTGGCTTTCAAGCTAGACCTTTTAACCCTTCCCCTCAGAAATCGAACTTGGAGAGTTTGCTAGAAAATTTTATGGTTACCCAACAGAAACAAAATGAAGAGTTTAGACAACATGGGCATGCCATGACTGAAGCAATTATGAATTTAACATCTAAAGTAAATAATTTGGCTATACATAATAAGATGTTAGAAACCCAAATTACTCAACAAGCTGCCTCATCTTCTAGAGCTTCAGGACAACTCCCAGGACAGCCCGAACCAAATCCTAGGGAGCATTGTAAGGCAGTGACTTTGAGAAGTGGAAAACAACTTGAGGAACCCAAAGCTAAAGGTGATGAGAGTAAAGAAGGAGAGATTGAGAAAAGCGAAAACAATGAGCCAATGCCTTCAAAAGAAAAAGAAGTTGAACAAGAGCTTGAATATGTTCCCCCACCTCCTTATAAGCCGCCTGTGCCTTTTCCACAAAGATTAGCTAAGGCTAAGCTTGATAAGCAGTTTGGGAAATTTTTGGAAGTTTTGAAAAAGCTTTACATTAATGTTCCGTTCACGGAAGCACTTTCACAAATGCCTGCTTATGCCAAGTTCTTGAAAGAGATTTTGTCTAATAAAAGAAAATTGGAAGACTATAAAACTGTGGCTTTAACTGAGGAGTGTAGTGCAATAATTCAAAATAAATTACCTCTAAAACTTAAAGACCGGTAGTTTTTCAATTCCTTGTGTCATTGGCAATCTTAATATTGATCGTGCTTTATGTGATCTTGGTGGAAGTATAAGCATAATGCCTCTATCTGTCTTTAAGAAGATTGATTTAGGTGAGTTGAGGCCTACTAAGGTTTCGTTGCAGTTGGCGGACCGCTCCGTCAAATATCCGGCAGGCATACTGGAAGATGTTCCAATTAAAGTGGGTAAGTTTTTCATACCAGTAGACTTTTTTGTTCTTGAGATGGAAGAAGATGCTCACATACCTAGCTATACTTCTCGGTAGACCTTTCCTAGCTACCGCAAGAGCAATTATTGATGTAAAAAGTGAAAAGCTCTCTTTGAATATCGAAAAAGAGAAAGTCGAATTTAATTTGTCTAGTGCTAATGCTAAAAATTGTGAAATAAGTAAAATTGTGGAGTAAGTTGATGAAAAATCAAGAGACCCCTTGGAAGTCTGTCTTGTAAGCGATAATGCTAAAAATCATGCCATTCCAGAGGTTGTTGCATATGCAAGTTTATGGAGGAAAATGAAATTCTTCCACCTCAAGAAGAGAAAATAGAAAAGCTTAAAATGCACTTGGATGATCGATCTTGGGAGCAAGATAAAGCCCCACAGGTAGAACTCAAGCCCCTTCCTTCTACCCTCAAGTATGAATTTCTTGGGCCTAATTCTACATATCCTGTCATTGTTAGTGCAGATCTAAGTAGTAAAGAAACTGAAAAATTGCTTACTTTACTTAGAAATTTTCGTAAGGTCATAGGGTATACCATAGATGATATCAAGGGAATTCATCCATCTTTCTGCATGCATAGGATTTTGTTAGAGGATGATCATAAACCTTCCATTGAAGGTTAGAGACGATTGAATCCTAATATGAAAGAAGTTGTGATAATTCATCCCATCTCTGACAATGAGTGGGTTAGTCTTACTCAAGTTGTTCCCAAGAAAGGAGATCTCACTGTTGTCAAGAATGAAAATGATGAATTAATTCCATCTAAGGTAGTTATGGGTTAGAGAATATGCATTGATTATAGGAAGCTAAATAAAGCAACCCGTAAAGATCATTTTCCCCTCCCTTTCATCGATCAAATATTAGAAAGATTAGCTAAGCATTCATTCTTTTGTTACTTGGATGGTTTTTCTGGTTTTTTTCAAATCCCCATACATCCTAGTGATCAAGAAAAGACCACATTCACGTGCCCATATGACACCTTTGCTTATAGGCGAATGCCTTTTGGTCTTTGCAATGCACCAACTACTTTTCAACCTTGTATGATGGCCATATTTTCTGATTTTATTGAGCATATCATGGAGGTTTTTATGGATGATTTTTTTGTTTTTGGCACTTCGTTTGATTCATGTCTAGATAATCTTTCTCGAGTTTTGCAACGATGTGAAGAAGTGAATCTTGTGCTAAACTGGGAAAAATGTCACTTCATGGTGAAAGAGGGCATAGTTCTTGGACACTTAGTGTCTGAGAGAGGTATTGAGGTTGATAGGGCCAAAATTGCAATCATTGTAAAGATGCCTCCGCCCATCTCAGTTAGAGGAGTGCGGAGCTTTTTAGGACATGTTGGCTTCTATCGTAGATTTATCAAGGATTTTTCAAAAATCTCAAAGCCTCTTACTAACTTGTTGCTTAAAGATGCTAATTTTGATTTCAATGAAGATTGTCTTGCAGAATTTAACAGGTTGAAAGAAGCGTTGATTTCTGCCCCCATCATGAGGCCACCAGATTGGAGCCTTCCGTTTGAGATCATGTGCGACGCTAGTGACTATGCAGTTGGTGCGGTCTTGGGACAGAGAAAGGATAAGAAAGTATATGCTATTTACTATGCTAGCAGGACTTTAGATAAAGCTCAAGTGAACTATGCCACGACAGAAAAGGAATTGTTAGCTATTGTCTTTGCATTTGAAAATTTTAGATCATACTCGGTGGGTTCCAAAGTGATTGTATATACGGATCATGCGGCCATTGGATTTCTCTTGAGTAAGAAAGATGCAAAGCCAAGGTTGATTCGATGGGCCTTGTTACTTCAAGAGTTTGATTTGGAGATTCGTGACAAGAAGGGAACAGAAAATGTTGTTGCTGACCATCTCTCACAATTGAAGCAAGAGTCTCAAGAGGATGAAAAAGATGAATTGCAAATTGATGATTCTTTTCCAGATGATCATCTCTTAGCACTCTCTACAAAAGACGCTCATTGGTACGTAGACTATGTGAATTACTTGGCAAGTGGTGTGTTACCCCCTAATTTGAGTTATCAACAAAAAAAGAAGTTCTTCGCATATTTGAAGTATTATTACTGCGATGAGCCTTTATTGTTTAGGAGATGTGCAGATGGTATTTTTAGGAGATGTGTCCCCGAAGAAGAAGTTCCAGCTATTCTCCATCACTGTCATTCTTCATCATATGGAGGCCATGCAAGTACTTCAAAAACCGCTGCTAAGGTTCTTCAGTCCAGATTTTATTGGCCGACTTTATTTCAAGATGCCCGAAGGTATGTAATTTCTTGTGATAGGTGTCAAAGTACGGGAAACATTTCAAGAAGAAATGAGATGCCATTAAACAACATTTTAGAGGTGGAAGTCTTTGACGTTTGGGGAATAGACTTCATGGGGCCATTCCCATCATCCCTGAATAACAAGTACATTTTGGTGGCGGTCGATTATGTCTCAAAATGGGTTGAGGCCATCGCAGCTCCAACAAATGATGCCAAGGTAGTAGCCAGGTTCTTCAAAAGAATTATTTTCCCAAGATTTGGTGTGCCAAGAGTGGTGATCAGCGATGAAGGAACTCATTTTATTGAGAAGCAATTTGAAGCACATTTGAAGAAGTATGGAGTGACTCATAAGCTTGGTACACCTTATCACCCGCAAACAAGTGGACAAGTCAAGATTTCAAATAGGGAGATCAAAAGCATCTTAGAGAAAACAGTCAATCGCTCGAGGAAGGATTGGTCTCTAAAGCTTGACGATGCACTATGGGCCTACCGAACTGCCTATAAAACTCCTATTGGATGTTTCCTTTTCGGTTGGTCTATGGAAAATCTTGCCACCTTCTGGTGGAGCTTGAGGATAAAGCTTATTGGGCGATCAAAGCATTAAATTTTTACATGACAACTGCGGGTGAGAAAAGGCTGCTTCAACTCAATGAACTTGATGAGTTACGACTTGATGCATAAGAGAATGCCCGAATATATAAGGAGCGGACAAAGAGATGGCACGACAAGCGTATTTTGCATCGAGAATTTCAAAAAGGAGATCCAGTGTTGCTCTTTAATTCTAGATTTAGACTTTTTCCCGGAAAGCTTAAATCTTGATGGTCTAGACCATTCATTGTGCATCGAGTTTATCCATATGGAGCTGTTGAAATTTGCAGTGAGTCAGGTGGTAAGTTTAAGGTTAATGGACAACGTTTGAAACATTATCTTGCGGGAGAACCATTGGGGAAAGAAGTCATGTACCTCAACCTTTCTCTTTCATCATCTCTCAATTAATCTAAAAAAAAGGGGTCGAGCTAATGACCTTAAAAAAGTGCTTCTTGGGAGGCAACTCAAGTGCTTTTCTTCATTTTATTTCTATTTCATATTTAAGTTTTTCTTTCTTTATTCGATAGTTTTATTATGTTTGTAGTATTTTCCTTTGTTTTGTAGGTTTTTTCTTATCTCTAAAATAAATTTCAAGATTAGTGAGGTGATTCAATTTGAAGACGGACTCATTCGGAAAGGAAGAAAAAGTGATGAAATTTCGCCTGATACTGTGCTGAAGCCCTGGTCTGTTCCCACCCAAGGTGGAAAACTGTTCGCACCCATGAACCATATCTTCTTCTCTCTTCTTTTATTCCCTTTAAAAAGAAAAAAAAAAGGGGGAAAAGTATAAAATTGAAGGGGGCAAAATGTAAATGTTCAATCCCCAAATATTGGTCGCACTGGAGCGTCTCCTCTCTCATGCTCCGACCCATAAAAATTGCAATCTTTCTCCCTCTTCATCTCTCTCCCTCTTCGCCCCAACCTCTATTAAAAATCAAAGCTTCTCTACTCCATCTCACTCTTCTTCATCCCGTCATTCACTAAGCCTAGGGTTTTCAACTATTTTCGCGAGAATTAGGGTTCTAGGGTCTACAAAGTGTCAAAAGAAGGGTTGCCAAAATTGGGGTTTTTGTTGATTTGAGGATACTTGGAAGAACTCTCATCGAAAATGGTGACAACAAGGCAAAAATCCATTGTGGGTTCAACTTCAAAATCAGTGTCTAAGTCAAAATCAAAAATTTCAAAGGTCAAGGCTAAATCGAAGGTTTCTCGAGGTATGAATTCTAAATCAAATGTTGTTTTTAAGAATGATGCACAGCGGGATAAGTGTGAATCTCTCTTAAAACGAAAAATTGTGCACACCCGTTACTTGGATGAGAATGTGGCTCGTAGCCTAAAAATGTTTGATGATTTGTCTTGGATGTTTAAACAATTGGGTTGGGTGGATTTTATGAATGGTAAATGGCCTACTTATGAAAAGTTAACAAGGGAGTTTTTGAGCTCTTTCGACGAGCAAATCATTTTCGGAGAAAATTATGCAGATGGTAGGGTTCAATTTCGACTGTTAGGGCAGGACTTTGAAATGACATTAGAACAGTTTGGTGATGTTTATAAGTTGCCTTTTGCAGGTGTCGGACGACTACCCGAGGAATTTGATAGTAAAAAATTCTGGATCGCCATTAACTCTAACACTTTTGTTTTTTATCCCAAAAATTCAAAATCAAATGCAGTACATCATCCATGTTTTCGATACTTTTTGAGATTAATTGCTAATACACTCTTTGCTCGTGGGGAAAATGATGGAAACATAAGAAAGGATGAACTTTTTGTACTTTGGTCAGTTTATAGTATGCATAAGAAGCATAAGGTGCATACAGCTGCATATTTGGCTAGACATTTTCATAAAGTTGCTAGGGCATCAACTGGAACTATAAAGATTGGTGGTTTGGTAACTCCCATCGCTACGGCACTTGGTCTCCCTTTGACCAATCTCACTCTCCCTCTGGGGCCTACGCGACTTGATAGGGGAGCATGCATAGCAATGCAAATGTTTGTGCAGGATGGTGACAGGTACTGCGTTAAAATTCTGGATAATCCACCATTCTTTTTCCTATATCCAAGCTCCGCCACCATCATATCCAGAGTAAATTGGAGATCGCCTCGCGGTGCGCCTATTGTTAAGTCTGACCAGCTAGGACCATCAACACAAGTACCCGACACGGATGATTCTGCATCTGATTCTGCTGCTCCGCACCCTCCCACCAACATTGATGCCAATTCCATAGTGACTCACATCTGCCGAATGCAACATGAGTTGCGTCAAGAGTTCCGATAGCTTTCCACGGCACTCGAATCAATTCAAGACAAGCAAAAGTGACAAGGTGAAATCTTAGCTTCTCTTCAAGCCAACCAGTAGTCTCCAGGCAATTCTAGCTCAGTCAGCTTCTGATTTGGTGAGTTCGTTCCATTCCCCCTCTTGCTCCTAATATCTCTTACATTGGGGACAATGTAATTTTTTAGCTTGGGTGAGTGGGTAGTAAATAGTAGCTTTCATTTTAGTACTTCAAAAAAAATTTTGCATTTTAGTTTTCATTTTAGCATATTTTAGTTTTCATTTTAGTAGTAATCTTAACTAGTTTTTAGTGTTCTTTTTGACTGCACATTTCACTTCTTTCAGTAAGTTTTGGGATATATGCCACCTTCAAAAAATGTTGACCATGATAGATTCATAATGCAATTGAGTGGTCTTTCTTGGCAATTTGTGGTTAGCTATGTATTGGTTTTCATTGGAAGCAGTTGAAATTGAACTTGTGGACAAAATATACCAGTGAGACTTTTTCCGAGCCTACTGGCACTTCAGTCTCACTTAAATATGTGTGTGATATTCTTCCATGGAAGTTGTTCCTTTAGAACTTGTGTTGACTCTTTTTGGAACTGCTTGGATGCATGCATTGCCATGAACATGATTAAGGCATTTCGTTTTTCATTCACCACATAGCCTAAACCTTTGTGATTACCATTGACCCCCCCCCCCTTTTGTCTCATTGCTCATTCTTTTGACCTTCATTACACCTAAACTAGGTTGAGAAAAAATCATATAGCCCAAACTCCCATCCAGCCTTAGGACTAGTGGAGCTTTAGCTAGCATAGTCAATCATGAGTGTTGAAGGAACAAGCTTGGGGGAGTACTCAATTTCATGGTTTGGCATGTGAATGAAATGAAGGATGAAGGTGGATATTTCTCTCTCTCTCTCTCTCTCTCTCTCTCTCTCTCTCTCTCTCTCTCTTGATGTAAATATTCTCTTTCTCTTGCTACTTCAAAAAAATAAAATACAAAAAAAAATTAAATTTTTTTTTTTGTGCTTTTGTTTGCTTGTTTAGTTATTTTTAATTGTTATTTTTCTCTTATATGCGAAAAACTCGTATTTCTGACATTCTGTTTGACCCAGATCTAGAAATTGAAAGAACTTTCCATAGGCGGAAGAGGCTTTTTCAAAAGGAGTCACAAACCAGCAAGGATCTCTTTGACGCTAAGATGGCTGAAGATAATGAAAGCTACTACTTACTACCCACTCCCCCAAGCTAAAAAATTACATTGTCCTCAATGTAAGAGATATTAGGAGCAAGAGAGGGAATGGAACGAACTCACCAAATCAGAAGCTGACTGAGCTGGAATTGCCCGGAGACTGCTGGTTGGCTTGAAGAGAAGCTAAGGTTTCACCTTGTCGCTTTTGCTCGTCTTGAATTGATTTGAGTGTCATGGAAAGCTGTCGGAACTCTTGACGCAACTCATGTTGCATTCGGCATATGTGAGTCACTATGGAATTGGCATCAATGTTGGTGGGAGGGTGCGGAGCAGCAGAATCAGATGCAGAATTATCTGTGACGGGTACTTGTGCTGATGGTCCTGGCTGGTCAGACTCAACAATAGATGCACCGTGAGGCGATCTCCAATTTACTCTAGATATGATGGTGGCGGAGCGTGGATATGGGAGAAAGAATGGTGGATTATCCGGAATTTTAACGCAGTACATGTCACCATCTTGCACAAACATTTGCATTGCTAGAAATGCTCCCCTATCAAGTCGCGTAGGCCCCGGAGCGAGGTAAGATTGGTCAAAGGGAGACCAAGTGCCATAGCGATAAGAGTTACCAAACCACCAATCTTTATAGTTCCAGTTGATGCCCTAGCAACTTTATGAAAATGTCTAGCCAAATATGCAGCAGTATGTACCTTATGCTTCTTATGCACACTATAAACTGACCAAAGCACAAAAAGTTCATCCTTTCTTATGTTTCCATCATTTTTCCCACAAGCAAAGAGTGTATTAGCAATTAATCTCAAAAAGTATCGAAAACATGGATGATGTTGTTAGGTCCAAGGGTTGCTCAGTGTATAGGCTAGAGGGGGGGTGAATAGCCTATACTTGATGTATTAAAAATTTTATCCAATTTTTACAAATAATCTGAAGAATAGATGAAATGATTAATACAGGTAGATCATCTTCCTTATCTTAACTGCTTAGCTGAAGTTAGAGACATCGGACATCTGTGATCAGCAGATGTCAAGAGTGTAGTAGGAAGATGTATGTTGAACTTAGCTGATGAAGATAAATTTGAGCAGCGGAAGAATAAACAGCATAAGTCAAACAATTTAGATTAAAGTAACTGTAGAGGTTTGATTTGAAAGAGAGCTTAACAGTTGACTAAAATCTGTATTAGATGCATCATTTGCTTTCCTTAAACAGATTGCATATGATAAGACAAATTATACAAGAAAGAGAAATCAAGGCTGAATGTAACAAACATATATATTATATTAAAATTCAGCAGAGGTTTGCTCAAAGGCAAACATGCTTAGTACATCAACCTAGACTCTCTATCCTAGCAATCTCCTGAGGTAGAAGGAAAGTGAGATGAGATACCGGAAGACTTATATTAGAACTCTAATCCTAGCAGCTCCTAACAACCTTTGAGGTCGTGGAAGGAAAGTGCTAGTGTTAGAGTGACATGAGAAGAGAATATTAGGAGTTGTTCAAATAGCAAGTATTTGAACAACCGAGTGCTAAGCACTCGACCAAATATGATGACACCTTATTGCACAATCGGCAGACTTATAACGTAGTATAAGTCCGCCGATATGAATGCAACTGACTTTTAAGTTCGCTCTTCATCGGACATCTTCAAGCTTGATCCGCTTCAACGATCCGTAAGATACTTGGTCTCTTTATCGGATGATGGAGTTGAGGCCACCGAAGAGACCGAGTTCTTCGAAGGAAGAAGGACTCAAATCAACAACAAGGTTGTTGATCGCGCAGCTTCTCACTTTGGATTTTCTTTTCTCTCTTTCACAAAGTGTTTGTTCTTACACTTGTGATTTCTCACTCTGAAAGAGTGGTTCTGGATTGAAGAAATGAAGATCAATACCACAACCTTTTTCAAGCATAAGCATACACTACTTGCTCGTTTTTGGAGATGAGAGTAAGAGTCTTCTTATATAGCTGGAGAAGAAGAGGTGACCGTTGGTGTATTGAATAGGTTTAAGCCCGTTGGTGATCTGAATTTCATAATGTAGCAGTACATTTTGGATCTTGGGCAAAGACCTTCGCTAGGTTTGAGTCTTGAAGATGGTCCGTGACACAGCCGGACAGATTGGACGTGTCGAGCTTAGCCTGGATGCAGTCTGACTGATTTGGACGTATCATTGCTTTGACTGGAGTGCAGCGTCCTGTGCTTGGCCTTTTCTGGAAATGAAGCTTTGAAGACCGCGAACACTGTTCAGAAGAGGAAATGTCCATTGGATAAACGTGAAGGCGCAGACATCGATGCGTATCTTGGATTTGTCAGACAGATCTTACAACGGATCTATTTTGACTTGTAGCGCGTTTGAGTAACGACCGATGTTTCTCGTGATCTTACGTTTCTGCGGTTGTTCGATGAGGGATTTGGCCGATCGAGATCCGCCATTATAGAACCGCGATGTAGAAACCGATGGTCACGATGTTCCTCTTAAATAAATAGCTTCTGCAGTTCTTCGATGAGGATTTGGCCGATTCGAGATCTGCCGTAGAACTGCGATGTAGAGATGGCTATTAGGCGTCATAGCTAAAGGGAAATGTCGCTAGTGAGACATTTGCCGATGGTCACGTCACCGGCAATTTGAAGAGCTTAATTCATATGAAGGTTTTTCATCATTCGGTAGGATAAAGACTCGGATATGTACAAAGACTTCCTAGTCTAATGACCTATGCAATGTTTCAACAAGCTGCCACACTAACCGGCACGCACCCTTTTAGCCACTTGTGAAACATGCGTTGTAATGGGAACAAGCAAATCACCGTGTTGGAATATGCATACATATATATCACTGATTTACGTGCATATTCCTAACAATCTCCTCCTATTTGCTTGGGACCATTACTACAATTTGACTTATACATATAGCTCTTTAAAGCAGTTGTTCAATCCTTAGTAATAACATGCCACTACTGAATATTCATTTTATATCAAGGCATGCCCTAGGTTGAACTTACAAGCGATAGCGATAGCGTATGTATAGTCACCTATTGCTAAGTATTTATAGACTCAATAAATGAAAGAACAAATACGAAGCAATAACTGAAATGTTTTTAGGCAAATGATAATATTTCCTTAAGAGTGTGATTCTTGCATTGTATGATCTGAAGAATGTTGCTTAAGCAAGAGGTAGAAAATTTACTGTTCTTAATCGAATTGATTAAGCATTTTCATCTGATGATTTTTAAAAGTTTGTGAAGGATAGGTAGAGTTTGTAATAGTCAGCGTATTATGATTTTTAAAAGTTTGTGAAGGATAGGTAGAGTTTGTAATAGTCAGCGTATTATAATAGTCATATAGTATTTTGCTGTATGGGTAGTTACACAATCTCTCCTCCTTACTAGTTGTCTCCTCCTTACTAGTTGGGGTCATTACTACATCACACATTACTACTTCACAATCTCTAGTGTGATTCTGAATAATGTCAATCTTACTACAATTATTTGGGGCCATTACTACTTCACAATTACTTGGGGCCATTACTACTTCACAATCTTTCCTCCTTAATGGCCACAAGTTTGAAGAAAGGATATTGAGTATTGAATATTGCTACGGATAGTGAGGAAGAAGGTCGTTCCTTTATGTCGTCTTTACAGAAATGCTTATTTGATTAGCTTATAGCAATTCTGCCGAGAGTATAGACAGTTGCGAGGAAGTACTGTCACTTGTCATATTGGCAGTTTCTTTGAGATATGTTATGTGAATCAAAAAAGCTTGGGATGTAGCAAGTCATTAATCAGGTTTATTTTCTTTCTCAGTGTGCAGATAACTCATAATGTACAATTTCTATGTATAAGACATACATAAAAAATAATAGGATATCGAGGTGAGAAATTGTGTTCCATTGCTTGTAAGGAGGTCTTACAAGAATGTAGTGGGACAAGTTTTATTTTGTAATAGGAGGGGCAAATAGGATAAGCTGTTAAGTAGTAAAGCATTCAAAATAGTCTCCTCCTTAAGGTATTTCTAGTTAAAACAGGAAAGTATAGTTGAGCCTTATGCTGACTTTTATTGGATGCATGAGATATACATCTAAAGATGACATATAAGATCTGCCTAAGAGGTATGCTGAATTTCATCAAGAAAGTGAACTGTAGGCATGAACGAGTATGCACCAGGACAAATTATGAAGACTTAAATCAAAAGAAAGTGGCAAATGTAGATAAACAGACGTACACAAAGCTAAACACATTACACATTTATCATTAATATAGCAAAAGAAAATTAGTTTGATAAAACAGAGACCTAGCTAGTCATCCTAATGAAGTAGAGTTAGAGGATGAAGGTCTGCTGATTTTAATCGGAGGGATCATTGACCGCTGGATTTGACGCAGAATGGGCGTTTGCTGGCTGAAGCTCCTCCTGAGATAAGGGTTGCTTGAGGTGAGCATTTGAGGCGATGGGAGCAGGTGCAGTAGTAGCGGTAATGTCTCTTGTGAGAATCCAAGGGATGAAATTGGATACATCGTTTCTGGGGTCTCGAAGGCGATTCCTTACACGACGAGTGATTCGATGAGGTCGTTGAATCATTGGAGGAGGAGGAGTGGCAAGAAGAACCATCATAAGTTGACGCCATTCAGTGTGGGAAATGGGTCGATGAGGAGGACTAGGCAAATTTGGAGAGCACATGATGCAGATGACTGTAATGGTGGAGAAATTTTGGAGTAGGTAAAAGTCAGGTACTGTAGTTGGAGACTGATACCAATTTTATACAACTTTTGGATTTTTGAGAAGAGGAAGAGGTTTCTTGATTATAGGAATGGGAAAGGACGTTTTGGGGGCTTAAAGAAGTGAGTGCATTTAATGACTTAGTAATGATGTTCTGATTTAGGATTATGTCATCATGCTTAGAGTAGTTATGGCTAACACATAGGCAGTCTAGGAGAAATGTATACGCATATTATTTTTAAACAAGAAGTTTAAGATTAATATATAATCAGATTAATTTGATTGCCTTTATTGTGGTATTAATGGGTACAATCGAGTGTTTAAGACAATGATATAGGCTCTTCGAGAGATAATATGAGCTGTTATTTTACTTCAAATGAGTTGTTTGAGTAAATTAATCTAAAATAGAACAGCTTTGGTTGTTTAAGGACGAGTTGAGGACAAAATAACTTGTCCAAGCCATATGTTACAGTTGTATATGACACACGTGTAGAAGTTTTTAGAGAAATGTGTCTAAAGAGATTGTTTTGATGAGTCTTTTAATGAATGTGGATACTATCAGCAGGGTGTAAATTGGTATTTGCTGAAGTAGGAACTTCTGATACTAATTGTTGTATCCATTATTGGCAGTGTGTTTAAATATCAGCTAAGGTAAGAACAGCTGATACCAGTTGATAGACTCTATTTATAATGGACATCAATCTATTTAAGATTAATAGGGCTTAGTAAGAATATTAAATAGATCAAGTGAGTGAGATTTTGAATGTGTACCTGAAGTGATGTCCGTTCTTCTTTCTTTCCAACAGATCTGGGCATTCTATAGCGAGGAAAGAGATCTGCAGACTAGACTTGTTCTGAAGAGAGTGAGACGTAGCCTATATACGCAGGGTTATATCTACTGTTCACTCCGAGGAAAAACTTAATATTTGAAAATATCAGTCTTCCTAAGAATTCTTGAGTTTCTAGCTATCTTGAGAATAGGTCGAGTTACTAGATATATTTAACAACATCCTTGTTGACAAAGAACCACATGATAAGATCTAACAGAGTGTTTTGAATTTAATCTGTATATCAATTAGTTGTTGGTCATTATAATGGGAACAACTAATCATGCCTTTATAACTACAATCTCATAGGTTACATAAGATTTAATAGTTGTCATAACTAAGAACACAAAGTGCTGTTGAACTGTCTTGAAAGATTTGATTCAGCAGACACCTTCGTTCAAAGCAGATTTACTAGTAATCTTGATCTTTTAGGCATGAAGGATAGAGATTGAGTAATAGCAGATTCCTTGATAGGTTGACATGAAGGTCATGAAACCGCACGCCTTTGTTGAGAGGCTTGAGGTTTTGGCGTAACTTGAATTTAATCATTGTGAAATGATCTAATTCGAAAGGCAATTATCGGGAGTCTAAGGATGAGAGTTAAGCAGTAGTAAGAAACCATAACTCGATGTAGCAATTTGTTCAAGAATGGTTTGCTGATGGGATGTCAGCAGAGTTTGTGTCTCGGCAGAGTGACCATTTCATTTAGGACAATTCTTTTAATCACCAGAAGAGAATGGAGATCATAAAGAATAATAAGTTTGATCAACTTACTTAAGACACATCGTTCATGCTATCAAAGGAATGCGACAAGTAGATAAGCATGAGATAAAGTTCTGAACTTGTATTCAATAATCCAAGTAGTTTTACACAAGATGTTGCGTGGATCACTGATTACAAGAACAATACAACTGGAATTTTGATGAACTGATTACATGAGAAAGATACATAATGATTCAATTTTCGATGAGATACATGTTACAAGTTAGTGTCCAAGAAGTTCGATCCTTAGTATTTGATGAAGGGTCATTAACCAAGGATTTGGAGGAGATCAAGATGGCGGTGTTCTTTTGATTTCCTCCAACTCGGGAGGCGAACATATTCACTTCGGGTCATTATGAAAGCACCGAAGAGTGATGGCCACCGAGGATGTGCTTTGACCATGAATCCCCTTTGATAAACTCGATGGATGGTGGTTAGCATTCGTCATCCTCATCAATTCCATATTAGCTACTTAATTCAGTAGAACTGAATTATCTGCATCGGCCATCTTTGAGGTGATGGTCGGCATACCTACATATAACCAGAAGACTTGTTGCACATGGCAATATATCAAATGTTTTCCAAACGTTTGACACTTCTTTTCTGGAATCTTCTCTGTGAAGTTCACGTATGTAGGCAGACTTCCAAAGGTGGAATAAGTGTATGCTAATTGATTTTCACAGTGATTCATCTGTAAACATTTTAGAGTATCAATGAGATTGATAACTAAAAGTTAGAAGAGAGAATGAAATCACTCTTGCTGGCATTAATTAATGGCATTCCATCTTATCTTTCAAACTGTTTGACAAAGAATGTTCTTAAGTGTTCTGACAATCAAGGTTTGCAGCACATAAATCATGCTTGACAGCAAACTTCTATGATTATCGGACGAGACAAAAGAAGATTACTTTATCAATTGTTTTCTCAACAAGATTGTGGAACCATAATTAATGATTTCTGGTACACAAGACTTGATGCAATTTCTCTCATGTTTGGAAACTGTGAATAAGAAAGGATTTTAGAAAATGATTTTCACAGCTTATTAATGATATGGAAAATATATTTTTGAGAGAAATTTAGATCAGCTCTTGTGAAGTAACAGAAATAAAATCGAAACAACTCTGAATGAATATGAAGGAATTATACCCCGTTGTTGAAGAATTGACTTGATCGAATCTTAGGACTTAAACTTAGTAACATTTTGAGAGATTTTGAATCATCGATTTGTATCGAGAGTAATCTATTTGCAGTTTGTGAGTTTGGTCATAGTAGAGATTGGATGAAGAAGGATCTCTACTTATACTCAAGGAGGTTAGACTGAAGGGTACTCAATAATGGAGTCTTACTGTTGAGTTGTCCTTCTGATCATGCCTTGGCAGGGATAGGCTGTGAAGTCTAGATATTCTCAAGATTCTTGGAAAGGATTGATGTTGACTGTCTTGTCGTTTTCCAAGATTTTGAAAATACTCTTAACTTTAATCGAAGCAGTCAAACTTCGAAAAGTGTGCCTCCACCTTTAATTGACTTGAGAGAGTAGGTCGTTAAAGGATTTTTACTCCTATAAGTCAGCACATAAAACTGAGCTTATGAAGTGTTGGTTGGCAGATATAGAAATTACCAACCGGGGTTTTTAGAAAAACATTTGAAATCGGTGATAAGAAAAATGCCGATTAGTTTTTGAAAAACCATTTGCATAAAACAGTCATACAATTAATACATATATATCAATAAAAGCAAGTATGACGGTTATTATGCATTATGTCTGATAATATGTATGAGCATATCAATTCAGCAGACATGAGCACAGGTCATTTGAAAGCAAATAGCTAACCTGTTGTGTGTATGCATGAGAGAAGGTCTTCATCAACTCCTTTGGACTTATCAGCAGATTTTTCACCTCATAGTTATGTAGTCCAGCAGGTGAGGATTTTGACCTTGAGTGAGTGAAGGACATGAGTGAATTCTCATGAGTGATCAACAGTCCTTCATGAATCAGCAGCCATGTTACTATTTACTGATGGAGAGTGATGTTGCATGTTTGACCTTTTCTGTCATATGAGTTCCTGCCTAAAGTACTCATAGAGAAGATTAGCAACATTTATGAGCTAAAAATAGCTCTAGAAATCCAATAATACAAATGAGACTTAATAAGCATGACAAATGAATAATTATTCAAAATACAGCTCATAAGTGTAACCCAAAATGTTAAGAGATTAAGAGCTGGGGTTACTTCCTCATTAAACTCTTTGAACATGTCTGCCCATAGTTGTTGAAGCACCAGTTTTAATGTTGAGCATAGGTTCTTTGAGTGTATTCTTACCTGGCTGAAGCTTTTCATTGAAGGAAGACAATTTCATCATTGATGTCCTTAGGCCAAGAACTTACAATCTCAGTGATTTTGGAGATGACATAACTTTGATTTCCTTTGAATTTCCTTTGAAACTCTTCTTATTTCATTTGCTCTAAACTTTTATAAAAAGTTTTCTTGAGAAGGTGTTGGATTGGAGCAATCGTTAGCCTTATGTCAAGAGAGCATATTTTTAGAAGTGAATCTAAGTAATTCATCTATCAAGTATGAGTTTAACCCATTTGCTAAAGAATATACCAAGGTTTAAGGATAGATTTATGAAACATGCATAATCCTTAGCAAGTCAATCTCCACTATAGTACTTCTCTTCATGATATCAATGTAATTCTGATATATGATAGATTTTCTTATAGTGATCACATAGTCATCTCAATATTCTTTCTCACATGTTTTTGAAAACAAAGTTTATTTTAATTTAGAGAAGGTTTTCAAAAGGCTTCCATGTTTCTCAGTCAAAAAGGTTTTTGTGAATAAGAGATTTTGAAAAAGACTCTTTTTGACTATGCATCTAATCTGAGCAACAGGATCTAAACTCTCAGGTTGTTAAGCCTGGAATAAGGTTTACAGAGTACAAGCTTTGATACCAGTTGTTGGGTCCAAGGGTTGCTCAGTGTATAGGCTAGAGGGGGGGTGAATAGCCTATACTTGATGTATTAAAAATTTCATCCAATTTTTACAAATAATCGAAGAATAGATGAAATGATTAATACGGGTAGATCATCTTCCTTATCTTAACCGCTAGCCGAAGTTAGAGACATTGGACATCGTGATCGGCGGATGTCAAGAGTGATAGGAAGATGTATGTTGAACTTAGGCGATGAAGATAAATTTGAGCAGCGGAAGAATAAACAGCATAAGTCAAACAATTTAGATTAAAGTAACTGTAGAGGTTTGATTTGAAAGAGAGCTTAACAGTTGACTAAAATTTGTATTAGATGCATCATTTGCTTTCCTTAAACAGATTGCATATGATAAGACAAATTATACAAGAAAGAGAAATCAAGGCTGAATGTAACAAACATATATATTATATTAAAATTCAGCAGAGGTTTGCTCAAAGGCAAACATGCTTAGTACATCAACCTAGACTCTCTATCCTAGCAATCTCCCCGGAGGTAGAAGGAAAGTGAGATGAGATACCGGACTTATATTAGAACTAATCCTCCTAACAACCTTGGAGGTCGGGGAAGGAAAGTGTTAGAGTGACATGAAGAGAATATTAGGAGTTGTTCAAATAGCAAGTATTTGAACGAGTGCTAAGCACTCGACCAAATATGATGACACCTTATTGCATCGGCAGCTTATAACGTAGTATAAGTGCCGATATGAATGCATTGGTTTTTCGGTCATCGGTCTTCTTGACGGCTTCAACGATCTAAGATACTTGGTCTCTTCTTGGATGATGGAGTTGAGGCCTTGGAGACGAGTTGAAGGAAGAAGGAAGGGAACAACAAATCAACAAAAGGTTGTGATTTGGATTTTTTTCGTCTTTGGATTTTCTTTTCTTCTTTGTGTTTGTTCTTACACTTGTCTGGTGTTGTATTGATTGAAAAATGAAGATCAATACCACAACCTTTTCAAGCATAAGCACACTTTTGTTTTTGGAGATGAGAGAAGAGTCTTTTATATATTAGAAGAAGAGGTGACCGTTGGTGTATTGAATAGGTTTAAGCCCGTTGGTGATATGAATTTCATAATGTAGCAGTACATTTTGGATCGTTGGGCAAAGACCTTGATTAGGTTTGAGTCTTGAAGATGGTCCGTGACACACGAATTGGGCGTGTCGAGCTTAGCTGGATGCGATCGGCGATTTGGACGTATCATTGCTTTGACTAGAGTGCGGCGTGCTTGGCATTTTCGGAAATGAAGCTTTGAAGACCGCGAACACTGTTCGAAGAGGAAATGTCCATTGGATAAACGTGAAGGCGCAGACATCGATGCGTATCTTGGATTTGTCGGAGATCTTACAACGGATCTATTTTGACTTGTAGCGTTTGAGTAACGACCGATGTTTCTCGTGATCTTACGGTTTCTCGGGTTGTTTCGATGAGGATTTGGCGATTCGAGATCTGCCATTATAGAACTGCGATGTAGAAACGTGATGGTCACGATGTTCCTCTTGAATAAATAGCTTCTCTTCGATGAGGATTTGGCGGTCGAGATCTGCCGATGTAGAACTGGCGATGTAGAGATGGCTATTAGGCGTCATAGCTAAAGGAAATGTCGCTAGTGAGACATTTGCCGATGGTCACGTCGGTGGCAATTTGAAGAGCTTAATTCATATGAAGGTTTGTCATCATTCGGTAGGATAAAGACTCGGATATGTACAAAGACTTCCTAGTCTAATGACCTATGCAATGTTTCAACAAGCTGCCACACTAACCAGCGCCCTTTTAGCCATTTGAAACATGCGTTGTAATGGGAACAAGCAAATCAACGTGTTGGAATATGCATACATATATATCGGTGATTTAGGCATATTCCTAACAATCTCCTCCTATTTGCTTGGGACCATTACTACAATTTGACTTATACATATAGCTCTTTAAAGCGGTTGTTCAATCCTTAGTAATAACATGCCACTACTTGAATATTCATTTTATATCAAGGCATGCCCTAGGTTGAACTTACAAGCGATAGCGATAGCGTATGTATAGTCACCTATTGCTAAGTATTTATAGACTCAATAAATGAAAGAACAAATACGAAGCAATAACTGAAATGTTTTTAGGCAAATGATAATATTGCCTTAAGAGTGTGATTCTTGCATTGTATGATCGAAGAATGTTGCTTAAGCAAGAGGTAGAAAATTCTTGTTCTTAATCGAATTGATTAAGCATTTTCATCGATGATTTTTAAAAGTTTGTGAAGGATAGGTAGAGTTTGTAATAGTCGTATTATGATTTTTAAAAGTTTGTGAAGGATAGGTAGAGTTTGTAATAGTCGTATTATAATAGTCATATAGTATTTCGCTGTATGGGTAGTTACACAATCTCTCCTCCTTACTAGTTGTCTCCTCCTTACTAGTTGGGGTCATTACTACATCACACATTACTACTTCACAATCTCTAGTGTGATTCTGAATAATGTCAATCTTACTACAATTATTTGGGGCCATTACTACTTCACAATTACTTGGGGCCATTACTACTTCACAATCTCTCCTCCTTAATGGACAAAGACTCGGATATGTACAAAGACTTCCTAGTCTAATGACCTATGCAATGTTTCAACAAGCTGCCACACTAACCGGTACGCAGCCCTTTTAGCCACTTGTAAAACATGCGTTGTAATGGGAACAAGCAAATCATCGTGTTGGAATATGCATACATATATATCGGTGATTTACGGGCATATTCCTACAGATGTATCGCATTTGATTTTGAATTTTTGGGATAAAAAACAAAAGTGTTAAAGTTAATGGAGATCCAGAATTTTTTACTATCAAATTCCTCGGGTAGTCGTCTGACACCTGCAAAAGGCAACTTATTTTTTTATTTTTTTTTATCACCAAACTGTTCTAATGTCATTTCAAAGTCCTGCCCTAACAGTCGAAATTGAACCCTGTCATCTACACAATTTTCTCCGAAAATGATTTGCTCGTCGAAAGAGCTCAAAAACTCCCTTGTTAACTCTTCATAAGTAGGCCATTTACCATTCATAAAATCCACCCAACCCAATTGTTTAAGCATCCAAGACAAATCATCAAACATTCCTAGGCTACGAGTCACATTCTCATCCAAGTAACGGGTATGCACAATTTTTGTTTAAGAGAGATTCGCACTTATCCCGTTGTGCATCATTCTTAAAAACAACATTGGATTAAGAATTCATACCTCGAGAAACCTTCGATTTAGCCTTGACCCTTGAAAAAAAATTTTTTTGACTTGGACACTGATTTTGAAGTTGAACCCACGATGGATTTTTGCCTTGTTGTCACCATTTTTGATGAGAGTTCTTCCAAGTATCCTCAAATCAACAAAAACCCCAATTTTGGCAACCCTTCGCGACACTTTGTAGACCTTTGAACCTTAATTCTCGCGTGATGATAAAATAGGTGAAAACCCTAGGCTTAGTGAATGACGGGATGAAGAAGAGTGAGATGGAGAAGAGAAGCTTTGATTTTGAATGGAGGTTGGGGCGAAGAGGGAGAAAGATCGCAATTTTGTGTGTGTAACGCCCGGACTCGGCACCAAGTTCTAGGTCCCACGGTTTGGCCACATCACCATTCAATAAATACTAACGGATGATATTCCCAATAAAACCATTTAAATAAATCGTAACACCCCAAACTCGGTACCAAGTTCTAGGTCCCACGGTTTGGCCACGTCACCATTCAATAAATACTAACAGATGCTATTCCCAATAAAACCATTTAAATTAAACATCCTAAAAAAACTTCTTCAACAACCACAAAACCTCGTGAATGAAAAAAACTACAAATGTCGAAGTTAACGTAGCTTAACAAATCCCAAGTCATTACAACTTTAAAGTCTAAATATAAAATTTAAAACAGAAAATCTATTCCACTACTATCCCCGTCGAGGTCTGCTTGTCCAAACGGGTTATTTCCATACATACTTATGTCCTGAAAGAAAAGAGTAGGAAAAAGGGTGAACAAACAATGCTCAGCAAGTTCATATACAACCCCTGGTTGCTAAGGAGGAGTTGACTCAAAGAGAAAATGATTAGTCAAACGATTTATTGCTCAAATAACAAAGGGATGATTCCCATCATCCGTAACATGAAATAATCTTTGATCAATTAAACAAATGTCCAAAGCAATATAACAGTTACCTATACGACATTTCTAACGAAGGACAAAAAAATACAGATATAGAGCGAGAGGTCCAGCTACCGCCAACTGTCCCATACCAGTTGGAAGCAACGGCCACCTCGCGGACATCATGATCACATAAGCGGTCTTTCGACCCAAACAATGGTTTGCTCTTAAAAGCACAAAAGACACATACGGGTAAATTATTCAAAAGGGTATATCCGGATAACCAACCACATCCCTTGTGGTACAAAAATTAAAAATAATCAAAGGGTCACGTTACTTCTGTGACAAGTAGTTGACTTATTGACCATGATAGAATTCCAAAATAAATGAATTTTACAATGCTATTAACATCATTTAGCAAATTTAACGGAAAGTGTATTTCATGTAATACTGAAAATACGAATGGAAATTACAACGGAGTGACATGCGGAATTCGAATAAAATAGGCTCGACGGAAAACAAAACAAGTACCGACATTTAGTCGGGCATCACGTGCAAAATAACGCTTTATAAAAATAAAGTTAACGGAAACCTAACAAACGAAACGGAATTCAATGAACCTAAAGATGTATAATCTCTTACCTCGAAATTGCAAAGCGAAACTAACACGTACGCAAACTAGGGTCGTTATACACGCTCGTCGGAACCTAAATTCAAAACGCAAAAATACTTACCATCCCACCATAATCGTACTAAATAAAATGTAATATTTTAAAACATTTTAAATTAACATTTCAAAATTACATTATTAAATTATTATACCAAAAATAAAAACTCCCAATTTCACACACACTGACAACACACACTGACCACACACACACTCCCCACCACCTAAGCTACCCCACCCCCTTTCCTTTCCTCTTTTCTTCTTTTCTTTCCTTCTCCCTCTTTTCTCCTCTGTTTTTCCTCCAGCTTCTTTTCTTTCCTTTTCTTTTTCCTTCTTCTTCTCTTCTCCCGCGTCCCCCACTTCACTGTCGCACACATACACCAGCAGTATTCATTCTTTTTTTTTTTTTTTTTTGCTCTCTTTTCTTCTCTAGCCCACCGCCGTCTCCAACCCGAATCCTTATTAACCTCCAATCCCACCAAATGAACCACTTCACCCAGCAACTTAACAAAGTCACACTCTGTTTTAAAATTTTTCTTTTCTTTTCTTTTCTAACCCAAACCCACGAACCGAATGCTCACCACCCAGTACGCCAATTAACTCACATTTTAGAGAATGAAAGAAAAAGAAAAACAACATTACTCTAATCACAGGAGGAAGGAATACGAGGCTTACCACTGTTCCTCAACAACACTTGCGGAGTAGCTTCCTTTCTCCCAAAATCTCCCACAACTCTCCCTAACTTTCTTTGTTTGGTTCGAACGGAACCTAGCCAAGGAAAGCGAGCTTTTCTTTTATACTCGTTGCTCACCTGCTCCACCTCCCTAACGGATGATTGCCATAAACATAGCCCTTTACTCAGCCGTTCACCATCCTTCCGTTCCCGCGAATAACTAATATCCCACAACTCAAACAACGGACGACGCCCCCCTTTCACCCGTTTTAACATTCTAATAATTAACAATGTATTTACTACCATTATTATTATTATTATTATTATTATTATTATTATTATTATTATTATTATTATTATTATTATTATGCCTAACCATTGGGCCAAGCCCAAATCAAAATAAACAAAACTATTTAAGTACCAAAATAAATTAGGCCCAAACAAATAAAAGTTTGGCCCAAAAGTGTAATACTCCCTTTTTCTTTTTAAATTCATAATATCACAATTATAAGATTTATAAAATCAAAGAAATTTTGGGTATATTACAGTGTCGGAGCGTGAGAGAGGAGACGCTCCGGTGTGACCAATATTTGGGGATTGAACATTTACATTTCGCCCCCTTCAATTTTATGCTTTTCCCTTTTCTTTAGAATTATACTTTTCATTTGAGAATTGGAGAATTGAGAAACAAGAAGATTAGTAAATAGTAGCTTTCATTTTAGTACTTCAAAAAAAATGCATTTTAGTTTTCATTTTAGCATATTTTAGTTTTCATTTTAGTAGTAATCTTAAATAGTTTTTAGTGTTCCTTTTGACTGCACATTTCACTTCTTTGAGTAAGTTTTAGGATATATGCCACCTTTAAGAAATGTTGACCATGATAGATTCATAATGCAATTGAGTGATCTTTCTTGGCAATTTGTGGTTAGCTATGCATTGGTTTTCATTGGAAGCCGTTGAAATTGAACTTGTGAACAAAATATCCCAGTGAGACTTTTTCCGAGCCTATAGACTGACACTTCAGTCTCACTTAAATATATGTGTGATATTCTTCCATGGAAGTTGTTCCTTTAGAACTTGTGTTGACTCTTTTTGGAACTGCTTGGATGCATGCATTGCCATGAACATGATTAAAGCATTTCGTTTTTCATTCACCACATAGCCTAAACCTTTGTGATTACCATTGACCTCCCCCTTTTTTGTCTCATTGCTCATTCTATTGACCTTCATTACACCTAAAATAGGTTGAGAAAAAATCAAATAGCCCAAACTTCCATCTAGCCTTAGGACTAGTGGAGCTTTAGCTAGCATAGTCAATCATGAGTGTTGAAGGAACAAGCTTGGGGGAGTACTCAATTTCATGGTTTGGCATGTGAATGAAATGAATGATGAAGGTGGATATTTCTCTCTCTCTCTCTCTCTCTCTCTCTCTCTCTCTCTCTCTCTCTCTCTTTCTCTCGATGTAAAAATTCTCTTTCTCTTGCTACTTCAAAAAAAAAAAAGTAGAAAAAAAAAAGAGAAAAAAATAGAAAAGTAGAAAAAAAAAGTAAAAAAAAAAAGTCGTATATTGTGTACATAGTTATAAAGGAGGAAACGTCAAAGTTTTAGTCCTCCCATATCTTCCAAAAGAAGGTCCATCTATCCATTATGTCAAGGAAAGGAAAGTGATGTGTTGTGATGCAAAGAAGTATTTTTGAGGAGTTTACTTTTCTTTGGAGGTGCTTGATACATGATTTACCTGATGAAAGCTCAAAGTTTGAGGAAGCTCCTTGAGTTGTGATTACTTTTGAGGAGTGATTGGTTCTTCAAGATCTAAATGATTGAGATTATGTTAGTGCATTGCTCCATTGGCTCCAATGACTTTTGAACCACTCCTTAAAAACATCTTTCCTACCCATTTTGTGCCCTTCATATTGATATGACCTTTTGAAAGTCCTTTTGATTCATGGCTTGCATGTTGTTTAAGTGGTGAAGATTAGAAGACATACAAGCATATAGTAGGTCACTTCCATTGGAATGAATTTGAGTGCTTTGCCCACCTCACAAATATGAGTGTTGAGTGATTTTCCCATGTAAGGGTCTGCTATTTTGATCTATTCTGTTTCCAAGTGAAAGTTTTTGTTAGTTGATTATGAGTTGTTGGGAAATTTTTGTTCATGACATATTATGGGTTTTGAAATGGTAGCATTCTTATTGGTGGCCATGTGTTCTGAACTTGTTGGAAGATGTGTTTTGTGTAAGTCTTTTGTGTTACTCGGGACGAGCTAGCAAAGCCTAAGCTTGGGGGAGTGATAAATGTGCATAATATATGTATTTTAAGAGTGTTTTAGGCTTGTTTTGCTAGCTAATCATGCATTTATCGTAGTTAAGTCAGTTTTTTTAGCTCGCTTTACTTTCCTTGAGTTTATTTGTGTAGGTTTGAAGATTTTAGATGAAAAGTGAAGCTTGGGTCGCTGTTTAAAGGCAAAGAAATTCAGTCCCTGCTCTGTTCGTGGGCATGCTGCGATTTATTTCGCCAGTGGATTTTAAAGGCAGCTGTTCGTGAAGTGTGAACATTTCGTACCCTGGTTGCGACATATTTCGTGGGTGGATTCAAACCTGATGTTGGCAAAGTTACCATTTTGTCCTTATTTTCTATCAAGACTAGAAACAACACTGCATTAAGAGGAAACTCAAGGGTCTCTTTTGTCATTAAGGTGTGACCCTTAGTTGGAAGAAGAGGAAAACGGACAGCGAAGAAAGAAGGACGCACGGCAAGAGAGAAGAGGCACGCATCATATATATTTTCTTCATCTCTTCTCTCCTGCGCATTTTTTTTTACTTTTACTTTTCCCTTTCTTTAGAATTATACTTTTCATTGAGAATTGGAGAATTGAGAAACAAGAAGATTGAAGACTTCGTGGAATCAATTGAAATCATTTTGGAGACAAGTTCTTTCTCTTCCCCTCTCTTTAATTTTGATTTTGTGACTACATGATGTTTCTATTGATGTTCATGTTGATTTCTTCAATTATGCGTGAGTAGTTCTCTTTTCTAGGGTTAGGGTAGCCCGTGATGAATTTATAAATTAAATTGCAATCTTCCCCTCCATTTATGAATGTTAGTTGTTTTGATTTGATTTTAGCTTTGTTAGAATTTGTATGAATGTGTGGTAGCGAAGGACTGAAAAGTGAAACTCCTACGTTCTTACAATAATCTCAGTTACTGAACCAAAGGACCGAAAGGTGAAACTGTAAGTAATAGAACCCTAAAATTGAACTAGAAATTCATGAGAGCGACAGTTGATTGAATTTCTAGAGGCTAATTGAATTGTGGGAACTAATGGGTTTAGATTAATTCATTAAGCGAGACATCGAATTGTAATTAATCTAGACACGGTTGGGAGTAATTCGAAAGAATACAATCAACTAAATTTATGCAATTCGCCTTCAAAATTTGACATTCATAATAAACGGGAAGATTGTTACAAAGTTTATGAATATATCATCGTGGTGAACCGAAACCCTAGAAGCTTTATATTCTTGTGTTCAATCAAAAATCCAATTTCATGTTTTATTTAGTTAAATTAGTCTAGTTAATTAACTTTATTTAATCGTTACAAAACCTTAAAATCGAGTTGTCTAGATAATTTAAATTGTGAATTCTTCGGTACTTGATACAAAGTCTCGTGGGATCGACATCCTAAATACTATACGATAAGCCGTGCGCTGCGGTAGTCTTTAGTGATTATTTTGAAATTCACCATCAAGCCTTACTCCCCGCTGTTGGTCCCAGGTCGAATCTCGTTGGGGGATCTGTGGGAGTTTAGGGTAGATTTAGGATATCAAAAAAAAAATCATTCTTTTGCTTTTCAATATTTCTTTAATTCTTTCTAAATTGCACTAATGTTTAACTCCCTCCGTCTCCAAACAATAATCTCATTTGACAAGTAAAACTTTTTTAAAATGTTGTTTTATATGTTTGTACGATGTGCATATTTTGGATGGCTAGATTGTATGGGCCTCACCCCAAATGGGCCCGAAATGAATGGAGGCCTGGTCCACTCGGGGCTATATATACTATCTCCTATACCAAGCCAAGGTAGGCCACATTTTATACAGAAATACGTATTCTAATTGATATTCTCTAGTGGCGGCTCGATTATCACGCCGGAGGGCTTTGGCGGGGACTCTCCCGCCCCTCTCACGGTGTCTTTTGCAGATAAACACGTGCGGATATCCTACATCCGTGACGGTTCGGCACCCGATGCCCTAATTTTTTCGGCATCATCAGTTGGTTCCGTTGCCGGGAAACGAAGTTTTTTCTATCCAATAATTGGCAAAGTGAGATGACCTGGAGATGGGAAAAGCAAGAGCACAAGCATTTCGGTTCATCTTCATCATATTAATGGTATACCAATCACATCACAAGGAGAAAAAAAAGAAAAGAAAATATGAATCAAAAGATCTGTTCTTTGTTCTTTTGTGGGTGGTCCACCGGTTGGTTGACTGATTATGGAATTATCATTATCTTTATAATTGTCATTCCACTTCTTGGTTGGCTTAGATTTATTTGGGAGCTGTTTAGCGGGTAGAATGGAATTGGTTCGAAGCTTGGTTGATATGGCAAGAAATCTAGGCAAGCCGGGCGTTGACAGTGGTGTGAGACGGATAGCTCGTCGCCATCATGCGGTTTCCTCTGCCCAAGTTTGGCGACCATGGCACTTTATGAAGTCGGTATCGAATACACGGCTTATGGAATTCGATCCATATTGGCTAGTGCGGATCGAGATTGAACATCACACATGCCTTGGCGCCACCAAAACGAGAGCCACACACACAAATTTTCACGGGCATTACAACAAACGGTTGGCGTGCATTGTTTAATGAGCATAGCCAAGACAAAAGCACGACACCCACATTGCTTAGGACTCAATTGAAAGGAAAATAACAAATTATTTCTCGCTCAATTGAGAAATCACCATGAGTAATCGTACCAGATTTGCGCGAGGACAAGAAAAATGTCAAAATGGCGCCGGCCACCATGACATGAGTGTTATGTGAACTGGGTCGTGGGAGAACACCGTAGGCGTATGTGCCTTCTTCGGGCAACATTGGCGAAGAAAAATTTGCCATCAATGGAGACCCATGCGCCCATCCGCGCCGCCATAAGCCGCCTGTTGACGGCCTCGCCGTGTAACGGAAAAAACATAGGCCGTGTTCGTCTAAGGTACCTGCTTTTGGAAGAGCTTCCTTAATTCCGGTGATTGTGGACGTAATTGTTGCCCGCCGTCGTAGAAGAAGACTGGGAGATGGAGCGGTTACAAGATAGAACCTCCGACGTTTTCACATCAGTTGCAAAGGCGTGGGATGTTTGCACTTACGAAGATGATGCTCTAATTGTGGGCAGTTACAGATGACACCCCTTCAATGATGACCGTTACAAATCATTCCATAATTACCAAGCGATTCTGACTTGGTCCATGATTATTGGCGATTACAAGTGGTCCCCTTCATGATTTTGGAGTTACAAACAGGGCCTCTAAATGCGAATAGTTACAACATGGCCCATTTACACTGGACAATTACAGTTTGTCCCCTTCAATGCAGAGTAGTTACATCTTGGTCCCTTGACTGATGGGAAGTTACAGCTTGACCCTTTAACGAAGAATAGTTGCCAGTGGACTCCTCTACTATCGGTCAAGCTCCGTCAAGTAACAGTCAAAACAAATGAACCTCGCTGCTTGAGTGTTACTTGCAGTCGAGTTGATTTGGTCTCCCCGCTCGAGTGGAACTCGCGGTTGAGTAGATTACATCCTCCCCCGAAGTGGAACTCGTGGCTGAGTAGATTACATCCTCCCCGCTCGAGTGGAACTCGCGGTTGAGTAGATTACATCCTCCCCGCTCGAGTGGAATTCGCGGCTGAGTAGATTACATCCTCCCTGCTCGAGTGGAACTCACAGTTGAGTAGAATACATCCTCCCCGCTCGAGTGGAACTCGCGGCTGAGTAGAATACATCCTCCCCGCTCGAGTGGAACTCGCGGCTGAGTAGATTACATCCTCTCCGCTCGAGTGGAACTCGCGGCTGAGTAGATTATATCCTCCCTGCTCGGATGTAGCAGGTCGAGGTCAAAAACGAAGCTCGTAGGTCGAGGTCCCTCCCAGGTCGAGCTAAATTCCTTAATTAACGTTTGAGGTCATGTGTTGCTCGAGTGACGAGCACATGACTAAGTTAATTTCAAGGATTATTGTTATACTCCCAGGTCGAGCTGATTTCCTTAATTAATGTTTGAAGTCATGTGTTGCTCGAGTGACGGGCACATGACTAAGTTAATTTCAAGGATCATTGTTATGCTCCCAGGTAGAGTTGATTTCCTTAATTAATGTTTGAGGTCATGTGTTGCTCGAGTAACGAGCACATGACTTAGTTAATTTCAAGGATTATTGTTATGCTTCTAGGTCGAGTGGATGCATCTTGGCGGGTCCAAGGTGAACACGAGCAAATAGTATTTTCACCCTCGAGATGAATCTCGAGGAATAAGGAGTGGGGGGCTTCTGATGTGCATATTTTGGACCGGCTAGATTGTATGGGCCTCACCCAAATGGGCCCGAAATGAATGGAGGCCGGTCCATGATCGGGGCTATATATACTATCTCCTATACCAAGTAGGCCACATTTTATACAGAAATACGTATTCTAATTGATATTCTCTAGTGGCGGTCGATTATCACGCCGGAGGACTTTGGCGGGGACTCTCCCGCCCCTCTCACGGTGTCTTTTTTGCAGATAAACACGTGCCAGATATCCTACATCTGGGACGGTTCGGCACCTCCAGTGCCCCTAATTAAAAAGACACCGTGTTTATCTGCAAAAAAAACACCGTGAGAGGGGCGGGAGAGTCCCGCTAAAGCCCTCCCGTGATAATCGCAGGCCACTAGAGAATATCAATTAGAATACGTATTTCTGTATAAAATGTGGCCTACCTTGGCTTGGTATAGAGATATATATATAGCCCTGAGTGGACCGGGCCTCCATTCATTTCGGGCCCATTTGCTGGGGTGAGGCCATACAATCTAGCCGGTCCAAAATATGCACATCAGTACCTTCAAAAATTTACACTACAATTGTATCTTTTTTGAGATATGATAACTTTTTCTTGGGGACAAATCAAAAGGAAAGCGGAACTATTTTTTTTAGGACGGAGGGAGTAGGCGGCAATGGGCTGGGCTGGGCACCCCATCGGGCTAACACATAAAATCGGGGGCCAATCAAAAATTACATCGGGCCTCAAACCTCTAGCCCAACCCAACCCAGTTATAAGTCATTGGGCTTTCGGCCAAATCGGCCCAAATTTCTACCAAAACATATTTTTTACAAAATTTACAAGTTATCACATAAAAAAAAAATTCACAACTCATTGCAAGTCTACAATTTATCAAATAAAATCTCTAAATAATAAGTCGTATCTTGATGATTAAAATACAACTATATAAATTATTTGTAGACAGGAGGAGTGTAAAATACATTAAAAACATAAGAAACAATTGACTGAAAATTTGCATTAACATCAATCAAACATTTTTCTGATTATTTTTAAAAGCATTGCACATAAACATAAGAGATATTTTCATATTAATTAAAAATAATAATTTACACTCCAGTCCGTTCCCTTTATTAATCTTGGAAATATTGAACATAAACTTCATGACTTCAAATAATCAAGTCTTGGACTTCGAAGATACACTCCTGTCCGTTCCAAATAATTTATACTCCTGTCCGTTCCCTTTATTTTTAAAAGCATTGCACATAAACTTGTTTTGTACACAGCATGTACAACAATAAAAGATCACTTAAAGTAGCAAAAATTGTTTGATTGAAAACTTAATAAAAGTGTATCGGGCTGGGCTGGGCTGGCCCGAAAAAATCGGGCTTTTTTGGCCCGAGCCCAATTAGCCCACGGGCCTATTGGACCGGGCCAAAAATGCCCAAATTTTTTCGGGCCTTATAAATTGAAGCCCAAGCCCCCCATAATATCGGGTTGGTTGGGCCGGCCCATTGGGCTGGGCTAATTTTGCCGGCTCTAGGAGGGAGTATACATTTTTGTTAACACGTTGGATAAATATCTTATCTTGGAAAAAAAGAAAAATATGAAGATTTGAAAAAGCTATATAAATGCGACTCTTTTTGGAAATCACTATATAAATGCGACTCTTTTTGAAAAATATGAAGATTTGAAAAATTACGGAGTAATTAATGTTGTTTATTTTCATGTACATGTGGACAGGATCCGACGTTTGGAATAGGAGATGAACACCTTTTTGAAATAGAAGATTCCTATCAGGGTATTTAGAGGTATGGAACTATTAAAATATGAATCCATTTTACCGACTTTCATTGCAAGGTTGTTCATCTAGTGGATCACACGTGATTGGGACGACTAAAGCTGATCAGTCGAGGTAAGATCGTTGTACTTATTCACATGATGTGCCCTTAAATACAACAAACCGAACCATCAAGAAGAAGAAAATGACAGAGGGAACATAAATTCACCTTTTCCTCATGAAGTGTCTCAAAATATGGATGAACATGCAAGTTCAGACTTTCCTGATATTGAGATATACCCCATGTTCAGGCTCTATAGTTAGACGCATGATAGGAGAATGTCGATATGAAGGGGACAAGCTGAAGCTAAACCTTGATAAAATCAGTGATAGAACCACTTTTAGTTCTGCCATGGCAAAGTGTTGGCCTGCACAAATACGAGGCCCTACTCCGAATGGCATATAAACTTGAGGGATTCTGCATGCCCCATTTGCTCCCATGGAAAATCTTTCTGGATTGAACTGGTGTGCATCAGGCCCCCATAGGTCAGGGTGGTGGTGTAGTATTGGCTTCACAATCTGGAGATTGATGCCTTTTGGAATATGAATGTCTTTGAAGTGCATATCTTGCAAAGTTTCTCTTACCACATAGGGGACTGCGGGATAAAGGCGTAATGCCTCTTGGATAATCATAGTCAACTGCCAATATAAGATGGAATGAGTGAGTTTGATGGTAGTAGGTGTTAACAATATGGCAACCGAATGGATGATTACGTACCGTTTTCATGCTTCGAAGCATATTGGCATCTGGGAGTTTATCCCCACAAATATCAAGCACCTCAGCTCGAGTGCGTGCTTGCCATTCGGGATTTGTGGATAATAACATCAAGCACCATGATAACGTGGTGGAAGTGGTCTCATAACCAGCAAAGTATATATTCTTGCAGTTATCAATGATGAATCTGTTGTGACTGATATCCGTCTGTAGATAACCGTTGTCTCCAGCTTGGCCCTTAGCAGCTTCCAGTATTGATTGTAAGAGATCTCTCTCATTTGTAGCATCACTGCGGGCTTTTACAACATCTAATATCATCGAGTTAATTTCTTTCTCTAATCTCCATGTCTCTCTGTTACTTTTGCTTGGCACGTATCTGTTATATTTCATTACATCCACACATCATACGATAGGCTTAGTTTGCTTTTTGACATTAGCAAATATCTCACTTAACTATGGCAAATCGGGATCTTACTATTGATTAGAAAGTACAAAAAACTGTGACTGGAAAAATCATTTCTGCCGAGAGCTAATTATGATTCAAGTAATTGTACCTTAAGCCAGGTACCCCAACGCTTGCTTTAGACATGACTTTTTGAAGATTTCTAAGCTTTAAGAAAATCATTTGCCCTTGGGTATAGTTGCTTCCGAAACAAGCACTTGAGATTATATCTGCAGATAGACTCCTCAAATCATCATCAACCTTAATTTCTGCATATCCTTGCGCGTCTTTGACTTTATTTTCCCATGATTGTAGCATAGTCCTAGCAGAGTTTCCCATTAAGGTCACCATATCCTTCAAAAAAGAAGTGTATATCATATTAACTAAGAAGCTATAATTTTGGTATAGTATCAAAATAGGACCCAAAAACTTAAGCATACAATCTAGGAAGCAACAACACTCCTTACTGTCACGGACTTGTCTTGCGGGTTGTTACATTATGCTTTCCTCCGATTTTCCCTTTTGCTTCTTTCGCATCGATCATTGCAATTTTTCAACTATTCTTTTTCTATTTAGCTTCTTTTCCCTTGCGCTTTCTGATATCCAAACAGGCCATTAGGAGTTGGTGTATTGTTAAATCGATTGGAGAAAGTGCAAAGGCGAGGGTTTCACAATCATTTCAGATAGCAGGATAATGTTAATTGTGACATGGATGTAGTGTACCTATCATCCAGTTTTTACAAGTTTTAGTTCAATCACCAGAGTCAGAGGATTTTCAATTTTTAATCTGGTTAATTGTTATGCAGTCATTACAGCTACAAGTTTTCTAGTTCTTAAGACTGGCTCTGCTGAAGTGTTTACTAAAGCTCGTTTGTGTGCTACTTTCATTTTCATTGAAGATCCTCCTCATGATCAAAAGCGCTAGCCACTTTATACTCTTGGCCCTTATAGCTAGAGTACGTATTGTTTATAATATGAGTTCATGTGCAACCCTGGATTTTGAGTAAATTACGCAAAAGTGATACTTGGCAGTAATGGAAGTTCATAGAGTTGAGAAGGATACTGGTAACTGATTTACCTTAACCTTGTCGAGGTAGAACTCGGGGGCAATGATCTTCCTTTGGTGAGCCCAATATGCGCCGTTGGAGGTCAAGATGCCTTGTCCCAGCAGAGCACCCCTATCTTTTGATAGATAAGTAGGCTTTCCTAGATTCAAAGATGTCTGGAGGCTTATTTCCTTCACCAGCTCTGGATCGGTTATGCATAGTATCTGTATGTTTCCGGTTGAATACACGAATGTCTTTCCTGCCAGCATTGCAAAGACTCTAGTTATGAGTGGCATAACATGTGTTCAAGAGGGCATTTGTGTCTTTTCTGTGGCATGCATAAAAGGCTGAAAGATGTGTTAGTGTGAACCTCTAGAGTTGCTATGGAATTGGTGGAGTTTGCGGTCATGATCACGCGACATCATTAAATCAGCTCATTAGCTGATCTGATGTTTGGGATCAGCACAACCCATCAAAACGACGTCTTTTGAGCAAAAAATAATAATAATAATAATAATAATTAAAGAAGCTCATATTTCGGATCATCCCAATCAGCTAATCAAATGATGTGACGTGATAACGGCCACAAACTTCACCAACTCTCATGGATTAGCAACTCTAAATGTCCTTCCTGGATCCATGTTAGTATACTTAGAAGGAACTTAGTAAAAAAAAAAAAAAAGAGTCAAACTCAATATCCCTTGGTCAAAGGCCCGTTCGAAAAGCAAAAATGGAATTTGAGAGTGCAAGTTTCTTAATTTTTGCGAAGAACTTAAAAAGAGATATATTCATCCGAAACAGAACAGAGGGAGTATTTCATTAAAAGGTCAACTATTTACAGACGAAGAGACTAATAGTTTGATTAAGCTTGTCATGAATATATATATATATATGATCCTATCCAAGGAAAGAATGGAGATATATATTATATAAGGTACAACAAACCCATGAATTAAAATCCATAGGTTTGTAGAGTAAAGAAAAACCATTTGAGGTCATGGATCATTTTCTTTAATACGTAGTACTATTGTACAAGTACATTTTAAATTATTCTATGTTACATTGGTATGTTTTTCTACAATTAGATCGTAATCTTAACGATTATAAATAAATTGACAATTTGTCGCCCACATTTTGACCAATAATTAACATAAATTTAGTAGTTTTTACAAAGTTATGAAAGTTGTAATCCATAGTATTCTTAAGATAGTTTTTAATTATTGAAGTTTTACTTCTTAAAACATAAGTAAAGTATGTAACATTTTGATTTGATTTAGTCATATGTTGATTTCTAAAAAAAGAAAGTAAACCCTTTGCTTGAAACGGAGGATGGAGGGAGGGAGTATTCGATTTCAACAAACAAAAGGCCACATGCAATAAATATATTACTAGCTAGTATTTTATGTTAAGAATCTTGTACTTTTATTTCCTTAAACTTTTGCTAGTTGGTATATGAATGACAAAATTACAGCTATGAATGACACATGCAATCCAACGGTTTCCTTTTGAATCATAGATCAAAAGTTCTATATGAGGTAATAATGAATTAAGTGTTGAATTGGGAAAATAAATCATTCAAATGATTCATTCCATTTGAATATACATGGTGTTGGACTACAAAAGCTAAACAAAAATTATTTGAGATCAACAGAGTTACTAGTTACTCGAACACTTGATCGATCAATCAAAAAGTAAATCAACTCACGAGTTAAGCATATAGAAGGTCTTACATGTTTGAAATTTAAATTAATTGATCTTTCAACCGGTCGAGTTTTTTACTTAATAAAACTCTGTGTGTGTGTGAGAGAGAGAGAGAGAGTACCATATTGGTTTGTCCATTGGACAAGATGAGGAAAGGTTTTGGCAACCCAGTCATGAGAGGGAGCAGCAGAGTCTTTATTAGGAGGAAGACTTGCCAATATAGTTGACCTAAGCTTGAGAGAAATTTTCTTCATCTCAGGGATGTTTCCATAGGGGAAAGAAGGTGAAGGCCCTTTCATTCCTTGCTTCATAAGCTTTGATCTTAGCCTTTTTGGCTTCAACACCAAATTGTTGTAGAGATTCAGAAACACCCATATTAACACACCCAATACTATTGACACTATAATCTTTGTTCCTTCCATCTGATCTCTCTCTCTCTCTCTCTCTCTCTCTCTCTCTCTCTCTCTCTCTCTCTCTCTATCTAGATCTTCTGCTTCTTCTTCTTCTTCTTCTTCTTCTTCTTCTTCTTCTCCCACATCAGCTAATTTATATGTCTCTCTTTTTCAAAGAATCAGCAGCTCATGGTTAGGTTGGATGTTGAAGAAAGCAAAAAGTATATAATATGTCACTCTCCCCTCTAAGTTAGAGAATAAGGCAAAAACTTTGCAAAAAGGAGTAAACCTTTTCTAAACAAGCGAATAGGCTGCTTTTGCTCGTGATAAGATCATCTTTGATTATGTCATGATCGATTGCCTATGAAACTATATATAGATAAATTTTAAAATAAAAAATAAAAAAAAAAAAGAAAACACCAGTAGCAGCCTTAAAACTATATACTATGAGTAGACATGCCCAAACGGTTCGAACCGTCGGTTCCAAAAACCGCCAGACAACAAACCGTAACCGAACCGACAAATTACGGTTACGGTTCCGGTTCCGAACCGGCTAAGCCGGTTCCGGTTCCGGTTCCAAACCGTAATTTTTAATTATTTTTTTAATATTTTCTTATAAATTTTTTAAAAAAGATTTCATCTTAAAACTTTGTACAAAGCATTTTTAAAATTTTTGAAGCTTTGTAAACTTTTCATTTTTGAAATTATAGAGTAAACAAGGCAATTTCAAAATTAAAATTTTAAATTTTGGCAATTTTTCACAGTTTGGAACCGGCGGTTCTGGTTCCCGGTTCCAAACCGGCGGTTCACGGTTTTGAGAAATTGGAAACCGAAACCGAACCGTGTAACCGGCGGTTCCGGTTCAGGGACGGTTCCGGTTCCTCACGGTTCCGGTTTATGCGGTTTTTTGGACGGTTCGGTTCCGGTTCGAACCACCGGTTCCGAACCGTTTGGGCATGTCTAACTATGAGTATATATTGTTATAAAAAAAGATATTTTTGGATTAAAAATTTTAAGTTTCTATCCTCAATGCAGAAGCGAATTGGTCGAAAATAAAAATATCAAGTATTTGGAGAAATAATGACAAGAAAATATAAAATATAACGAAATCAAACAAAAAAGGGAACAGAGGAGGATTGAAGTGGTTTAATTCACTTCAAAGCAAGCAACAAATTCACTGTAAACGATGGAAAATTATAATTGAAAATGATGAGAAATTACAATAAAGAGTTTTTGATGTACTCACTCTACATAAGACATAGGTTACCATGATTGACACTATCTACAGAGTATGACACCTATTATAGCCCAAAATAACCACGCACTATTTTGTGGTGTCACTCGTCGGCTGTTTCTTCTGTCGTGCTGTGTAGTCCCTTTAAATACTAACCAAGTCTGTTAGTCAAATGGATTCCAAATCCTTACGATTATAGGAAGCAATTGTTGTTTACTAGACCAAATTTTGTAAGGAATAGACTTAAGACTCCACGCGGGCTCCACCACCAAAGAAAGAAATATGATAAACAAATAATCACATGTGAGCTGCCATATATTAAGTACATGCACCCATTCAAATCAAGCCACAAAACAACAAATCTCCATCTTGGCTTGAATTTCATCAACCGTCTATCACTTTGTTGCTCGTTCGTCTTGCATCGCCATAGGTGCCTAGAATTGATCTTGAACACACGTACGAGTTCAAGCGGTCCTTGAACTCGCTTCATGAAAAACTACCAAACCGAATACTTTCAATTTCTTCACACTTGACAACTTCACTTTGAAATATGACGTGAGCTTCACCTTGAATGACACTCCCTTGTAGTATATACATTGCCCTTTTTGTTTCCACACATGTGAAAACGGCCACCACGAAATTTTCATCTTTTCATCACGAACTTTGTAATTGTAACCTTTCGAATCCAAGGAATTCAAAGAAATTAAATTCATCCTCAAGCTATAACATGACGAACTTCACTTAGCCTTTTTACTCCACCTTGAGTCTTGATTTTAATTGTTTCAACACCTTCAATCGTGCAAAAAGAATCATCCGCTAAAACTACATCACCACTTGCACTTTTGTAAGTAGAAAACATATTTTTAGTGGAACACATATGAAAAGAACAACTGAAATCAAGAACTCATTCAGTCCGTAGAATATCACCACCCACGATCAAATTAAGTATATCACCGCTATTTTCGTCACTGCTAATACCACCTTCATCAAAAGTGACAAATATTAGCATTAAAATTTAATTATTTCTTCACTTCATCCTTGAGCTTTTGACAATTACGAACAACGTGACATATCTCATTGCAATGCCAACACTTTTGCTTGGGAGTCTTTTTATTCTTCTCAGCACCACTTGAACTTTGCCCAGACGAATTTCTAACATACAAAGCATCACTATTATCATTATTCTTAGAACATTTGTTTATAGAATAATCTGTTAATAATGAAGTTTGTACCTTACTTAAAGTAAGTTTGTCTTTCCCATGTATAATAGTAGTAACTAAATGCTTGTTAGATGATGGCAAAGACTTTAGCAAAATTAAACCTTGATTTTCATCCTCAATTTTAACACTGATATTTGCTAACTCGAAAAGTATCTTGTTAAAAGCATTCAAGTGATCATGAATATTCGTACCTTCAGACATCGTGAAATTGAACAACTCCTTCTTTAGGTACAACGGGTTTAATATAGATTTTCTCATTTAGAGACTCACCAATTTCTCTCATAATGTCTTCGCAGATTTTTCAGAGATAACATTGTAGAAAACATTACCCGCGCAACATCACAAGATAGTGCTAGCCGCCTTTTGATCAATTCTCTTTTATACATCATCCTTCATATCATCTGACTTTGCTTCCTTTCCTTCCAAAGCAATCTCTTGATCTATTTGGATCAACACATCCTTCACTTTAATTTGCCACAAGTTAAAGTTATTACTTTCATTAAATTTCTCCAATTGAAACTAGGTAAAATTTCCAACGTCCGTCATCTTCAAAACTTCAATCTCTCGATTCATAATTTCGACTAGCCCAAAGCTCTGATACCAATTTGTTATAAAAATGAAGATATTCATAGATTAAGAATTTCAAGTTTCCATCTTCAATGCGGAAGCGAATCGGTCAAAACTAAAAGTACCAAGTATTTGGAGAAATAATGGCAAAAAAATAGAAAATATAACGAATCAAACAAAAAAGAGAATAGAGAATTTACATGATTTAATCTACTCCTAAGACAAATTAAGGTTACAAGGATTGATACGAGACTCTTGACCACCATGTCCGTCATATGCCTCTCACTATTTATGTCACTTGGCTTCAGCTCTTCCTTCTATCCAGCCGTGTAGACCCTTTAAATACTATCCAAGTCCGTTAGTCAAGTGGATGCCAAATCCTTACGATCAAAGGAAGCACTTGTTGTTTACATGACCAAATCTTGTAAGGAATAGACCAAGAATCCATCCGGGCTCCACAAATATGCTGGAACTTTATTATTGAAGTACTCAAGAGTTTAATTTTACATCAAAATGGCTACAACTTCTTTCCCGCTATTATTTTTGTCATCCTCATCAGTGTCGGCTTTGGGTGCCCTAGGCGAATTTGATGAATGGGCCCCAATCGTATACATGTAAAAATAACAGGAAATTGCTGGCGAGTCTCCTTTTTAAAAAATTTAACCCTTAAAGTCCACCCTTTTTTTTCTTAACCGGAAAAAGGCAATTTGATAATTTTCTTCCTAAAATATTCCTATGCAACATGAACACTCTTTTATTTTAGAGATTCATTAAAAAAAAAAAAAACACACACACACACACAAACAACATAAGAAACATTTAGTTACATCAAAGAAACTGAAAACTTGTAAACGATTTCATGTTGTTAATATAGTTTTCCCTCATGTTTGGGGATCAATTTTCATGCCTAGAACACGAATTTGATCAAATTCAAATTTTTTGAGTTCATCCCGTTTTTTCTTGTTCTTGGGCTGTTTTGGCCACTTTAATGTATGTTTAAGCATCGAATTTGTTTAAAATCAATCCCATATTGTTATCCTAACTTAGTACTATATTTGTGCACAATTTTTCTACCAAAAAAATACTATTTTTGAGATCCAAATCGAGCTTGTCAGTGTGCTGTCCAAAAACAGAGTAAGATGTTCTTGGACTGATTTTGGGACTTTAATCAATGATTTGAGTTTTAATTCACCAATCGCAGTATGCTAGGAAACGCAAACGAAAATCAAGTCTCCTCCAGCAGTTGAAATTCAAACGACGCCTTGATTGCTCATTGCAATGCCTTGGTTTGCTCATCGTGATGCCTTGGTTACTCATCGCGATGCCTGTGTTGCTCATTGCAATGCCTTGGTTGCTCATCGTGATGTCTGTGTTGCTCATCGCGATGCCTTGGTTGCTCATTGCGGTACCTGTGTTGCTCATCGCGATGCCTTGGAAAATCAAGTCCCCTCCAACAGTTGAAATTCAAACGGTGCCTTGGTTGTTTATCGCGATGCCTGTGTTACTCATCGCGATGCCTGTGTTGCTCATCGCGATGCCTTTGTTGCTTATCGTGATGCCTTGATTGCTCATCACGATGATTAACCCACGCGATGCCTTGGATTACTCATCGCGATGCCTTGGGTTACTGATGCGTGTGTGTGTTTTTCTTTCATTAATGTCATAATTATTTTTTGGCCCCAAAAATACCTTTTTCCAATTTAAAAAAAGATGACTGGACTGGAGCAATTACAAATGTTTAAAAAGGGACCGGCCCGTAATTCACCCTAAAAATAATGTAACCACTGTTTTGTGATCTTCTTTATGCATCAACTATTGTTCTTCTTCTACTCGTAGATTCTTATTAAAATACTTATTAAGAGCTCCGGCTTGAGATTGAATTAATTGTTCTATTTTTTGTTTCTCTTTTTTTTTCTAAGTTTTTAAGTTCTTTTAAGAACCGTTAAGACAGTAAGCACCTGGAAAAAATTTAAATTAATAAACAATAGCACCCTTAATTACATAGACACTAATAAATAAATATTTAAACACAAAATATTATATGACGTGGGCTTTAATAGAATAATAGAAACCTGATTTTCTACTTTGTGTCTATGTATTAGATTTGGGCTTTAAAAGGAAATGTGGCTTTATTTATACAGAATATTGCTGGCCGGTCCCTTTTTCAAAAAGTTTAACTCCTAAAGTCCATCATTTTTTTTCTTAACCGAAAAAAAGCATTTTGATAATTTTCTTCCTAAAATGTCCCTATGCAACATGAACATTCTTTTATTTTAGAGATTCATTAAAAAAAAAATACACACACACACAAACATAAAAAATATTTAGTTACATCAAAGAAACTGAAAACTTGTAAACGATTTCATGTTGTTAATATAGTCTTCCCTCATGTTTGGGGATCAATTTTCATGCCTAGAACACGAATTTGATCACAATTTGACCAAATTCGAATTTTCTGAGTTCATCCCGTTTTTCCTTGTTCTTGGGCTGTTTTGGCCACTTTAGTCTATGTTTTAAGCTTCGAATTTGTTTAAAATCAATCACATATTGTTATCCTAACTTAGTACTATATTTGCGCACAATTTTTCTACCAAAAAATACTATTATTGAGATTCAAATCGAGTTTGGCAATGTGCTGTCCAAAAACAGAGTAAGATGTTCTTGGCCTGATTTTGAGACTTTAATAAATTATTTGAGTTTTAATTCACAAATCGCAGTATGCTGGACAACGCAACGGGGTCCTCTCCAGCAGTTGAAATTCAAACGGCGCCTTGATTGCTCATCGCAATGCCTTAGTTTGCTCATCGCGATGCCTTGGTTACTCATCGCGATGCCTTTGTTGCTCATCGTGATGCCTTGGTTGCTTATCGCGATGCCTGTGTTGCTCATCACGATGCCTTGGTTGCTCATCGCGATGCTTTGAAAAATCAAGTCCCCTCTAGCAGTTGAAATTCAAACGGTGTCTTGGTTGCTCATCGCGATGCCTTGGTTACTCATCGCGATGCCTGTGTTGCTCATCGCGATGCCTTGGTTGCTCATCGCGATACCTTGGTTACTCATCGCGATGCCTTTGTTATTTATCGCGATGCCTTGGTTGCTCATCACGATGATTAACCCACGCGATGCCTTGGATTACTCATCGCGATGCCTTGTGTTACTAATGCATGCGCGCGTGTTTTTCTTTCATTAATAGCATAATCGTCTTTTCGCCCCAAAAATGCCTTTTTCTGGTTTTAAAAAAAGATGACTGGACTGGAGCGATTACAAATGTTTGAAAAGGGACTGGCCTGTAATTCACCCTTATTTATAAGGAGAAATTCGGGCCAGTTTCCTTTGGTGAATTTCCAACAGCTTTAATACCCTATATTTTTTTTAAACCGCCAAAAAGCACTTTTGTGGGGAAATGTCAGCTATTCCTTTAAGAATTCGAATAGGCACGCGATCGCAATTCTAAGTTGATGCATCACGACTCCAAATTGATGTATCGCGATTTTTAAACCGGCAAAAGACACTTTTGTGGGAAAATGTCGTCTATACCCTTAAAAATTCGAACAGACACGTGATGCATCGCAATTCCAAAATCGATGCATCGCAATCTCAAATTGATATATCACGATTAAACTTTCGTGCATCGTCTGTAACATAAGATGCATCGAGTGCGGCAACGATGGCGGAACTGCTAGAGAAGTACACGCGCGGTGGTGGTATTACTACTAGGCCCACCCCTTCCCTCCTCCTCACCTATCTAATCTACCTATCTATGATCCATGATGATCAGCTCTATTTTTATTTTCATTATTTATACACACTCTTATCATCAGAGTTGTGATGATGTATCAAAAATAAATATATACGTATAAATTTTCTTTTTGATATTGGTATGAATCTGTTTGAAAGGTGAAGTTGTCATTGGCGCGGAAGAGGAGGGATAATAGAGGGAGTTTGTTGTGGCGATGCTGTTAAATCTCGAGTCAAAGATAATTTTTCAACAAAAATGATCTCTTCATATCTCCCACAATTGTTACCCAAGTTGTAACATTCCTATCAACTATCGTCAACATTGAACTCCGTGAGAAAATACTTAGGCATCCTTCTAAACTTAAATAAGAATAAAATAGGCATTTTCAACACGTCTTCCATAAAAAATATTACTTTATTTAAGTGGTTGAGGGCATCATCTATTCTCAACAAGGTTGGTAGATCAGTTCTTATTAAACGTGTCTTATCTGTCATCCCTATTTACTTTTTGTTAGTTTTCAAATTCCCAATATAAGGACATCTGTAGAATGCTTGCTAGAATCTTATGGCCTAGACCTAACCATATTAAAGAGGATTCACTTGTAAGACCCCGACTTTATTTTATCTTATATCGGGTATTAGAATCATTCTAGAGTGCTTTGCGACTTTTTAAAATTTATTTGAGTATGTCTTGGGCGCTAGAAGACAGAAAATTGGATAAGATTGAAAGTTGGATAGGTATTACGAAAGGATAATAAATAATAAAATGATAAGATCAAATGAATGGATAAGAATAGAACAGGATAAGAACGAAAGATGATAGGAACAAAGAAAATTGGATAAAGTTGAGTGGAAGGAATAATATCAAGATTTAGATAGGAATGATGAGTCAGAGGATAGGATTAAAACAAGATAAGATCAAACAAGTGGATAAGGACGAAATTGGATAAGCTTAACACCTCGTGCTTGGCTAGATAAGTCATCCTTTTGAAGTTTTTCTTTGTGATGACACATCATGCTTAGGTATTGACTCATCACCAAGAACGACGAGTCATTATTTAAGGCTTTCTCTTGCGCCGCCATTTGTCGCAACCTGAGCCTTTGAGTACTCACTTCTGGGTAAAGTTTAATTAAGGAAAAGCTCTAGAGGAAAGTTACTAAACTCTCGTCTTTAAATATTGCACGATAGACTAAAAATAGTTTTCATGCTAAAGAAGACAAGTAGTTTATGTACTATTTATGAAAATATAGGGCGATACTAGGGGTTGCCATGGTAACCCGAAAGTTGATATTAGTGACCCAATTTGAGTCAAATAGAATGAAGTAAGAATTGTTATAAACCCTAAAATGTTAGGGAACCGTATAAGTAATGTTACGATGCCATAAATACAATGATATGTACAATAGAGTGGACATGGATAGGTAATTAACGGGATCTACTGTACTGAACAAATAACTCAATAGAGTTATAAAGGTTCCTTGCTAATGTATGCATGATTAACTAAAAATAGTCTCATGCCATAATGAAATGTATACCACTTGTTAGTATATGTTATGAGATACTTGAAAAGATTAATGAATGCTTTGAGTTAGTAGTACTAAAATTAGTACCACAAGTTATAAAGTGATGCTATGAGTAGTCAGGCATACCGAAAGATTAGTAATGACTCTAACGGAGTTAAATAGGATGTGATAATATTACATCAAATAATAAAGTGATGTTGGTTAATGACTCTAATAGAGTCAAATATGATTAGTGGGTATTATATGAAGTGTCCCTAAAATATTAGGGAGACACATTAATAAAGTTATAATGTCATAAATGCTTTGACATACATAGTAAAATGGACATGGAATGAGTACGAGATACAAAGTATCACACTACGAATAAAAGTAAAATATAGTTTCAATGTCATATTACACGATAGTAATGAGATCCATGATAAACCAGGAACAAAGATAGTTTAGTAAAGTAGTAAAGTAACGATAGTTGCTTACAGATAAATGTTAGCGCTATGACATGTGAGATGATATGTGCAAAAAGTTAGTAGTATGTATATGTGACTAGTAATGTGCTCAGTATTTACAAACACTACGAAAGAGTAATTAATGGTAAATAAACATCTACTTGACCATAATGATATGTGATAAATTGGTATGTGTAACATGCGCTAGAAGTAAATATTCTGTATCTGTGATTATTATATACAGCATGAGATTAATACAAGTAAACATCTACTTGTTCATGAAATTAAAGCAAAACAAAAGATAACAAGTAAACATCTACTTGTTTATGGTAATAAGAACCAGCCAGTAATTACTGGGGAATGTGTTGATATATGAAATACATGATAATAATCATGATGCGCGGTGAAAACCGTGGACTCAGTTGTACATGATAAAAATCATGATGCGTGGTGACAACCGTGGACTCAGTTATGATCCTGTCACTTACCATGGTAGAAGGTAGTCCCCACTGTCGTAACCAATAAGGCAGCACTGACATACTACGACCCTAATTGTAATCAGTACCAATGACAATCAGAGGCATGAAAAAGGGCTGTCCGTTGAGGTGAAGCCACCTATGGTACCGGTCAATGAAGAAAGGGCTGCTCATAGAGGTGAAGCCACCAATGAAACCAGTAAAGATTGTAATTCAGGAACTTGCACTATAGTAGCAGCACATGTACAGACAAAAAGAGTAAGATGGAAAGTAAAAGGGAAGTCGAAGGCATATCTCGACACTATTATATGGATTGTAAGTTACCTATTATATGCTAGTTATGCGTACCGGTTGGTCGCGGTCTCCAACTGGTATGGGACGTTGGTGGCTGCTAAGCCTCTGGTATTGCATGGTATAATAATGTGCTTTCATATGTATGAGGTGGTCGCGGTCTCTAAATGGTATGGGAGGATTGGCGGCAGCTGAGCCTGTCATGCGTATGAAATTTTTTACTGTTGTGATACTATTTTTAACATGTTGTATGATAACATGCCATGTAATTGCGTTTAATAACTTACTGAATCTTCGACTCATTCTGTGTTTGTTTGTTTTCCTAAGGTTTGGTAATCGGATAGAGCAAACACTGTGAGATTACTAGCGGGGATCTTTTGAAGTGTTGTTCAGGACGATAGCTCTACAAAACTGTGTAGCGGTTGTAATTATATCGATAAGATTGTTAAAGTTACGTAGCGCAGCTACGTATGCACGGTTAGTAGTTGACACAAGTTGTCGTGCCATTACACCCAACTGTGTAACTCTGATCAAGTGGTTATAAGATGTTTTTTAGATCAATGACTCGAGATAGTAATTCCATAAGATTTGTCTTGATTATATAAATTAGCTCTGATTTTTAGTAGAACTTTCACTGCTAATCATTGTTACATGATCCATACCACGCACCGACTTGGGAGTTCGTATAGGATTTCGGGTCGGGGTGTGACATCACTTGACTAGTGGGACAATTCTTGTAAGAGCAATACTGGAGGTGGCCTGGGATTTAGACACATTTCCAGTATAAAACAAGGCCTGCTAGCAAAAATAGCTTAGAGAATCCTTAAACAATTAGAAACCCTTCTTAGCATAAAACTCTGAGGTTAAATACTACAAACAAATAGACTTTGATAAAACAAAACCCAAGGGTCGTGATTCTTGGGGTTAGAAGAACATCTAATGAGGAAAAAATATTAGCAAAGGGCATAAATGGAGGGTAGGAAAGGTTCACAACATGATCGTAGCTCTTAGCTTTCATAGATAACTGGATCCTAAGAAAAAAATGCTCTCTATAACCTCTTGCTAATAACCAAAACAAACCCATGAAACCAACTAAAAGTAGCTGACTTGTTTCGTCAGTAATTAATTGGGCCGCCAACATACCAACGCAATTCCGTTGATAATTGTCAATTTCCATTGGCAATCGTTAACAGAAACTCATGTTAGTAATGTCTCTGTTGGTAATCTCCCTCTTTCTAGCAGTGAATGTATGAAAAAAGACAATAGAACATATGAATTTTTAGTGCCATATAGTGAAATAAATATGGATAATGTGTGATTTAGAGTTAAATTTTGATAGGGGAAACTTGTGAGCTTCTAGGATTGGTTCCTTATGCAATGGTATATATAAGAAGATGATGGTGTATTTTGACCAATTGTTGTCGTCATATGAACAATATGGAAGGGCTGAATAGGAAAACTTTTGGCTAGAGTATTAAAGCATATCAAGACAAGGTACAAACATGGTAGATTATGGGTTGTAGAGATAACACCATAGAACAAGATCAAGAACTCCACAATTCAAGGCCAAAGATGACCATAATGGTTGAGAATTTTCAAAACTCAATTTAATAGGCAAATGTATATATTAAGGAAATTAACCTAAAGAGTTAACTTAGGTATGAATGGTTCTTGGGAAGAGAACAATGACTATAGAGGAATAGCCTCCGTGACACGAATGACAATGAATCATCCTCATACAAGAGTTTTACTAGATTATGAATTACTGGTCAAGCAACCCCCTACCCTCGCCAACCATTATTATTATTATACTGTTATCCAAGAGTTCTAGAAGTAGTGTGGCAAGTGCCCCAATCATTTAGAGCTAAGAACTTAGGTAGTGTTTGGTATGTTTCTTCTTTCTATTTCACATATTTCTGTTTCATTTGCGTCTTTTGTATTTCTGATTTTGAACTAGAAACAAAAACTCATTTGATAAGTATTTATGCTTTTATTTATGTAAAAAAAAAAAAGAAAGAGAAACATATCATAATGGACAAACATTTCTATTTCCTTTCACATTTAACTTAACCCTTCCGTGTTTTGGATGAGAATTGTTTCTCTTCTGCGAGAAATGATTTTTTTTTCTTTCTGAAATTTGGGGAAAAAAATGTGAAACGTTTCTAGTTTCTCAGAAATATAAATGGTTGTCGAACGCATTTCTGTTTCCATTAATTTTTACCAAAAATTAGAAACAAAAACAAAAAATGTAAAACCAAAATGGTTAACATAAAGCCCTAATGTCATTTCTTAGTAACCCTAACCTTTAGTATTTTCTTTAAGATAAAAACGATGTCAACAAAATGAAAGAGGAAAAATGATATTTCTACTTCACTTTTCAACCAAGAAACTTTAGTGCGTGCCACATACATCATGCAAAAGTGAATTGAGATAACACTTTGATCCTTGGTTGATAAGTGGAGCATCATTCATTTCTAAGGACAAATATGGTACACAAAATATTCTTTTGATCAAGATTAGGAGGAAAGGATTTTTTTTTTTGTACGAAAGTTGTTATATCACTTATTCTACTTAAAATTTTTGGGTGAAATGTTAAATATTTAAAATCAATGCACACATAACTACATAAAAAGTAGATTTTATGAGATTCTCTTTCTCTCTATGGCGGCTGGGTTTTCAGACAATTTGCTCACTTCATATGTAAATATGGTTATAATATTTTTATATTAACTTTTTAAATTAGAGAATTTACTTACTTTATTGGCGAGGTTTATAGTTAAAGCATTTTCAAATATGAATTGTTAAAATTCAAAATGGTAACTTTTTTAGTTAAACACAATACAAAAAATAAATAAAAATAGGACTCTTTAGAAAAGAAAAGAGAGAGTGATGTAAATTTGCAATACTTAGTATAGATTTTATGTTTGCTAATATATTACTAGTATTTTTTTATTTATATAATTATTTGGTCCCTCAGCTTTACTAAAAGTATGCGTTTGGTCCGTCTTCATCAAAAAAATTTATTCTGATCACTCGATTTATATTTTTTTGTGAGATTCCCCCTTCAGCCCGTTACCGTTATAATTTTCATTTAATATTTTTGAAATACCCAAAATACCCTTATTGCCTTAATTTTCATGTGTCAATTATCCTATTTATTGGGGGTTAAATGAAAATTCTTTTTGCAAAAATGGTTGAAACCGAAGGATTTCCACCAGGAATCAGGAATCACACCCCTTATCTTTTCTCTCTCCTCAAAACTCTCAGGGGAGAAATTGTGCAAACTTACAGGGTTTGCTTGCGAAAATGGTGTTAGGATAGCGAAGAGCGTTTTGTACATTCATCCCTCAAGATCGAGACCCAGCTCCAAAGCAAGAACAAAGCACAAACACTACTAATTCCACCCCCAAATCCACTAATTTTCATGTGTAAATTATCCTATTTATTGGGGATTAAATGAAAATCCTTTTTGTAAAAATGGTTGAAACCGAAGGACTTCCACCAGGAATCAGGAATCAGGAATCACACCTCTTATCTTTTCTCTTTCCTCAAAACTCTCAGGGGATAAATTGTGCAAACTTATAGGGTTTGCTTGCGAAAATGGTGTTAGGATATCGAAGAGCGTTTTGTATATCCATCCCTCGAGATCGAGACCCAGCTCCGAAGCAATAACAGAGCACAAACACTACTAATTCCACCCCCAAATCCACTAATTCTGGCCTCCGTTGTCGTACCACGACTACTGTTCCGACGGGGTTAGTCCTGGAGTCTCCAAAGCTTCAATGCAAGACTAGAGATAGCCCGAGGCTTTTTCATCGCTCATCTTATCCATCTTCTCCACGGTCGCCTTCGACTTTCTCTTTCTTTAAATCCAGCCTGCGCATTTCCAAAGTTAGATTCTTAAAACTACAAAGTACAGTTTTATGATAGTGCTCGGTTCAATCCAATTCCGAAATCGGATGAAAATTTCGACGAAGATAATGTTAAATTTCAAGAATTTTTTGTTAATGGAGACAATAACAGTCTGATTGGTACGAATTATGGGAATGTTGAGGTGAGATAAAATTAGGGATGCTAACCCAAACTATGCTCAACAACGCTTACTATTTCTGTTATATCAAATTGAATTATCTTTATATCTCAAAACAGAGAGCTCCAGCTCCATGACAAATCTCTCTCTCTTTCTCTCTCACTCTCTCTCAAGAACAATTGTTTTCTTTGATGAACCCTAACAATGGTGGCCGAATCATTAACTGAATCTTTGATGGATGAGAGAGAAGATCTTATAGTTTTACCCACTGGTGGAAACCCAACTCTCAAAGTGCACATTTTCTCAAACCCACTCTCAACTGTCTTTCCTCAGAGCCCTATCCTTGTCCAGCCTCCTCTTTTAACCCCACCAACTTTTATCCCAAGGAAAACCAACTCAAATCTCTGTTTCAATGTCATAAAAAGCAAACAGACTGGTGGAAGGACTGGGTTTATCTTTTATAATCAGTATATCTTTAACTCAAGTCTTGGTAGCCGAGAACACTAAATTGGTTAACTACGAGCTCTCGCCCCAATAGCAACCCGAATCTCCCCTACCTCGCGAATGACTAAGGTGGATTGATTGCGTGTCAGAACAAGTCCTCAATTGGCTATCTATGAACACTTGATACCTCTCGGTCAAGCCATAGATAATTATTGTGTTATCCAAATTAATAGGACGGGCTCTCGCATCTTACCCTATAATTCTAGAAATCATCTAATGGGTAGCGAACCCATCGGAAGCATTAAGAGCACACAATAAATACCAAGAATATGGGTAATAGTGGGTAGAGAAACAATCTCTCTATTTTTCTACAAGGCATGCCGGTAGCCGGGACATCGAAAGTGGTTAAAAAACCCTAATTTTCTACCTCTCGGTGGAGGGATCGCTTCACAAAACAAGTACTCCCATGGCTATCGGTGTTTTCCAGGCACCAACTACTAATTTGTTCGGTCCGAAATGCAAGGTAGCTCTCGCGGATCCAAACATTTCTAAAATCATTTAATTAATGGCCAATTAATTAAAAACATTAAGCCCACAAATTAATAACCTAGCATGCTTGTGTACTAAATAAAGAGAGAGATTAAATTAAATCACTACAACGACATAGAAAAAATAATTGCTTTCCATAAATCATTAAGCACAAAGCCAATTTCACATTTTACAAAATCATTCAACCCAAGAAAATATCTAAAATATAAATCGGAAGAATTTAACCGACAAAGCCGCGAGCAATGCCGAGATCCGGGGTTGAAATCATTTGTAGAAGCTTCGTTGGCCCTTGATTTGAAGCTCCAAACCTTCAAAGTTGATCAAGCTTCAATGGTGAAGAGAGATTTTTGGAGGAGAAGGGTGTTGCCCCAAAGGGGCGTTTTTTGCCCCAACAGGGGACTTTTTTTAATTTGGGGCTGCTTGAAGATATTTAAATGAGGGCCAAAGAGTATTAAGGAAGCTTGTGGCAAAATGAAAATTAAATTAAAAAGCTTTAGGGGCTGAAAAGAGCAGAGGAAATTGCTGGGGGCGGAACTGGAACATGGCTGATCTGGGTGGAGTTCGTGGGCTGGAGTGTGTGAGGAAGTGGGCTGGATGGGGATGGCAGATGGGTTGGAGGATGGCTGGTGGGCGCCGGTCAGCTGGTGGGTAAATGGGTTGAGGTGTGAGGTGAAGTGGAGTGGAAGGGTTGCTGGTGGGCCGGATCAGCCAAGATCCACAAGGGAAGATCTCGCGGGTCATTACTGGGTATAGGGCAAGGAGGCGACTTGGCAGCACCAGAGGCTGCCACCGAATAAATGAAAACTATTGGTAATTGCTCCGGTGCCCATGCCTTCTTGAAGCTGTCTCCCGAAGTCCTTGTCCTCCCAGGCTTCTCATTTTCATCCTCCGTTAGCTCTGTTAGCCCACCGTTAGTTTATTTTGCCTTGGCTAACTTGACGGACTTTGACGGAATTATTTGCAGCTCAACCTTGAAGCCCAAAATTGCCTAAAACCTTGTGCTAAAATCCTTGAAAGCTCGTAAATACCTTGGAAACCTACAATGAAGCACAAATACACAAATAATAATATTTTCAAGAATATTTAACTCAAAAATAGCACAAAATAAAAGAAAATAAAGGGAAAAATTCATGAAAATCTTGAGCTCATCAGTATACTAATAAATTTGGAACCAATCAGATTTTTTGTTAATGGAAGCAATAACAGTCCGATTGGTTACGGTGCTGGACGTCAGAGGAAGTATGAAAAAAGAGAGAGATGGTGGTGGGTTTCAAAAATCAAAAGAGAAAAAGTCAAGCAATTCAATTTCTTTAATTTAATGAGGATAAGGGTATTTTGGATATTTTAAAAAAAATTAGACGAAAATTCTAATGGTAACGACGAAAGGGGAAATCTCTTAAGGAAATGCAAATCGAGGGACCAGATTGATTATTTTTATGAGGAGGACCAAATACATAATTTTGATAAAGTCGAGGGACCAAATAATTATATAATTCTATTCTTTTTCACTAGTATATTATTTTTTTTGGAAAAAAAATAAAAATAAAAAGAGAATAATGAAGACTAAAACAGTAATTAAAAAATTATTTAAAGAAAAATAGAAAAACACACAAAAATCACAAAGAAATATCTAAAACACAATAATAAGAAAACAAAGAGAGGAGAGAGAAAGTGAGCCTAGAGGAGCTCGGGTTCTCTCTCTCTCTCTCTCTCTCTCTCTCTCTCTCCATGTAGACGAAACCCTAATTTTTCTCTCTGTAATCTGCAACTCACCCCTTTCTCTAATTCTAGGGTTTCTCCATTTCAAATTTTCCCAGTATTTTTCTCTCAAATCTGAACCTCTCAACTATTTCTATACACACCAAAAATTAGGATATTTTTTCCCGAACAAAAAATCTGCAATCAGATCTATCCTTGTTCAATTTTGAAATTATATATAATACCGCACTCAAATACATCTAGATATATATGTACAGGGATCGAGGAGGAGGAGGATCGTCGGCGAAGACGGAGATGGTGGGGGGAGGGGGGGCGTTGGATCGGAAAAGAATAAACGATGCGTTGGATAAGCACTTAGAGAAGACTTCTCCTTCTACTTCTAGGGGTTTGAACAAGGACAAGGATAGGTTGTCTATACCTTCTACTTCTACATCTGCTGCTGGTGGTGCTAAATCGCAACCGCTGGACCATCGTGACAACCGCTCTTCTTCTACTCTCACCACCAAAAACAAAGGCTCCGATGGTTTGTTCTTTCTTTTTTTTTTAAAAAAAATTTCCTCTTTGTTTTTCGTGTACTATAAATGTTAGTTATGAGTTGTCATGTGTTGAAGTTTTTTTCTCTTGAAGTAGGATTTGGTTTTGTTATATTGCACTAGCATTCTAGTGTTTGTTGATGGATTTTTATTTTGTCCGAGTTTTATATAGCTCAAAACGATGTTTTCGTAAGAGAAATGCTATTTGCACCCAGCAAATTGCTGAGTACACCCCCCGAGTGTTCGGCACCCCTACCGAACACAAAAATGGTGTATTAGACAGCGTTCGGTAGGGGTGCTGAACACCCCGGGGGTGTACTCAGCAATTTGCTGGGTGCAAATAGCAATTCTCTTTTCGTAATTGTTCTCTATTTCCTTTGTCAGAGTTCATTAAAGTAATGCATTAAATTTATATATTATTTATAAACTAATATTTTGATGGTGGTTTTGAATAAGATATTATTTTATGATAATTGAAAATGCTTAAAAGTGAAACTCAGAATTTGAATTTCAGATATGAATACAGTAATCAGTTCTGAAAATGCCAGACAAACAGAGCCCATGTTTTTGGAAATGGGTCCTAGCCATTGATATTGAATATTTGATTATCAATTTGGTGTAGATGGATTTATTGTTTATCAAGTGTATTAGCTAAGAGGGCTGTGATTTTCCCCCCAATTTGGTTGTGGGAGTGTTGGTTTCTAGAAATGGACTGTATGCCTTTGGTGTTGTGGAAGTTTTATGATTGGTTGCACGGTGTAGTTTCCCGTAGGTGAAACTTGCTCTCTGTAAGGGCAATGCCAATGATGGATAAAAATATGATTGGTGAAATTATGTAGTTCATTCAGCTTAAAAGGCCCTGGTTTTTTTTTTCCTTCCCTGGACTGTTTCTGTAAATGAGTTATGTGGCCTTTGGTATCAAGAATTTTTATCAATTGAGTGGCGGGTGTAGTTTGATTCAGGTGGAACTGTCTCTCTATGGGAACAGGGACTATGATAGGATGGATGGAAGCATGGTTCTAGGAGATTATCAGTTGGGCACCGAGTGTAGGTTGACTCAGGTGAAGCTTGCTCTCCATGAGGACAGTGACTAGAATGGATGGAAGCATGTTTGGGACATCATCAATTGGGCGCCGAATGTAGTTTACCGCAGGTGAAACTTGCTCTCTGTGAGGTCACTGACGAGGGTGGATGGAAGAATCTTATGGGGAGATTATAAATCGAGTGCAGTTTGCCTGAGACGAAATTTGCTCTCTATGAGAGACACTGACTAGGATGGATAAACATGTTATCGAAGATGAAGTACTATTTGATTATTTGTGTATGTGCCTTGAGATTGAATTGCCATATTTCTAAGGTAAAATTCAGGACATAGAAGCTTTACGTGTGTTCCAGCAGAATGAAACTTAAGGGGTTGCCAATTTGGTCCCTTGCTCAGAATGACCGAAAAGTGCTAAGAGCATTGTTATGCTATAAGTTTTTATTGGAATCGTTAGTATGCTACTGCTAGTCCTTTTAATAGCTCACAACGTGTATACTTTACTTTTCCGTGGACAATGATACTTCTTTTGGCTCATCTGATAATTTGGAGTTGTGCAATGAACATTTGATTCTTGACTGTATCATCAGTTTGGCTCCTTGAAAAGATGAATTAGATGGTAGCTAGTGAACTGGGGGTGGTACACTGATAGGAGTGAGTGTAAAATAGGTTTATGGTCATAGTTAACTGATTTGTAAAATGATTGTTCATGTGCAGTACTGGATTTGTTGATATTTTGTGCATCCTATCTCGAGATACTAACGTTGCACGTAGTGCTACTTCTTTCAGGAAGTGTGGTCAAATGTTATTTTGCTGCATTCAGTTCTTGACTCTAGTGCTTGGCACTTCCCTTATTAACTTCTTTATTTAGAACTGTTACAGCTGGCCATGATTGAACTAATGTCTCTTTTTTATCATATGTCAATTAACAAAATCCTGTATGTGTCGTGATTTATTTATTCCCAAGGTGAGGCCTCATGATGTGATTTGACCTTGAATTAATCAATTGATTATTGTATGCAAGTTGTAAAAACAGTGCTTATATACCAATATGTTAAATAGCCGTAAATATGCTGTGCATGCTCATTTCATGAAGTTTGATATGTTGGTTTTTGCTATTACTGCAGAGGAATCTGAAACAGACAGTGAAGAATCTGATGTCAGTGGTTCTGACGGGGATGATACATCTTGGATTTCATGGTTCTGCAATTTGCGAGGAAATGAATTTTTCTGCGAGGTTGATGATGAGTACATCCAAGATGATTTTAATCTTTGTGGGTTAAGCAGTCAGGTTCCTTATTATGATTATGCACTTGATCTTATTCTGGATGTGGAGTCTTCTCATGGTAAGCTTCCTTAAGTCTAAGGTTACATGTTTTTGGGCTTTATCTCCTTGGAAAATGAGTTTGGATATATTTCTCTTTTGCAATTCTTAGTAGAAATTTGTAAATTAATTTCTGAAAATCATGTAACCATGCATCAAAGGGAGGAAAGTTGGAATCACTATGCCAAATATCTATATTGATAATCACACTGTTGCAGCTTAGGAGTAGGAAGACTTCTATTGTCAGGATGCACTAAATTTATTTATGAAAGCTACACATTTTTTTCTTCACTTGGGGTGTCTTCTTCTTCTTCATTTTATTTTATCATTATTATTTTTTTTATTTTTTGGGGGGTTTGTGGGGGTTGGAGTGTGGAACTGCTGCAAAGCCCTGAAGGAGGAAATCGCTCTGCAAGTATGCAATTAAAGAAATTATGAACCTGTCTTAATAAATATCGTGAAGCTTACTAATTTTTTGACTTAAAAAATTATCCGTATTACGTTAGACTCAAAATTATAGGTTTTATAGCAAATTAAATTTATCCTTAAAAAGTTCGACTTTAAAGTGTTAGACTGTTTGAGTGGGTATTTTGTGAAAAGTATTGTGGTCCATTGAACCTTGTCTGACAGGGTAACATTTCACTTTCAGCCTAGTAGGCTTGATATTAGCAGGTTTTTTTTTTGCTGCTTTGCAACCTTAAACATAAATGAGCCTCTTTCTTAGACATGCTGTGAGTTTGTCAATATTGTTAGAACTGCTTTAGCATATATAAGAAACAGATATGTAACCTATCTAACAATTATGAATATCAAATACATTGTTGACAAATTTTATTGTTTTGTTAATTACATGTACTCTCTCTCTCTCTCTCTCTCTCTCTCTCTCTCTAATTTAATTAGATTGCCATGTTTGTGTGATGTGCAGGAGATATGTTCACTGAAGAACAGAATGAATTGGTTGAATCAGCAGCGGAGATGTTATATGGTCTGATTCATGTGCGATACATATTGACCAGCAAAGGAATGGCTGCAATGGTATGATTTTAAGTTGGATATTTTCTTTTCTATTTTTATTGTTTTCTGTTTTTGGGCATCAATCTTTATTTTTTCTCTATTGCATAACGTCATAGTTATGTGATCTTATATGAAATTCTGCAGTTAGAGAAGTACAAAAACTACGATTTTGGAAGGTGCCCTAGAGTTTACTGCTGCGGACAGCCCTGCCTCCCCGTTGGCCAGTCCGACATTCCGCGGTCTAGTACGGTGAAGATCTACTGCCCCAAATGTGAAGATATCTACTACCCTCGATCCAAGTACCAAGGCAGTATCCTTTGTTTGGGTTGGTGCCACTGGCTGCTTGTTTATTTGTTGCTTTAGAATGGCTTTCTTATCTTCAGATTTTAATTTAATTTTTTTGGAAAGGTTTTTCTAAGTTTTATCATGTCCCCGTTTTTGAATTCAAAAGAAGTTTGATTGGAAATCTGTGTCCTCTATATCTCTGCGGTTTTGTGAATTGAGTATCACTACAGCATGTGGTCGTAGACTTCTTTCATAAGTAATAAGGTAACTTGAGTTTTTTTCATAAGTGGATATGTTTCTATGTATGTACCAACTCAACTCAACTCAACTCAATGCAGCCTTTGTCGTTATCCCTATTGCTTGAGGTAGGCTTGCATGAATCATTCACCATTGTGTTTTGTCTGGAGCAAGGTCATCATCACCTGACCCAGACACTCATGTCCTTGGTTATTATTGCCACTGTCCATTTTGGGTTTTGGTTTCCTCGCCTCGGTTACATTATTTGATATTGATGTCATCACGCTTGCTAAGTGGTGCAAGATAGAGAACTACATTATGTGTCCAAGCCATCTCAGAAAAATTCTTTCATTTTATCTCTTATTGGGTTACTTTCAGGGTTTCACAAATATGTTTATTTCAAATTATATCATTTTCAGTTTTACGGCACATCCATTATTGCAATCTTTTTATGACTACACTCATTTTATTAACGTGTTATTTCCAGACCGTATGAAGAAAATGTTTGTAATGAGCAATCTGTAAGTGTATTCTTTTGTAGGCCTATAAATTTGTTTGTAATTATGAGCGCATATATTTGTGCATTACATGTTTACCTGTACATTTTCTTTGTGCCTTGCGTTATTTAGTTTTTTCTGATATTCTCTAGTCTGCTTCCAGTATATATAGCTTAATTGAAGGTGACAAGTTTATTCCTTGACTTTGTCAAAGATATTGATGGTGCTTATTTTGGAACAACATTTCCTCATCTGTTCCTGATGACTTACGGTCACCTAAAGCCGCAAAAGGCGACACAGAGTTATGTCCCAAGAGTTTTTGGCTTCAAGCTTCACAAGCAGTGAAACGAGTCTCTCCCCAGATGAACTACTTTGAGTGCTTGCCCGGCTATCAATGGTGTCTATGATCTATCTCATCTCGGACAATGTACAAGTAGTTTTAACAAGTCAGGTTAAGAAGCGCTGTAGGTAAAAAAGTTGTGAAAACCAGTGTGTTGATGGAAAAATGATTCTCTGGCCTATTTGTCGAGCAAACTTGTCTTTTAAATTCACCAACGAATTTAACAGAAAGTTGTAAGGCTATTTTTTTGTTAAATTTTTTTTTTGTTCAGTTACCAGGGTTGAAAATTATATGAAATGATTCCCCTTGTAGTTCTTGTTAGTTATCTGTTCATGTTGATGTTCGGGTGTTAGCTGGTATATATACTGAGGCAGTTATTCAAATTTCAGTAGAGATGTCCGAAGAAGTGTTTTATGATGAAACTACTCCTTTAGTCAATAGCAGGAGGGGCTGCTTTCGCTTGTGCGTGTGTGTGTGTGTGTGCAAGTGTGTTATCAGTAGGATCATCATTTCATGGCAGAAGATATGTTACATTAAATTAGGGTTGGCCTTTTAGCTAGTCTATGGGCTACCTCTAACCATGGTCAATATGAAAATCCCAGAGTAGATGGTTAGTTTCATGGCAAGCATACCTGATTGAAGTTTTTCAAATTACGCCAGTTACTTGCTACTTGCAATGTTAGTTACTATTATCTGTATGAAGTACGTTCCTGTTGAAGTCCTACATCCACCACATACATAACAACAATTGATGCTTCAACATTGTATATACTCTCATCATATATGTATGCTTTAGTTGCACGTTTTAATTTTTCATACAAATCAGCAAAGTTAAATTTTGATATCACGTATACATATTTATCTTTTGGACTCTACTTTTATAGCATTGCAAGTGTACTACATTATAAAATACTAGTATGATAGTTGTTGAACAACACTAAATTTAGTAATTTTATTATAAAATTGTCACTTATTTCGATTTTCTAACACATTTTTTTGAGAAAAAAAATGCTCATGTTGGACCGGAGGTATTTATCACATAATAATAGTAGAAAATTGACCTAATTTTTTTTTAATTTGTTTGAGAAATAAAATTGCATTACTTGGTCATATTAGTAAAAAGAAGTATCCAGGGGGTTGTTTGTTAGTTAGACAAAGATAAATATTATTAATAATAAATGGGGATTAATAATATCACCATCTCCTAGTATTAATAATGACGAGATTAAACCCTTTATTCGGGTAGTGAGGATCAGCAATCTCGGACATTAAACCCTTTATTCGGGTAGTCGGGATCAACAATCTCGGACGCAAGATTTTACCAAACATTCTTCTTTAATGTTACTCTCTCCGTTTCACCAAAAATAGAATAGTGAACTCTTTGTCAGGAACGGAGAAAGTATTAAGCTTATTCAGTTATTTCTCTTAGGTGCCAAACCACTCATGATTTTAATTTGAATCTTTTCGTCTTTTCAAAGCTCTTTTCTCGTTGAAATCTAATCCGCAAAAGCCATAGAATTGCCATTACTAAGATTTAAATTGAGGTTTGAGACTCTCTAAATTTTTTTTTGCTTAAAAGCACTTGAACAATTTTCATTTTATGTCTAAAATAAGAAAGAAAAAAAAAATCATGATGTTAGTCGTTACATGTGATACAAAAGGGGTTTTAGGCAACACCACACACCCTAAACCTCTGTGTCCTAAACCGAGACTACTTTTCTTAAGTGGGGCAAAAAGCCATGGGAAGGAGAACGCCCGGCGCCGGAGCTAAACCACTGTCGTTAATTGATCGAGTCCTTCGTCTTCGGATTGAAGAGTACAGGAAAAACCACGCCGACACCGATTCCGACGTCGATGACCTCGTCGGATACCTCCGCACTGCTTTCCCGCAGTACACCCGCCACAACATTCACAAATTCACCAACGACGTTCGACTAGCCCTAGACCACATAACCGCCTCACCCGCCGCCAGGCAGAAATCGAGCATTAATGACCGGCCGTCCACCTCGACGGACAGCTTCCACACGCCTGTTCACAAGAGGAGGAAGAAAATCAGTAAGGGCAGAGAGAGGTTTCGAGGTATGGAAACTTCTGATTCGTCGGTTGAAATGGTGGACGGCGACGTGTCGACGTCGGACGATGCAATTTACGAAGAAAAATTAGAGCCCAAGTTTGATTTGACCAAGTCAATGCTTCTAAAGAGTTACACTGCGTTGAAGAATTCCTCAACAAAATCGAAACAATTGGAAGAAAAGAATGTTGAATTGGAGGTTGTTAATAACAATAAGGAATCTAAGAAAGTTGATTTTATACATGAGGGTTTGGGGGGGAATGTGGGGAAAGGGAAAAGTTTGAGCAATGTTGGTGATTGTGGAGGTGGGGAGGGGAGTGGGAAGGATGGACCGAGGTTTCGAGACATTGGTGGGATGAAAGGAGTGGTGGAAGAGCTAAAGATGGAAGTGATTGTGCCTTTGTACCATCCACAGTTGCCAAAGTGGCTCGGGGTTAGGCCCATGGCGGGGATTTTGTTGCACGGACCACCAGGGTGCGGCAAGACTAAGTTGGCACATGCCATTGCTAATGAGACCGGTGTTCCGTTTTATAAGATTTCGGCTACTGAGTTGGTGTCTGGTGTTTCAGGTAGTACTTGTTTCTTTCTGGATTCAAAGTTGTGTTTTACACAAGTTCTTCATTGATGGTTTTGAATATAATTTGGTGATTTACTCTGTCGTGATGAATTTATGTTTGCACAAATGTGCTCATTTTTCTCAAAATTGACATGTGTATCCTGTGTTGGCTAGCAATCTGTTTTCTATGGTACTGTGATTATCTTAATTATCGACTGAACCCTATTAAATCTTACTATAAATTACTTACAATGGCGAGTTGATTTTAAGATTGTTTACTTAGAAGTTAGAGCTAGCAAAGTGGTTATTGGGGGTGGCTTGTGGAAACCTTTGGTTGTACAACTTTCTCTCCTGAAACTTCTCAGAGGGCTTCGTGTTGTGGAATTTGTTGTTAGTAAGAAGTTCAGTAAGCAGTGGAGGAGGAAGAGTGTGAGGTTGAAGCTGTGGGTTTCTGTTACGTGGTGAAGTATAAAATATACTAGTATTATTTTGTAAAATATTTCTTTTTGCTGTAGATTCTTCTTTTTTGCATTTTCAGTTTTATATATATATATATATATATATATATATATATATATATATTCCTATTATTTAACTTTGTATTTAAACTAATATTCTGCTTTGCTGGTTGGTAGATGACTAGAGGTTAAGAATTTTTGACGGGAGAATGTGTGACTTTTGAATTGTGTTAGTTTCTTTAGAATCATTGTAACTTAGATATCTATGATTTCGTAGTAGTCAGTATTATATACACGCTAACTGGTGACTCTCAGTAATGGCCTCCTCGTCAGAGGAGATATGTTGGCGTCCAAATGGATTGCTTAGGAGTTAGGACTACTCGGGTAAATGTTCTACTTCTGCCAAATTTGGGTAGGCTATAATCTGCTACTGCCTCCATTGATACATCAAATTTTTCTGAACAATGACCACTGAAAATTCATTCGAATCATTCTTTTCTGTTTATTTCCAATGTCCACAATCCATGTCATGGCTTTAACTTAACATGTGCTGGCTTGAGTTTTAATGCTCTATGCAAAGCCAGAAACATTGTTGTTTTTATTTTTGAAGCTGCTGGAATGTCCATTGGTGCTCATGCATAAAGTTTGACGTTCTTCAAACTATTGTTACGTCTAGATTAACTAGATGATTGGTAGATCAGTAAGCTGTTGGATCTTCCATCAAATTATTTGTTTTGTTTTGTTTGTTTGTTTGTTTTGTGTGTGTGTAAATGTCTTATTATTGATCTTGCTTTGCGAGTATTTTCATTCCGTCTTGTTCCAAAATGTGTTTTTCTTTTTAAAAACTGACATTGGCAAGTTTGTGAACTTCATCTAAAAGAAAAGGTTAACGGTTCTCTTGTTGTTTTCCAAATTTATTCTTCATTTTATAAGAGTTGGGATTAGCTCCTTATAATGTTAAAATCTTTATTTAGGGACGGTCATTGTGGGATAGAGTTCATTGATCATCCTCACCATGGAAGCTTGTTCTTAACTTTATCATCTGCTGAAAAAATTTAGGTGCATCAGAAGAGAACATTCGGGAGCTATTCTCAAAAGCATACAGGACCGCACCTTCTATTGTGTTTATTGATGAGATTGATGCTATTGCTTCAAAAAGAGAAAATCTACAGAGGGAGATGGAGCGGCGCATTGTGACACAATTGATGACTTGTATGGATGAATCACATAGAATTGTACAACCAGCTGATGTAAATGCTAATTCAGAAAGTTCTGATACCAGACCTGGCTATGTTCTAGTAATTGGGGCTACCAATAGGCCGGATGCAGTTGATCCTGCATTAAGGAGGCCTGGGCGATTTGATCGCGAGATTGTTTTGGGTGTCCCCGATGAAAATGCAAGGGTTGAGATTCTTTCGGTGCTTACACACAAGCTTAAACTCGAAGGTACTTTTGATCTTGTTAAAATTGCAAGGTCTACACCAGGATTTGTTGGAGCTGACTTAGCAGCACTTGCTAACAAGGCCGGTAACCTTGCCATGAAGAGAATCATAGACCAAAGAAAGTTAGAGCTGTCCAGAGAACCTTTGGATGGGGATCACGCTGATGAGTGGTGGAAGAATCCATGGTCTCCTGAAGAGATGGAAAAACTTAGTATCACAATGGCTGATTTTGAGGTAATTTGGACAGAGAAGTTTCATTATTGGGAAGTAGTTGATGCGTGCTAATTTTTGCTGTCTTCTTTTATTTTGCATATGTGTTTAGCGACTGTTCTTACATGTTAAACTGTTTTTTTAGAGGAAAAATATAATTGTTTTGCTTTATATAGGGTTCTACTCCTGTAACATGAATGTGCCTGTATTTGATCTAAAATTAATAGGCTTGATGCTTTTGGAATTACGACAATCCATGGAGTACTAAAGGTTTGGGTTTATGGCGGAATGAAGTTTAATGGGGTACTATCTTGTCAAATTTGTGTTTGTTGTATCAGATTCTGAATACGCTGTTATTTATGAACATCTAAGTACAGATATGATGTTTAGCTTTTGTTTATTAACTTACGCAATACTACGGTATCAATAGCCTTGTATGTGTGTATCTGCAGGAAGCAGCTAAAATGGTTCAACCTTCTTCCAGAAGAGAAGGATTCTCTGCTATCCCCAATGTAAAGTGGGAGGATGTTGGTGGGCTTGATTTTTTGAGGCAGGAGTTTGACCGTTATGTTGTTAGGCGAATAAAATTTCCGGAGGATTATGAGGTAACTATATATTTAAATTTGTTGAGTAGCCAACTATTTAAAAGGTCAAGATTCAGACTTATGAAACAGTTGGATAATGGACAATGTGCTCTTCTAACCTGTAACCAAGCAGAATATCATTCTTGTTGCATTTAGAAAGGTCTACTTGTAGTCGTTGTTGACCCAACTGAAGTTTGTGTGCACATTTTAGGATATATAGTCTAGTAATAATCTTTTAAATACCCCACTTTGGATTTGCGGTAAATTACAGGACTCCAAACATGGCTGCGTATAGATACTGGATACACAGCCATGCGGGTATCCGTGGCTACTTTTGGTACATTCCCTTGGTTTATCTTACAATTATATTAAGAGAAATAAAATGGATACTTGATGGATATGGACATATAACCCTATTAATTTGGGTTAAATTTTGTTTGAATGAAAAACAGGCTTTTATTAATGAGGCAACATATAGAGGAAGTGGACACACAAAACAGTGGAAAGCAAAAACTGACTATCAAGACAACCCTAAAAGTCCAGAACAAAAACAGAAGTATGCCAATTACTAACACGATCTGAGTCATCTGACAAGGCAAGCCCTTTAAAAGCCCCAAGTATACACAACTTAACCATGTTATTTAGTGATCGAAAAAAAAGAAGCCATATCTCTCACTATTATAATCCTATCTGACACTTTTTGTCTGAAAATAGGAACTCCAGTTATCAAAATCAAACGCTCCAAAGGCTAACCTTATGTTGTGAAAACCTAATATAATCCAACCGGAATTTCTGAAACAAACCTGATATTGGAAATTGCAACGTAATTTAATGTACATAGCTGTAAGCCTGTAACTTTTTTCTAAAAACTCATAGAAATTTTTTTCTTATTTATTTACTTAATATTTTGGTATCATATCCTACTTTTCCGGAAATCACTGAATCTTTGTGTCCGAGCTATATATCTAATCTGTTTCAGCACTTTATAGGTAATTATATACAAAGTATACCACCTTAAAATTATGTACTCACTGGAGTTGACTTGCTCGCAATTTTTTGTCAAAGTTGCTTATCAAAAATTAAAAATGTATGTCAGCAACAAGCCTTTGGATATCCCTCACACCCCCCAACCAAAAAAAAAAAAAAAGAGAGAGAGAAAGAAAGAGAAACCCTTTGGTATCGTTAATGTTCTTGTCTGATGACAGTCGGTGCTAATTCAATTATTTGAATTCGGCTTTATAGTTGGCTTCTTGCTACTTCACTTCACTTCATTGTCTTTTTTCTATTTTTAAAGTTACCTTATTTCTTTCTCAGAAAGCGCTATGAGAAGGCTTTGGTCTTGGTCTATACTAAAAAATGTGTTCTGGGTTCTGAAGAGTCAATTCTTATTTCAGGAATTTGGAGTTGATCTAGAGACGGGTTTCTTGCTTTATGGGCCTCCGGGCTGTGGTAAAACCTTGATTGCCAAGGCTATTGCCAATGAAGCAGGAGCAAACTTTATTCACATTAAGGTTTGTTCCTCTCTATTTGTAGTTCCAATCTTTTGCTTCGACATCTTGAAAGTTTTCTTACAGTGAAGTTATCTCATGTTTTTTACTCAAGGGTCCTGAACTTCTAAATAAGTATGTTGGGGAAAGTGAGTTGGCTGTGCGGACAATATTCAGTCGGGCAAGGACATGTGCTCCGTGCATACTCTTCTTTGATGAGGTGCTTCTGGCTCTCACAATTTAATTTCATTACTCCTGTTCTTGTTGTTGCTATCACCTTTTCTTCTCTCCTGTAACCAATGTTCGAAAAATCGGCCTAGGCGCCCCCAAAACGCCGCGCCTAGGGCCAAATCGGGTAAAAAATCGCCAATGAAAAAAATCGCCGCCTAGCCGCCTAGCCAAATTGCATTTTTTTTTTTAATTATTTTTTTATTTTTTTTTTCAAAAAACAGCATCGTTTTGGTTTAAAAAAACAGGAAAATCTAAGTTAAGTAAGTTTGTTTTCCATACTTTATATGTTGTAGTATTGTTATTTTGTTTTAAAGTTTAAATTTTGAAGTTTGGAATGATACTATTGAATTTGGTTTTAATTTTTTACTATTAATCTTGTAATGTGATCATTATTTTAGTTTATTTTGTCATATTTAGTTATTTACTATTGTTGCAGCAGGTATTGATTATTGAATTAAATTTTAATTTTAACTTTTAATCTTGTAATGTGACCATTACTTTTAGTTTATTTGGTTATATTTAATTATTAATATTGTTGCAGCAAGTATGGTATAAACTTATAGTGTAATTATGCCTCAATTTCTAGACCCCGCCTAGGCCCCGACTAGGCCCCTAGGCGCTAGGCCCTGCCCTGGCGCCTAGCGCCCGCCTAGCGATTTTTAGAACATTGTCTGTAACTAGTACCCTCGCAATGTGTTTGAAGTTTGTTAGCTCTGTGTTACCTGTTTTTGTTTTTTAGCTTGCGTGCCTTCTGGGTTTTGTTTATTGTGGATAAAATATGTACTATCAGCCAGTAACATTGGCAGCCACATGTATCAAGTATCTGGTATTGTAAATTTATGAACTGAGTTGCTTCTGAAGAAGTGTGCATCTCAGTTCTGTTTATTTTGGTGGAAATATTTTTCTACAACTAATTGCACCAGCAGCCACGATGCTGACAATCATTTGGTCCTTTACTTGAAATTCAAATACGAGATTTGAACTTTTCCTTTGGGTGTTATGGACTCTTGAAAACCTTTCAAGGGCAAGTGATTAGTTGGCTACAAAAGGACAGGCTTGTCGCCTTAACCATAGGAGGAATATTCTCTTAACCTCTTGTTAGCCTGGTGTAATGCAGGTATAGGGAGGGAGGGAGGTAGTTGGAGAGAGTGAATATTAAGGAGGAGGGAGAGACTCTTTGCACTTGAAAGGAAATCCTTGGGTTTATATGGTAATGTCATTCGCCTCTAGAACGTTTTTGCTAAATTTGCTAGACTTGACTGGATAAAATTGTAGTTAGGATTCACGGAGTGGATTGGAGCAGACTAATTGAGTCCAACTAAATTGATTAGTTCATTGTCTGTGTAAGGCGATGCTGACATGAATCACCTTTTGACCTTGTGTATGGTCCAAACTCCAAAACAAGATCTTATGTTGTCCGTTTTATTTTTGTATTCCCCTAGCCTTCCAAACTCTTCCCCCTCTTCTGTTTTCCCCTCTCCAACACAAAATTTTCAAGTTTTAACAATGACAGGGGAGTTATGGACCATTCTCCGACTAAATTTTTTTTGCTAGGGGAGAGGATGATGGCGAGGGGAGAGGATGATGGCGATAGAAGGGAAGGTTCTCAAGGTGTAAGGCGATGCTGACAGTGACAGAGAGATTGTTGGCAAGACTGAATGGTTATGAAGACGGTGCATGACACAAAAAGTGAATGAGGAGCAGCCCTCTTCAGGGTTATATCGTCAAACTTAAACTTATGTGGGCTATGGGTTTATGGGACTAATTATCCTACACATGAATTACATTTGCATCGGGTGAGATTGGAACAAAAAACTTCTTGTCTTTCCTAATTCTGCTAAAGAAACATGCCCTAAATGTTTGGAAATTAGCTTGGAACTCCTGTTATGGAACATTTTATACAATAAGGTGTCCGATTTTTAAGATCAGGAAGTGGGGTTCAGATCCTAGGTAGCTGTATTCAGATTTGAAGAAGTCCTTTTTACTGAAACTAAGCCATCTAACTTGTAAAACTAGATTTGTCAAGGGTGACTTTTCAGGTATAGCTATGAAAAATGAAGATAAATTGGTAAATGTACAAGTACGCAATATGCATACATGTTCCAGGTATTCTCAAAGAGTAGAAGTGGGTGGATTCATGACGAGCTCTTAAAAGTGAGTCTTGGATAGCAGAGCCCATTCTTTTTGTGGTAGTTTGCATTGGCCTCTCATAGTTTGATTATTACCTGTCCTTGTGTTTCTGCTCAGAATTTTTTTATTTTTATTTCCTGATAAAGTTCACAGCAGAATTTGTGTTTAACCATGTATCAGTTTAGGAAATTCTAATGTATAAAGAGCAATACGATACTGCATGAAAACATCGTGCTATGTGTTTATTACTTTGCTGTGCAGTAAATTTTTCCTAGATAAGTACATAGAGTATTCACTCGGTTCTCAAGTGTTTCTAGAACAAAATAAGTGAAGTTACTGGCTTTGTATTTCCTTTTGTGGGTGTCTGCTTTCTTTTCCTTCGTGTCATTGTCTTAGTACCCATAACCTGAATGGCGGCTTAGTCAACGTGGACTGTGCTGTCAACAAATATAGTAGATTAGCCATGGTCAGTTGGTACACTTTTACTTGGTACATGCGTAATGTGGACTTCTTCAAAAAATCAGAATGATGGGGCTGTTATGTTATACCCTTATTATATAAAAAAAAAAATTATGTTGTTACCTTAGAATTTAGATGTCACTTCCACGTCAAACAGATTTCCTTCATTTTTTGGTTAATTTTAGGTTCCCCACTATTTTACTAAGTTTCTTAGGCGGCAATCATTTGGAGCCTTGTGCACTTAGATGTAATTTTGTTTTGGTTGATGGATTATTTTTCTTTTCTTATCTCTCCGTTCTTGGCTTGAACAACTTGTTTTCCCATCCAAGGGACTGTTAATCTTGTTTTCGAATGTTAAAAAATGACCTTAATTGAACTCAACATGATTCAAGGATTTCCATGGCCATGACTTTTCATAACGATGATCTTGAGAATGTATGTTGCTCTATATTGACAAGAGTATTTTATGATTATTTATATTGTCTTTGCCATTGCTGTTTCATTATCTTCAGGTGGATGCTTTGACAACAAAGCGTGGAAGGGAAGGGGGATGGGTTGTTGAGCGTCTTTTAAACCAGGTGTGATTATAAAAATATTTGCCTCTGATCGTGCCTATCAGCCAGAAATATATGCTTTATTATCTCTTTGACATTGCAGGCTCATTCTGCAGTTGTTGGGTTTGTTATTGGTTATAAATCTGAAAGGATGCAAATGTTTTTTATTATTGTAGCTGCTTATTGAGCTGGATGGTGCTGATCAGCGGCGAGGTGTTTATGTGATTGGTGCCACAAATAGGTGCAGTGCATTCTTCATTTTCTTTCTCTTATCTAAGATATCTGTTGATTGCAACGACAACTGTCATCTCTCTCATTATTCTTTCCAAGAATCTTGAAATAATCTCCAAATTTTAGCCTACTGAACCAACCCATATTGATTATGCATATTCATTGGTTTACTGTCCTTATTGTGATGAAGAATACCTCATATTTCCCAAATTCCCATGTAGTCTGAAAACTTAAAGGAGGGAATAGTCTTCTTATATCTTAGTTTGATTTATTTGTTAATAAGCATTCAAAACACTCCTCTGCTTTATTCCAATTCATTTTCTGAAGTTCGTTTGAATTGGAGAATTTTCCGCCTTTGAACAATTTTAATCTTGACCTTTTTAACACTTTACCGACACTAATTTGCAGGCCAGAGGTGATGGATCGGGCCGTCTTACGACCTGGTAGATTTGGCAAACTTTTATATGTGCCTTTGCCTAGTCCAGACGAGCGCGGCTTGATACTAAAAGCTCTTGCTAGGAGAAAGCCAATAGATGCCAATGTGGACTTGATTGCCATTGGGAGGAATGAGGCTTGCAGTAACCTAAGTGGAGCAGACCTTGCTGCATTGGTGTGTCCATATTTCTTTGCCGTATTTACTTTCCATATGTGATGCAAAGCCTCTTTGGATAGCTTTGTTTCCGGCTTCACCTAACTGAATAGTACCTTTTATTAATGCTTAGCTGAATGAAGCTGCCATGGCTGCTCTTGAAGAGAAACTGAAGTTAGTGCCGGTGTCGACTAGTTCAGATGGAATGCCATGGACTATTAAAGCAGTACATTTCGACCGGGCATTGGAGAAAATATCTCCATCAGTCTCAGACAAGGTATGAATTGAATGTCGTACCATATGCAAAATTCTGTGAATTCATTACTACTTTAAAAATTCCTAAATACTCCCAACATAGATAGCGAATTTGTTACAACTTACTTCCACTTCTTAGAACACAAAACTGAACCTAATGTTCTGAAAACAACTAGTTTATAGAAATTAGAAACCTAAAACAAGCCCGGTAGTTAGTGAGGAAAAAGGATTAATGTTACCAGAGTTAATCCTGGCTGAAGCAAGGAAATATATTAAAGAATGATGAATTTTATCATTAGATAGAAGGATGGATATAAAAGCAACATTCAGTTTCTTCATGCAGATAATATTATAAATTTATCGTCAATTGTGATTAGTGGTGACTCAGGGACGCTCCTAACCAGTTAAGTGATTTTGGTGGGAAAGTTCTACTGGAAAGGAAAGAGTGAATACAGAATACCAAATGCAAAAAAGAGAACATAAAGAAAAAGTGGCTCCATGTCCGGAATTAATTAACCTTATGGGGGTACTTCAAGTGTGGAAAAAATTAATATTCTGAAGTTTTTTGTACTGCCACAAATAGTCAGATATATACTCATGGGGTCCTATTCTGATGGATTACAGCAAAAAAATTACTACCACCTTTTGTCGGAGAGCTTTGGAGCGTCATGAGTGTAAAAGTTGGGCCAACAAGTGTCATTTTGACCGAGTATATGGAACCTATGGGGTGGATGTTGAGCTGCCAAGCAATCTGAAAGCTAGAAAAGCTGCTCGAAAGAGGCATAGAGGGGGCTAGTGTATCTGCCTTAGTTTTTTGTTTTTTTTCAATTCAGGTTGTTTTGTAAATTATTGTATGTAGAACAGACACCAGCATTTCCCTATCATGGGAGAAAAAGTTTTGCAGTGGTGGAGCAGAGTTTCCTTTCATCATTCCATTCATTGGTGCAGTTTCAGGTATAAAGGGCTTTGTGTAGTCGTTTTCTTCTGCTCTCTTTTTTGGAACTGAACTAGTCAGCAGTATGGCTAAAATTCAACTAGCCTAACGCTTCTTTTGGGAAGTGTTATTGGCATTTCATTTTTCTACCAAGAAACTCCATTACTGGACGATGAATGATCATGTACATGTGAGATGAAACTTTATGGAGTGTTTCGGTTGAAAAGTGGGGTTTTATTGGCAGTTTCTTGCAAAAAAAAAAAATTCCAATTTAAATTATTGAATGGAATGTTCAGTTTTTGAATGAGTAGAATCTTTCTTTTGTTAAAAGTTCTCATCTTCAATGCTAGAGCTGACCCTTAACTCTATGTATTGTGTGTGGGACAAGAAAGACTTCTTTTTCTTAGTTAACATTTCTTTTCATGTTGAGGGTTTTCTTGTTGAGGTCTTTTGTGTTCAAAGCTACACACAATACCTTGTTTATATCTTCCAAGACTTTTTCAAAGTACCCAAAATGGCTCTCCCTTTGGGAATTGAGCTCGAAAAGACCGACCTAAAGGTTAAAGAAGAAAAAGAAATTAGGGAAATTGGCCCCCCTATTGGTTAGTATAATAAAACTATGGAGTGAAAGTTGAATGCAAAAGTTAAGAGGCATCTTGGAGGCGCTTGCGAAAGGCAAAATGCTATATGTAATGGTTTTTCCTCTCTCGAGGCTTTTGTCAATATGAGTGTGGGTAAGGTCTATAAATATTTTCACTCTTGACTTTAGACAATTTAGAGTGTGAGTAATAAGTTATTTTCTCATCTAGATGTTTCTTGTGAATACGAGTTCGAGAAAGTTATAATATTCTTGTGTAAGTAATTTTCCCCACTTCAAGTTCTTGCGCATACGAGTTTGAGAAAGTCCTAAAATATATTCCTTTTTGTTATGTTTGAAATATCATATATATGATGGGGATATTACTTGTTCTCTCTCTATAACGTAAATAGAAATATGTTTAACGTGTGCTTTTTCACTGTCTCGAAGCTCATGCATGTAACATGTGCTATATACCCTCTCGAAGCTCATGACATATGAGTGAGAAAGATTTGGTGTTACCTCTGTCTTAAAATGAGTTTATTTTGTTCATTATCATGAATAAAAAGAATATTTATTTGAGACGGAGAGAGTAATAAATATATACTCTACTTTTGATTGTGTGAAGATTATATTGTGATTTGAATCATCAACACTAAAGTCGTGATGAGGTGCATTTTTTTATTTTTATTTTTACTTTTGGCTAAAGATGCTTTTTCTTTCTTTTTTGGAATTCTTCTTTAAAAAAAAAAAAAAAGGTTTTTCTTTCTATCTAAAATTAGGTTTACAGCTCTTTGTCATTGTAGATTCAATTTTCATTTAAATGAATAAGAGAATTGAAGGCATAATAGGCATTGCATTTTACAAGAACCTATAGAGTTTGAAACTATTAGTAACTTTTAGAAAAGAAACTTTTGGAATGAATTGAAAGAATATGGTAATGCTTCAAAGTCAAACTACTAATATGGTTGAAATATACTGGAAAAAAAAATTATGTCATATTTCGAATGAATATCTTTATATTTTCATCATTTTTAAGTTTAAATATCTTAATATATTCATATTTATAAACTTTCAAAGCTATTAATTTTATATTATTAACTATTTATCAAAAAATAATTATGCAAATGAAAGCATGATTAATCATATATATTTTCGTTTGTGTATTCAAAAAATATGAGCAACAACGAATAACGTATTATAGACTTCATAATTAATATTTTTCATATTAAATACTATCTTAATATATATATATATATATGTATGTATGTATATATATTTGGTAGACATCTTCTCTTCGTTGTAGCCATTTTTGAATGTCACTGGTTCAACGAGGAGTCATTAATGATAGATAGTGTATTAATTAGATGGAGAGGAAGAAGACTTTTCAATGCTCAAACCTTCCCCTTCCCTTATCATTGGCAATTAATTAATAATATAATATAATTAATGGTGAATATATATATTTTTTAATATTATTAAGTAGTACCAATGTACCATAAATTGAGGAATATTTGTTCAATTTTATTGATTCTTTTTTTTATATTAATACTACCTGGCTGGGCTGGAGACGGAGTAGTACTCTATACATTATATACTACTCTACTTATTTTACAAATCAAGAAAAATGCTTCCATCAATAATCACTTAAACTTTTCAAAATGATTATTTTCAACCAAAGGACCAAAAATTGTTTTTCAAACAGAAAATACACACTTTTTCAACACTTAAAATAACCTTCTTCCTCTCCTCTCTCCCTAAATAAATGTTCATTTTTAGTTTTTCGCTAAAATTAGAAAAGTTCATTTCAATAGCACATATACATTTAATGTTTTTAATGTTTACATATAATATTAAAAATTCATACTACGACACGACACGGTAAATGTTTAATAAATTAGAAATTAGATGTTGAAATATAAAATGGCTACCTACCTACCTATATATATATATATATATATATATATATATATTAGTATTTTTGTGAAATATTAAAATATGTATTACAATTTTTTCAGTTATCCCATCCATAGTGCATTTTTTTGAATTATAGTTTTAATGTCATAAATATTTCTTATGCAAAGATCTAATTATTATTGGTACATAAAATGTCTAAACTTTTAATTGCTATCTCGATCCAAATAATTATAAAAAATACGTAGTTAATTTTCAGATGCAATAATCTCATACTAATTAAAGAAAAGATCTTTTGTGAGATTTCTAATTAAATAACGAAGTTTTAAAATTCATTACAAATTAAACCATTTGGAACTTATAAACTTCCCTACATATGATACATCAATTTTAAGAATCATCTTAAATTTGGTTTGTAGTTGTTAGAACTCAATGACATGATAAGACAAATATGATGATAAATTCTAGATAGTGAAAGGTTACTATATGCCTGAGTTTCCTGAGAAACAAGTTATTGACTACTTTTTTGTTATACAACGCCAACAAAAAAATATTTATTTGAAATACAATAACAAAAAATTTATATCTTATGAATGAGTTGATAACTAATTTTCATCTCATACATGTAATCGAATTTGGACTCTTTGCTATCTGAGGTAAGATATTTAAGTATTATTGTTGTTGACAAATTAGTTGAATGTGGATTCCGGTCATTGGTAAGTTGCAAAAAACAAGTTTGCGAATCAATTCTTTAAAAAATATGACGTAATTTCTAATTATAATTATTCATTGGGTAATATCTGAAAAACCAACAATTTTCAAGTTTGAGGAAATTAAACATGCTAACTTGGAGATGTGAGAATTCATTTATCAAAATGGGCATAAAGTATTGCAAACATAGGTCAATTTTGTAAAATGATACATCAATTTTTAAAATCAATCAAGAAAATTTAAATACAATGCAATATTATTCCAAAATATCCTAAATTAAATGACAATCCGTGCAAAACTCAGGCTAAATTACTAGTTTGTTGTATGTCAAAGCAAGTGCAAAATAAAATAAAGTTATTTTACCTAATTGGACAATAAAAAAAAAGGAGTAATACTCTCTTACTCTTAAAAAAACAATTTTTTGTTTATAGTTTAAACATACATTTAAAAAAAAAAAGTACTCCGATTTAATAGAAATACAAACAAGTAAAATAATAAAAAAATTTAAATTATTAAATTACTAGATCTTTGTACCCATATTTATAACACAGTATCAATATAAGACCGGATTAATGTAAACTTGAAGTTTATGTATGCTCGAGATTTGTAGAGGATAAATTATTATACTTTTAATCAAAGTATCAAAAAAAATAAATAAAATTAGTAGGTCTCTTGTTTACGAATTATAATTCGTAAGACAGAGCCTTACATTCTCATAACTCAGCCCACCCAACACACACAATGAGTCAAGTAAAATAGATCCATTTTATAAACATACCCGTAAAACGATATTTTCTAAACCATTGCCAAAAAAGAATGTCTACCAATAATAACACCTCAAGGGGAAGGGGGAGAGAAAGAAAGAAAAAATTATTTTGGCGACAATTAATTAAAAATCAAAATATAATACTAGTAGTAAAAAAAAGGGAAAAGGAGTAGGGGCATTTTTGGTAAATAAATGGAAACACGTAAGCCCAAGTAGAAATGGGGGCTTGCGGCCGGTCGCCCTCTGGTTTTCAAAATTTGATCTCTCCGCTGACACCATAAACTCAACGTAGACTCCGCTCGCTCATCTTCCCCAACTCTCTCTCTCTCTCCCGCTCTCTCTCGTATATATACATACATACGACCTATATATATAGAGAGATAAACACTCCCAATCCCACAATCCAACCCCCCACTTCCATTTCTAGAGAGAGAAAACAACCACTTAGAGAGAGAGAAAGCAATCAATCAATCAGCCAAGCAAGCTTGTAATTTGGAATTTCGGGAATTCGAACAATTCAATCGAAGAGAAATAAGACCGCGTTTGGATTGGATTTAGGGTTACCGATGTTGTAATGCATCAAAAGAAATCCGAGGTTCAGATCGGAAAAGATAGCACCGGTGTCTCTTCCGATTTCAATCCCACTCCCCCTCTACTTTTCCCATCCATTTCCACTATTCACCACAAACCCCCTCAACTTTCTAACCCTTTCCACTCCACCCCTTCTACTTCTTCTTCCTCCCCAACAACCGATTCATCGCCACCAGTCGCCCCTCAAATTTTCATACCTCTGTCGCAGGATGACACCACCACTACCCCAATTGCATCCACGCCCAAAACTACCCCTCACAAGAGACCCCTTACTATGACCAACAACTCTTCTTCGAATTCCCTCTCGAAATCCCCCACTTTGTCCAATTCTCTCCACCAATACCATCATTACTACCACCCCCATCATCGCGCCGGCGGCGGGGTCGTTTCGGCGAAATCAATTAAATCATCAGCCGCCACTGCCACCGCGACCGCCTTTCAATTCCTTCGCCGCCTTCGCCGGCTGCGTACCCATCTCCGTTTTATCCTCCTTTTATCTCTCCCGTTTTTCTATTTTCTAGTTTCCCATCCCAGTCACTCTTTCTTCCTTGATTTCCTTTCAGCTTTTGCATTTTCAGCTGCTTTGTTATTTTCCCTTAATCTTGCCCTCCCAAGATTACCCTCTATTCGGCTCTTTTTTGCTCGATCTTTCCCAATTAAGCTCTCTTGTACATCCCACGTGTCCAGACAGCCCTTGCCGGTGTTTTGGTCAATTGGGTCAAGGCCGAAAGCCGAAAAGAGGGTGAATTCTGGGTGCTGGGTACAAGCTTATAGTAATGGGGATGTTTATGAAGGGGAATTTCATAAGGGCAAGTGTTCCGGTTCTGGGGTTTATTATTATTACATGAGTGGGAGGTACGAGGGCGATTGGGTCGATGGGAAGTACGATGGGTATGGGGTTGAAACATGGGCTAGGGGGAGCCGGTACCGGGGGCAGTATAGGCAAGGGCTAAGACATGGATTTGGTGTGTATAGGTTTTACACGGGGGATGTTTATGCTGGCGAATGGTCGAATGGACAGAGTCATGGATGTGGTGTTCATACTTGCGAGGACGGTAGCCGTTATGTTGGGGAATTCAAGTGGGGCGTTAAGCACGGGCTTGGACATTATCATTTTAGGTAATTCTTGGACACTGTCATTTTATCTCTACTTAAAAGGTTATATAACAGTTTGGTGGATTTGACAATTTTTTAGGCTCTTTTGGTTTGACCTTTTAATGCATTACTGTGTTATTTACATTTGGTAAGTGTTGATTTGAACTTAGTTGTAATGAATGCTTTGCTTGTGAGTGAATAAATTGTTACTTGTTTGTGATAGTTTCATGAAGTTTTGGATTGGATACGAGTAATTTAGTATGTATGTGTATCTTATACACCATTATACAGTTGGAAGTAGATTGATATGAATGCTGATTAGATAAGTTTGAGACTTTTACTTCTGGGCTAAATTGATGTAAGAGCAAGATTAATGAGGGTAACTATTGACTTTCTTAAACTCTTAGATGCTATTTTGCTTCGGCCTTTAATTCATATCTGCCGCCTATTTACTCGATAAGCATTGATTTGAACTTAGTTGTAATGAATGCTTTGCTTGTGTGAATAAATTGTTTACTTGTTTGTGATAGTTTCATTAAGTTTTGGATCGACACTAGTAATTTAGTATGTATGGCTATTTTATACTACGTTATACAGTTGTAAGTAGATTGATATGCATTGTGGATATTATTGTAAGATATATTCCAGTTTTGTGTACATTGTTTTTTCTGTTTTACGCCCCCTCCCGTCCGGCTTCTTAAGACGGATTATTAGTCAAAAAAGTATCTTTGATGGCTTGTAATTCAAGTGCTGTCAACATTTTAGGAATATGAACCTCAAGTAGTCTTCAGTGGAAAGCTTTTTCGTAGTGTTCATAGATGTAGTAAAGGTTTTGCTCTCAGCCACCTCATTTTGCCAATTGTTATACTACCATCGTCCAAGTGTCAATTTCTGAGTCATTATTTTGTTTCTTAAATAATGTTGACTCTTCTAAAGCCCCATTCTTTAGCTCTCATTCTAGTATTGAATATGTACTTTCTGTTGGTCCGGGTCACTTCTCTGTCAAAGGGGCACATTGGCAGAAACAATAATGAACATGATCTTTCTTTGACCTAGTATAGTTGTATGAATAGTTGGTTCATCAAGTCTTGTGGACTTTGTGAAGTGATTGATTTCCTTTTAAGAAATGATTACCAATAAGATGGAAACTCAAGGACACTTATAGAAAAGGAATATGTTATGTTATATCAATTCACCCAAGGGTTGATTAGAAGTTGGAAAATTTGTTCTTTCTGCAAGATTTTTGACAAGAAATCCTATCCCATTGGAACTTTGGAAGGCACACGAGTTCCATTTGAAACCCACTAACTAGAAATTAAAGTTTGTCATGGTCTCGGGGGTAGGTTGTTGAACGTACACACGTTCCATTGGGTGATCTATCTGTCTCTTCAGAACTCATGCCCAAATGGATGGGTTTTATTTTATGCTCTTTTTTGATAAACTTGGATGATTTGAAATATAAAAGTTTATTGAGCTGGGCACGTGCCCACAGATCCATGTTAAGATCACATGTCTGAAACAATTCTTAATGCTGATCTATGTGCTTCCCAAAATTATCCTTCTGCTTTATGCCCGAAAGAAGCCCTCAGCAATCACTCTCCCTCTCCCTCCATTCTTGATTCTCTATTTTAAGTACGTAATTCGGCGATCCATGGATCTACAATTACAGTTAACTAATTTTCCTAATGAACGGAGAGCATGAAAAACAAGGAAGAAGAGAAGGGGAAATTTATTTTCATTCCAGATTCCATAAGAAACAAATTGATTGCATTTGAGCAGAGGACGAATTGTAAAATACATGAGATTCGTGGTTCTATGTTGTACTGGTTATGCTTGAACTTGCCATTAGCATACTTCAGAGCTTTGTATTGGGCAATTGCTGCTTATAAAGTATATATTTTCAATTGAGTGCAGCTGAAAATAAAATTGGAATATTTCTTAAAGTGCAGCTATAAGTGTTAAGTTGCATGAGTCAGCTTAAGGTAGTATGTTTCTTTCTAATTCTTTTTGATAGTATGTCTCTATAATTTGTCAAATTTCTCTACATCTGTAGTGCCATTGTCTTAGACTCTCAAATACAATCTAAAGAATTAAAAGTGTTGGCATGTTAGTACATTGTATTGATGCATATTCTATGCCTTGATGCATGACCTCATTCAAATTCAAATTAATAAAAATAAAATAAAGTGAATAAAAGGGTGTTTATTGAATGTAAAATGTAGTTTATGTTATTGAGGTTTATTCTGCTTCTAGGATAGTCTTATTACATATATGAATTGGCCAACAATATTATATATCTAAACATTTTCTTAGGAGTGAAGATGCATGAAATGTTGAATATGGTATCTGTAAATTTGATGGCTACTTAGCATTTGATAATGTCACAGTACCATATTGGTGGTGGCTTTGGTGAATGCGTTTATTATTCATTGATGACCTAGGTGCTAATTTATACTTGTGTCCCTTTTCCTTTGTGTGTGTGTGTGTGTGGCTGCCTTTGTTAATCTGTAGATTTTCATTATAGTTTTGTGGTTGAGCCAAGTTTCATGTGCTTGTACAGGAGTTTGTTCTGTACAGTTGTCAGTATCTCCCATGCATGAATGAACCAGGGTCTATAGAGTAAATCCCGATATGTCATATGCTGGTCTTAACCTAAATAATAGTGTTAAATTAAATAGTCGCACTCAAAAGCGGTTTTTATCGCAAGCATGTGTTAAGGATAATAATTATAATAGATGATGTGTATAAAAATGTACTTTTTAAGGAATATGTATTTTATCTCATTGCTATGAACAACCATATGCACTAGATTGATTTTTTCTGACTTTGGAACTCATTCTTCATATTTAGGAATGGGGATACATATGCTGGAGAATATTTTGCAGACAAGATGCATGGCTTTGGCGTTTATAGCTTCGGAAATGGCCATAGGTACGAAGGAGCCTGGCATGAGGGGAGAAGGCAAGGGCTTGGAATGTACTCTTTCAGAAATGGGGAAACCCAATCTGGGCACTGGCAAAATGGGATACTCGACATCCCAAGCACCCAGAGCACCACATACCCTGTATCTCCTGTTGCTGTATACCATTCAAAAGTGCTTAATGCAGTCCAGGTACTCCTGTCTTGATTCTGGTTATCTATAAATGTTATCATATCAAACTTTCTGCATTCTTATTTACTAGTAATTGGAGTGACGCAATGCATGTGCTATTTGATTATAGAGGTAGAATAAAAAAAAAGTAAAGAAGACAAATATTACTGAAATGGAGTTTTGAAAAGGGGAACAGTTGGATGAAGATTTCTAGCACCAGTTGAGGGTTTGAAAATGTGAACTTGGCTGCTTAAAGGACAAACCAAACTGCTTGGAGTCGCGGGCATGTGGAGCGGCTGCAGTTTGACGGTTCTTCTATTTGAATCCATTTGTACTAATTTAGCCATCATTAGTAACTTGATGATCTAGAAACTATACTTAACAATGATCTAGAAGGTATTACTTTACAAAAAATTAGGTCTTCGGAAACTGAAAATTGAAAAATTATGACAGGACTTCAAAAGAGACCCTCCTCTACTAGTAATAGATGTTGCGCTACACTTTTAATGGCTTAGTCGTCTACAAACAACAGTCCCAAATGTTCATTAATTGTTATAGCTAGAATCCTCAATAGTCAATATTGGTCTTAATCATCTCTTGTGATGCCATTTCAAGTTCACTTACCCATATAATATTATTCTGTCCAAGTGGATAATTGGATATTCAAAATTTTGTGGTAGGATGTTGCTTCCTTGAAATAACCTATCTGTAGAAAAGATTTTATGTTGTCTTGGAGACCAGGAGTTTCAAATTCTTGTCCAATTTTATATCCGAAAGACTTACAGGTTTTTTATGTGACACACATTGACCTCTCCTGGTTGAAGTCTTTAGGTTGACATGCCATGTCGTTAGGAAAGCAATGGACTGGGGCTAACTAATCGGCAGTTGTAAAATCATGAAAAGAAAATGAGCACGAAGTAGATTCTAACCATATTCTAAATCTTATTTCCTATAGGTGTTACATTTTACCTGGTTGAAATTAGTACTAGTTTCACTGGTCAAAGTTATAGCAGAAGAAGTGAGCTATAATCTTTGTGGAAGTTCTTCAAGTTCTACCAAAGGATGGTGGCACGCTGAAGTGCAGATGTAGATGACAGCCTGAAGGCTTGGAGAGTCGACATACATATATTTTTGTGAAAAGTTTTGGCTAATGAAATTAAGGGCTGCCCTAGTGGATAACTCTCATCCTCGAGGCTCTGAAAAGGGAAATAAAATCAATATTTCATTCTAAAAGATACTGAAAGTGAGAGGCCAGGACCTTTATCTGACAAGTCAGTATTATGAGTCTCTTGAGCCCTTCCCACGTTTATGTTAATGTTGTTGGACAGTACTTGAAAAAGAATCTTTAATCAATTGAGGTCAAGGGGACATTACTCAATTTTTTTATTTTGTTGATAAATGAAGTTTTATTCATTAGAGACAGGGAAATGTCAAAGAAGGTGAAAGCTAGGGTTAGGCATTAACCTCAAGGTATTGGAGTGTAAGCTTTTTAGGTATTCATATTTTCTATGTAAAAGATTATCAATTGATATAGGAAGTATAAAAGGTTGTTTAGCACATGGCTTAATATCTGGTAACTTTTGAGGGGCTGATTAGCATTAGCTTACATTTCAATAGGGAACACATTCTCCCTCCATCCAAAAGAAATTCTCGAATTTCTATATTGGAAAGTCAACCGAGGACAACGTACATTTATTATGTTTTAGGTAATAAAATTTCATTCATTTTGAATTGAACTTTTATTTTGAATCAACTTCTAAAATAGTCTCAACTTCTAAAATAAATTTAACTTAAAAATCACACTCACCTGGGGTATTATTCCTTGTTCTATATTTTGGTGAGAAAGCTAATTTTGTGTATCCATTTCTCTTAAGATAACTGCCATATGTTACGGAAGAGTAACTAAACTGCTGCAAAACTTTCTCAGTTTGTCTACCTATCTTTTTTCTCTTACTTATTCTTCATGCCAATCAGAACATATCTTATGGTTTCGTTCTCATTCTCCCTTTCCTTTCCTTCGAGGAATCCTAGATCGAGACTGCCTTAATTTCAAATTTGAAGTATAATTCTGAGTGTGATGTTTGCTCTTCTACTTTTGTGGATTAATTGAAAGAGTGTCTGATGTGATCTTTCTGTTCTATCAGGAAGCTAGACGAGCAGCAGAGAAAGCTTATGATGTGGCCAAGGTTGATGAAAGAGTGAGCAGGGCAGTAGCAGCAGCTAACAGAGCAGCCAATGCAGCAAGAGTAGCAGCCGTGAAGGCCGTGCAAAAACAAATGCACCACCGGAGTAGCAGCGATGACATTCCATTGCCTGTAGTGCAAGACTTGCATCTATCAGCGCAGTTATCTGTCTAAACCTTGAACTTACCAGTAGAAGGATCGTGACAAGAAGATGATAATTCCTTGTGATTTTCTTCTTCATGCTCCTTATTGTTACATTATGCAAATTTTTCTTTCCTTGAGAGCTAGCAAGATGGGATGTCTTTGCGGAAACTGAAGTTTCTGACTGAGTTTTCCAAGCAGATTGGTGTTTTATGCTCCAATTCTGTGTTCGGGATAGAGAGTTGATGGGGGGATCAGCAGTCAGTCTTACAAGTTTACTCATCTTTTTTTTTTTGTAAAGTTAGGTAGGTAAGTGCTGGCGCCAATGGGAAGCCTAATCCCTGCCAGCCATGTATGTGTAGTAATCACTGGTAAGAACTCAACTGGCTCCTGTTGTAACCTCACCTGTTCAATGCTTATGTTATATGCGTGTGTGCACAGGCTCGTGTGCTGATGCAAGGTTGTAAAAATGAGAGCTAGATATCTTTTTCTCGTTTCTTTTTCCTTCCCTTTTTGGGTTCTCTTAATTATATTATAAGAGCTTAGTTATGTTCTCCCCTCTTTCTCAAATAGACTCCGGCTTAAACTTTTAATCCTCAAAAGTTTACTATTATTATGAAGTGTCAAGTGTGTTGGTTGAAGCGAGGCTAGAATGGTGAGACTCAAACTCTCCCCTCCTACATGTGAGATTAGGTGCCCCACATCATTTCTTGTACTAATTTTTAGTGCCCGAACAGACTCGGACTTGCTCCTGAAAAGTCAAAAACCTAGACTCTGAACAGTTTAAAAGCATCCGGAAATGAAATCCACGTCTCGAGAAAAAATTGAGCTGAGAATAGCTTCCTTCATTGACTCGAGCTTGCACATTTGCTCCTAGAAAAGGCATCAACCTAATAACTTAATTGTCAGATAGAGTTCTCAATAAAGACCAGGAGGCTGGAAATCTATCACTGTCCTTTGCAGTGGGAGACACCCTTGTTTGATCGTTAATATCACAAGCGCCTGCAAATTTGCCCAATCACTATGAACATCCATGACTGTAATACGAATCAATGCTGGATTTGGAAATTGAAGAACGAATAACAAGCTCATTTGAATCTGATTAGGTATGGAATAAAAGAATTGGGTGAATTAGGTCTAACCCCAACTTGAACATGCCATGAAACTTCTGGCTGTTGCATTCAAGATGACTCCGATGAACATAAACAAGGGGAACATATCTAGTGGTCTGTGTTTATTAAAAAATGGAGCAATAGCATACCTCAAGCTTTAGTAGCAAAAATAAGAGAGGGTTTCGATAGAAAAACCTGAATTTTCAAATGGAAATGCACTTTCCCTATCAGATTGTAAGAATAAATCACACCGAGTAAGAGTTTCTTCAACCCAGTTCCCAAGATCAATTTGGCAAGTTTCCAACAGATGAACCAGAATTCCTATTTCTACTCGAAAGTATGAACCATGTGTATCAGAAGTCACAATCTAGAGGTGTAGAACCAAACATCAAATTGGGGCGGATCGAATCTCAGAAGTCACACCAAGTAAGAGTTTCTCACAACCTTATTTATCACTCTTTCCTAATAGTAATTCAGGAGTTAGTTAGATACCTAACCTCTTATGCAATCCTAATTCACAACACAGTACTGCAGTGAATGTGAGACAATAATAATCATTCTTAGACAGACATACAACGCCTAGAATGATTGATATAGGAGTACAATTAAGTCAGCAGCTAGAACCAATTGAAGAATACACAAATGGTAGACCATCATCACATGGGAGAAACTCTAAGTTGCTTAAAAAAATGATATGGTTAACGACACGTGAAACCAATTACACACTTCAATTGATAAACCTGTCCTTGAAAAAGGAACCGGATAAACTAGGGACATACTCAGAATGCTGTACAACAATTGATTCAAGCATATAACTTGCGATGAAGTATAATGAAAATGATTGCAGATGGTAGCGTTAACTAAACAAATGTCACCAACTTCCAAAATCAAGTAGTGCTGAATCACACAGATAACAAATATATAGAAAATCTCGTAATTGCACAACTTTCATAAGATCCAAGTCTAAAGAAACACCTTGAACAATTGGTATTAACTAAACAAAAAGTTCCAAACATGGAATTAACAGCGATAGAACTAATCCACTTCAACTAGGCAATTTAACTCTCTGTCTGCTCCCTCAGCCTACGGATGGTACTCCTAACGGTAACAGCACTAGCGGTGCTGTCAAAAAGAAAGGCAGAACAGTGGAGCATTAGTACAATAACAAGAACAAACATAAAAAAATAAAACAAAAAAGTAAGATTTGGAAAATCAGATCATTACTTCAATGTATAAGCACCACCAGCTTTGACCTTGCCACAGTCCTTGCATCCCCAGATTCCCACAGCCTTCCTTTTTACTGCGTACTGTAATAGTGCAGCTTAAATTAAAAAATGCGAGCACACTAAATAAATCTAAAATTAAATAACTGAAGTAGAAAGAGATATGTACCTTCCCGCAGAACTCACAGAAGTATTTGCTGTGCTGACTTACTTCCATCTTCTTGATCTGCTTCCTCAGACTAGCTCCATAACGTGTACCTAAAATGTCACCCATGCAAATCAGAAACAAAGGCCAGAAAAAGCAAACATGCTTGGGTACATTCAAACTCACAAACAAACCACCCACTACTGCCCATAATACTAGAAAAAAGTTAAAAGGAGAAAAGACTATTAATCTGAGAAAATAGATTCCCCAACTACTATTTTGTCTTGAGCATAGGACTACTGATTTTCCTCCACTAAACAACTTTCATAATGGCAACCATATAAAATAGTGTTTTCCTTGGGATCAGAGTCATTTCCATGACCTTGAACCACTTTAGATAATAAAGGTATGTGGATGTGAATTATACATGGGCATCAGCTTTTTTATGTTCAAGGTGCCATCACCTTGCTCAGACTCTACTTCTTAACTTAAGATTTCAGTGATAACTTTAAAACAAAAAACGATAACAAAGAAAAATAACCAGTTAATAGAAAGGGAAACAAAATTGAACACGCTAAGCACATACCGTACTTCCCAACGATACCAGCCTTCTTGGTTCTTTTGGTCTGTGTGTCAAAAATCATTAATAAGCAACTGGATTAAAGGCCAAACACCCAAAGTGGCTATTACCAAATACAAAGAACCCAATGAGAAAGGATCCAAGGCAAGCTTTGATTAGATATGCAAAGTTTATCAAGTGAAAACAATAAGAAATTTCAAAATTCTAGGTCCACAATGCTTAAGCAATTATAAGACTGAGAAACTGAAAAGTCATGGACTTGACCCCAAAACAAAGTTCTACACCTCATGGAAAAGACAGTATGTTCAGTACTATTTATTCACCCCTCTACATTCCCGAGGCTGCTGAATCTCATAACTAGAATGAAGCAATAAGCCAAGCTATATACAAAACCATAAAAAAGTAGCATAAATCTCAAGCAGTCTACAGCCCTTAAAACAGATCAAATGAAGCTTAAACATCAAAAGCAATAACTTAACACATAAATCAACAATTTCTAATGGAAGTAACTTCCAAATTCTTTGGACAACAACCAACTAGGTCAATTTGATACAAAATCCAAATCACTTGATTATACTACAAGTCTATAACATTGTCTTTTAAGTGCCACAGCAACAATCACTTTTATGCCCTAGGCCAACGTAGTCAAGGAAAGCAAACTGAAGTAAACGATATGTAACCCCCCGATGTTCCACAATTTCCCTCTACAATACTCAAATTTGGGGATTCAACGCCTAAACCGTAAATTAGTCATGCAAGTTCAATTGCATAATGTTTACAAATGAAATCGGCTCAAAGAAACTTAAAATCTAGCTAAAGGATGAAAATTAGATCTACATCAATTCCAATTTTCTTCAAAAATAAGGATATAAGCAAAAATATGTTCTTTTGAGCAAGCAAAAATTAGATAGCTCCAACAAGAGTATGATTCTCAAAAATTAGAAAACTTCAACAAGAGTATGATTCAGAGATATAAACAAGATAGTGTAGAAAGAGAGTACCATTTTGGGAAGCTCCGGGATGTCAACTGAGACGGACGAACGGGGGTTTGAGAATGAAGAAGCAAAACCCTAGATCTCAGAGAGGTCCGGCTTATGAGCCGTTAAGAACTTTATATAATCCCCTCAAAAAGGATCGTTTGGGCTTGCCCTAAAGCCCATTCATAGTCTTCTTTTGGACCCAGCCCACTATCACTTATGTTTGTTTACTCCCTTTTTTTTTTTTTTTTTTTTTCATACAATTACAAGATGTTAACTATCTCCAGGGTCTCAATTTAGGGCAAACTCCACAATTCGTCCATGTATTTTTTTCATTTTTTTGTATTCGTCTCTCGTGAGCGCATCTGGTATCTGAACCCAATTTCTTTATGAATTTGGTCCTTCCATCCATTGTCGTTTATTTTTTTTTCGTTAAGTGAAATCATGTGCATGTCACGTGATTTGGCTCAGAGATAAAGTAGTCATTTCTTTGGAAAGTACAGGGACCAATTGTGTAAACCCAGGGTAAACATTCTAATTTTTCATTTCCCAAACTTCCTTCTCCCTCTCTTCTCCAACAATGGCGGCATCACCTACAGACACCAACTCCATCATGGATGAGAGAGAAGAGCTTATGGTGTCACCAAAAGGCGGGGACCCAATACTCAGAGTTGCCCATTTTCTCAAACCCTCTCTCACCTCCATTGATGAACCACCCTTTCATCCTCTTCCAAACTCCATCAATTGTTCCAAACCCAGCAAACATTCCTACAAAGCTTGAATCACCATTAATGACCCTAATGAGCAGAAGATTGACCTTGTTAATGGCGCAGGCACTCTCGTCACTTAGATCGACGGCAATAGCGATCTTGCGATGGGAATTGGTATTGAGTTTGAGAAATCAAAGGAAGAAGACTTGGCTCTAGCGGCGGCAACGAACGTAGGCACGAGTTAGACTACCATTGTCTGACTTCTCATGTTCCCAATGGCGAGATTGGCCTTCTTCTCCATTCATGTTTTCCAGCCTTGGAAATGCACAAATCTCGCTTGGGAATTGAGAAATCTGGACCAATTTAGTATTTTTCAGGCCAAGGAACTCAATACAATTCGCCATGGCTGACGGCGAAAGCAAGCCACCGGATGGTAAATTTCAAGATTAGATTTGAGATTGGAAAGAGGAAAGAGAGAGACTAAGAATTGACAACTTTACCCAAGGTAAAATAACGTGCGATGCACGTGATTAACACTTAACGGCTAAAAGTTAACGACATTGGACGGAAGGACCAATCATGCTCAATGTCTGTAGTACAAGGATGGTCTCAAAAAAAATTTGGTACAAGGATGAATACAAAAAAATGCAAAAAGTACAGGGACGAAATATGGAGTTTGCCCCTCAATTTAAGAACTAAATTTTTTATTGGGTTAATAATAACATTAGTCCCTTGACTATGGACTTTTTTACGATTAGTCCTTTAATTTTTTTTTAAATTTTAGTCTCTAGAGTACCAAGGATTTATCCGTTAAGTCAGTCATGTGCTCAACAAATGACTTTGGTTAAGGGCATTTATGGAATTTCATGTGCAAGACTTTAAAAAAAAGGAAAAATAAAAAGAGTAAAAAGTTCTTCGTCGTCAGAGAAGAAGAAGATGGCATCAGTGGTAGACAACAGCGGAGGTGGGGGAGTGGAGTGGCACTAGAGGCCTTCGAACCCTAAGAACCCAGTCGTATTCTTCAATGTAACCATAAGTTCTATTCCCGCTAGTAGAATCAAGATGGAGCTCTTCGTCGACATTACCCCTAAATCCGCCGAGAATTTTAGGTTTCCCCTTTGCCTCTCCTACTTGTTATGATTGTTTTGAAGATGCTAGTAATCACATAGCCTTTTCGGCGAACTACCTCAAACGCGGTGTATGCCGGAGTACCGCAAGTCGTATGAAGAAGTTCGTCTTTTTATAGTTTGGGAATTCTATCGTTTGGATGCGAGCGAAATTTCAAAATAAGGTTTCTTTCTTGGGTTTCAGTTTGAGTTTCACTTTTGGGTTTGTCACATTTGACAATTTGTTAATGTAGATATTTCGGCGAGACTTGTGGTTATGGTTCTCTCTCTAATATGCTTATCCTTTTAATAAGGCCAATTGCTTGTTGGGTTAGTCCAACTATGTGAATGCCTACCAACTGTTTGTGAAAATGGCAGCAGCAAGTGAAAATGACAGAGTAGCTTTTTCTTTATTGCTTAAAAATTATTCTTGAAACTTGGTTCGCCGGAGTCGCCTCACTTGCTGGTGGAGTTGTCGTCGGAGGAATGGCGACGGGAGGGATATATTGAGTAAGTTCAAGCCAATGAATCTCAATAATAGAAGAGTACGTGAAATTCCATCATTCGACGTCGTACAAAATGGTGGCCATCGAGATCCAGCGGCGTTCCCGTGAATTGGTGGCCATCAGAATAGAGGAGAGAGAGAGAGAGAGAGGAGTGTGAAGATAATTACCTTAATATCCTTTAACAAAAGTGATGGAATGCCTCTAACACCTTTAAATAATGACATGTGTTTCTTGTGAAATTCCAATAATGCCCAGAAAAGAGTCATGTGCCTTGCACATGATTAACTTAACAGATAAATCCTAACGACATCTACCAAAAGGACTAAGCGTGTCTAATTTTGGTACTCTAGGTACTGAAATTTGAAAAAAAATTCTTAAGGGACTAATCGTAAAAACGTCCATAGTCAAGGGACTAATGTTGTGATTAACCCTTTTTTTTATTTTTTGGTAGATTTAACAAATTAAAGCTTGGAAAAATTGCGGACCGGTACATTTTGTGGAATATTCAACCACTTAAGTCATTATATTTGTTTTCATTCGCTTAAATCTCTTTTAAGTGATTAATTGACTATTTGTTCCAAAACTGCCCTCATATCAACATATGACGCTTTTTAAGTGTATTTTGTGTATCGTCATGTGTGTTAAATGTGCATCATTAATGTATTTTTGTGATTTTATGTTAAGTAATGTGCGTCGTTTTGCCACGTCAAGTATAAAGCGTGCATCGTCAATGTAATTTGTGATTTTTGTATTAAAAAATGTGCATCGTCAATGTATTTTGTGATTTTGTGTTAAATAATGTGCATCGTTTGCTACGACAAGTATAAAGTGTGCATCGTGTGCATCATCAATGTAATTTGTGATTTTTGTTAAAAAAATGTGCATCGTTAATGGTTTTTTTTTTTTGTGTTAAGAAAAGTGCATCGTCAATCATAATTTTGCGCATCGTTAAGTATAACAGTACTATTTCAGTTTTTGTGGTAAGAAATTTGCATCGTCAAGTATGTTAGATTGCTCACTTGAACAAATTTGTTGAATGTTAATGTCGCCACTCTTCTAGAGATTATTTGGTGAAATGTGTTTCGTTCAATCTCATTCTTTATATATTATTCGTTTAATTGAAGTACGGATGTAGCATTCAAATAATGATGTTGACACTACTTTTTCTGAAATTAACCTACATTTCTCTTGAATATGTAGAATCATTGATCTTAGCCTAATGCATTCTCGACTCACCTCATAAATCGCTATAATTTTGGCATGGCTTGAAAAGGTAGCAGCTAATTTGCTTGGTGAAGCGCTAAGATTTAACTGTACCACCATTTGTAAATGTTTAAACAGCCTATCGACCTAAAGAGCCAGGCCCTAAGGGGCAATCCTGGGTCCAAGCCCAAATCACATGGGTCAAGGCCCACCATAGCGCGAGCAGACACACCTCACCGAGCATGTGACGCCCCGACCCAAATCTCTATATGAAATCCCAAGGTCAGGTCGCCAAAATAACAGAACGACACCCAAACAGGAAAAGCACGTGGCGTAACCACCCGTACTTACGACAAAACACAACTGACAAACCTGATTTAAAAAAAAAACGAGTGTTCGGTGAAACTACAGCCGGAACCCAACAACTAAAACCACAACATCGGCCACAACATGTCGGAATAATAAACATAAACCACGAGCTACTACTTGCTCGGGAAGGAAACCAAATTAACAATAAGGTTATACACAAGCGCGACATACATACGTCGGCTACCAAAAGAATATACAAAACAACATCGAAGAAGTACTACCCATAGTAAAGTTTACATAACTTCACAAATCGTTCGTCCTTACCAAAGAAAATAACTAGCTAGAAACAAGATTCTAGAGCTACCAAACACGGACGACCTGCAAGCTAACGTGAACCCTTTCCGGTCTCACCGTGAACTCCCTGGCTGGCTTGGATCTAAGGAAAAACATTTAAACAACAAATGGGGTGAGTCGAAACTCAATAAGTTACTAAATGCAACTATATGACATGGCATAATGCTCAAGTGTAAACATAACAAGGTAATAGCATTTATATACCACAACTGAACATATATCATCATCTTTGATATACAAATCACATAACTCACATAGCACCTTGATATTCACATAAGTGCTAATAAATAACCACATATTAAAGGATATCATTTCTCCATCTTCGCGTTGCTCCTGCAATACACGAAATCAACAAATAACTATATCTCAATACTCATATGTGTAGTATCAACGTCACCGGTATCACTCTTCGGTTATTGACATCCTCGGAATCACTCATCGGATTGTTGACATCCCCGGTATCACTCATCGGGTTGTTGACATCCCTGGAATCACTCATCGGGTTCCCGGAATCACTCTTCGGGTTACTAGCAAACCAAAGTCATGCGTATTGCTACAACAGTGGGGCTACTTCCCACCTGTGGCCAACAGGTGAGGGTGTGAACTCCAGTACGGCGACCCATAGCGATTCCAAACATTGATTTGTAAAGGCTATACGTCGTCCTACCTTGACTAAACAACAACAAGAATGCCAGCTGGACTCAATGCATTGCATAAGTTAGTATAATACTCAAATTTATGCAAATAACCATCAAGTTCAAAAGTAGTGAACTTGACAAATAACACGTAGATTATATTATTCTACAATGTAAGATCATCAAACATATTGTTCAAGAACTTTAAACCACAACTTTAGAGCTAATTTACAAGTCTCTAATTTATCAGTATCATTTACTCGGAGGACCAAAACTCATATCAAACGAACTCTAATTTTCGTAGTAATTTAACTTGTAATTCGGAGAATTATAATCTTTCAAAAAATCCACTTTTGGTGTCGTTCCTTAAAGTTCATAAAATTTGGTATAATTGCTATATGCAATTTTCACCATTTAAAGTCCCAAACTTGTTCACTAGTTCACTTCCTTGGTTGATATCCATCTCTACACATTTTAAACCATCTCAACCAAGTATTTCACATAATATCATGTTATTCACATCATCCTAACATTTAGACATGAATTCAACATCAACACAAGTCATGCATGTTCATAAATGTTCATACATCTAACAAATTCTAACATACATAGGGGATTTAGTAACTTACTTGAAATTGCACAATCAAAGCAACAAAATCACAATCAAAGCCTTGTAATGAAGTCTCCTAGTCCTTAGCAACACCTTGGTGGTCTTGCATGTGAGATCCAATGGTTGGATGAAGAAGAGTAGAACACACACACTAATCTCACACTCAATCTCCTACACTTAAGCTCTTCAAGCTTTCATGGAAGAAGAAATGGTGAATTGAAGTCTTTCATAGGCTTGGGAGTAACTTAATAGGCTGGTCAAAGGGTCAAACAAGGTACAACACAATCAGCCTAAGGGTCAAAAGAGTCAAAGTTACAAAGTTTGGAAGAGGCTTGTCTTGTACAGAATGGGCCTGATTTTCAGTCAACTTCAAAGACGTTCCTAGGATGTTCTACAAGTCTAAAAATTGCAAATAAGGTATGGTTGGAAATCTCTTTGAGTCTAGTTTACACAGAATCAAACGGTTTGTAAATCTGAGTTTTCTACACAAAGTTATGGCCAAATTACTACAAATGGTAAAATCTGTCCGCGCGCGGGCGCGCAACCTGGCTGAACTTTGGCCTATTTTCTAATTTTTGTCAAACTTCTGGTCGTGTGCGCGCTAAGGCGCGCCTGGGGTGCACTAGGGCGCGACCTGGGGTCCAAAAATGACTCAAAAGGGTTTCCAAAGTGTTCTTAAGTGATACCAGTATGAACCCAACCCAAAACCAAGTTCGAAACAACTTCGAAACTCAATATAAACATCACATAACGTAACCCTAAATGTAACACATCACGAACTCACATAACCACAAGGATTAATGTACACTTCAAGGCACACGAAAGACATGAAATCAATGTATAATCATGCAACATGCCTCCCCAATGAACCTACAAATATGTTAAATATGATAGCAATGTATTAAGATTAATCTAACACACAAAGGAAGGACCGAGGGTATTACAGAGCAGCCTTGGTAACCTATCAAAAGACATGTGAGCACGATCTGTCCTCGGGGGCCAGGGTGCAGCGAGCAGGCTAGGCCTCCCCATCCGTTCCCTGGGTACTTATGAGACGTGGCCATATGGCAGAACGCCGCTAGCTGGACGTGCCCGATGGTTACGCCCACCACGCCGGCATTTATGCCCACTATGCCAGCATTCATGCCCACTACCTGGCAGTTACGCCTGTTGCTATTCCCGTAATGATGAGCAGTTAACACTGACCCTATAAGAGCATTGGATCAACTCCAAGCAAAGGTACACATACTTCGACTAGCAAATACACTCTGTCAAACTGTGATTAGAACTGGTTACTTACTCTCACACCGGAGTGTCTTTGCGCGGCCAGCCTCTGCATTCACCTAGTGTCTTCATTTGTCTTAGCAGGCGGAGCAAAAGCCCAGATATCCAAACTCACTGACGATCCAGCCCACACGACTTTCTGTGTACCATCACGACCCTTGTAAGGACCAAATAAATACCTTGTATCTGCATCACAAATAAGTCATCTAGAATTATATTGATAAAATAAACATGTATTGATTGTTCCTCAATGATAATGAAGTACATGCTTAATTTCATTCTATTGTCTTCGAGCTAAATTTTAAGATATACTCCCTCCGTCCCAGATAAATGTTCCTACTTTCTATTTTGGAATGTCCCAACTAATGTTTCTAAAGACTTTTGATCTACCTATTCTTCCTAATATACCCTTAAAGTTTCTTTTAATATAACACATCCCAAAGAAACTCAATTATTTAGAATAGTTGAACTAAATTAATGTTTATGGGTATTATTGTCAGAACACATTTTACAGCACATTATTAATTATGTTTCTTAATTCCTGTTTTTCCACTAGGAACATTTATCCAGGACGGAGGGAGTATATTGTTAGTAGACTGACAGAGAACGCTATATGGTCTCGTATTATTAGCAAAGTACTATAGTGCACCAATTGCACTAAGATTTGGTACTTTGAAGCAAGAAGTTCTTCATTATCCTTTTGTGGTCGAAAAATGTCATTGTTAACGTCAAGTGATCAAACAACCATTAGGATACTCAATGGATGTGTTTTATCTATGTAGAAACATTTTTGGACCTTTTCTGTATGAGTTGATTGATGAATGAGAATACCTTCATTCAAATTCTCAATTCGCAAGCGAGGCAAAATATTATTTCCCTAAGTTCCTTCTTTAAACAAGGAACTCATATTATGAGTTCATTAGGACTCCCAATAATATTAAAATAATCAACATATACAACAATTATAACAAATCCCCAATCAATTTTTCTTATGAAATACATGGACAAATATAATCATTCTCGTATCCTTCTTTCACTAAATATTTAATAAGACGAGTATACCATATTCGTCCATATAATTTTGATACATACAAATTTTTTTTGTAATTAATTGAATAATTATTGGAAGTTTGAATGACATGCTTCAGGCATTTTGAATCCTTTAAGGATCTTCATATAAATATCATCATCAAGTATATCATATAAATAAGCAATGACAACATTCATTAAACGCATATCAAGTTTTTTTTATGTATTGTGAGGCTGATCAAAATGTAATTGCGTCCACCACCGGAGAATATATCGTTTCATAATTAATTCTATGTTTTTAAGGAAATCCTTATGGTATGGGTCGTACTTTATCTCTCGCGACATTACCCTCTTCATTTCAATTTCGCATAAAGACTTATTTGTACCCTTTTCAATCCTCGGATGTACGAGCTTTGAGTTCAAAAGCCTCACATTTTTCAAGTGAGTTCAATTATGTTTGAATCGTTTATTTTCATTTTGGCCCAATCATTCCTATATCAGACCTAGGTCTAAGATCCTTGTTATCTGTCATAACATTGAGCACTATGTTATATGCGAAAATGTTATCGACAATTATTTTTTCTTGATTCCACCTTTTTCCTAGTCACACAAATGATCGAGATCTCTTTATTTTCAACGATTTCAGGTACCTACCTCATCAAAATAACAGTTGAAATCTTCCACTATAAGCCTCATAAGGCTTCCTTAATAAGCTTTGCAAATTGTTTCCCCTATAATCTACGAGAAGCTTCCTCATTAAGCTTCGCTAACTTTCTCGTAAATCTCGTAAGTTTTCTTCACGTATAAGTTTCCACTTGTTGGGTTCTCGTCAAAAAAGATGGGCACAAAAAGTTTCACACCACCATCTACATTTTTTATAATAATGATAATTTTGATGTCTTTTAATTAAAAATATTATAAATAGAAAGAATATCGCGACGGTCACTATTTGAATATAAATTTTGTTGCAACAAATGATTTGAACATTTCATGGTTAGCTTGTTAGAGTAACCATTAGTTGTCAACTACTAGTTTATACAAAATTTTGTATTCATTAGTAATTTTTTGGGTTCTAACTCAAATACTCCCTCTGTTTCAACCAAAGAATTCATGTTTAAAAAATCTAATAATTAAGATATGTATAAATAATATTAAAATTAATTATAATTGTAAAAATATTTTAACATAATTAAAATGTTTATAACATATGTAAAGGGAGTAAAGTTGAAAATTTTATTAAAATTGTAGGCATAATTTTTTAAAGTAGACTCTTTGGGTTAAACATTCTAAAATAGTATAATGAACTCTTTACCTAGAACGAACGGAAAGAGTATATAATTTCCATCAAGAAAATAAATCAAAGTATATTGACCATACTTCCATACATATCAAGAAGGACGAGTGTAGAAATATTCCGTCTCCTGTATCTTTTCGAAACACATTTTTATTTTGTGTGGTAAATAGTAAAGTCGTTTAGTAGCCACTATCCAATCTAAGCCTCACGAAATGGAGACCCGATTCCAAAAATGGGGTTCTCTTTAACATAAATACTCCATTACAAAACAAACAACAAAACATCTGCTACTCCGAAAACCTATGATAAAACAACGAATTCCATTCCTCATGCTCGCGGATTTGTCAATTCAAGGAATTACAAATAATTATAATGACTATTTGCCTACTGAAGGCCAAGGCGGCAAATCGGATTGCTCTTAATGAGATTAAGGTCAACCTGCAAAACAAAGTCCCATAATGCATTTACAACTCAGGAGAATACTTTTATGAACATATCAATGCTTCGCAGCAGCCATGTGTGTGTGTGTGTGTGTGTTACCTTGTGCCCAAAGAGATCTCTGATGTTATCAATCCCATAAAGAATCATGGTAGGCCTGGTGCAAGAAAACAAAGGTGAAAATCTTGGGCTATACTTTAGAGTGATAAAATGACGATACAAGTCAAAAACAACGTCTTCAGTTCAGTGCCATATATGTCGAGCCCAACAGAGAACTTATATTAAAACTAATGCTTTTCTTTTTGATAAGTAAATATATATTAAAACTAATGCTTGGGACCAACCTTTCTAGGGAAAGGCCCCAGGCAATAACCCGAACATCTTCAGGGAGGCCCATAGGTAGCAGCATTTCGGGTCTGAACATGCCAGAATTGCCAATTTCCACCCATTTCTTAAACCCTTCATGATAACTGACAATGACAACATGTTCATATTAGACATTCCAAGACATGCTGTGATCCAATTGGATGAAAGTTATAAAATCTTACCCGAATATTTCCATGCTGGGTTCAGTGTATGGATTATATGCAGGCTTGAAACGCAACTTGGACATCCCTGGTAACAGTAGGTGTGAGAGCAGAAGATAATATACTCGCTTCATATCTCCCTCCAAATTCGCAAATATAAGAATTTACTCAACAAAGATTTTGCAAATTTTAGTCTCAGATTTCACATCCTCGTACATTTACAGAAGCAAAGACTCAATACATCGTTTTAAAAATGATATATATATATATATATATATATATATATGTATATATATGGTATATATATATATATATATATGAGTATTTTTTTTTTTAACCATCAATGGTTACTCTCATTATCAACCATTGGATCAAAAATCAAAGGTTGAAATTTAATTTATTAAATGACTCACCTACTTGCATTAATTGCATTTTCCAACTAACCATTAAATCTCAACCTTTGATTTTTGATCCAATGGTTGATAATGAGAGTAACCATTGATGGTTAAAAAAAAAGTAACCATTAAATACTCCCCATATATATATATATATATATATATATATATATATATGTATATACACACACAAGGAGAGAGAGAGAGAGAGAGAGAGAGAGAGAGAGAGAGTGCAAAGGTTCAGAAGATATTTCTTGTCTTACCTAGACGGGAGAAGAAGTCATACAGAACTCCCTGCAGGTCCCCAAGATTAAGCCCCCGATCACATATTAGGCCTGAAACCATAAATAGCAACTAAAACATACACATGGGACTTCGGAACTATTGATCATCTCCATGTAGTTTGAAAGTACTTTATGATTCGTAACACCACTTGCCAATAGAATCCATGCATATACATATGAGTGTCTGCGTGCGCACAAATATGCTCGAAGCATTTAAAAGCTCAACTCATAAGTCTGGAATAAGTAAAATGGATGAATCAGAATGTTCATGTGATAGTTGTTCAATTTCGGTCATGGCTCATATACTAACATTGGATTGCCATACAAGTATAATAAGTGCAATTAGCAAATTCGTCAAAAAGGAATATCTAGACTTGCCTTGTGGCGTGCAGCAGGCCTAGACTAATTTACTTCAGTAGGTTTACTCAAGTATTTAGAACAAGGGTTTCCAAGTAGATTGAAATGATCTTCATCAAGGGATATAGTCTATAAGCAAAATCAAGATAACTCAATAAGTCAGTGTCTAGGCAACATGTTCCATTAAACCACAAGGTATCGTCTCTCTCTGCAGTACCCCATCCCCATCTCATTTCTCGTCTTCTCATTCATCTAGCATCATTCTTCTGTTTACAGACTTTTATGACGATCTAAGTGGGCCCATTTTGGACTTTTGATTTGAAGCCCCAAAAATCAAACCACCATGGACTAAGAGATTCGTGTAAAATTGTGAGTTGTGACATAGTTCAAAATTGTTTGTAATGTAACCATGGAAGGGGAACACAGTTCTAGCTGAAGAACTTCAATTAGGTAACATCTGGAAATTGGAGGATGTCGACTATAGGCTCAATCTCAATGTATGGTCAGATTAGGGCTCATGGCAAACAAGCAACACACTTAAGGTGGCTTCCATCCCAAACCAAAGTTTATAGCAGACGTCTTTCTAATGGGAATGAATGTATAAGTAGTATATATAATACACAGGCACATTTATGGGTGTGTGTCTACATTCCAATGAGAGAGATGTGTGTGTGTGTGTGTATATATATATATATATATATATATATATATATATATATAGAGAGAGAGAGAGAGAGATAGAAAGAAACCTTCTATTTGATGAAACTCTGCAAGATGAGTGCGATCGACAGCTTCATTTCTGAAAACCCGATCGATAGAATAGTACCTCTTGGCTTCAAAAGGTTTCTGCAGAAAATAGCAAATGATTTATTCATATCCAGTACACCCTTATATCATGACATAAGTCCTCCCACAACGCTAATCAATCAAAGGATAAATACATGAACATAATCCAGAATTCCAGACAAACGAGATGTCTGTATATCATTATGTAACTTGAGTAAGAGCATTAAGTTTCTGGATCTACAAAGAACTAAATATATTAAAATACATTTAGAAACTTAAAACGGAATGAAAAATGTAACCTGTGCTAGTGCGTACAACATCCTTGAAGAAACAGCAGTGGTATGAGTTCGCAAAAGATTTTTGTCTGCTTCCTCCCTTTTCCAGTCATATCCATACCTACAAAAAGAGAATACATGAAAAATGCCGTTCTTTATTTCTTTTTCTTTTTTTTTTTTTTTGTGGGGGGAGTGGGAGTGGTAGGAGGTCCTCACACTTCTATGGTCCCAAAATAGTAAAATGTACAGACATATTAATCATGTGTTATATTGACACATACCCTCTGGACCCATAACCCCCTGACTCATGAACTTGCTTCACCCGCTCAACATAATCTTCAGGAAGTGTCTTCGTTGTGGAAGGTTCTATAGATGTCATTTGCATGTATCATCAGATAATCTCCAGAAGTCAATACAGATTCAACAGTTTTTTGTCAAACCAACCTTTCAAAAAGAATGTATCATGGGAATCACGAGCAGGGTGTTGTTGCGGCTGGAAAAGTGCATCAAAATTCCAGAAGCTGTAAAGAAAACAGATTAGCAATATGAATAGTTATTTGCTGCAATAACTTACGAGAACATTCATTAAACAAGAGGAAAGTATGGTTCAATCAGGACCAGACTGTAAAATAGTTGGAACATTCAACTCTAAAAGTAAGAAACAAATGTCCTATGGGTCCAGCATTGACTTCACAAAATAAGGCAATGCTGTCCTGGTCTAAAGCCAGCAGCCATTGGTGATAAGTGAGCAATCTGAACAACATATGAAAACCTACCTGCTTTCGACATAATTGTTTGTTGGCATCTCCTCAAATCTGCAATCAAGCAGACATTTACAAAAGTGAGCACGTTTAATAGGAAATACCCCAGTACAACAAATAATCCTTAACACACACACACATGCAGATAAAGTGATAAACAAACGAAATCGTACAATGATTAGACCATACCCCATTTGAAGAAAAATCATCTGCACTTGACGCCGCACCTGCAGATAAGGAATGTTCATTAGTTGACATCTATGAACAAAAGAAGAATAACAGGCCTTACTAACAGGTGCTTTTTTTTCTTTTACATTTTTCTTTTTCAATTTTGATGAGCTCATTACCTATGCAATTTTTTGTGGCTCTGCTGTTTTCTGATAATAGAGTATTGATTACAAGCGATGATATGCACAATCGACGCTTCTGACAATTGGGTTATGATATGAACAAGTAATTTGAATACATAATCAGTTACATATCTGTAGGCCCACCACTAACCTAAAATTTCTGATCTATTAGATGCAATAGAAAAGGTTAATGCATTGTGTGCCTGTAAACTTACTCTTTGATCCTGATATTTGGGACATTGTGCTTGAGAATCACTTCACTAGATTTATCTATTAGTGTCGAACGTGACACCTCAATGCATTTAAAACTAAAAGTTAAAAGCAGCCTTTAAATGTATTGCCCCAGGAATCCAATAGATGATTCTATTTGGCATCCTTAACAATACTTTTAGTTGAACTTTCACAGCTTTGGCAGACTAGAGTCATATGCTTAGATGAACATGAAACGAGATATCACTTTCTGGTTGATTGAAATTTCTGGAGTCCCTGACGTGGGCGGTGGTAAGAGTGGATATGCAGTTCTACCCAAAATCAAACCTATCCTACTAGTTTTAGGGAAGTAGATCTCGCATTATTTGCTGTCAATCTGCCATAGCTGATTCAACAACTCTCCCTATAGACAGCTAACGGAATATGTTCAAAAATGACTAGGTTCAGGTTACAGAAAACTAAATTGAATGGAAAAAAAAAAAAAGGAGATTATGAAAAGAAGAGCCGCATTCTTGCCTTGAGCAATGGGTGGAGATGACCACCTTCGATGGGTAAACCTTTAGCACTGAAATTGTACTCCTTAAATTCCAAGTCCTTCCAATCACGCCTAAAAAGTAAAAAAAAAAAAAAAGATACAAGACAATTTCAACAAGACACACGCATCAAGAATCAAGATTCTAATGAAAAGTATAATAAATGGTGAAATATGAAAAGAAAAGAAAAGACACGTGCTTTAACTTGTTTTTAAGTAGCCCCTATATTGTTCTTTTTCTTTTTTAAAATATCCACCATATGCTATCATTTAGCGGAGAAAAGTTATTAAGTTGTAGCAACCTTTCGAATAGTGTGATTTAAAGAGGTTGATTCCCCCCCCCCCAATTATATTACCTAATATACCCTTCACTTGAAACAGTATTTCTAAACTTAAAATTAACACAACTTATCTTCATTCTATATGTACTGGAAACCAATCAGGAACCAATCAACTTCCACGGGAAAGAGAAAAGAGGAATGGGATTGGTGGGTAAATACGGACCTAGATCTGGTCATTCCAACTCAAACCATTGTCATTGGCTGCCTCTGCACCATACCACCACCATCGCATGAAGAAGATTGGGTGGTTGGGTGGGTGGGTTAAGGGTGGTTTGAAACATTGTAAGTGTATTTTGGTCCATTTCTTCATTCTGTTACCTTCGTTTGTTTTTCACCATTAAATGGTAGCACATGGTTGCTATTTAAAAGAAAATGAACAATATATATATTGAGTTAGTGATCACTTGGTCATTAAGAAAATTTTATAAATATAAAGTAGCAAAATTTCTTATGCAGATTCAAAATAGAATATGTATGAATTACCCTACTAACCACCATTGGTCATTAATGATTGATCATATGATACAATCTTACAATGAATACATCAAACATCAGGGTTCCCTGTGCAACTTTTGTCATTAACCACTGATTACTCCTAGCCCCTTGCATATATGTAAGCTAATTTGACAAGAAATATGGGCTACCTTTGAAGATTCTCTCGGGTTAAATCAGTGGCAGGCTTTTTCCTTTTTGGTGCATACTTGGGACCTTTTTTCACTAGGTAACCTTTCCAAGTCCTGCATGGGGAAGCAGAGAGACACATGCAAAATAGAAAGAGAATATCAGCGACTTTAGCGTATAATGCAGGCATGGTATAAGAGAAACTGTGCATTGATAATTATTGTCTTCACAATAAGTAATGCTTCTCATGGCAATGAACTTTGAGCTTGCAACCAGCTAATAAAAGGTAACTTGATATAAGTAAATAAAGTAAATGAAAAAAGAATAAGATAATTACTGCTGTGAAATAAGCTTTCTTCGCTTGAGAGCATCAACATCCTCTGGGCTGATGGCCTGGGATCAAAATAATGCTTTAATATAGTAGCAAAACAAAACATTTCCACCATAGCATAACACTTCACATTAACTAACAAGTTCTGCAAGTTAAACAGCTTTTAAATGGTATGTTTTTTCATTGACACTCTGACATGTATTAGCTTATTTAGGTACTCAAAAGCTAGTTCCAAGTTCCTATTGATATAAAATTATATGGCGTACTCTCCATCTGCATACTTCACGACTGTAAGCCTATCACAAAGTTTTGGATGACCGATGTCCAGAGTAGAAATGGAAACTATATCCCTACTAGACTAGATTCTAAAATTTGGGAAGCTCTATAAGTGATGTGAATCACTTCTCTACAGGAGTCAACCTCCAATAAGAGAGTTGTGATCTCATTAGTACCAAAGAGGTTAGTAATCTTACATTCTTGACCTTAATGTGAGGTGCAGTGTACTAATTTATGCTGATATAAAATTAGAACAATAAAGATCAATTATTTAAATATCTTTAAAAAATTTAATATGAAAAGATAAATTTTCATCAATACTCTTTCAAAATTATCAGAAAACCTCTTTGAATAATACTTGTTCACCAACCAAAAAAGATTTAAATCATATTAAGAAATTGTTTTTAATTTTTACTCATCAGGAAAACTTATTTTTGATTGTAAAAGGCATTAACAATTATAGAAATCATAATTTATGTGATTTTAACTCATGAAAGTGATAGCACAGATATTTAGGGAAGCTGTCAGTCGGGAGGAAAACATTTAGGCTTTCGGCAACCAATTTTATTAGATAGCATTTGTTAAACAGAGGATTGTTGGATGTGCCAGTTATTTAAATCCCTGATTATGATACAACTCAAATGGACCTGGTAGGCACTTCCTAAGCATTTGTTTCTACACTGTGGAGGTGCCCGTTTCTTTTGGCACACTCTCTTTGGAGTGGTTGGGGAGGCCTGGGTTAGTCCTGCCTCTAATGCTTTATTTCTTTGGACGAAGGTTAAGAGGTTTTGTGGCAGTGTGAGGTTTTGCTACTCTTCAGTGCATTTGGACGGAGCATAACTCCAGAAACCAGGCCTTGTGGTTGACTCTGTTGTAGGATAGGGATGTTTTTCTGACATCTCGCTGGACGTCAACAAGGGGTGCTTTTTGTGGGGTTCTCTTCTTGGAGATTAGGCACGATTGGAATGCTTCACTTTTATAGTTTTTTGTGTATTTTTCTTTTCCTCTTCTTTTTTGCTTCCTTTCTGATGGACTTCTCGTCCGTCCTCTTGTACTTCCTTCTTTTTATTATATTCTGGTTAAAAAAATTGATCGCTTCTATATGAAACCAATCAGGTTTAATTTATGCCCACAATCAACCCAAGGTAAGTCTCCAGCAACCAGTATAACATGTCTTGTTGAGTTCTTTAAAACAAAAAATGTAACCGCTACAACAAATAATCACAACTGCTACAGCAGATAACAATGTGATTTGATAAACATACATTGACAATAAAAAAATCCAATACAATCACAAGAGGAACCATTGGCCTTTTATAAAAATTGGCCACATATGGTTTTGCTTCCTTATCGTAATCAACAATATTCTCAGTATCTAAAGCTCAGGCTAGTTGATATCACATGATTTCTAAGCTGACGAAAGAAGATAACTCTAAGAAAATCACGTACCTCCCCATCTTGAATCCTGATAAGCATAGCTTTGACTTTATCATCAACAAGTTGAACCTATTTGAAGTAAAATAATAGAAAATTTAAGAAATGACCAAAAAATGAGAAAAAAAAACCCAGCAATAATAACTTATAATGTCCACATACCCTTGCTTATGTAAATTGAATTGAACTTGAGTTGGTCAAAGAAAGTTGAAATAAGAGAAGAAAGGATTAAGAATCACATCTTTGCCCTTGCTTTTGCGACATTAAATTGAAAACAATTTGGCCAAAGAAAATTGAAAGAAGAGCAAAAATAGACCAGAAATGATATATTACTATGTAGTTGTAGCATGTTATCAAAAATTTTGGCAAACTAGCCCAAATTTACAGTTTGTCTTCTTAAATATGTTAGTTTAGCAACTAAAAATGAGACAATCATATAAACTACTACAAATATACAGCAGCCCTCCCCAGCCCATCAAAGTTCAACTTCGTACAACAGAAGGGAACATGTCGATAGTTGTAAGATATTCACTCCTGAATTTTTCTTTCCTAATCATTTCGGAGGTTGAGGGTTGCAGCGAGAAGGGAAAAGAACTCCCTTACAAGAAAAAGCCAAAGAGAAAGGGGTTAACAGAAATAACTATATGATTACTAAGTTACATGCATTATTGTTAGATACTTGAAATATTATGCTCCAGTTGACATCATGGAATAGGATAGAAATTTTCTACAAACCTGAGCCTTCCATTGGAAATTAACACCTTGACCTTACAGTTGCAACAATGGGGGTTTTTTTTTTTTTTTTTTTCGTTACAATAAGTTCAGGCTTTTCTTTTCAAGCAAGATAGTTCCACTCAATTCAGTATCACAAAGAGTGAAATCTGAAGATTATGAAATAGTTGCTACTCGAAGTATATTAATAATCTTTTACGCTATCCATCAGCATTACCTTCCTTGATACTTTTTGCTTATCCATCTCCACCCATTTATTCTTTATAGCTTGTTGGGTAGCTATTTTGAAAACATTCTTGCCCAACTTGTTCTGCATTCAGAAGACAAATTTCATCAGCACATATTTGAACAACCAATAGAAAACTAACAGTAGCACTACACAACCAGCAAAAGAAGACATCAAGCAATAGAAAAAAAATCAAAAAAATCAGGAACTGGACACCTACAGTAAAACATCATGGTTTAAGCGTCATAAGCCAAGTAAGTAGAATTCAAATGTTTCCATGGACAGTCATCCACGTTTAGAGCAAGAAGTTTATTAAACTACAAAAACTCAGACCTTTGATCATAAATCTCAAGATAAAAATACTACTTATGAAAGAAATGAATTAAAAAAGATGAATTTAGAATAGTGTGTGTGTTTAGAAGGAAAATATATACTACATGTATAACACCAGAGTGCCTAAACTGCTATTGCATCTTTAGGGGGGAAGGGGATGGTTCATAACCTCCAATTCTATTTTTGAGATACCCTCTGGTGGGATGGCCATGAATAGTTGAACCTCCGGGGATCCATTAGAAGCATATGTCTTTCCTTCCTCACTTAAGATCCATCTTTCTCGCTTAATGTCCTGTACAATCCGTACGAAAACTGTTCTTGTTACATAAGTGACAATGAATTTCAGTAAATATATAGCAGAAAAAATTAGAAAAGGTTATGCGGATGTTGCAAAAAGGCAATATGACTAATGCCCTGTTAATTTAGTGCTTGAAACAATGTTTTGTTTTTGTTCTCAGAAGTCTCAAAGATAATGTTTCTTAAGATAAATAGGACAATTAACATTATCAAAACAATTTTCCCAAATGGTTATCATAAAAAGGTAGAATGATAACCTTGCTTTGGAGAGAATAGAATGTGAAAAAGAACTCATGCAGTTGACCCAAGTAATAGGGACAAAGGCTGGTTCAGTTGAGTATTATTATACCGGGTAAGGCAGTTGAAAAGACGAGAAAAATACATAAATCATTTGAAGATACGATTTCCCATAAGCAATTAGTTGCAATTAGTTGAGTAGCCATTTGTAACTTAATACATTACCATCAATAATTTTAGACCTAAGCAAAAGAAATCATTACTGTGGCATAGAGAGAAGCACTTTTTCAATGGAAGCCACAGCAATAGGGTAATTTCTAAGTGATGAGAGCTTTTTTTTTAACAATTTGGGGTGAAATATCCTAAAAATGAACAACTGCAAATTATATTAGTAAAATTGCATACTCAGTGATACTCCCTTCATTCCCTGTGTTTTGAGCAAAGAGTCCATGTTTGAAAAGTCTAAAAATGAAGAATATATAAGTATACTCGTAACTGGTTACAATTACAAATATTTTTGAGCTTAAGCAAGATGCTTATATCATATTTGGAGGTTAAAGTTGAAACATTATGAGGATTGTAGGCATAATTTTTGAAAGTTGACTCTTTTAAGTGCGAAATTCAAAAATGGAAGTGGACTTTTTGCATGGAAAGGATGGAGTATTGATGCAACTAAAGGTAGACACTTTCTCCCTTCTGTAGTTCCGTTCAATGAGGCTTCTACCCAGCCTATAAACATTTTAATTTTCCAATATTCCAAAAATGAAACCACAAAATAGAGAATGAAAATAAAATATACTCCCTCATTCCACTCCAAGAATCCAACTTTCTACTTTTGGGAAGTTCTGCTCAAGAATTCCTATTTGGAATATTAAGCTAAGAAATGTTTAAGGAGTTCCAAAATTACCCTTATTCAATTAACTTAAAATTAGGAGAACTATTTAATCCTTAAAAATTAAGGTTAATTTATGGAAAACTATTTTAATCCTTAAGCTGCTTGACATTCAAGCATGAACTCTTTGAGTAGAATGGATGGAGTAGAACACTAAGAAATTATAACCTAAATTATGACAAGAGTAAAATTTCAAAACCATCATTACCCATCAGAATGTAATTCTGCACAGAGAAACTAATTAGAGTAAAAAGAAATATATGCATGTAAATAAGGTAAATAAAACAAAACATTGTTAACGGAAAACTTCAGTTTGAGTTTGCAAGCACCGTATGACCAACTTAGAGGTGAGCCTTAGAATCGGAAATGAGGAAATCCCGTTCAACAACTTAACAGGTTGTGAATAATCACGTCTGTGTAACCTACAACTTGGTCCAAATATATAAGTTGATATTCCCTACAAAGCTCATATCATTGCAACTATTATACAAGTAGAATAAATATATTCTGCTAGCCCAAAATTAGATAGAAACACGAATACTCCATTGAAAATAATAAGTATAGTTAAGTTCTATCATGACATCTCCAACACTCACCTTTAAAATATAAAATTTTCACAGCTTTCAGACATTCAATATTTCTTATATGTGACAGTTAATTTCCCAAAAATGGAATACTGGATTAAGATACATTTTTAAGTTCATAGTAGATCAAATATACTTCTGAAATGTTTGGAAGCAGATAATTCACACCTTCGAAATGAAATTCAGAAAAAAAGTTAGCTTAAATTTTGAAACTAAATGCGCTCAATCCAAATCCAAATCCAAATCAACACAACCTTAGCAATAAAAAAAAAATAATAATAACCTCAAGCTAAAGAGTTTTTTTTTTTTGATAAGTCACCTCAAGCTAAAGAGTCATTCCCTCTTTGACTACAAATTGGAGGATAATTCCAGGGAAACAAAACAGAAAATCGTTGAATTAATTGATAATTGTCTTCATCAATTCAAGTGGAATACAATCATGTCATATGTTTGCATCATTTTCCGGCATTTCCTGCTTCAGTTCTTATACAACAAACTTGTGTGTGTGTGTGTGTGTCTGTTTCTATGTATGTGTTACATAGCAAATGTGCACCTTGACTTGGACGAATTCGAAACCATTGAGACTTCTGAGGACGTTGACAATCTCATCGTGACTGAATCCTTGTTCGGTGGCAAACTGACCGGAATCTGATATCTGTTCGTTCTTCTCGAGGAATCCTAACACGGCCTCTTCCGCCATGTCTCTATCTCGCTTTCTCTCCTTCTACTAGGGTTTTGACCCCTGTCCGAACCAGCGGCTGCTCTGTACTCCGGCCTGCGGGTTTTTGGAGCGACGGGCTGTATTGAATGGGGTTAGGACTTGGGCGAAACAATAAGGCTCAGAGCATGCCAATGCAAATGCGAACGTGAAAAAATTGGATGTTACTTTGGATTTACACGGTTTAAAAAAAAAATTTTAATGCAATTACGAAGAAGGGACGTAAATATGATGTGTCAATTAAATTATTTTTTATTAGTTATTAGATAATTAATTTTTTGACTCCTAATGCATATTATGAAAAAAGATGTGAATAATTTATATCATCTTTCACAATGTGTATTGGGAGTTAAAAAATTAATTATCTAATAACCAATAGGAAACAATTTAGCTGACACATCATATTCTATAATTGCATTAAAGAATTTCTTTTTTTCAAAAAAAATACCTAAATCTTAGGTGGCACTTAATTTTTTTACATTTACATTTGCATTAGTGATGCTCTTAGAATTTAAGGCGTCAACTCAACAGTGAAGGGGTAACTGTCTAAAAAGTGGTATTAGACAACAGTAGCCTTTTGACCCGAACTTTTAATGTTTTATGACATTTGGCCAAAAAAAAATTTATTAACTTCCCAAATAGCCCCAAACTCTGACTACTGTAATCTTCTCTCTACGCCATCTCCCTTTCATCCTGCCATCCTCATCGCCTCCTCCCTCATAGCGCCCTCGTTCTACGTCACTGTCACAGCGCCCTCGTTCTCCTTGCCATCCTCACCGCCGCCGTCATCCTTTGTCTCAACCGCCCTCGTTCTACCCGTCGAGGTACTCGTGTCTCTCTCTTTCAATCTCTATTTGAATTGATTAATCGACTCATGAGCTGATTAATCGACCATTTAAATCAACCCATGAGTTGATTAATTGACACTGAGTCGATTGACGACTCATGAGTTGATTAATCGACCCAGGGTCGATTTAAGTCATTTTGATCGATTCAATGAGTTGTTTAATCGACTCTTGAGTCGATTAATCGACTCAGTAAGGGTATTTTGGAGTTTTCCGATGAAAAGTGGTCATAAAAGATATTTTTGAGTAAGTGAGGCTTTTATGAATTTGACAGTTTTGATTTGGTCATTTCTGTACAAACCCCCTATCTAAAATGCTACATAGGTTCCAAAAATATTCTCATTTCTAAAGTCAAATTTTTTATTAAATTATAATTTTATTTGTTTGATCTCTTTTAAATTACATTAAATTTACATCTCTTTTAGAATTTAGATTATTTTTTAGAAAACTAAAAAAAATGTAAAATTATTTTTTTGGACAAAGATCATAAAATAGGCTCACTTATTAGGTTCTAAGTGAGTAAGGTTAACTGTTCAATTTAGACCCTTTTCAGTCATGTTTTTTATGAGGTAAAGTCTTTGAGTGAGGGCTATTAACACATTCACTCTCCCTATATATACCTCTTTTCTTAATACATCAACCTTTTTCATTTCATACTAACATAATTACTTAATACACACCCCTTATATTTTTTATTTTACCCTTCTTAAATAATCCATTTTTTTCTCAATACACCCACAGGCTCCCATCTCTTTTAGACCTAACCCTAATCCCCCGGCAAAGAACTGCCAAACCCAAACCCATTCCCTCCACGGCAAAGAAGAAGAAAAAAGAAAGAGGAAGAGGAAGAAGAAAGAAGAAACAAATATGTCTTTTCCTCCCTCCCTCCTTCCCTTTCCTTTTTTTCCTCCTCTTTCCCTCCTTTCCTTATTTTTCTTCCCTCCATCACTCCCTTCGCAAACCCGGCCTCTTACACCCCAATTCAAACCACAACACGTAGCCTTAATTCGGGCATGACCCGACTTAACATAATCAAAATAACCACCTGATAAACAATATAACAACGGAAATAAAAGTATGGCGATAAGCCATCCAACCTCATAAACTGAAATATACAACTAAGTCTTCACAACTCAACCAACCGATATACAGACCAACATAGAAGGCATCCAGCCTTTGTATTCAATATAACAAAACAGTGTTTAAAACCTAGACATCATAACAACCACTGTCTAACATATACAAAATGAAGTCTACCCCAAAAGAAAACAACCTTCTAATCTCACAGCGAGCAGCCCAACCTCACGTACGTGAACCCTTCGCCTCGCTCCGATCTAAGGAAAACAATAATGAAAGGGTGAGTCACCTATGACCCAGTAAGATTCCACTAAACTTATGCATGTTATGCATGTATGCAACAGTAATAGATGCTAACACAAGCAGCATATAATCAGTATAAATTATAACAGATTAAGTCACAAGTAATCAGCATACTCAATAACCAACTAAATCTCATTACCAGCGTAAGAAGGATCACGATTGACAACTGTCCCATACCAGTTAGAAATAATGACCAACCTACAAAGTAATGAGCGAACAACAGTTCATATCACATATTTAACAGGTAAAGATCACATGTAATAAGATATAAGAGTCGAGGTACACCTCCGACTCACCGGCACCCCCTTATACACTATTCAGCTTTGAAGTTCATACCAAATCATGGTACCAATGTAATTCATATATCAAGTATTCCGCGGAACCAGTCATCATGCCCCAAGTCCCTACAACCTTGGCATCCATGTGACAACACCACTCGTGTCCAACATCTATGTGGTGTAAACCTACTTTGGCCAGAAATAGGGAGACATGCCGGATCAAGGTCGCCACAACCCGAATATCACTACACTCCGCCCTGTGACAATTAGTAGTCAACCAAAACCCCCTGAAAGTTAGTATTCGAATGTGCACATCCGGTTAGTCAAGTTCACGTTCACACTTTATTCCATTTTTGGTTACAAATTTAGCATTTTGGTTATCCTCCAAGGATCAATTCGAGTTCTATATTCATCAATCAACATAATGAACACTTTAACCATCTCAAATCATTCAATATCAAGTCACAAACCCTAAATCTCAGCCATGTCACATACTTTATTCAAGTCGATTTCTTGCCGGTTTCACCAATTTACGTATATGATCGAATTGCAACAATTTCAAGGTTCACATGAACATCAATACACTTATTTAACACCTACCCATACTCAAATCAGTCTAATAAACATCACACCATAGCTGGAAATTTACAATTTCAACATGGTAACACAACCACAATGATTATAGCCGAAATTAACCAAGTAAACACTAAACATGAACAAGTTAGTAGTCCCTTACCAAATCAAAGTGTAAACCCTTGTTTCTCCCCTGTATTTCAGTGGTTAAAATAGCCATAAACTCCCCTAAACAAGCTCCCTTGAGTTGCCTTGGTTGGAAGAACAAAACACTTGCAAGAACACACACAAACCCTAGGTCAAAAAGTGGAATTTTGTGAGGATTTTTGGAGAATTTGAGAGAGATTTTTTAGGGTTTTCTGAGTTTAGAGTGTTGAAGTATGATCTTTCAGACCTTAACCACATTTTTGAGTAGATAAGGAAGGCCAAGTATGAGGTGGAAATCAAGAAAAACCAAAAAAACACAAAATCTGTCAATACTGGCCGTACACGGCGAGCTGGGGCGCAGGTTTGCGCGCCTTGGCGCGCACTGTTCATCAGCACACGTAATTTTTTCGTTTTGCTCCGTTTTCTCGATTCGATCACTCGTACACCCCTAGGTATGATTGTACAACACTTATAACACATCAAAGGATGTCCCCAAGGGTTCGATATCAATCTTGGATCGATTTAAAGTCACGAGAAAGTTCACGAAACCGAACACAATTTCAACAACTTTTTCGTTTTGTAACTTCAAGTTAATACAACGTATACTACTTTTTCAAAGTCCGATTTAACAACACGAAACCTCTATAACATCATGTATATCTAGGTATAAAGTATCATGGTTCATCTCTTTCATTTCGGATCAATTTACGCTACGAAACAATGCAAGAAAATAATATACCGAAACATGAAATCACGAGTTTACGACTCATCCAATCAACACCATGAACCACGATAATCACATTAACAATGCATGCACATAATAATATGATCAACATGCTAATGAGATGTTCGGTTATTACACGGCCCGTCGACAAACCCACCGAAAATTTCTCGTTCAGCCATGGTTGGGCGAACGAGGAATTTTCAAATTTTTTTATAGGAAGATGGTGGGTTTGGCAGTGAGATCTCGGAGGGGAAAAAGGAGAGAAGAGGAAAGGGAAAGAAGGAAAAACAGTGGCGAGGAGAGAAGGAGAGGGTGACGGCCGGAGAGGGAGAGAAAAAAGAAAGGAAGAAATTAGGGTTTTGAAAGGGATAAAAGTATCATAGTATTTTTACAGAATGACATTTTTGTAAATAAAATTAGAGGGGTGTATTTAGAGAGAGTGGGGTGCTAATAGCCCCACTCAAAGTCTTTTTTTGGTAAAAAATGTTTAAAATAAGAAACTAACATTTGTGAGTTTAGAGTAATAGATACATGTGAAGTAACCAAAAAGTCATCAAATTAATGAATTCCTCTAAATTATTATTTATAAGGGAAGGGGTTTGTGTCATATCTAGGGATGGCAATTTCGAATCGAACCGTGGATATCCGAACTGAACTGAATCGAAGTTAACGGTTATTAACTGGTTTGACTGGATATGGGGTGGGTAATGGGGATAACCAAATTAAAAAATTGGGGAACGATTTGGTTTTGGTATAAGCAGTACCCGCCCCATTATTCGCCCAATTACCCGAACCACTTATTTAGTACTAATATAATTTTACCCATATTTTTATACAAGTATTTACCATATAACTTGTGGTATATATCAAGTAGAGCCTTATGACCCGACCAAACATCTTATATGGCCTTTGACCAGCAATTGTTTCAAACTTCCTAAAATACCCTTAAGGCCCTCAAAACTCACTAGCGTCTCTTCCTCTCACATTCATCGCCTCTGTCTCCTCCTCTCTTCAAACGTCTCTGACGCCCTCCCTCTCGTCTCAGCTTTTCCCTGAATGAGGGGGTCTATCTCAGATGTTGGAGAGAAGATGGTAGTCAAATTTTTCTTACATATTCGATGATAACGAAAGAGAAAGGATCCTACTTTGTTTATGCAAAAAACCGCCGAAATTACATTTCTATTGATCATCGAACAAAGAATCTTCATATCGTTCTCTAAATATGGAAGAAGGAAGAACTGATTCTAGCATGCCCGGGAGGCACTAAACTAGATGTTGGGCACTAATCTAATATTAAGTTGGTACTGAGTTTTTATTTAATAGCAGCTATAAGAGAAGAGTTAGAATAGAAGCTGGATGGGATGCAGAACAGATTTTCTTATTCATTCGTTGATCTGATCTTATATGATTTTGATTGACTGATTTTGACTAGTCGATCCATATTCCATTTTAAAAGGAGAGATCTTGAGCAGGCTTCAAAGGAGAAGAAGGGAGCTAAGCCATGAACTTTAAAGACCGGCAATATAAGACGTACTATTAAAGAGAGGTCTTACCGTATCAGTACTAGAATAATCAGTAGGGAGAACAGTTCGTAGGCTCCTGTAAGTCTTCTCTACCGACTTATTATTAGCCCTGTCTATGAGTTGAGAGCTCGTCTGTCTCCCTTTCCATTTATGTGGAGGTCAATCAATTCTCTTTCGATCTTCGTTAGCGAGGTAATTCATTCGCTCGACTAAAGTCAGAGGGCAAATCTCTTCGTCTTGCTTTTCATATATATGGGAGTCAATCAATTCTTTTTCGATCTCAGTCTATTAGGTAAAATCGATGCGTCTCACTGATCGATATATATCCGACATCAACTTCATAGTTATGGCCTTCCCGAATTCGATTAGATCTTCTACCTGATTGAAAGAATGAGTCAACCAGACCCAGTTCGATTGAATGGTCTAATGGCTCGCTACCAGCCTTAGCTTTTCACCCATGAGAGAACGACTCAGTGAGTCGTTTGAACGGCCTTTAAGTTGTTTAAACGACTCAGTGAGTCGTTCATCAAACGACCTTTTGAGTTGTTTAAACGACCATGTGAGTCGTTCAAATAATAAGGGTATTTTTGGGTTTTCAAGTAAAAAAAAGACTATATAAGTTGTTTTGGAATAAGTTAGGTCATATAAGATGTTCGGAGGTTTGACTAGGCTATTTGTGAAGAAACCCCATATAACTTAGGTATATATATATTAGATTTAAAACACTGAATTTCAAATATCTTTCTCAATTATGTGAATCTGCCGCTCAATGCGTTCACTCCTTTTCATCGCTTAATTATTTAATATTTAGTGAATTTGTAACGTGCACAACTACTTAACTTGACTTTTTAGCTTTTACAAATATGATTATGAAATAGTTTTAAGTATAATTATTATCTTTTATCAAGTCTTATGAGCTTGATTAAATAGTATGTTATTTAAAAATTCTTTTTGAGTATTTTTTCTAATCATTAAATTATTTTAAGCTAAATTGTTAGTTTGACAAATTACCCGTGGATATTTCCCGATTAACCGTTACCCGTAGAGAATGGATATGGGGGGGACAAATTGATTACCCGGTGGGGCATAAAATTGAATTGTGGAATGAGGGTGGTATTATGCATAACCGCCCCCAAACCGCCCCATTGCAATCCCTAGACTCATATCATATGCAAAAACTATACGATTGAAAATAGATTCTTGTTTTTTTTCTAACCTAAAGGTCCATTCTTCCCCGCATGCAACTTTATCACATACCGGCTTCGGCACTTCCTCGGCCAATAACATTAACAGGTACTCTCTCTCTCTCTCGATCTCATTTAATGAATCTAGGAGAAATGTGGAGGTTTGGTTTTAATTTGCTTGAATTTGTAACATAGAAGACCATATATTTAGATGATTTGCCTGATTGTAAGTAGTGTTCATACTACATCAACTGGGTTCCTCTACATACGACTTAGCATTATTAGGATTTAGTTAGTTACATACTCTATTGTCGAAGAAATCAGCAAGGTTCATTGGAAAACTCCAAGCGAAGTCTATACCTACTTCAAGTAAAGTAACAAGCCTATTGATAAAAGAGGAACCAACTTCTTTAATTGGAACTCAGACAGATAAGACATCGCTTCAAGATTTTCCTTGGCCTTATTTTGTACGTTGATTTTGACTTGGGGTAAGTTGCCTGAGTGAAGCTTCACATGGGCCGTTGAACAATTACCACTTTTAGCTAAAAATATACTCTAGTAAAATTTACAATCTTCCTTCATCGACAACATCTCAGGTTTCTTCTATCCTATCCTTGGCGTAAATATAATTATAAGACACTGAACTTCTAACAAAAACCACTATACTGAAGGAAATGCAAGAATTTCTATTTCAAGAATCAATCAAATAGGGTTTTCTGTCAGAAACCAAGAGCTGGAATCTCTTCATCTGATTCCCAACTTGGTCCCAATTCAATTCCTGCATTTACTTCAATGTTTCTCCCTGTATATAGATACAAATCTGTAATCACTTATTTGAATAGATTGCTGAGTCCTCCTGTAAACAAGTATAAATCCATCACACCTAAAGACAGTTTTGTAACTGTACACAGTCCGAAACAGCATGCAAGATCATAAGTGGAACGGCTTTGTATACACATCAAACGGCTCAATTGCAGTTAACTGTGGCTCCTGTGAACACATTAAACACCGTAGAAAATCATAAGAGAAATGCATCCGCTTGTAAAATAGAACTATCACATGACTCCTTGTATGTATTCATCAATTTCTGTATTAGGACGCGACGACGAACATAGCTGTGAGAGGATACCTGTCTAAGTCCACCACCAACACTGCCTCCAGTCAGTAGCATGCCAATAAGTGAAGTCACGACATCACCACCACCACCACCAGTACTACCACTCCTCGCACCTCGAATGGCGGAACGCATGGAGGCTAGAACACTCCCATAGGTGGAAGCATTTCCATGCTCGATTGCTTGAATGAAACAGAAAGTCATTGCACCTGTTGAAGTGATTTTTGACAGAGCCTGTTCCCATAAAATAAGGAGAAAAAAATCATTATAAAGTGTTTTATTTCTGTCCAGTTAAGTTTTGCTGGAGACTGGAACTCATAAATTACTGATCCAGTTTTTAGGGACTAACTGATGTATCAGCAGATGTTTGATCATCGTCACACCCACTGAAGGAGATGACTTCACCACCATTAGAGCCTTTCCAAACACCTGATCGAGGACGATGGTCCTCCCATACATATTGCCCACTCCTATCCCAAAGAAAAGAGCGCAAACAATGATAAAACGTTAATGCAAAGACATCTGAAACCTTTCATAGAAAGTGTGAAATACATGTAAAGATTCAAAAATACATTAAAGTTACTAAGTGACTTCATCTACGATTAATGGAGTTTGCCAGAGATTACCAAGTTATGTGCACTTCATGTAATGATAAATCTTTTTCAAAATATTAGAATTTTCATTTAATCATCATGTAGAAGGCGTAAAAGACAAACTGGCTGCATTATCATTAAGCGAATGTTTAACTTTGTAGTGACTGCTGAGACTCGTATGCAGAGCTACAGAATTATCTATGGTGGTGGATCCAGGAATTACTGCTTTAGGGTTTTGGAGGGGGTGACAGTAGATAGGTAAATAAAATATTGAAAAAAAAAACATAAAAACTTGAGCTAATCTTTGTGAGAATTTAAGTAAATATATAGTCTTTTACGAAGTTCAAAGTCATATTTTGATAAAATTATAACAATTTGTTTGATATAGAAAAAATTAAGGGTAAGGATATACAATAAAACCGAGAAGAAGAAAACAATTACTCCCTCCGAGGGTTCCGTCTTTAGTTTTAAAGATTAAGGAAGTTGCCTTCCAGGCGATTTTAGTGATACAAGTACATAAATGCCTTTAGTGTCCACCTAATAGTGTTGAAAATGCTTGGGACATGATAGATAGCAAAGGTGAATTTAATAACTTCATAGGAAAATGGACACGCATTTTGGGAAAAGATTTTCAAACAGGGACACTCATTTTGGGGCGGAGGGAGTAGATAAAAGGACACCCTCAAGATTCCCCCATCATCTGTCCAACAATCTCTGAAGTCATATGTTCAATTCCTACCCCCCACCCAACCCCCAAAAAAAAAAAAAAAAAACCATCTAACAATATAATAAACTACAAAGATAATATTAAACTTCAAACTACAACATATCATGGACCTACCTGCTCATTCTGCAAAGGAACGGCAGATCTAGCACAGTACCACTATGGCAAGCATCTATAATTGCATGAAGTTTAACCCCAAGTGGAAGAGGTCTGACAATAGTTGCATTGATTTCATCATCAACAATCATTCCTTGTGTTTCAAAGTCCAATGGACATAAAGTTTCATCATATCCATCAACCTCATCACCATTATAATTCCTTTGCCGTGAACCATGACCAGAATAGTGAAACAGAAGTGAGTCTCCCGGTTGACAGCCTTGGACAAGCCAAAATAAAGCCATCCGCATGTTCTGCTTAGTTGGAGTTCTGTAGGGGTCTGTTTCTTCTTCTGTAGTTTATTACATAAACATGATCAGCACTAGCATGTTCAGGTATGCAAAGAGAGGAAAAGAAAAAAAAAAACCAAAACAAAATGAACAAAACAAACACTACATGAATCATTCAAGAATCTTATGAAGCAGTGAGTCTCCACACGTCATTGTTTCAATCTGGAACCTACACCCTTTGGACAAATTGGGACACTTGTCAAACACACTGATGCCTCATATTATAATTTTCTTTTTAAAAGTCCAGTTACTGGGACTCGTCTGTATACATTAAGGGTTTGAAATGCAAATTTATTTTTAGGAACCATGGAAAACTAATGATAAGGCGATTCCCTAAGTGCGAGAAACAAAAAAATGATAAACTTTGTCCTTGGCATCAGATTCAAAAGGTCAAGGAGTCCAAAACAATTGTCGCAAAGAATTACTGGTTGTCAAAAACCCATATACTAAAAGTTGATTGGAGCATGGAACAACTGTATTGGAAGAAGAACATGTTGATGGAGTGCCTTTGCTGCCAGGAATGTCAAAAGAGTAGGTGAAATAATTATAAAACTAAAGAAAACCCCAGCACTTGTAACATTCCAGGCTTATACATATATTAAGCCATCTTCGTGGCAATCAAAGGGAACTCCACTTAGTTCAACATCTAGTCTGCTTGAAATTGATAAAAGGAGCTCTAGAAAACTTATGCCAGTTCTCTATTTTTCACGTTAACTCAGAAAAAATGAGAGCTTTAATTGCCTTCTTACTCTCTGGTTGAAAACAAAGCAAATTAACAGGATGAAATTCTTCATGATGACTTGGTATCATCTATGAACTACTACCCACCAGGCAGAAACCAATTAAACCCTACTGCAGCAACCATGCAAACTAATTGCATATTTCTTTGGCCTACATTAAATGAAAAGTCAATAGTATAAACATAACCACGTGACAAACTACTGCAACATGTTTATTGCTTTTTCACTTCCAGAGGTAGTTAATCAAATTAATAATATCTTCTGAGCCAAAATCGTATCGTTATTTGAAACCCTTAGAAGCTGTTACCAGTAAGCTACAACTTAATGCCATAAGAAAACAAGCTTTTCTTGAGAACATTGGAAGTTCGGTATAACATCAAAATAGAGCAACATCAGTAAATCAGAATAAAAAACAAAATTTGACGGACAAAACTCTCCTATAATAGTCATTAATAAATATAGCCACATTAGTAAGTTCGAAGAAAATTAAGAGTGGCAGTAAAACATCAACATACAGCCACATTATTAAGTAGATGAAAAAACAAATTTTATAGAAAAAATTATCCTATAACAGTAAACACTATATACTATCTTTTCGATGCAACAGCTTCAATTTTAACACTCCGATGATACAACATTCTGAGAGTAAATAAGTTTTAAGTTTCTAGAAGTTTTCTTAATTGCAGCTAAGCTTACAGTTTACACTTCTCCTTCCAAAACCAAATTCAAAGAATCCCAACGAGTACGCATCCACATTGCCATACAAACTAACTATTACTCAATTTACAACCTTTCACAATTTTATATCAAACACATGACAAGATTATTGCGAGGTAAATACTAAACATTAAAACATTCACAACAAGGCTACAAAATCCTTTTCATAAGGGAGTTCCTGGCCATATAAAAACCACCCTATGTTTCATACTTTGCCAGCCCAAATTCATAAAATAACAATGACAAAGTCAAGGCACACTTTATGTATACATTTTTAGAAGCTTTTTGCATTGGAATTCATCCTGACAGCAATGGAAAGAATAATAGTGGTGAAATAAATGGAAATTTCTTAAATAAGGTTTGCTTAACAGTGTGGCCTGTTGGCACGTAGTAACTTTTGCATAACTATATTTGTGAAATTGAAAAGATTTTGTATTGGAAACCGTAAAAATTACATAACAATGTGCTTCATTTGGTAAGCAATAATCGTGATTCCTTATTTTTACTACAATGGAATGAAATTTGTTCAAAAAGAACATTTAAGAGAATTGCTATTTGAACCCATCAAATTGCTGAGTACACCCCCGGGTGTTCGGCACCCCTACCGAACACAAAAATATGCATTAGGTGGTGTTCGGTAGGGGTGCCGAACACCCATTTTGTACTCAGCAAATTGTTGGGTGCAAATAGCAATTCTCAACATTTAATGATTTCTATGTGAGAAAAAAAAAACGAACTCTTCAATTTTAACACACACTAATTAGCATATAAAAGGGGGTAATAATATTAATACCTGTGAGCATAAGGATGGAGGCTTCTGGGAAATGAAACTTGTTCATCAACATATATTTCATACATTTAGCGTCATTCAAGCAACCCTTGAGCTCGTGCCTCGAGTTCCTGTACGATATCCCCACGATCACGGCTTTCTTTCTCCCGTGCGCCGACGGCGGTGGACCGGGCGGCGCGTGGTTGTAAGGCGAGGGGGGACCCGGCGGCGGATGGGGAGATGGAGACGGAGACGGCACGTGATTGTAAGAAGGGGGAGGAGGGGCCGTGCGGGGATCAGCTAGATGTGTGATTGCTTGGCAAATGGCACATCTGATTGATCTCGCTCCCGGCGGGAGCTGTAACGCCGTGTGACACCTGGAGCAATTCACCAGCATGAACATGGCGGATCAATAAGAGACGTGAGTGCGTGCGTGCGTGTGTGTGTGAGAGAGAGAGAGTGTGTGTGTGAGAGAGAGAGTGTGTGTGTGAGAGAGAGAGAGAGAGAGGTTTTGGAGAGAGGAAAGAAATGAGAAAGAAGGAAAGGGATGGAAGAAAAGGAGAGGTTTGACTAGGTGAAAAGGTGGGGTCGTGAATGCAAACAATGGATTAGTTCGATGGCCTTAATAAAATTAATGATAATATTTTGTAATTAACCCCTTCTGGATTTTAATATTGGCAAATCAACACCTTTTAAACTTTCCTTTCCAAGTTAGTTGGAATCTCATAACTTTCACGATGACATTCACATAGACCAAATTACATAATGATTCTCGTTTTTATTTTAACTTAAATTGGTAACTCTACTTTAAACTTTTATTCATTAATGTCACGCCACTATATTTTAGTCAACTAGTTATAGAGCCCGTGCAATGCACGGGTGCAATTTAATTTTTGTGTTCAATTGATACATTTTAAAAATATTTTTGAAAAAAATTATCATTATTGAATATAGAAGTTTGTTTACTTCATGTCTGACAAAAGTTAAGTGTTGTTAATATATGTAAATTGGTAGTTATTTATTATAATATTTTTGTTTCAAAATAAGTATTTTTTATTGGTGGTCAATACATATATTTTTGTTTCTATACATTTTTTAAATTTTTTAGTACCCTTTAATGATATTATATTATTGGGTTTTTTTATCTCTTTTTTTCATCTTGCACTTAGTAAAGATATTTTAGACAAATATTTGAAAAAATTTACAAAATTAAAAATAAAATATTTACTTTGGGACATATTGAAGAAATATAACATTTTTCTGAACAAATGAGAATTGTTTAAGAATTGAATATAATTATATTATTGAAATAATTTTTGGAGATCATTCAATGATTAAAAAATGTTTAATTGGATACTATATATATTTACATATTTTTTATACACTATTAGTTTGAAAAAGAAATTTACACAAATATCAATAAAACATAAGCATCAATTTTGAATAAATAATTTAAAGTTTTATTAATATGGATCACATATTATATACATTATTTTAGTACGTTTTAAATAAAAATATGAGACTCAATTTGACATGGAGAGAGTATATCATATATAAAAATAAAATCTAGTTGGTTTATATTATAAAATAATTTATAGAATAATATAATATGTTTTTAAAATCTTTACATATAATATAATTGGTTGAGTTGGTTTAAGGTGTATAATCATATTTAAAAGGGTGTTGGTTCAAATCTCAATGACAACATTATTTTATTTCCTAAAGTCCTTCTCCTATTAGTATTAACTAATATTAATACATATTGTAAAACCTATTATTATTAGATATTGTTATTAGCTAATGACTTAGAAATGAAAAGTCATTTCACTCCAAAGGTCATGCTTACTTGGAGGCTTGAGAATCAAAAGAACCAAAAGTTGGATGAGGTGGCACACTTAGAGGCATCCTCACCAACTTTAAATATATATATATATATATATATATATATATATAGATTTCATCACAGTACATCAATTTTGCAGTGGACTTCTTTCGTAACTCTTTCTTCTCACGTTTCGTCACTCCATCCACTTTATTTAAGGATATTGGATGAAAAATGTTAAAAAAGTAATTGAAAACTCAAAATTATTCTTATCATAAATTTATTTATATATATATATATATATATAAAAACCGATGATGCACAAAATGGCACGGTCAGGAACTCTCTGGGAATCTTGGTGAAGTTAGGATATCTGGGCTTGAGCTAAGGACCTGAAAATGACAGAAAACACGCTAGGGTGAATGCAGGGGCTTGCCCTACTAAAGCACTCCGGCGTGAGAGTAAGAACTTGCTTATCAATTTGACAGAGCCTTAGCTTGTGAATAGTAAACGTACCTTAGACCAAGTACTGGCTTGGCTTTTATAATGAAATGGAGTAATTTATGGGCTGATTTTGAGGGGTGTCAATCCCCGTAATTAAGGAGGAGTAACTGCTGAGCGTGATTGGAGTTAATCCCAGATTTCCAGCCTGTGATCTCGGGAGCGAGTAACGTGACCCGTGATTCTTGGAGACCGTTACTGGCCTGCTTTGGCGTGCTTGCGTGGTATCATGCTCGCAGATTGGATCTTGCTCGTGTGTTCGCTGTCTTCTGGGATGAAGTCCCTGCCCGACTATGTCCTGACCGGCAAATCCGGGCATCCAGATATTTTTGTGTCATCAATAACTATATATCATGTACGATAAAGTTAGTATAATTTGTTGTATGTATTCGTTAAAATATGTATAAAATGACTGATTAACATATAAAAATATTGTACGAAAAAATTTATGTTAACTTTTGAATTAACACACAAACCAAAAGAATAAATAAAAAAAAAAGTAGAGATCAAACTCCTAGATAACATCATCTCTAAATTATCTACATTTAAAAATTTTTAACCTAAAATCTATGTGTGTGTGTGTGTGTGAGAGAGAGAGAGAGAGAGAGAGAGAGACTTTTCTTAAAAATATTTTTGTCGATGTTAAAGTTATCATGTTTTCGCATTTTCTTTTTATTTTTTAGCTTCTGCGTTATTTTAAATATTTTCATTGTTTTCACATTTTTTCTTTAACTTGTGCCGGTGACTAGAAAAGCAATTGCAAATTTATAGTGAGTAAAAGAAAACTTGCAAAATGACATTTAAAGAAAACTAATATTAAATAGAGAAAAAGTAAAAAGTGTTAACAATGACATGAAAAAATATGAGAAAAGTCCTTTTTGCTTTCTTTCTTTTTGATTCATTCTTTTTTTACACAAATTTTGGGTTAGTAAAGGAAATAGTTAGGAGATAAGTTTAATACATGATTGTTTAATATTTTTGTCTACCTTCCTTATATATTCTATTTATTTGTGATGATCAAAAAGTTTACATTAATTCTATTTTGTTTGTTAGATGTTAATTAGTTAATTTTTATAGAATTTATTTTTTTAAATTACTTATGATTAAAAGTAGGGTGAAATTCGGACCGATACCTTTTAATAAATTTTTAATCGTTTTAGTCTCATGTAATTGTTTTAAACCGAAAAATGATATTTTTTATTGCGAAATATCGTCTATGCCCTTAAAAAATACGGAACAGGCACGTTATGCATCGCGATGCACAAATTGGTGCACTACACTCTAACTGACTAACTCCCAAACAGTTGTACTCCACTAAACAATAACTAACTAACTTCTATTTAATTTACAACTTTGCCATCAGCTAACACAATGACTGAGTAATTAACTTTTATTCTATTTACAACTTTGTCATCAGCTAACAATGACTGACTAACTAACTTTTAATCTATTTACAACTTTGTCATCAGCTAACTGCTTAACTGTTTTTGCCTTGTTGCTTGACTTCGACATCAGGTTGACTTTCGACATCAGTAGCCTTAACTTTGTTTCTTTGCTTCTTCATGAGATATGTCACTAAGCTTATCACCCTTGTGCATCGCGATGCACAAAACAATACTAATGTACAATATTACACTTGCAATGAATCAAATTGTGCATCGTGATGCACAAAACAGTACTAATGCACAACATTATATTTGTGATGCATCAAAGTGTGTATCGCGATGCACAAAATTGTACTAAAATTGTGCATCACGATGCACAACATTACACTTGCGATGCATTAAAGGTGTGCATCGCGATGCACAAAATTGTACTAAAAAAATACAGTTTTCATACATCACGATGGACAACTTCTATTTCTGATGCACAATATGTTTTCAGGTCGATCTCCGTTTCGTTGTGCCAACATTTAGCAATTAGCGAACAATATTAATAAAACAAAAATACAAAGAATTAAAATAATTTTAAAAATTATACTATCTTGTTTTTTTATGATGATTGAGCATGGAAATAAACTGATATATATATATATATATATATATATTATATGGTGGAGTATTCAATGGTTCTTCAAAAATATAACCATCAATGGTTACTATTATATCAACCATTGGATTGAAAATCAATGACTGGGTGAGTCATTTAATGCAATTAATCTTAGCCATTGATTTTCAATCCAATGGTTGATATAATAGTAACCATTGATGGTTATATTTTTGAAGTAACCATTGGATTCTTCTATATATATATATATATATATATATATATATATATATATAGAGAGAGAGAGAGAGAGAGAGAGAGAGAGAGAGAGAGAGAGAGAGAGAGAGAGAGAGAGAGAGAGAGAGATTGTAGCAAAATAAATAATGATTAAAATGAAAGGGAGAATTTACAGGAGAAAATTAAAGGAAGAAAATGCTTAAAACATTGTTTAGGTTGTTATGGGGGCAGTTTGGAAACAATTGATCAATTTATCACTTAAAATGGACTTAAACGGTTGGAAACAAAAATGAGGGCTTAAAGCGGTTAAAAATCCATGAAATTGCTGGCTAGTCCACTTTATGAAACTTTTTTTCTCTCCAGCCCACCTTTTTTTTTAACTGCTAAAATGCTCTTTGAGAATTTTCTTCCTAAAATGCCCTCAACAACATCGTTGCTTCAGATTTGAGATTTGAATTGATGTATAAATGATTTCATGTTGTTATTATAGTTTTCCCTCATGTTTGGATATCAATTTTCATGCATAGAACACGAATTTAATCACAATTTGATCAAATTCGAATTTTTTGAGTTCATCCTGTTTTTCTTTGTTCTGGGCTGTTTTGGCCAGTTTAATCTAAGTTTTAAGTTTCGAATTTGTTTAAAATCAATCTCATATGTTGAAAAAGGAACCGACCTGTAATTCACCCTTAAAAATCCCATAAAGAGAATTGACCCGCAATTATTCCTTAAAAGTATTCAAACATTAGTTTTTAGATTTTCATTTGATTATTTAGTTCCGAACTAAGTTGACTCATTTTAATATTTTTCATCCAAAATCCTTTACTGAAGTGAATGGAATGACAAATGTAACTCCATAGTTGAAGTGTAATGATGAATTTGACGGAAAAAAATAGTAAAGCAATATAAATAAATAATAGTTTAAAATATGGTAATTATTCAAGTCTTTTATTTTCTTCCATTAATTGCATAAGCTTCAATTTGGAGTGCGGAGTTTTGGACACATGCAGCCAAAATTGAAGCCCACAGAAGCCACCTCCTAACAGCATCAGCAACAATTCGCAGGAGCGACCAATGGTCGTCAAGCCAACAAGAAGACACAGTATTAAGTCTAGCAACTAATAGAAGGCCCGAATTTGATACTTCGTAAATAAGCCTCTCCTCCTTCACGATGTCCCCATTAAGCAACACAAGGGAATTGAATTTTAGTAACTTCAAATAGCAATACCAACCAATACCGCTGAACAAGAAAGCCCTAAGCATTGTGCTTCAACACTTGTACATCACTTTGTCCCAAAAGGCAAAAACCCCTTTTCCGAATTAAGACGATCTCACATAAGACTTACTATTGACAGAATTGGTGCTCCGACACACTTGTACACACAAATATTTGTAAGTATTCATAACGAATAGGAGGCCCAAAAAAGGGTATCCATTTAAGGCCTCCTGTTACTCGTATTAGCTAATCCTGGTGTGCCAAAAACAGTGAGAATCCAACAACTATAAAGATTAATAGTAACAAATACAATGAAGAATAAAACCAAGTGATCAGAAACTAAAATTTGGATGCTCAATTGAACCTTTTGCAATTGCAGTTGATCTTTTTGAATAAATAAAATTTTGGACAAGGATGATGACCCCATATATATATCTTTATCGCTACCCACCCACCCCACATATATTTCTGCAAATTGAAAAGATCAACCTAGGTGAACTAGACATGAATATTTTCTTCTACCCAGATACAATGAGCATCGCTACCATCTAAATAAACTTATCTATTCTCAACGATTTTTTAGAACCAGGAGGCCGAAAGTTCTCTACCAGCAGATTAGAGCTAGCACGCATTTCTGTCAAGAAAGGATCCCCTCTCTCTGATTTAATTATATCCAGAATAACTCCAAGAACATCTGCTGCATGCCCCGTTTCAACAAGTCGCCCTTGCTCCTCCCCACCTTCATAAATCAATCTCCAAACTTCGGTATACGGAATCGCACTTTCCAAGAGAACTCTAGCAAGGATACGACCAAGAAATTCTGGTGCTTTAGGAGCATCAGTAACAGCGTCCTCTAATGAAGCTAAAACAGACTCAAACCTACAAAGTAACAGCAAATTGTTCAACTTAATCTGTTTTCAGTGCAGAGAGAGAGAAAAAGAAAGAGAAATAGATATTTTGCATACCCTCTGATAAGCTGATCTTGATTTAACATGGCTTCATGAGATTTTGTAAGGTTGATGAGGAGTTTAGCCAATAGATCCCTCTCCATGTCTTTCCTCTCAAAAGAATCAGTGACCCAAATAGATATCATCGAAGGATAAAAGGTTGGTGCATTCAAATCCTTTATACATAAAGCAACTTTCTTCTCATCTTTGAGACTGAAAACAGAGTAAACCATAGCATTAGTTAGCACTTTCAATTCAAGTAGGAAAGAGTACTGAGAGCTTTTGAAGCAATGTAACTATGCAATTAGAGTCAGATGCGTATCATAATATCAAGCCCTTTGTGTGTGTAATAATAATATAAATTCAAATTAACAAAGGTGCCAAAGGGGGCACTATCCTTGACAGGGTTTTAAAAGGCAGCATTAACTAGCTGAAACTTCGGCCACCGATTCAACTACACCCCACTTCTTTGTTGGGTAACTGCATTAGTGATGGAGCGGTCAGTTACTGTTAAGTAACAGTTGTTATATGACGGCTCTGCTATACTTAACGTTGCGTGCAACCCACTTTATACATTAGATAGCACAAATATTGTTCAAGATGAGAACCAGTTCTGAGCAAGAAATGACTTCAGACAACTAAAAACCTCTTGGGCCTATTTGCTTGTATATTCTCACAATAATTATACTTACCAGCTTATTCTTTTCTCCCTCAAGGATTCAACAAATTCAAGTAAAAAAGTGAAGAAAGTAACACTGTTACATTTTGTATCAACATAAATTTAGATTATATATGCTATCTAACCAAATTGAATAAAATTTATATTGAAATATGGCTGATTATAGCTTTAGCACAGCTGCACAAGGAAATACAAGTATGTTTTTAACTTAATCATGCACACTCGTTAATTTTACCCCCTCCAACCCAAAATAAGTCTCTTATTGACTTTTCATAGGTTTTAAGAAAGTATTTTGACTATATATGTCTTTCCTTTAATACCCCCAAGGATCCTCTCGTGGTATCAAATCAATGGGACCCATTTCTTTTTCTATCTTATAATTAAAAAGGGTAATGTAGACAATTGGTTTTTAAAAACTTTCTAAAAAGCGAAAGGAAGCTTATTTTCGTGTGCCCCAAAATGGAATATAGGACACTTATTTTGGGACGGAGGGACTACTTTATTTGATTATACTTTATGCATGCAAATTAAACTTTAAACAAGAACTAATAGAGAAATATGGTTACAATTTTTGAATTATATATAGTTCTCATTGAATATAATAAACTAATAATCAATATAAAAACATAAAGAAAAATGTTAATTAACCCCATTGTAAGCATAATATAAATTTATATACACATACATACATACATACATATATATATATATATATATATATATATATATATATACATATGTGTGTGTGTGTGTGTGTGTGTATATATATATATATATATATATATATATATATATACATTCATATACATATATACATATATATATATATAATATTAATATAAATATAAATATATATTAATCAATATCCAAATAAAGCAAACAATAAAAATGAAGTATATCCATGTTTACTTTGTTTTATATTGAATGTAAGTCCTGATTAGTACCAAATGCATTCTTCCAACATTTAAAGGCTAACATAAGCAAGTAAGATGATTAGTGTGAGTTGAGAGAAAAGACAAAAAAAATCTCAGTTTGGTTTGGCATTGCAGAGTTACATATTGACCTATACAGTACACGGCTATGACAGCCACCCCATGAGTGTTAATTTAATTTCCCTGATCCTTGCACAGGAGCAGCACACAACTACAAAATTTCAAAACCCATAAAGAAGCTACCCAAAAATCTCAAACATGGGCACCAGAGACCACAAAACAAGGTCTGTGACTTGTGAGCATCAAAGTTTTCAAACTTCAAAAGAAAGAAAAAAATCTCAAAGCCAAAGCTTTTGCACAGGATCAAAAGGCCCCAAAATCAACCAAAGATTAGCCTGCCTTCTCCAACTTCCATAATTGGACCACCAGTGGCACCGCAACATCACCCAACAAACTGAATATCATACTTCAAACTTAGTTGCTACAGATCAGAGGGTTTTGGTTGAACTTCAATTGGAACTAGTAATTGTGAACTTGAAGGCAAGAAAAGCCTATTGCAAAGAAACCTGCAACTATAGTTGAATGCCCCATGGGGGAGTTCGTCTGAGTCTGTGCAACAGAACCAAGGGAATACACTGATCGCCTCTTTATGTGGTTGACAAGGGGCCTAAAGGTTTGACGCATGCTCCTAGCTTTTCAGGAATACTCTATATGCGCTCATTACAGAAGTTCAGAGGATAGGAGGTATTGAGCAAGGTACACATTAGAATTCAAACTCATTCTAGTAGCTTATTGATTATGATGTTAAGCATATCCAATTAATACCATAGTTATTAAAGGCAAACGCCTTGATCACCTCACGAGAGGAGAGGCGAGATCTGGCTAGGGTATGCCGCCTCTTGAAGGTCAGGCGAGGAATGTTAAACGAGTCAAGGCAATCACCTCTTCTCGCCTAAAAAGACGCAAAAGGCACAAAAAGGAGAGAATGGGCGAGCAACTAACCTTTCCAGCCCAGATGTGAAGGATTTTGGCCTAGATCGGATTGATTTTAGCTCAGTGGCCATCCATCATCCACATTTATCCAATCAAAGGGCACAGCCGCGGCAAGGACACAGCCAGCCGCGGCCGCAGCCACCTTGAGAAGGTGACCTAAGCTTCACAGTCGCCGGAACGATCCTCACGTGCAGACGCCGGAATCTTTTCAGATGTGTGGTTTTGAAAAAGAAATTGACTGTTTTGGGGCATTTGAATCCTTTTCTTTAATTGAAGTGAGTTGAAGTTGGTTTGTACTCATTGGTTTAAGTTTCTTGTTCAAGTAATCTGATTTTTGTGAACTTAATTTCATGTATGACAGTCACAGACAGAAAACTATACTTAAAATTTATTCTTTTTAATTTTTGCCTTCCACTCACCCGCCTCTCGGTTTCAACAAAGAAGTTAACCTTTCTAAAACTCTCTTAGTAGCAATTCTTTGGAAGATACACATTCTGATAACACGTATAATTTTCCAGCAGCTGAAACCACTGTTGAACCACGCTTTCTCTAATCTCATCATATTTCTGCCTCAGTTTGACCATAAGATCATGTTTACATGTCTAGCTGAATTTACTACCACCGGTATAAGCATCACATCCATCAAGTAATTATTTGTTAGTAATAAAAGATAACTGAACATCGCCACCAGAGCCTAGAAAGCATCATCATCCATGTCAATCTTGTTAAAAGCCAGCATGAAATGGTTTTCAATTGAGCACGTTTTACATGTTTTTCAGGAGTACCTTATACAGGTCAAGTTCTACCAAGCTGGAGGATGCTCTTCTAAATTTCTTAAAGATTCTACAAATAAAATTATCCTATAAGCTTGACTGCCCTAGAGCAACCATAGTTCATTTAAAAGTTTATATAAGAAAAAAAGAAGGATCTCGTGAATCGTGATAAATATCCTCAGCCATCTAAATTTCACCAAAATCACCTAACATATCAGTTACAATAATTCTTATACAACATCACAAAGTAGACTTAAAATTGTAATCTCATTTTCTATCGTTGCTTAAAGTTCATATCCAGTAAATCTACTACACATGCTTCAAGTTATGGCACTGTAGAAATCCCCTTCATATGACCCGGGAATTAGGTAAATTTGCACAATCAACGGAGGCCATTAGACTTTAGTTGCAAATTACACCGTATTACTCAATCACAATAAATAAGATGTATCAGTATCAGATTTAAACCTAAAGTCCTGAAAACTCACTATATCCTTGAGTAGCTTAACAGATGTTAACCACAACTGTCATAAAGTAGATTTTCCCAAAAATAAACTAAAAATGTCCAGTTAGCCTCTTTGTCAGGTGCTCACCATAATCTTACGAATGCAATGCATCCAGCTTGATAATTCTTTTCAGCATAAGTATATTGGAGAAGAAATAATTAAAAAAGATCTACACATGCATCTCGATAATACCTGTAAAATTCTTTAATGGCTTCCATAGACATATCCCGCAAACGTTCTTCTGGCCACACCTTCTCTGAAGGAACATTTTGTGCCCGTGCCAAACTTGGACCCCTACCTCGTGTGGGAGGTGAAGTTGGAGGAGGCCTATCAAAACTACGATCTACATTCCTTGTGTCCCTGTTCATGTAATTGACATTTCGCTCCTGTAGACTCGAATGGTCATAAGAGGACGGAGAGACAAACCTTTCAGGGATGTATCTAGGAATGAGATCCTCTCTTGTGCTGTAAGATGTCCTCTCTGATACAGAACTGTAACCATTTGGACCAGCTGTGGCTCTTCTGGAGTCTGCAGGATTAGGCATATCAACTAAGGGAATGCTTTGACTTGAAGGCTGTCCTCTGATTGACATTCCCCTGGCAAGGCCACCCTGGGGCCCAAGGGTAATAGAATCATCACCAACAGGCCTCAAGGGAACTGACAAAGGTCTATTCTCAAAAGCATGCCTCTCCTCATACCGAGCATCTTGGTTCCCATACCCACGGAGTGGTTGAGATAATCCACGAAAACCACCCATCTGGGCATTAGGAGAAGGTAAGACGTTCGACCCTCTTGGTGCAAAGTCTGTGGGTTGTCCCCTTCTGCCTGAAGAGCTGAGACTCGGTCCACGAGCCAGCCTACTAGATTGTGCCTGGCGTTCTTGAGCAGCATCTCTATGCACTTCCTCAATCTTTTTTGGTCCTTCAACTTTCCTCCTCTGCTGCCATTTATTCTTTCTCAGATCGATCGAATCCTTCAGCATGAACCTCACCCTAGAAGAAAGCTTCATGTTGTTTGATAACTTGTACATCATGTCAAAGTAAGCATCCATATGCTCCTTTGCTTTGGGATGATCTATCATCTCCCCTATTGTGCTCATTAATTTGCACAAAGCTTCTACATCTTCCTCATCAGGATTCTGATACTCACCCAACAACTTCTTTATGCATTCATGCATTATTCTCTCAGTCAACATCCTCTTCTTGTACAACTCCCCAATAAGCCGGATATTACCCAACATTCGTCTTCGGGCCTTTATTCTTTTCTCTTCTCTTTCTTCTTCGGTTTGTTTAACCTCACCTTCCTCCTCAGCTCTGTTAGCTTCTTCTTGTTCTCTTTCACCTCTCTCAAATTCCTCCTGGCATTTATTCAAGAGTAATCTTTTAAAGGTGATCTTTTCATTGTCTTCACTAAAATCAGGCAGCTCGCCAGCAAGATGATGGCAGAAGTTAGCATACATCTCACAGAAAGTTGGTTCCATAAGAGCCTTGTCAAATATTTGTGCAATCACACCAGAAAGAGTGCCAGCATTGTCAATATTCACTTGCTTAACTTGTTCAAACAGTTTATCAAAGTTTTGGGGGGTAAGCTTATTCAGAATGCCTTTCAACTGCCTTTGTTTGGCCTGCTCCTCATCCGTTATCTTACCCACCTCATACTTTCGCTCGGCTTTGTGCATCACCTGTAAAGGAGTCTGAGGAGAAGGAATTAAACCCTTCTGAAAAGATGTTGATCGCTGCCAGCGGTCAGAATCAATATTATTACGTTGCATACCCCCTTGAGGACCAGGGGACTGCATAGGCCCAGATAGGATGCCCCCCGCATGCTGAACAGGTGTCTGCGCACGTGGGTTCCTCAAAACACCATAGTTCCCTCCTGGGCCAGTTCGAAAACCTTGTGCATTTCCTCCATAACTAATGTCAATCCGCAAATCCCGTCCTTGAGGAAGGGGCCCAGACAGTTTACTCCATTTATCCTCTTCACCTTGGAAGCTTGCACGGCGATCGAGTCGAGGTCCCCCGGCTAGCCGATCAACAGCTCTTCCAGGACTAGGGTATGATTCCCAAGAAACATTGACATTAGACGCACCGAAAGCTTCAGCTATCTCTGCTGGAATCTTATAACCCTTAGGGAGCTCATTACATTGCTCCGAAAATTTCAGCAGGAAATCTCTAGAATATTTTTTGGTCATTCCTTCATTTGCATCCTCACCATCAAGTTCTTGGGGAACCCTCTTCCCATCATGCAAAGTATCCAGTTTCGGAGTAGAAATGTCAGCGGCATCCTCCCAGTCATCCGGCTCAGGTTTGCTGTGAGCACGTTTTTCATTGGATAAAACATCCCCCTCAGAAGAATCAGCAGATACCTGCTTCAAAGTACTGCTGGAAGAACTCTCCATGCTTTCGGCAGAGGCAGGAGCTTCTCTTTTTTCTTCAGGACCCTTGTATGCCATATAAAGATCAGAAGTAGTCCCTTGTGCATCTGCTTTTTGTAGCATTTCCTTTTTCTTCTTCTTTCCTTTAGATGTAGTACTCTTTGCCCTATTCAGCTCTGGCACAGGTTTATCCTTGGAACCTAATGCTGAAGGAGAAACCAAACCAGAAAAGTTGCTCTCTGTACCATCTCCTTCAACTCCAGAAGTTGCTTCTGGAACGGATACTGTAATAGGAGGCAACTCTGGGTCCAAGGAACCAGACCCTATCACATCATCTTTACTTAACATGCTATCAAAACCACTTCCAGTATCATCTGATGTTAATGCCTTGTCACCATGAGAGCTAGTAGATGAACCCAAGTTCACTGAAGGAGTTTCAGTATAAGAAGAATTGGGCTGTATCATAGTGGAGGTCATTATCTTACCAACCCTATCATCATCTTTGCAAGAACCTACAGCTTCGTCCCGCTTTACCTCTGCAGTTTCCAAGGATACAATCTCATTGCCACTGGTGGTTGCTTTAAGATCAGAGTTCTCCAGATGTCGATTAACTGCTTCTGAAGATTTTAAAGTAGATCCTGAAGAATTCTCAAGTTTGTTGTCATCATGTTTAGAAGCTTTAGGCAAGACAAGTTCTCCATGTTCATTTGACCCCACCTTTTCAGGCTTTGGTACTACAACTTCAGGGGATGAATCAGCACCCACTACACTCGTCGATTTCCGTCCTTCCTTACCGCTATCACTCTTTGAAACAAGTTCGCTTGGAACAATAGCACCACCAGTGGTAGACAATGGTTTACTAATAATTTCAGATATTGCTGCAATAGTTCCTGAGGAAGAAGTTGGAAAGGATTTTACAGTTTCTGCAACTGCGCTGTCCAAAGAATTACGAACTCCAAGTGACTGAGAGGGCATGCTTGAAACAGAGGTAGATTGTCCACCAACCTGTGAATAATGGTGCATAACTCATGCTTACAAATTATGATACACCAGTAAACAGTTGCATGCCAGTGAACGAAATAATCCATAAAACCATAAATAATACCTGATCCTGTGCTAAGGCATGGCTTTTCTTGCCTGCCTTCTTCTGTTCATCTTTAATAGAGCCCGACCTACTTACTGTTTCATCAACAGGAGCAGAAGAGGCAGAAGTTAAGCCCTCAGCAGAAACAGAACCAAATGTCGCAGTAGTTGTTTTACTTGCCAAAGGCATTGCTGTGGAATTCAACTGCTGTAAAGAGCTTTCAGCAATAGAATCCTTCTGAGGAAGAACAGAGCTAGCTTCCCCGCGTGGCCTAGAAATCTTAGGAAATTCACCCTTGTCAATAAAAGGCAGCGATGGAGAATCGCCAATCTTTTCTCCATGTGAACTAGCTGCTGGTTTCACTGTCACCTGATCAGATGATGATTGATGCAAGGAGATCACATGATTAACATCACAAGCATGCGCAACATTTGATAATTCACAAATTCATGGCAATGGGAAACCAGTTTAATAAAAATAAAATAAAATAAAAAGCTAAGAAAAAAAGGATTGCTAAAATGAATGGTGGTGCGACCTGGCTAACCTGATTATAAAACCTTGGTGCCTGAGAACTTGCAGGTATTTGGGGACCTGTTAGAGGTAGAGAACCGGAAGCTGGATAATAGACAGGACTGGCATTGTAAGAATTTGGATAGTAATTCATGGTATGGGCAGGCGTATACGATGGAATAGGCTGGGATTGAGGTGGCATGTTGGGATGCGACCTCGGAACTGATGGCCCACTATCCCCATATGCATCAGTCCTGTCCAGTCTCAACTCCTCGTGAGTATCTGGATGAGTAATTTTTACAGTTTTACGAGAACCACCATATTTTCCTGCCTGCTGCTGCTGCTGCTGGTGGTGCTGGAATTGTGGTCCCATACTGATTCCCATATTTCCCAATTGAGGAGCCAGCGGTGGACCCATCTGAGACGAAAAGTTCAAGCTCTGACCTTGATGCATAATCCCCTGAGGCTGCATTGGGTGAGGTTGGATCCCTGGAACAAACACCTGCTGCTGCACTTGAGGCGGATTTCCCATTGGTAATGGAATTGGAATTGGCATCGGCATTGAAGAATTTACCATGCCCTGAGACTGCATTTGTGGATTCGGGCCACCAAATTGAACAGGAAGCTGTGGCTGGTGGAACGGCATTGGCATTGAGATTCCTGGAATTGGATGACCTGAGGGCTTCTGCATTTGGGCCGCAGGGGGTGGGGCAACGTGCACATCCCTTTTTGTTTTGGGAATTGGATGAGGCTCGGTAATAGTAGATTGGTCAACAGCCCCTGCATCTTTCTTTGGCAATTGCTGTTTGGGAACAGTTGGAGTTGGAAATGTTGAGGTAGCTCCTCTTAAGGAATCATGACGAGCCTGCCCAAAGAAGAATCTCAGAGCAGTATAAATGGCAACAATCAATTATTACAATCAGCTGGTTTCAAACATTGGTTACGAAAATGATCTTCTACAATCATGAAATATTACGTTATAGGAGCTAGAGCCAATCCTTGGCCACACCATGCAGTATGAAGAAGGTTATATTCTCAGTAATTTATTGAGAACAATAGACCATCCTTAATCATGCCACACTGACAGGTCCACATTTATTTGACAGCCATGAGAGGGTAACTGAACCAACAAACCTGGTCACGTTTCTGCTCATCCAAATTTGGGGGGGCTGAGTTGGTACGAGCAGGAATCTACAGAACACCAAAAAGAACATGATTTTTGATACTATTACTCAGAACACAATTTAAATGAGCTTACTGCATGCACCAACTTTCTCAAGGAGTATTATCCTACCTGCATTCCATTCATGAAACCAGGACTGATTGACCCAAACTGAAGAGGGAATGACCTAGAAGGATCTCCTTGGGCTATACCATCAGACAAATATATTAGCATACTGTAGTATAAACTGTTCTCACACATAACAAAATGCAAAATCACCAACACTGAAAACCTCAGAAGCATATTTAAACTGTAACTGTATGAGTGATGTTTGAACTCAACAAAACATAGAACCACAACCATAGGTGGTGTATGTAAAGTGCCAAAAGGCCATACATACCCTTTGAAGGGGTTGCAGGAGCCAAAGCATCAGGAGGAGAAGCTGCAACATTTGAAGTTGGAGCCTTAGGAACACCTCGGGTGCTTTTCTGAGTCACCGTATCAGTCGGCTTCACAAAAGCACCTATCACTGGCGAATCGGCTGCTCCTACGTACAGCAATGAGAAAACATCAATAAGAAGTAGAGCATTCCAAACTTCAGGTAAAAACAAGCAAAATTGAACAAAACCGAGCTCTTGCATCCTCCATTTCGCAGCTGCCTTCAATATTAATATAACAAATATAGCCACCAAGTGAAAAGGAAAAAAGAAAAATATTCAAATACATCATAACTTATTTTCTCTCAAGTCCAAATACTTACAAAAGGGTAGCACCATTTACAAAATTAAAATTAAAAACAAAACAATCGCTTTAAAAAAGACCAAATTTCAAAGTCATACCTCGCAAAGGGGGCTGCGAATGAGCACCATTCTGTATAGCCCGAGCAGCAGCAGAACTACTAGAATCCAAATTTGCATTGACATTAGTATTTGCATTCACGTTTAAAGTCACATTTGAACCGCTTGCCTTATATTGCCCTCCTTGTGCATTATTAACCTTCTTTCCACTACCACAAAAAACCAAAATAACAAAACTAAGATCACCCCCAAGAAAAAGAAAAAATAAGTTAACACAAACCCTAATCTCAACACACCCAAAAAAAATAAAAAAACCCTAATATTTTACCCTTTATTAGAAGGGAGAGAAGAAGAGGAGGAAGAGGAAGGAGGGGCGTTAATGCCGCCGCCCTTCCCGCTACCGCCACCACCACCGGAGAAATTCCTTTGCGAGGCGGAGTTAACGGATCGACCCGATCTTCTATATTGTGGCGGCTCGTTTTTATCACCCCTTGATTGATTATGGGACATATATCCAAACCCTCAAAAACACTAGTTCCAAATGTTTAAACCTAATTTCCTGCAAAAGCACGGATCCTTCGATCAAATAAAAAAAAAACTCCAAACAAAATAAAAATGAAATTAAATACATAAAACTAAACATTATAAAAATGAATTGAAGAAAAAGGAGATATCTTGAAGGTGGATTGACTGATTGATTGCTTACCGAAGGTGAGAGAGCTTGTGTGGAGTGAGAGATAGAAATTAGGGTTTATAGATAGGCGGGAACCATGACGAGAGAGTAATGAAAAGATATACTGTAGGAGAGAGAGAGAGAGAGAGAGAGAGAGAGAGAGAGAGAGTATGAGGATTTTAGAGAGAGAGAGAAAGAAGGTGGGTGAGGTGTTTTGTTGTGTTTTGTTGATTTTGATTTTATTTTTTGGTTTTTGTTACTAATAACAAACTGACCCTGGCTAGGTGGGTCAAAGTCAAACAAAAGGTAGGTTTTTTAGGAGATCGAAATCGAATGGGTCGCGCGTCTACGAACTCTTCGCTTCCCAGTTCCCTCCCTCCCTCCCTCCCTCCCTCAACTGTGTGTTGTGTGTGTTTTAAGTAGTAGTACTACTACTACACCTTTCTTTTCCCCTGAGTATTTATTTATTTGCCTACATGGGGAAGTTGAACACTCTTCTTTCACGCGCCGCCTTCTCTTTTTCCGAGCACCACCTATTTTTCATTTTTTTAAGGAAACACCACACCACACCACACTGCACTCTCTCCCTCTCTCTTTAATTAATCCCTCACTACCAAATTTACTAAGTACTTTCTTATGTTTTACGGAAAAGAATATTTTGTTTGATTTGGGATACTCATAAAAAAATATACTCGTATATTTAATTTTATTATAAATATTAAGATAGTATCTATTTTTTAAGAATAGTTATGTGAAAGTGTGGCTAATTAATTAAATTGAGAATCAAATTAAGGGTAATGGTAAAAATAGTTCACAAAAAAAAAAAAATTGAAAATGGACATTTTTTCTTTGAATGACCTAAAAATGAATGATGAACTTTTTTTAGGAATGGAGGGAGTATATATTTTTAACTTACTAAAATCTTAAGGAAATTAATTTTTCAATAACTTTTGTATCAAATATACACAAATAAACTTATTATCCACCTTATAACATTACAACAATATATTGAAACATTATAATTTACAAAGGCGAATTTGGTAACTTCATAAAAAATTGGACACTTATTTTAAGACAAAAACCTTTAAAAAAAATAGACATTTATTTCGAGACAAATGGTGTAAAATAATTATCTCTATCGACTTTACACGAGTTTTAAAACAATTTAATTTTATGTAATTTGCCTTTGATACTATTAAAGTATTCCTTTATAGTGTTAAATATATGAGTCATTTTTCTTTCTTTACTCACAATTAATAAGGCATGATAAATGATTTGCTTAGAAAATCTTTCTAACAATAAAAAGGGCACTAATTTTGGGATGTTAGAAAATGAAATAGGGAATTTATTTTGGATCGAAGAGAGTAATTATCTAGTAGTTGGTCTAACACTATATTTTATTATATTTAAGTTTAGGTACCACTTTAACCATATACTTATTTATTTTTAGAGGTATCATATTACGAGCTCGAGCTTATAATATTCTTACAAGCTTTAATGTTAGCGTCGTTAGATCAAATTTATTTACATTTTTACACCATCAAATCAAATTTACAAGGTTGTCCATATCATTATTTAGAAAAGTGTAAATTTGATCTCATGGTATAGAGATCTATGTAAATTTGACCCGATGGCACCAACATTAAAGTTTATTGAAATACCACAAGCTAGAGCTCGTAATATCATTTGTCTTATTTTATTTCTACCATCCTAATGAGGTGTTCATTAAGCAAAACAAAAGTTAGAGATAAACCAACATTTATGATAAGGGTGGTGCTAAACACAACCCCCCAAGTGCAGCGCACCCCTGGGCAAAAATACTATTTTGTCCCTCTAACTTCTTTGTTCAGAAAATTTTCAAATCAAGCCTTCACTTTCATTTTCTTGCTCTCTTTCTTAATTATCATTTTGTTGTTGTTATATATATATATATATATGCATATATATATTAATGCAAAAAAAAGGAAAAATTGGAGATCCACCGGCTCTAGGGAATTCTCCGTCAACCTCCGTTAATTTTTTTAAAAAAATTTTACAATTTCACCCCTAAAATTGTAAAGTTTCATTAAATATTTAACGATACATAACGAATCTTAGGAAAATCCACCTAGACTAGGCGGCCATCCTAGGGATGGGTTCGGATTCTCCGTCAACCTCCATTGAATTTTTTAAAAAATTCTAATTTCACTTGCTAATATTGTAAATTTCCCTTAAATATTTAACAATACATAACGAATCATAATAGGGCTCCCTAGAGTAGGGAGCTCTCCCAAGAAGAGCCACCACCTCTAGGTGGATTTTGATGAATTTTTTCTTTTATTTTTGCAATAATATACACTCTAACACAATAATAACATCCAAAAAATGATAATGTAACACAAATTGAACAATTAAATTTATATTTGTAACTAATTAAATACAAATTAGGCAATTAAATTAAAAATTATAACTAATTAAACTAAAATTAAGCAAATTAACTAATAGTTATAACTAATGAAACAAAAATAAGCATTTTGACAAATAAACAAAATTACCTCATTACACTATTCATTTTGACAGATTTGAGAGATAAATTTGTTTGGTGTAAGAATTATAATTGAAGTTTGTTGGATTTTATGGGGTTGTTTATGATAATCATAAAATGGAAGGGTAGAAATTATAAATTAAAATTTAGAAGTAATGGGAGCAAAATAGTATTTTCGCGGAGGGGAGGGGGGCTGCACTTAGCGCATTTGGAAAACTGCGTTTAGCGTCTATGTTATTAATAAAAAGAGAAATCTCAATAAAATGAAACGAAAAGATGTAAGCGGTTAAAGTAATGTTTAAATCGAAGTACAATATCAAAAATATCGTTAGGTCATTGTTGGTTTTTCCATAAACTCATCTACATCAAGCATTGTAACGATACAACCATCGCTGTAATGATAAATTGTATTGTAGAGCACTCTCATGTTTGATATGAATGAGTTTTGTGATAAGCTATTAACACTTCAATTTTAAATAAAAGCACTCCAAAATACAACGCTGGAAACATCATGCACAAATAAAATAAAGTGGTACTTAAAGTGTTAGGGTAAAAATTGGAATCTCTATAAACTCTCACATAAATTCAATAGATATTGTAGTCATGTTTAATGGCAGTTAACGACAGATCTTTCAGATAACTTTAATTTACTTTACCAAAATTTAGTTGGCTTTTACAAAATAATGATTGTCCAATTTCTTTAATTTAATAATAACCAAAAAAGAATTGCCTTATAGCCCGTTTAGTGCAGTGTTTTTAAAACGCAGTTTTTTTGAAATGCAGATTATTTAAAACATAATTTTTTAAAAACGCAACTTTTTTCTTTATAAATGCGTTTGTGATATAAATTCAAAACACAGTTTTTTTTCCAACAGCGTTTTAAAATTTGCGCTTTGGAAAAAAGTTAGAAATTTCAGCGTTTTAAAACGCAGTTCCGTTTAAATAACGCAACTGCAACTGCGTTTAAGAGCCCGTTTGGTCAAGCGTTTTAGCCAAAACGCAGGGATAAAACGTAGCTTAGAGCCCATTTGTTCGCGCGTTTTGGCCAAAACACAGGGTTAAAACACAGCTTATTCCTTAACTTAGCGTTTCAATGCTGCGGTAGAAAACGCTGCGTTTTAAAACGCTGGAATTCCTAGCTTTTTCCCAAAACGCAAATTTTAAAACGCAGTAGGGAATAAAAAGCAGCGTTTTGACATAATATCCCAAACGCATTTATAAAGAAAAAAGTCGCGTTTTAAATAATCTGCGTTTTAAAAACGCTGCGTTTTTAAAACACTGCGTTTTCCAAACGCTACACCAAACGGGCTCTTATTTGTAAAAAAACGTGTTTCAATACTGCGACAGAAAATGCAGCGTTTTCAAAACGCTGGAATTCCCTGCTTTTTCTCAAAACGCAGATTTTAAAACGCTCCTAGAAAAAAAAGCTATGTATTGAAGTGATATCTCAAACGTATTTATAAGGAAAGACCTGCGTTTTTAAAACACTGCATTTTGTAAACGCTCTACCAAAAGCCCGTTTGTTCGCGCGTTTTGGCCAAAACGCAGGGTTAAAACGCAGCTTATTCCTTAACTTAGCGTTTCAATGCTGCGGTAGAAAAAGCTGCATTTTTAAAACGCAGCTGCGTTTTAAAATGCTGGAATTCCTAGCTTTTTCCCAAAACGCAGATTTTGAAACACAATTGGGAATAAAAAGCAGTGTTTTGACATAATATCTCAAACACATTTATAAAGAAAAAAGCCGCGTTTTAAATAATATGCGTTTTAAAAACGCTGCGTTTTCAAAACGCTACACCAAACGGGCTCTAAAAAACACAGTTTTTTCTACTGTAGCAATGAAACGCTAAGTTAAGGAATAGAGTAATGTTATGGGTACCTAAAGAGTACCAATTTTTTTTACCAAATGATGTGGCAGCTGATGTAATGCATTAATTATGATTTTTAATTTTATTTTTTGTACCACATCAGCTGACACATCATTTGATGCAAAAAATTTAATACTATTTAGATACCCATAGCATTACTCGAAGAAATAAACTATGTTTTGATCAAAACGCGCACTAGACTCTTAGATTAAAAAAATATGTAGTTCCACAAAGGAAAATATATTGGGTATCACGACGATACCATGTAATTGTTATCACTAACCAATTAAATAATGTTATTATTCAAAATAGTTATGTTAAACGTTTCAAAAATCTCAACAATCAAATAATAAGAGAGTACCACGCCACATTATTATATTAATTGGTGATACACAATATCTACTTAACTTTAAGAAGATTGCCCTCATAATTGTTCTTATCGTCTTTATCAAATGTTCCACTTCTCAACCAAACACCATCTATAATAAATTATATGATTGAGAATGCAATATAAAGTTCATGGTGCTTGATGTTAGTAAAGGACATTTATTCATTGATGTATTTTATGGAAGTGAGAACATATCACTATGAATTTTGGGGTGGGACTACCTATATAACACTTAAAGGGAACACTGCAATTTGAGTTATCGTGAATCAGTTGACCAAGTCAGCCTGATTTCTTGCTTTTCAGATTTGTTAACTCGTTGGATAAGTTAGTGAAGTTGGACATAGACGAGATTGCCAGGTTGTATGGGGTTCCAGTGTCGATTGTGTCCGATCGGAACACTAGGTTCACCTCGAAGTTTTGGGAAAGTTTACAGAAGACCTGGGGTACAAACTTGAGCATGAGTACGGCTTTTCACTTGGAGGTGGAAGGTTAGTCAAAACGAATTATTGAGACGTTAGAGGATATGCTTCGGGTTTGTGCTTTGGATTTGAAGGGTGATTGGGATGACCATTTGTCGTTAGTGGAGTTTATGTACAACAACAGAATTCACGTAAGTATTAGAATGGCACCACATGAAGCACTGTATGGAAGAGGTGTTGACTGCTCACTTGTTGGGATGAGGTGGGCGAGAAAAAATTTATGGGAGCGGAATTGGTACAAATCACCTCAGAAAAGGTACAATTTACTTCCAAGATGAAGTGTGTTACTCAAATCGAGACTAAACAACCTCCACTGCCCTTCTAAACATTGGTTTCCAACGCCATTTTTCTCGCTCACTTAGTGCTGTTTTCCATCTTTCATTCTTCATCTTCTTCTTCTATCTCTAACCCCTACAAAAACCTCACCATCTTGTTCTATTCAATAAATCTGACAAGAAAAGGTCAATCCACTGATTCGAAAATGTAGATTGCGAATTCTAAAATTGAAGTTGGCGAATTATTTATGCCAGGATCCGCTCACAATGTGCCAATTCAAGCCCGAAACTCAAGTTTGTGACCCTTGGCAAATTGTGTGACGTAGGAACTAATGCTCAATAATAGCCAAAAAGTAGCATCATATATAATTGCATGAAAAATGCTCAAAAAATGCTTCATAATAATCATTTTAAATTAAGTCTCAACCTTTACTTCATATGCAAATTACTATTTAATATCGTTAAATTTTGAAATTTTGTTGTGTTTCAACCGAAATATGAATTTCGCATCAATTTTTGTCTAGAACGGACAAACGGTTCATGCTAGTTTCACAACGGTGAGATGAGTTTGCATGGAATCTTCGCATGTCTCATATTAGGATAGAGAAGCTTGGAATTGGATGTTGGATGAACTATCTGTTATAGTCGAACCGAGAAAGTCATCACTGCTAGGATTGAAAGATTAAAAAAAACTGTTAGGCCGCGAAATCCGACAACCTCAAATTGTCCATGTCAGAGAAAGGTATGAAGAAGCTTAATAAATTGAGAAGCCTAAATCTATACTAATCGACGTAAAGAACCAAAAATTAAATGGTTTTGTTTTCGCATCGGCTGATCAGCTGAGATCTTGTTATGATCGGGTGGTCCGGGCTCTCCTCAACTCGTTTTACGAGACTGAGAAAACTTTAGTGGATTGATACATTCGATCACTTTAATTGAAATGGAAATCTTTTTGGATTTTGTATCTTTGATCTTAGTAAATGGAACAAGCATAAGAGGAAACCCTCATTAACTGACTAACTCAATGTGAGTTTATTCATGAAACATTCTTTCAATGTAACATATATTGTAACTTATATAGGGATTTAGGCTTGAATGCTAACTAGATCAAGGTTAATTAGTTTTGTCCAATCATTAGAAGTTTCTAACAATGTTACTAACCATCTATTTATTTATAGCACTTTTTGGTATTGGAACTTTGATACAATGATTTTTGGATAGAGATCGATATTACTTTTGGGTTTCTTGGTGACGAAGTTTTTATAAGAGTCCTGTACTCTAGTCTTCAGTTCAAGACCTGAATATAAATGTTTGCTTTTAGAATGCCAGGAAATAAGAGACTTCCCAAGCAACATATATATATATATATATATATATATATATATATATATAGAAACTAGTGATGGATTTTCTATCTATCATTGACATCACTGCCCTACTCAGTGCACAATAGGCTCTTAAAAACCAATCAATTGGAAGAAGGAAAGAAAAAAGCCTCATCACTTGGACAAGCTTTGACATACCTTGGAGCATGAGAAAATTGATTCAGAACATGAGCTAATAGGCTAAGTTATGCCTTGTTACTGTGAGATAAAAATTTTCCAACCAATTGTCTATAGAAACTAGGATCAATCAATAAATCTCCTTAATTGCGCCATCAATTTGATGTTTAGATTAATTAAAATGGTCAAAGGTTCTGAGCTGATCATCAAGAATCTTTGTTTTTTTTTGGTTTTCCAAAGGTGTCTCCAGGCCTGAATGCCCAAGACTAATCCTTCGAGTCGGGTCGGACCACAAGGGCAGTAAAGCTCTCTCATCAACAATGGCACTAGAGTCATTTCGTGTGTCGTCTATATATAACATCATTTACATAAACAAGGGAATTGGTAACAGAATCCCCTTGAGAGAAAACAAACATGGTATATAGTTTGCACGAAACTGAGAGAACTTAATTCAGATAAAGCTTGTGTCAACTTGGAAAACCATTATCTAATGGCTTGTTTGAGGCTATACAAATACCTATTTAACTCTAAAACTGCACCAGAACCATGTATAATGTGATAACCCTTTGGCAAAACTATATAAACTTCTTGCTCAAGATCATCATGAAGGAAGGCATTGTTGATATCAAGTTGGGGAACAGCTCACACTGTTTAACTGAAGCAATAGCCAATAAGGTCATGATTGATACCATCTTGGCCATTGGAAAAGACCTCTTTTGATGGTCAATTCCTTATGATTGTAACCCTTAGCAACAACCCTTGCATTGAATCTTTCAACAGTTTCACCAGCAAGATATTTGTGATTTTGTAAACCGATTTGCATCCTATAACATTCTCTCCAGCGACTTACTTATGGCTTGCTATGACTTTCTTGAAACACTACTTTTAGTTGACTTTCTAGCATATAGTATAACTTTTCTTACAAATGACTCGCAAATGATCCAATCATATCCAAAAATGATTTTCGGAGAGTTCATAAGCTTGACACATAAGTTGGGAATTAGAGCTGGGACCTTTTGGGATCCTCGTATTGTATAGATATAGAACTGTTGATGGCTTGCAACTAACAGTTGCAAATTGTCAAAAATCTAATATAATGATGGGAGACATTTTTCACTCACAAATGCAGCAATGACTTTCTCCACTGCCTATAAAGAAAATAAGTGATTATCTAGACAATGTGATCCATTATCTAACCAAACTCGACAACTTTGTGCCTATTGACATTAGCTAACCAAACTAAGTTCCAAAATTTCTGTATATGCAATGCAAGAGAGCATCAAAGTTTGACAATGTGTTCAAAACTGTACAGGGTTCTTCAGTCATCAATTTCTCCACTTGAAATTTTCTTTATGATGAAGAGGAAAGAACAGTTCCTCTCTATACGAAGTGTCATATCTCGAAACCAGCTAGATAAACCTGTTTGTTAAAATGAAGATCCCACAAGTAACTGACACACTTCTGTACTTTCGTGTATATCATAGATAATTTGGAGATCACTTCTACTAAGTCGGTACCCTTGCTTCACTGCTTGAATTGTTAATAACTTTTAATGAATTTCTGCCCCAGCTCTGATAACACATGAATTATTTTATGTTTTGTAAATAGAGATTAACATAGATTATTTGTATTGTTTTTGTCCTAGATAGGCAGTAGGACGGTAGGTCTTCCAGTCAAAGTAGGATTGGTATATATGACTTAATTTGTATTGATGGTCGAGTTACCCATGTATGTATAAATACAAGTCGGTGCCGTGCTTAATGTACAGAGTATTTCGGCTTATTCCTTTCCTTCTTGTCTTCTGCGTCTTCTGTGCATTCTAGTTCATTTCTTCTTCTTCCTTCTTCTGTTGCTTGGTTTCTTTCATGGTATCAGAGCACTAAAAGCCATGGCGAATGAATCTATTTCCTCTTTCAAAACCAAGGTTGCTGTCTCGACCTCTCAAGACAGTATGGTACAGACTTCTAACCTTCTACCTCTCTTCTTTAATATACAGCCCTATATGTTTCACTGCCACCTAAACGGAGAAAACTATCAAAATTGGAGCTCTGTCTTTCAATCAGTTTTGAAAATCCATAATCTCACACATACCATTACTAGCAAAGATCCCCCATCCGAAACCCTTGAAGATGGCACCTCCAATCCTCTTTTTTCTTTATTTCCACAAGCAACCGGGTTGGTAGCTAGTTGGATTAAAGCTACTGTGACCGCTGAGGTTCAGCCCCATATAAACCCCTTCGAGACTACTTTTGAAGCCTAGGAATTGCTTGCTAAACATTTTGGAACAACTGATCATATCCATATCCAAAAACTCCAAGACAAGCTTCATGATCTTAAGTTTTAACCCGATATGACCATCGATCAGTACATACTCTATGGTAAAACTTTGGTTGGTTCCTTTGCTAAAGCCGGAGTTGTTATCCCCGATGTCGAGTTTCATCGTAAATTTCTCAGCGGTCTTGGCTCCTCCTACAAAGAATTCATAACCGTGCAAAACTCCAAACCCACAGCCACGACTGACGATGTCCACGATCTTCTTCTTCAAGAAGAAGACCTCCAAAAGAAATTCTCCACTCTTTCTTAAACACTACCACCGCTCTTACTGCCTCTAAACACCCAACCCAAAACACTAACCAACCTTCTGCCTCATCCTCACCGTCACAGCCCCAAAACTCTTCCCCACGCATCTCGTCCTATTCTCCTGTGTCCCAAACTAGTAATTACAATCAACACCGAAACGGAGGATATCATCGTGGCCGTGGTCGCATGCAATGGCGGGCAAAATAATTGGCGCGGCTGTGGTCGAGGTTATAACCAAGGTCGTGGTATTCTGGTCATGCTTCATTGCATTTGCAGGACGTACTTTGAGACAGTCACATGAATTGTTATGACACTAAACCTATATGAATTTGATCTTAAATAGATAGACATTTTGACAACGAAATACAAAACTTGAACCTCGAAATTTTCAAAAAAGGTAGTACTGATATATGACCAGAAGAACATAATATTACGCATACTTCAAGTATGACTAAGATATATATAGCTCCTATACTGCTCAAGTAGACAAATACAGTGAATGATGGACATATTGGAACTATAGGCAACCTCATTCCAAACAGCGAAAGTAGGAAAACAAACATCTATTTGTTATCACAATCTGATATTCTTGCAAAAATGAATTAGTAGCAAATTGATCAAGATAAACGTACTCGGTAACCTACGCAGAGGGTAGCTTTAGACCGAATCATTCATAAGCCTTTTGGATCTAAAGTCCATCCCGATGTAGGTTAAGAAAGGATCAACCTTCGCAATGGGGCATGTCAAATTCAACTGAATCATGTCAGCAGTTGTTTTATACTTTGAAAGAACTCGTGTTCCAAATGCATCTTCAATGATTACATGTTACACGACCTATATCAAGCGCCACCAAGCAGGCAATTCATGTAAAATTATTCCATTAAACAAAAATAGCTGATGAATAGTCGTATATGGATGCTTGGAATACCAACAGGTTTCGTAAAGAATTACATTTAGATATCCTTAATGGCTAAAGTAATTAAACACAGAACTTCTACTTTAAATCATAGAAGATCAAAGCAGCTAATCATGTATGAAACAATAAAATGTAGCTTCTACGAATACTGAACGTGACAGTAGAGAATTGAGTTTCTAACTCTGACATCATAAATTGTTCAACTAGAACAGCCATAAGGCTGATGCCCTTGAGGTTAGTTGTAATAAGGCGAACCAAGCATAAAAGAGAATATATAAAATTTTCAACATACCCCAACCATGCAACAATTGAAAGATTTAGAAAGGAAAATTGTCCCAACTTGTTCATATCTAGTGGAATTCCTCCTAAATTGTGTTCCACATCACAAGGCATCTTTCTCTCTCCACCTTCCCATGATACACATCAATTTTATTAATGCTTAATTTGAACATGTCATCATAACAATATCCTTGGCCTACAAACACACCATTCTTAGATAATATAAGTTTTTCTGCCTCCAAAACAGCCTTCAACCCTTTCTTACACATCACACTTCCAGAACCCAGATTCTTCCTCATATCCGGAACATGGAGTACATTTATCAAGATTAATTTCTTTCCTGAGGTGAATGGCAATTCAACGGTCCCTTTTCCAAGTACCTTGGCAGTATCATGATTTCCCATTAAGAATTTGTCCTCTTTTGCAGCGATTTCATAACTTTTGAACATATTTTTGTCATTGCAAACATGGACAGTAGCACCGAAATCATACCACCAATCAGCAGAATAATTTATTGTTGCCATGCATGTTGCATTCTGTTATCATGCTTATTTTAAGCCCAGCAATCATAGCAACAATATCAGGAGATCTTGACTGTTTTTCAACAACATTTGTCTTGTTGTGTTCACCATTAGCCACCTTTTTCATTTTCTTATAGAATCTGCATTCTTTTTTGAAATGACCTTTCTTTCCACAAAAATATGAGAAGCTTTGTTTTTCTTATAATTGGCATGGCATGACCTTCACTTGTAGTTTCAGAAATCTTTCTTTTTTTTCTAGAATAATTGCCATTCTTAGCACTAGACTCAATATTATTCACCTTAGAACTAGACTCATTAGCAAACTTCTTCTCACGAAGACGCGAGCCTTCTTCAATTCGAATATGCTTAATGAGTTGGTCTAAGGTAAAGTCTTCAAAAGTATGTAATAACTTCTTTCTGTAATTATTCCAAGTGGCAGGCAATTTTGCAATTATAGCAGCCACTTACAATGGTTCAGACACATCAATTTTGAAATCCTTGAGTCTAGATACTAAGACAAACAATTCATCAACTTGATCTATATGTGTTGTATTTTATATAGATTTGCTTGTATCCATAACCTAAGTCTAAGGCAAGGTGACTAATGGGCTTGCGTGTCTGTTAGAGAGGCAACTTGTACTTAGACATCGCTTGAATAGCTTAGGATTGCTTATTGTAATTAGCTCAATCTTCAGAAGATAACTTGTAGAATATCAGCCATGTTCAGATCAGCTGTCTTCAAGTCATCAGTCAAGTTCACATCAGCAGAGTCCATCAAGTCATCGGACAAGTTTATTTCAGTCAAGCTTCATCAGCAGAGTTGAAGACCTAAGGATCGTCCGATCTAGACTTGTCTAAAGATATGCCTTTAGCTATCGGCAAAGTCATTCATTGACTTTGATACAACGATAACCTGCAAACTTCATTAAAGACTCTTTCCTTATTAGCCATTCGTCTCAAAAAAAGGACATTCTGCCTACATCAACTGTTTACCTATTTTTGGCAAAATGACAGATTTCAGACTGAACCCGACAGAACTACCTATCAGATCTCAACAGCAAGATTAGAGCATTTAATGCTTTTAAATTCGAATTCTCCAAATGCTGAAGATCTCTAACGGCTACAATGGCTTCCCCAAGTATAAATAGAAGACTCTATTGAAGCATTGAAGAACTCTCTGGATCAACAGCTCTGAATTTACAACTCTGAATTCTTCATCTTCTTCAAGCTAGTTCATTAAAAGCTTCAAAGTCATATCTATAAAAACATTCTTTGAAGAGCTCCAAACTGAGACGATTAGTCTTTATAGCTCTTCATTGATTGCAATCCCTAGCATTCAAAGCACACGAGAATTATATCTTTGTAGATATTAATTTTCCCGCAAACACTTGGTTAACTAATTTTTGTACACGATCCATTAGTGATTTCTCTTGTAAAGATTCTAGTGGAAAACTTAGTACACGTTTTTCAAATCCAAAGTTGACCACTTTGGTTGTGGACGTAGCACTTATTTATAAGTGTGAACCATATTAAATTTCTTGTCTCTCTTTTATGTGCTTGTAAGTTGCTATTACTTATTAATTTCCAGAATTTCAACAGCTTTGAGAACAGCTGATCTTGTCCTATCAAGATCAGCCATCTTGAACTTGTCCTATACTTCACTCAATTCCGCTGCAAAATTCTTTCTAAACTTAAGTGAAGTAACTTTGCAAAATAATTTTTTTTAATTGAACATAGGCTATTCAACCCCCCTTTTAGCCTATTTGAGCACCTTGAGACCTAACACCATGATAGACTTAGAATTTCATACTTAGAAATCGATTCGTACCTTGTTTTTCAAATGTGTATTTATTCTCCAAGGCACTCCAAATTCTTGCGGGGTTTCATTGTGCGAAACAGATCATAGAGCCTATATGTTTGTGAGTTCAAAATGTGTCCTTTGCAGCGAATTTCATCTTCTTGACGTTTCTTTCGCGAAGCCCTTATTTCATTGGTGTCTGCATCGGATGGTTCTGGAATCACAGCAAATTTCCACTCTGGATGTACGCAACGCCCAATTCAGTAAAAAAGAAAATCAATTTGTCTTTCCAGCAAGTGAAGTTTGTTCCATCAAAACGTTCCAACTTCATCATTGCATCAGAACTCAGCATCGTACTAGCTACAGTCTTTGAATCAGTATCCTCCATTAATAATTTCCTTAAGATTGTTAGAACAAAGGATGTAATGAAGGCTTGTTTTGAATGTGATTTCACTGTACTTAAGGAAATTATTGCCCCCACTATATTGCTGCTAGGATCAAAGGCAAGTTTCCTTCAGGATATTCAAAACGAAATAAACTTATAGACAACAATTCTATAATTCTCCCAAGAACAATAAGAGAACGATATTTGATTACAGAATATTGTAAGAGAAAGAAGATTTGACGATATTAAATCTAACTACAAATTTTGCAGGAGATAATATATATATATATATATATATATATATATATACACACTTGTAAAACACCTCTACGAAGAGTTGTGTTTCGAATTGAGTAGGCACCTTTCAAAGGAAGCGTCTTTTTGAGAAAACACCATTAATTATAATTAATTCGAAATGATAAAACTGCTGCTTCGTTCGCAGGTGTGAAATAAATCGCAACCAGGGTGCGAACTGGTGTTGTGACATCTTCTGAGTATATATATATATATATATGTATATGTATACATATATGTATATATATACATATACATACATACATATATATATATATATATAAAATATATTATACCACCAAATTTGGTTTTTTCCCTCCAAATTTTCCATCAACCAATTTTGAATTGATTTTGTGTGTATCTCCTTTTAAAATTTCAAATCTTTCTCATCTTTTTCTATATGTGGGATTCCATTCACTAACTATCGCCAACAAAGAGTCCACTATTCTATTTTTGGTTGTTGTATTCAAAAGAGTCCACTTTCATAATTATGTCTTCAAGCTCCATAACCGTTCTACTTAACCCTTTGCACGTGATATAAGCCTTTTGTCTATGCTCAAACATTCTTGTAATTATAATCCACTCCGTGTATTTCGACTTTTTAATCATGCACTCATTGATTGGGATGGACAGAGTATATGTTATTGAAGATGTCATTAGGTCACCCTAAAAAAGAAAGAGAGCTTAATAAATTAGTATTTTTATTAGCAAGTTGAGAGTTGATTGAATTAGCATATCTATGAGCAAAGTGTTGGCTCACAAACAAAATTAGGTTGCTTGTAAATTGTTTTAAAGTTGTAGCTGAGGATCATCATGTCAAGATAGAAGCACTATAAGAATTGTTTCAGATTTCTTTTATCAGGGAAATTGGGAGAGATTCCTATGTATATGCACAAAAGGTATGGTAGACTAAAAGATTTCTTTCTGGTTGATGATCGTTGGGTCTGTTAAGGTTAGTGAAATGCGCATGATTTAAGCTTATATAAAGAAAAATACATAAGGGAAATAGAGAAGTGTTAAGGTATTGAAATCTTGGGAAATAAACAAGGAACAACTCCACATATCAAATCTATATTTAGCTTTTATGGAATGAAAACCCATGACAAGGGTGATATTATTGTTATTAAAACGACTAAGCGGTTGTAGGGTGAAGATCTCTAGTCACCTAGGCGCCCTAGAAAAATAGTTTCTTCTATCATTGTTTCAAATGTTGGTTTAATTGTTTCTTGAAATAGGAAGCGAGGCAAGTGAAGGGGAAGGAAGGGTGACTTTGAAATTCGCAGTGCTCAGCCATGGCTAAAGGGCAAGAAAGAAGGGGTTAGGGAAGAAAGGTGTAGAAGGAAAAATAAACATAAATAGGAAACAAAAGGGGTTTTAGACGAAATTAAAGAAGAGAAGGGGGTTTTATGAATGTCCAGTATTAGATTTTGTTAGCTATTTTAGATGGAGTTAGAGGTTCGGGGTTAACTAAGGTGCGTATCATGAGAAGAGTGGTAAAATGATTAAATATAAGTACAACATGTAAAAGCGGAGCTTAAGCAAAATACGGTTGGCCGTTTTGTCGTTTATCTATAAAAGGTTGATAAAAACTATAACTTGTGTTATACTTTCTCCGTTTCAAAGAGTCCACTATACTATTTTGGGACGTTTCACTTAAACAGTCTACTTTTAAAAAATTATGCTTACAATTTACATAATCTTTCATGTTTACCATCCACTTGGGTTGTACTCATCTTGGTTGCACTTAAGTATTTTTGTAATTATAACAAACTCCAATGACACTAATATATCCCTTAATAATTAGATTTTTCAAACATGGACTTTGTGGAACGGAGGAGTAGTAAAAGAGGGATTAAATCATGTTGCTGGAGTAATCTCCTATAATTGAGAAATGTAATTAGCTAATATTAGCCTGCGAATGTCTTTAGTACAAAAATAATGACAAAGACAGAGGATTAACATGACATTATCAAAATGTAGGCATTAAGATATCCAAATCCAGGAATCAACCAAGGGAATCTTGTGATTGCGAAAGTGCGTAATGTCATTCTCGTGAAAATTTTCTTCAAACTCCAAAATCATTACAAGCGGATTTGAGTTGTAGAAATGTATAGATTTAATTAACAGAATGTAACATAGCATAGCATTGAGAGTTCAAATGTAATTAACGTCTTCTTTTTAGACATCTTTGTAATGAGAGATAAGGATATTAAAACATTTTCACAAAACGTATATTTGTTCACAGACTATTGAGGATCTATAAATTAACATAGCAAAAGTTTTAAATACTAAACCGTACGGAAAGACTACGGTTTGGAAAGACTTTAAATGTTGATGATAAGATGAATGATTATTACTCTCTCCGTCCTGGATAAATGTTCCTAGTGGATAAAACATAAGAATTAAGAAATATAATTAATCATGTGCTGTAAAATGTGTTCTGACCATAATACCCATGAATATTAATTGAGTTTAACTACTTTAAATGATTGAGTTTGTTTGAGATGTGTTATATTAAATGAAGCTTTAAGGGTATATTAGGAAGAATGGTAGAGAATAGGTAGATCAAAATTCTTTAGGAACATTACTTGGGACATCCCAAAATAAAAAGTAGATGTGTTATATTAAATGAAGTTTTAAGGATATATTAGGAAGAATGGTAGAGAATAGGCAGATCAAAATTCTTTAGGAACATTACTTGGGACATCCCAAAATAAAAAGTAGTAACAGGGACGGAGGGAGTACAATAATAGAGCATTTTGACTTTCGAGTTGGCAAAACTTAATTATGTAAGTCGTACAAAGTGTAGAATTTGACTTCCGATCGTTAAAATTAAATAAAAAATACATTTGAGTTTGGGGTGTAGACCAAATCCATGATTTACAATTCCCATAGAGTCATTAAAACTAAGTAGGTACCTAAGTACATTGGTCCAAACAGCTGAGTGCTGAAGCAAATTCCAGTTTCTTGCTGTCTCTGTGATCTAGAATTTGAGTAAGACAAAACATATTAAATGATCAGCACAAGACAAATAGATTTTAACTTCTTTTTTGTATCAATCTGAAGCTGATGAAAAATGTTTATTTCTTTTCCTTGTCAGTAGACATGGCCATGGATATCGTGATTACCATTGCTGAGAAGATTGGCGACCACTTATGGGTTCCAATTGAGCGTCAGTTTGGCTATCTTCTTCAATACAACGGAAACCTTGAGACTTTTAGGCAAGAACTCGATAAACTGGAAGTCCTGAAAAATGGGTTGCAGGATGCCGTTGATGCAGCTACAAAGAATGGAGAACTTATTCGACCTGATGTCACACATTGGATGACAAAAGTCCATGGGTTCAAGGACGAGGCTATGAAGTTTTTGGAAGATAATCTGAATTTGGACAAAATGTGTTTCAATGGTTGGTTTCCAAACTTGGTGACACGCTACCACATTGGTAGAAAGGCAAAAAAGAAAACTATGGCAGCCGCAAAACTCCAAGAAGATGGGAGGTTTGATTGTATATCCTCTGTTCCACCTCCTTTAGGGATAGATTCAATGTCGTCGGCTAATTTTGTTGTTTATGAGATTACAAAGGTAGCAATTTCTAAGGTCATGGAGGCACTGAAAAATGATAACATCAATTTTATTGGGATACATGGTATGGGTGGTGTAGGGAAGATGGCTTTGGTGAAAGAGTTAGGAAACAAGCTAAGGGAAAGAAGCTTTTTGATGAAGTTGTGATGGCTGTGGTATCTCAGAATATTGACATGAGAAAAATTCAAGGTCAACTAGCAGATATGCTTGGTCTGAAATTTGGGGAGGAAAGTGATATTGAAAGAGCTGGGCGATTAGTTGCTAGAATAAAAGGTGTTGAAAGGATCCTCATTATCTTGGATGATGTTTGGGCAAGATTTGATGTTACAGACGTTGGAATACCATTTGGTGATGACCACAAGGGATGCAAAATTGTTATAACAACTAGGCATTTGGAAGTATGCACAACCATGTCCGTTGCTGGACCATCAAAAAAGATAGTCTCTCTTGATATTTTGACAGAAGCAGAATCATGGGATCTCTTTGGGAAGAACGCTGGTGACGTTGTTGACAATCCCACTTTCAATGATGTGTCAAGGAAGATTGCCAAAGAGTGCCGGGGCTTACCAGTAGCGATTGTTACGGTTGGAAGGACGATGAGAGGCAAAGAGGATTCCGAAGAATGGAAAGAGACAGTTGTAGGACTCGAAGATCGGTGCCTAGAAACATCGAAGGTGTTGAGGAAAATGTGGTCAAATGTATAAAGTTAAGCTATGATTACATGAAGGACGAGGAAGTTAAGTGTTGCTTCTCGCTCTGCTCTCTATTTCCTGAAGATTATGATATCAGGATAGAAACTCTAGTACACTATGCTGTGGGATTGGAGATAATCGAAAAAGTCGATAGTATTCAAGATGTGAGGCGTCGAGTGAAATTATTGATAAAGAAGCTCAAAGATTCATGCCTGCTGATTGCTGGTTTTATGGAAGGTTACATTAAGATGCATGATGTTGTTCGCGTTGTTGCTTTATCAAATGGATCAGAAGAGTATTTCGTAAGTGCTGGTGTAGGATTGAAGGAGTGGCCAACTAAGGGGATGTTGGATCACCATACCGCGCCGCTAATGGTAAATCAAATCCAAGAAATCCCTTCCAATTTCTCCGCAAAACGAACCTAAGAATACTTTTATTGCAAGAAAATAGGTGTTTCTTTTGGAAAATTCCTTCTTTGAAGGGATGAAGGCACTGAGAGTGCTGCATGTGAGTCGCCCCAGTGAAAACCAACGTTGGGCTGGGGCTACCTAACATGCCTCCAGACATTAGTTTTAAATGGGAATAAATTTTTTAGCACCAGTATTCTTGGGCAAATACTGACACTTGTAGTTCTTAGCTTGAGAAGTTGTGTGTTTAAAGAGGCTTCAACTTTTATTAGGAACCTAACTAATCTTAAGTTGTTGGATATGAGTTTTTGCCAAGACAAAATTTTCTTTCAACCCAATTCAATAGCTTGTTTATCTCATTTGGAAGAGATGTACTTGAAAAACCATTACCAAATAGGAATTTGGGAATGAACTGAGTTCCTTGTGTCACTTAAAGGTATTGACAATTTACGTACCCAACGATGTAAAGTATATACCGGAGGACTTTGTATTCCCCTCCAACTTGGAGTCCTTTCCCATTCACACCCCCCTAGATTGGCTTGCCATAAGCTTTCCAGACTATCCAAATTATCTGGCTCTTACCAATTTAAGCAGAGGGACAATTCAGTGCCTATATTCCGTGAAGGCGCTGCTGAAAAGAACTCACACTCTTTGCGTCGATTGTATTATTGGGGCAAGGAACATTATTCCCTACCTCCTCCTTCAAATATCTAATGACCAAACGGATTTGGATGTTCTCAAGTCTTTGGTTGTCATGAATTAGAGTACTTAATTAATGAACATGAGGAAGAATGGATAGTTGATCATCCTCATCCTCATCCCAAAGCGCTTTCTAACCTTCAAAGTTTGAGATTGCAGAATTTGAGTAGCTTAAGAGGGTTACTTAATGCAACCCTTCCTCCTGCAATAATGTCTCTGTCAAAGCTTAGAGATTTGTGGATTTGCGTTTGCGATAACTTATAGGCGGCTGTTTCACCATACAATTTGCTTCAAAGGCTAAAGGAACTAGAGTCGTTAAGTGTTAGGGACTGTGGTGCTGTTGAGCAACTATTTGATTTTACTGAGCTGGGGTACAAAAGTAGTCATGGTGACCTGAATCCTTCCTCTTTGTAACCTGAAAAGAGTTGAAGTTGTCTTCTGCAGGAGATTAAAACAGCTCTTCCGCCCTTGTATGGCTCAAAGTCTTCAGAAACTGGAAAAATTTTGTATCAAATATTCTGATGAAATAAGGGAAATTGTAACAAATGAAAACGGACATGCTCTCGACCATAAGATTGTATTCAAAAGTCTAAAAGAGATTACTCTGATTTCCCTTCCAAACCTCGATGGTTTCTGTATGGGTAGCTTTCCTTTTGAATTTCCATTCCTGGAATAAGTTTATGTTGAACATTGCCCCAAGATGAAGACTTTCACAGCTGTTGTTGATACCGATACTTGTCCTGCCATCAATCATACTCCTAAACTCAAGGCAATTATATTGGATGGTCATGGTGTGGAGATAATGCTGCGAGGAGTGGACTTAAATACTGTCTTGCAAAATCACTTTAAAGCCAAGGTATAGCCTACACACACACACACATACATAAATGGTATAATTACTAGATGATCCCTTCCATTAGTCCTTGAATATCTATGATCTCATAGTATCAATTTTCATTACTAATGGAACTTAATTACTAATGGAACTTCAGTTATCTAAGATTAATTTATGGATACAGCAAGAATCGAACTTGTATTATTATTTTTTTCAAAAAAAAAATAAAAATAAAGAGGCTGCTTAATTTTGCTTATAAATGTTCTATATTCTTGATCTGCTCTCTATTTATCGAATCACTTTCAATCAAGAAACTAGCAAGAGTACTTTCTCCAGGAAGGATGCTCGCTCTCCAAGGGGAATAACTTGCATTGATCCATGCAACTTTCTGAAAGCAAAGGGAGAATACAAAAAGCAAAAGGAACATAGAGAATATATATATAGTAGGATCGATCCTGTCTTTGGCATATTTTCACTTCAAGTAAAGGGCTTAATTTTATTACAAGAGTATCGAGTCAAGAAAAGAATTTCTTCCTATTTATGTCTAATATATATATATATATATATATATATATATATATAGTTGCTTCTTGTTTTAACTCCACATCACTATTCTACCGTAAAGTTATCTTGGTTTCCGAGCAATTGTCCAAACCCAGACGAAAAGAGAGGTTTCATAAATGAATAAAAAAAAAATTTTCTTCTGTTTGTTCACTATATATATATATATATATATATATATATATTGTTTACTTTGCATTATTTTTAACTCTTGTTTAATTAATTTCTGTTTTTGTATTTACAGATCATAGAAACTGTAGGCTTCCTACTAGCTAATCCACAAACAGAAAGGTATGTTCAAAAATATTTCTTTTGGATGGTTTTATCAATTTGAATTAAGGTGTTTAATGTTGTTTTTGTCATATGTAGTTTTGATATGATTATTGTTGTATGCACGAATCATGGGAACTGTAGTCTTCCTATTAGCTAATTTTTAACTCTTGTTTAATTTCTGTTTTTGTATTTACAGATCATAAAAACTGTACGTAGTCTTCCTCCACACACAGAAAGGTATGTTCAAAAATATTTCTTTGGATGGTTTTATCAATTTGAATTAAGGTGTTTAATTAATGTTGTTTTTGCCATATATAGTTTTGATCATCATATGAATGAATATAGCTTTTTGCATGCACGAATCACCGAAACCAATCAATTTTTTATAGATAGATAAATGCTAATATATATTACAGTGAGATAGAAATTGAAGCATAAGAAATTGTTGTAAGATATCTTTACGGAAACACGATGGAATTTGAAGGCTTGTGTTGATTTGACTCATAGTATCTACATGATTTTAATTAAATTAAAAAAACCGGATCCATTTCTTTTAACATGAAACTTTTTATTTGGAGTAATCTATCATATTTTTTGTTAGAGGATCGTTCAATATCTTGTTATAGATATAAGAGATCCACTCTATTTAGGGCTTATGTTAGTCCCGTAAAGGCTTACGTTAGGCTAGAAAGGGAGGGGGGGGGTTGAATAGCCTAGCGGCAATTAAAAAAAATTATCACAAGTTTATTTTCCTTGAACAAATGTTCAACCAACTTATTGATTAACTTAGGGCAGCGGAATAACCAAGAAAAGAAACAACATTGAAGGTCTGCTGATACTGAAGATTTTATATCAACAGTCTTCAGAGAACTGCTAATGCTGGACAGATCAAGAAGAAATAAAGGATAAATAATTAAAGCAGTAAATGAACTTAAGTATTTGAAGTGGTTCACACTATAAAAGTGCTACGTTTACTACCAAAATGGTCAACCTTGAATTTTAAATGTGCACTATTATATACATTAAAGTGATTGCGAAAATTACTAATGGATCATGTACAAAAATACTTTTGACCGAGTATTACGGTTGAGAGGAATAATCGATAAGATATATTCACTCTCGTGTGTGCTTTGAATAGAACATAAATTACTAACTACTAGAAGCAGTAAGGATAAGGAATCAAGGAGCTACAGCTTCTTTGAGTTTGTTGGAGTGTTTGTCCTGTCCTTGGATCTCTTGGATGCACTTGGAGAGTTATGCGTGAAGAGCGAAGTGTTGAATCCATCCAAGAGTCCTCTTGAGTCACCTATTTCAAGTCTTTCAAGTGTTGAATATATATACTCGGGGAGATCTTTGAAATCGTTGAATCAGAATACTTGGAAGAGATCCAACGTTTGAATGCATTAAATGCATATAGCCGTTGGTCTTCATCTTCATTGGAGATTCAGATCCAGGTTTTCAGGCACACAGATAGACAAGCGTTGTAGGCGGTTGTGCAGACTTGCAGAGTAGAAAAAAAAAAGTCTTCTTTGCTAGAAATAGTAAATATTCAGACTAACGGTGCTAAATCACTTTTCTACAGGATACACAAATGAGGAAATATCATTTAATTCATCCATGTGATCCATTGAGAGGTGTAATTGAGAAGTCAACTATGGTTTAATCAACCAAATATATTTGATTTAGTATCTAGTTGATAATCCATTTTAAATCTGATCTAGGACTTCACATTCCACGTCATCAGCTTTCTTTGTCATGTTGGAGCTCTGAGACCTCAAGGTCTGCTGGTAGAAGATTGCTGGTCTGCTGGTAGCGCTGTCTAATACTCTACGTTTGCACATGTCTGAATATATGTGAAGTGTTACAACACATCAACAAGATGATGTGGTGTAACTAAGATTTTTTCATGATATGATGCTTCAAATGAAAAAAATAGAATGGAAGAGTTTGAAGAGGGAGTCAATTTTGGATGAAATGAGTATAAATAACCACAAATCTGTATTGCAACAAATGTTTTTTCTGCAATATGAAACAATGACAAGGTTTGTTTTTAAATTATTTTGGAGGGAATTAGGTAGGTTTCCTGCCATTTGCCACGCCAGCGCCACGTGGATGCCACGTTGGACACCAAATCAGGACTCTTCTGTTAGTGTATCTAACAGCCCATTGACGGAAGGTTTTAATTGCAAAAACAATTTTCATTGAAGGTTTAATTAGTCAATAAAAAAAATATGAGCTTTAATTTGAAATTCGTGAACTATTACAAGTTTTTTTTTTTTTCAATTAACTCCGAAAAAGGATACAAAGGCAAGGCCAATCCATGTGTTGGCTTCAGAAATACCTAAAGTGTATAAGAACTTATGTGTGATTACATGTCATGTTAATCACACAGGAAATTGATTTTAAGACCTAGTTTCTGCGTTCTTTGGGCCATTTAGACGCAAAACATATTCTTATTAGGGTCAATCATGAAGAAGATTTCCAGCGCTTATGGATTAAAGACCAATGGTTCCTTGGCCGTTTCCTCATGCGTGTTTTTAAGTGGTCTCCAGATTTTCGACCGGATGTCGAAAGCTCTATAGTGCCGATTTGGTTCTCTATTCCAGAGCTACCAATTCATCTTTTTCATTGCTCAACTCTCTTTGCCATTGAAAATATGATCGGGCGAACTCTAATGATTGATCAACCAACTGCCAATCTGACACGGCCTAGTCTTGCCAGAATATGTGTTGAAATTGATCTTTTGAAACCCATTCGAAAACGTGTTTGGATTGAATGTGGTACCCAATTTTTAGGGTTTTGGCAAACGGTGGAAGTGGAAGGTCTCCCGCGATACTGCAAACATTGTTGTCAACAAGGGCACATGGAGGACTTTTATAAGGTTAAACATCCTTCCTTGGCCGAGGCTGGCCCGTCCAAACTAGTGAATCCAACTGTAGGGCTGAATCATTCTGCTAAACCTTCAACTAGATGGACTCCTAAGAAGACAACTAATAATATTAATCCTGATTTTTAACCCGAGGCTGTTAAGGAGAATGGTACGTCTTTAAACCCTAACGTTCATGATCCTTCAATCCCAATTATTATTTCTCCCTCTCCCCAGACTGATCCAACTATTGGTATCAATGTGGAATCAAACCCTAATGTGGAATCAAACCCTATTAAGGATTTAAATATAGCTCCTGTGGATGATTCTATTCCTGAGGTTACTGCTGATGTCCACGGTTCCTTTCATGTGACTGATCAAGTGCTAAGGGTCGTTGATGATTCCTCTAAAACTGATTCTATGGAGCAATTTGCTACGAAGTCTAGTGACAATGTTGCCTCTCCTACGGTTGGCTCTAAAAATTGGGGAAATTCTTTGCCTCCCACTGATTTGAGGACATCTCCTAATCGAGTTCATTTGCCAGAAAATCCCATTGTTGTTCCCAGTCAGTCCAACGTTTGTGAAAATACTGAGGCACCACAAGGCCAAAATATTCCAGAAGACTTTGAAGAGGGAAATACAACGTTTCAATCAAATATGTCCCCCAATGAATTTAAAGTTTTGGAAGTATTCGAAGATGAAGAGGAAGAGCTTGAAGCCTACAACAATTCTTCTATGTCTAACTTCGATAAGTATGAGCATATTACAGAAAGTCTAAACGTGGATAGCTCTATTCTGCTCCGTAGAGGTAATCGCAAAAAGAAACCTGTCTTTTGTCTCAATTATTAATTTTTTAATATAGATTAGCATAAGAGGTTTTTTCTTGTTCGGATAATTTTTATGTCTTCCTTGTTGTAGCCTAAAGGCACTCGCAGTGGTCAGGTTTTAAGCCCCCCACTTTTATTTCTTTTCTTCATTAATAAATTTAGAGGGTATTCCCCTCCTTTAAAAAAAAAAAAAAGTTTCTCGTGCCTACTATTTTTTTTTTCTCATGCCTACTAGATTAGCCTTGATGTGTCTTCACAAAGTAAAGGTTCAACTCGAGAGACACCTTTACCTATGCTCAAGGTTCTCTAGCCTCGACAAGATTCTTTTTCTGCATGTTTTGAAAATGGTGGGGGAATGTTGGAGTATTTTTAAAAGTGTCACTTTGCACACACTCTAACCCTTGAGAGGTGATTATGCATACCATATCGGAAATAAAGGAAAAATTTATCGCTCATTATTTATGAGAGTTAAGACAATGGTTGTAATCGATAGATTCGAGTTGAGCCGAGCTTGGTATGCTTGAGCTCGGCTAGCTTGTTTACAATTTTTTTGAGATTGAGCAAATACGAGCTCCAACCGAGTTTTAAAGGCGGTGTGTAGGCTTGACCCAACTTGATATTTATCGATTGACAAGCTAGTTACGAGCTTGCTTACGAGCCAGGAGTTCTAAGAGTATCGAGTCAAGAAAAGAATAAACAATTAATCTTCTATATTGGTCTTCAAGGAAGAAAGAGGAGTATTATAAAGAGTAGATTCTTAGGCAAAAAAGGGATAGTTAATAGATTTTTTGTTTTTTATCCGATTGAGGAATGAGATATATATAATGGAGGATGTAAGTAATGAGAGAAATCTAGCTGGTAATTAAGTGGCTACCAACTCAATAGTGGTCTAAGGAACAATTTGAAAGTTAACCATAGGGTGATCTATTTATTATTAAAGAGGCTGGCACGAGAATAAAACGTCAAGGATTTTTGTAAGGCAAATATATTAATATCCACTAACCAAGCTCCGAGTATAATGGAGGCGATGAAATTAGTGGTGGAGGAATACGAGTAAAAATGGTTAATTGAACATGAGAGGTTATAAGTGCAAATTTTCAATCCAACTATTGTTCGATGTTAACCACAATCTAGCTATTCTACTGATTTGATTACATATTGATATGTAATTAGACAACTCCAAATGAGGCAATACGTCTTCTGAATACAATTAAACCTTCCAATTTTTGTGAAGCTTATACGTAGCTCTCCTAAATTTGAAATTAGGTGTCCAAGAAAAATGTACAGTTGCCTACCTGCAACATCCTTCCTCAATTTAGATCCCAAAGATCGTTGTTGAATTCGATAAGTTTCAGTCTTTTACTCTATACTCTGTCCATTCCATGCAAAGAGTCCACTATTCTATTTTGGGTTGTTCTACTCAAAAGAGTCCACTTTCATAATTATGCCTTCAATAACCTTTCTACTTAACCCTTTGCACCAAATCCACTTTCTACTTAACCCTTTGTTCTACTTAACCCTACCCTTTGTTTTACTCAAAAGAGTCCACTTTCATAATTGGTGCATTGTTTTATTTAAAAAACAATGCACCAAATCCCACTTATCCAAATGATCAAAATGCCCCTCATGTGACTCTCAGGTGTCAACTTAACGTCAAATTTGTAACGTCCGTCACACCTAGGGGGCAAAGTGGGACAAAATGTAATATGGTGTATGACTTTGGCACAATTTTTTATCTGTGGTGCAAAGTGGAATTTGGTGGTTACATTGGGGTTAATTTTCGTTTAGCCTTAAAACTAAAAGTGCCACTAATTAAAGTCTGAAATGTTGTAAGAGGCACCCAAGTGAGAAAAAAAGGGCACCTAGGGCAAATAAAATTTCATTAACTTAAGGCCAAAATACGAAAAAACCCCCCAAAGTACCACCAAATCCCAAAGTCCCCCCCCCCAACCTAAGGTTTTCCCAATAACCCCATCTAATGTTGCCAATATTCCCAATTAGCCCCCTGGCTGTGATGGCCATTAGAAAGTTAACGTTTTTCACATGTGTCTTGCACGTGATGGGGGCAATCAGGTCATTTTCTCATATATACAGAACAACACTAATAAAGGGGGTCAAAATGTCAAAAAGATGGCTCTCTCTCTTACGGATAGATGTCAAGAACCGATCGGAGAAACCAACACCTCCAATGGATGTCAAGAACCCAGATCGGAGTAAGGGCTCATCTTTCAAACCTAGATGGTTATCTTTAAATCCCCTAATTCGACTATTTCCCTAATTTTCCCTTCGACCATCTCCCATTTTAAACACACACACACACACACACACACACACACACACTCTCTCTCTCTCTCTCTATTAACAGCGCACGAACTTCTTTCTCTCCAAAAGCTATAATAATAAACCCTACAAAACAGATCACACTGCAGGGACCAAACCCCCTAAAAGCAAGTTAGAATATGAGTAGATTCTTCAATCGAGGCTCCGGTGATTTTCCCAATCGACCTGTCACCGCTCTATTTTCCTTTCACTAATTCCCCGTCGCCTCCGCTCCCGCCAGACCTATTCGTCTCGTCTATGCTGATGATGATGGAAGGTATGGATCCGAAGGCCGTGTCTGTTCTTCAGCTCATTAAAGAGCTTGTTGGTGTGATTCTTCAAGTTATTCATAAGTTGGATGGGATACACGGCTGGAAAGTAAAACTCTCGCACTATCCGAAGGGAGGTGGCAGGTGGTGGTGGTGGTTTCGGGCGTACACCGTGGTGGTGGTGGTGGGTTTTGCGTGGCAATTGTACTTTTGTAACTCCGAGTCAAAAAATTGATGTATCAAGTAGCAAAAGTCTTTCACTTTGTTGTATCATCAATATATTTACAAAAAGGAAAGAATGGTTTCTCAACAACAGATTGGAATTTTGTGGAAGAAGCGAGGGTTTAATTTGGGAATTGGAGTGTGGGCAAGGGTTTAATTTACTAGTTTTTTACACTTTGGACTGTGTGAGGGGAGAGTTTAAAAGAGGGTAATTTCTTTTTTTGACACTTTGACCCCCTTTATTTAGTGTTGTTTTGTATATATGAGAAAATGACCTAATTGCCCCCGCCACGTGCAAGGCACATGATAAAAATGTTAACTTTCTAGCGGTCATCACGGCCAGGGGGCTAACTGGGAAAATTGGCAACATCAGATAGAGTTATGGGACAAACCTTAGGTTGGGGGACTTTGGGATTTGATGGATACTTTGGGGGTTTTTCGTATTTTGGCCTTAATTTAATACAAATGAGAAATATAAATACACACACACATTTATATATTTATATATATATATATATGTATATATATATATATATAATTTCATTAACTCTCGTGAGTTATATGCTTTAAAGTCTCATAAATGACAGTGTTCCTAGACATATGTAGTTATTTTTCGTATATAGAAACTTTATTGTACCGATTTTTCTTTTTATTTAGGATGGTCATTAACTGATTTTGATTATATAAAAAATAAGTATTATAGTTTTAATAAATATAAATTAAATATTCATATGAATACAAATATTTTTTTGGGAAACAAAACATAAGTGAGCCAACTTATGTTTTTTTTTAAAAAAGAGATACAAAAATAACCAACAAAAAAGACAAAGGTGTATGATAAGTTGTTATACAATGATAAAAAACATACATTCTAAATGAAGGAAAAACAAAGTACTAAAAAAAGCTAAACACATAACAACACAATTTATAAGTCTAATAGCTCCGTAAAGATGAAAACATAAAATGAACTCAACAATTAAATATAAACAAAAATATGAAATAACTAGCAAAACACTTAAAAAAAAAATTAACAACACGTGCAACGCACGTGCACTTAATTAGTTTAATTAAAAGAATGTACCATAGCATAGCATTGAGAGTTCAAATGAAATTAACGTCTTCTTTTTGTTTTTAGACATTTTCGTGATGAGAGAGAAGGGGGGCGGAGGGAGAGGATATTAAAACATTTCACAAAACGTATATCCGTTCACAGAGTATTGACGATCTATAAACTAACACAACAGAAGTTTTAAATACTAACCTGTACGGAGTTAGGCAAAAGTATCCAGCAATAAATAAGACTAAGGCTATATTTGGATGCTTAATTCCAGAGCTCAGAATTGAAATTGGATGAACAATTTGAGTGCCACGGAATTCAAATTGTTCTTCCAATTTCAATTTTAAAGCTTGGCATTGAGTAGTCAAATATAACATAAGGTTTGAAAAGTCTTTAAATGTTGATGATAAGATGAATGATTATTACAATAATAGAGCATTTTGACTATTGAGTTGGCAAAACTTATGTAAGTCGTACAAAGTGTAGAATTTGACTTCGATCGTTAAATTTAAATAAAATGATCAGCACAAGACAAATAGATTTTAACAAATCTCATAGTTTCATTAAAACTAAGTAGGTACCTAAGTACATTAATTGGTCCAAATAGCTGGGTGTTTCTTGCTGTACATGATCTAGAATTTGAGTAAGACAAAACATATTAAATGATCAGCACAAGACAAATAGATTTTAACTTTGATGAAAAATGTTTATTTCTTTTCCTTGTCAGTAGACATGGCCATGGATATCGTGATTACCATTGCGGAGAAGATTGGCGACCACTTATGGGTTCCAATTGAGCGTCAGTTTGGCTATCTTCTTCAATACAACGAAACCTCGAGACTTTTAGGCAAGAACTCGATAAACCGGAAGTCCTGAAAAATAGGTTGCGGGATGCCGTTGATGCACTACAAGGAATGGAGAACTTATTCGACGATGTCACACATTGGATGACAAAAGTCCATGGGTTCAAGGACGAGGCTATGAAGTTTTTGGAAGATAATTTGAATTTGAACAAAAGGTGTTTCAATGGTTGGTTTCCCAACTTGGTGACACGCTACCACATCGGTAAAGAGGCAAAAAGAAAACTTTGGCTGCAAAACTCCAAGAAGATGGGAGGTTTGATTGTATATCCTCTGCTCCACCTCCTTTAGGGATAGATTCAATGTCGTCGGCTAATGTTGTTGTTTATGAGACTACAAAGGTAGCAATTTCTAAGGTCATGGAGGCTTTGGAAAATGATAACATCAATTTTATTGGGATACATGGTATGGGTGGTGTAGGGAAAACGACTTTGGTGAAAGAAGTTGGGAAACAAGCTAAGGAAAGAAGCTTTTTGATGAAGTTGTGATGGTGTGGTATCTCAAAATATTGAGATTAGAAAAATTCAAGGTCAACTAGCAGATATGCTTGGTCTGAAATTTGGGGAGGAAAGTGAAATTGGAAGAGCTGGGCGATTAGTTGCTAGAATAAAAGGTGTTAAAAGGATCCTCATTATCTTGGATGATGTTTGGGCAAGATTTGATGTTGCAGATGTTGGAATACCATTTGGTGATGACCACAAGGGATGCAAAATTGTCATAACAACTAGACGTTTGGAAGTATGCACAACCATGTCCGTTGCTGGACTATCAAAAAAGATAGTCTCCCTTGATGTTTTGACCGGCGTAATCATGGGATCTCTTCGGGAAGAACGCGGAGATGTTGTTGACAATCCCACTTTCAATGATGTGGCAAGGAGATTGCCAAAGAGCGGGGCTTACCAGTAGCAATTGTTACAGTTGGAAGGGCGATGAGAGGCAAAGAGGATCCCGAAGAATGGAAAGAGGCAGTTGTAGAACTCCGAAGATCAGTGCCTAGAAACATCGAAGGTGTTGAGGAAAATGTGGTCAAATGTATAAAGTTAAGCTATGATTACGTGAAGGACGAGGAAGCCAAGCGTTGCTTCTTGCTCTGCTCTCTATTTCCTGAAGATTATGATATCGAGATAGAAACTCTAGTACACTACGCTGTGGGATTGGAGATAATCGAAAAAGTTGATACTGTTCAAGATGTGAGGCGTCGAGTTAAATTATTGATAAAGAAGCTCAAAGATTCATGCCTGCTGATTACTAGTGAGAGTGAACGTTGCATCAAGATGCATGATATCGTTCGTGATGTTGCTTTATCAATTGGATCAGAAAAGTATTTCGTAAGTGCTGGTGTAGGATTGAAGGAGTGGCCAACTAAGGGGATGTTGGATCGCCATACTGGTGCTTCGCTAATGGTAAATCAAATCCAAGAAATCCCTTCCAATTTCTCTGGCAAAACAAACCTAAGAATACTTTTATTGCAAGAAAATAGGTGTTTCTTATGGAAAAATTCCTTCTTTGAAGGGATGAAGGCACTGAGAGTTTGGATGTGAGTCGTGTTTTACCGTAAAGAGATTCCACCAACATTGGGCTGGGGCTACCTAACATGCCTCCAGACATTAGTTTTAAATGGGAATAAATTTTTGAGCACCAGTGCTCTTGGGCAAATACAGACACTTGTAGTTCTTAGCATGAGAGATTGTTCGTTTGAAGAGGCTCCAACTTTTATTAGGAACCTAACTAATCTTAAGTTGTTGGATATGAGTTTTTGCGAAGGCGAAATCGTCTTTCAACCCAATTCGATAGCTTGTTTATCTCGTTTGGAAGAGTTGTACTTGGAAGAAACCATTACCAGATGGGAATTTGGGAATGAACTGAGTTCCTTGTGTCGCTTAAAGGTATTGACATTTTACGTAAAGTATATAGAGTATATACCGGAGGACTTTGTATTCCCTTCCAACTTGGAGTCCTTTTTCATTCACATCACCCGAACTTGGTTTCAATACTATTCAGATTATCTGCCTCTTACCGATTCAAATTATCTGGCTCTTACCAATTCAAGCAGAGGGACAATTCGGTGGCTAAATTCCGTGAAGGCGCTGCTGAAAAGAACTCACACTCTTTGCGTCGATAGTATTATTGGGGCAAGGAACATTATTCCCTACCTCCTCCTTCAAATATCTAATGACCAAACCGATTTGGATGTTCTCAAGTCTTTGGTGGTTATTGATTGTCCTGAATTAGAGTACATAATCAATGAACACGACAATCCTCATCCCAAAGCGCTTTCTAACCTTCAAAGTTTGCGATTGCAGTATTTGAGTAGCTTAAGAGGGTTATGTGATGGAACCCTTCCTCCTTCAGTAATGTCTCTGTCAAAGCTTAAATATTTGCGGATTTACTCTTGCAAAAACTTATCGGTGGCTATTTCACCGTACAGTTTGCTTCAAAGGCTAAAGGAGCTAGAGTTTTTAAGGGTTGAAAGTTGTGGTGCTCTGGACCAACTATTTGATTTCACTGAGCTGGGGTACAAAAGTAGTCATGGTGACCTGAATCTTCCTCTTTTGTAACCTGAAAAGAGTTGAAGTTGGATACTGCGGGAGATTAAAACAGCTCTTCCACCCTTGTATGGCTCAAAGTCTTCAGAAACTGGAATTTCTTTCTATCGACAGTTGTAATGAAATAAGGGAAATTGTAACAAATGAAAACGGACATGCTCTCGACGATAAGATTGTCTTGAAAAGTCTCAAAGAGATTACTCTGAGGTTCCTTCCAAACCTCGATGGTTTCTGTATGGGTAGCTTTCCTTTTGAATTTCCATCCCTGGAAAAAGTTGAAGTTGAAGATTGCCCCAGGATGAAGACTTTCACAGCTGCCGTTGATACCGATACTGGTCCTGCCATCAATCATACTCCTAAACTCAAGGCAATTAAATTGGATGGGGTGGAGATAATGCTGCAAGGAGTGGAGGACTTAAATACTGTCTTGCAAAACCACTTTAAAGCCAAGGTATAGCCTACACGCACACACGCACACACATACATAAATGGTATAATTACTAGATGATCCCTTCCATTAGTCCTTGAATATCTATGATCTCATAGTATCAATTTTCATTGATCAGGAGATGGAGAGTGCTTCTCAAGGATCCAATTAAAAACACCTACGCATGGGCTGCTGCCGGCATATGCACCTATAGAGCCTTAACATTACGGTAATTAAATATTTCCACTTCGATCTGTCTTCGGAATTCATACAAAAGAATTCATTTATTTTCCATTGGACTGTTCATAAGTAACATTCTTCTTTTGCAAAGGAAAATACTTTCATTCTCAATATTTTGCTTCACCTTTTCGTGCAACTCTTGAACCAACTTTACTTTTTGATGAGAACCAAGGCAAGGAGGGTTCGGGTCAAGTCAATGATGTTCGTGATCCATTAAGCATAGCACACGGCCGGTCCTGAACTTTTGGGGGCCCAGGCTGAAAAGAAAAAAAGGGGTCCTTATAAAAATATAAATCAGAATTTTACAAAAATAATTTTTTCATTTTTCATTATTCAAAGTATTTTGAAAACCTGCAACATCTACAAACATTTAAGAAAAAATAAGTATAAAATAAAACTACTATTTTGCACCGCTTTACACAATTTATAACAAAAAACAATATACTTTGTTTGCATCATTTGATAATTATCCTGTATATTAAGAATATGAAAAATGTCTAGAAATTCCATGTTTAGGAGACTTTTGATAAATAAATTTAGCGGACCTAAAATAAAACGAAGGGTGGATAACCCCGTTGATGTCGAAATCTAAAATCTCTACTTCTATAAAATGACACCTTATCCATTGGGTCACAAGTTCAATTATAAAACTATAATACATTATATATTATAAATATAAATAGATAAGGTTTTATAATTAAATTCAACAAACCCAAAAAAAAAAAAATAATAATAAAATGGTTGGATGACTTTACTAGTATCGAACCTAAAATTTCTAATTCAATAGACCAACACTTTAACCATTGGACCAAGAAGTTAACTTCAAAAAGTATGTTACATTATATATTATATATAAAATATTGTATAGATAAATTTGGGAGCCCTTGGCGATCGCCCTCCCAACATAGTACCCAGGGCCGACCTTGCATAAGCAGAGGACCGATGACTCGTGCACGTGCCAAGAAGATTTACGAGGCTCTCACATCACTTGTTGAGGAGATCAAGGCCAATTCAACAAGCATAGATGATCTTAACGACACCCGAAATCAACAAAACGAAGTTTGGATTCGCGCCCTAGCACACAACATTCTAAAGTTTCAGAAAATCAAATTGCAAAGTTCAGGATGGTCCGCGCCCTAACGCCGCGCCTTAGCGCGCAGTAGGCGCGCTCGCTCCATGCGGCCTTAAAATGATAACGGTTTATTGTGTGACAAATTAAAGCCTTAAAATATACTCCCTTCGTCCCTAAATTATTGTCTTCCTTTCTTTTTTTGTCCGTCCCAAAATAATTTTCTTATTTGAAAATTTTCCTTTTTAGAACATCACTTTTACCATTTTACCCTTACTTTTTTCCATACTTTAATTATGAGCCACATACACATGGGTATTAAAGAAAATTATACATTATACCAATATTAATAATCAAGTCAATTGTATTTTTTTTAATCTGTATACCGGGTCAAACAAGACAATAATTAAGAGACGAAGGGAGTATGTAATTTGTGCGGCTTGATGAGTTTATAATTCTTTTATTTATTTTATTTTGGTGTGTGTGTGTGTGTTGTGTTGTAATTGTTGTTGTCAGGGCCGCCCCAAGACAAGGGCTGGGCACCCGCCTTGGCCCAACTTGACAGGGGGCCCAAAATTTATTAAATATGTTATAGTAATATGGGTGAATTATGAACCGATTCCTTTTAAATATTTGTAATCGCTCCAGTCCAGTCATCTTTTTTTTTAAATTGGAAAAATGTATTTTTGGGGCGAAAAGACGATTATGTCATTAATGAAAGAAAAACACGTGCGCATTAGTAACCTAAGGCATTGCGATGAGTAATCCAAGGCATCGCGTGGGTTAATCATCGTGATGAGCAACAAAGGCATCGCGATGAACAACAAAGGCATCGCGATGATTCCCGTTGCGTTGCCCAGTATACTGCGATTGGTGAATTAAAACTCAAATCATTGATTAAAGTCCCAAAATCAGTCAAAGAACATCTTACTTTATTTTTGGACAGCACACTGCCAAGCTCGATTTGGATCTCGAAAATAGTATTTTTTGGTAGAAAAATTATGCACAACTATAGTACTAAGTTAGGATAACAATATGTGATTGATTTTAAACAAATTCGAAGCTTAAAACATAGATTAAGGTGGCCAAAACAGCCCAAGAACAAGGAAAAACGGGATGAACTCAGAAAATTCGAATTTGATCAAATTGTGATCAAATTCGTGTTCTAGGTATGAAAATTGATCCCCAAACATGAGGGAAGACTATATTAACAACATGAAATCGTTTATAAGTTTTCAGTTTCTTTGATGTAACTAAATGTTTTTTATGTTTGTGTGTTTTTTTAACGAATCTCTAAAATAAAAGTGTTCATGTTGCATAGGGATATTTTAGGAAGAAAATTATCAAAATGTCTTTTTACAGTTAAGAAAAAAAAAAATTTAGGGGTTAAACTTTTTAAAAAGAGGACCGGCCAGCAATTTAATGTAGTAATATACAGGTAGAGCCGGCAAAATTAGCCTAGCCCAATGGGCCGGCCCAGTCAGCCCGATGTTTGCATGGGCTAAAGTTTTATTTTTGGAGGCCCAAAAAAACGCGGGCCTTTTTGGCGATCCAGTAGGCCCGACGGTTCAATTGGGCTTGCATCAAAAGCCGGGCTTTTGGGCTAGGCCCGCACTATTTTATTATTATTTATTTATTTTCACTCAAAAAATAATTCTAACTTCTTAAATAATTAAAGCAATAATTAATGACCATTCTATTTTAAAGCTAACTAAAATGATCCAGTTAGCTTTATTGTTTGATATTATGATTTATACATGCTGTAATGCAATCTCAGACATTGAAACAACATGTTTCAATTTGATTATTGCTTTATTGTTTAATTATTGTTTTAACTGACCAATAAAGTTAACTTCTTAAATAATTAAAGCCCCGAACAATTCTAGTATCATACTCCCTCCATCCCTAAATTATTGTCTTCCTTTCCTTTTTCGTCCGTCTCAAAATAATTGTCTTGTTTGAAACTTTCCTTTTTAGAACATCACTTTTACTATTTTACCCTTACTTTTTATTCCTATTTTAATTATGGGCCACATACACATGGGCATTAAAGGAAACAACACACTTTTTTAATATTATTCCAATATTAATAATCAAGTCAATTGAGTTTTCTTAATTCGTGTGCCGGGTCAACCCAGACAATAATTTAGGGACGGAGGGAGTATTAATTTTCATTTTAATTAATGTTTGATACGGTGATTGCATTATTTTACTTTTAGTAGTTAGCAGTTAGGACAAACAATAAATCATAGTATTACTTTTGTTTAGTAAGTAACTTAGAATTTAATTTGGCAATTGGCATCACCATTGTTCCTTTTAGTTTATTTATTTTTCCAAGGGCTTTTAATGGCCCGATGGGCTTTGATGGGTGGGCTTTACTTTTCTTTTAGGCCAATATTAAATATTGGACACTCAGTCCGTAATCTAATACAGGTAAGAATCAAGCTGACCCCCAAAATATTACCCAAGCTGAGGCCTAAACCGGAAAATCCAAAGTGTAGTTTAATTTGTGCTTTAAAAAAAAAAAGAAATCGGAAAAGAAAAAATGCTGAAATTAAGGGCGCATTTTGTTGAGTCACGGCAACACCAAACGAACCGTCATCTCATCGGCCATCGCACTCGCAGAACGGCAGAACGGCTGGAGTGAAATTCTCTAAAATTCTCCTTGAGTTCCTCCTCCCAAATTAAAATTTCAGTCTCTAAAATTCTTTAATCCTTCAATCTTCATTCAATTCTGACAATTCATCATAGCTGCTCAGCTTAAGCTTTGAGAAATAGCATCACAATTCACAAAGAGGCTGTAAAGGTTTGAGAAATCAGAAATTTTAAGGTGAGAACATAAAACTCAAAACTTGATTTCTGAATTTGAGTCACTATGTGACTGTGTGTGTGACTCACAGACTCAGGGTGTTTGTGTTACTCTGTGTGTGTGTGTGCGCGCGTGTGTAATGTGTTACTGTCATACTGTGACTGTGTGTGCGTGTGTAATGTATTACACTGTTACTGTCATATTGTGTGTGTTACTGTGTGTATTACTATGTGTGTGTGTTAGATTTCACTCTTCAGACTTGGACCACTTGGTTAATAATTATAATTTATAAATTACTGAGTTTATGACTTACTGTTATGGTGATGCCGAGATGGTGTAATTCTAATTTTTTTTTTCAATTTAATTTCTTAGAGAGACATGAGATCAGATTAATATAATTTGTTTGATTTTGAATGCAGGTATACCATACACGGTTGAATAGAGAGTTTGAAATTTTTTTTTGAAGAGCTGGCCTTGTTTTTTTTTTTTTTTTGGAAATACAGGTGCTTTCGTTCATTTTCTTGTCTAATTTTGTTGGTATTGATTTATCAATTATATAATGTTGCCTAAAAAGCATTTATCGGGAATTGAAAAAAGGAAAAAAAGAAAACGAACGGAACAGTTAATAGAATTCCAAAAAGGAGCCATTGATAAATTTGTTAAAACAGTAGGCCCTTCTAGTGAGAATTATGATGAATTAGGTGAGGGTAATCTTCTTGTTATGACATTTGCAATATGTAATTTTGTTGTTATGACATTTGCAATATGTTGTTAGGTACTATTTACGATGATTTAGTCTTAGTATTTTGTTATAACTTGAATTTGGTTAATTAAACAAGGGCCCTTCTTTTACCTTTGCCCTGGACCTATAAAATGCTAGGAACGGCCCTGGTTGTTGTAAATAGAGGTTGATACGTTTGCTGAAGGCCTTACTTCTGTTTTAATGGTTGTTTTGGATATGTAATAAGAATGGCACTCTACAGTTCTTCCTAAAGCATAAACTCTTCGTGTGCTTATTGTTTTGAGTAAATAAAGGTTGATGAGTTTGCTAAAGTCTTCATGAGTTTCACTCTTGTTACTGATAAGTATGAAAGCTTTCCACTTCGCTTAATTTTCTGTTTTTGTTTTTCATAATCTTGTTGCCCAATTTAGGGCGGGGCAGTTCAGTTTTATGTATGCAAGTGTTTGTAATTAGTTTTTCTTTATTTTAAAACTTTGACAAGAGTTGTGCCGCTCTTTGTTGTTGCTAGGTCTGCCAATGGACCGGATCATCTGATCTAATCTTGATCCAATCCCTTTAAAATGATTTAGATTGTTCTTGATCCAATCCCTTTAAAATGATTTAGATCGAGGCGGCACTACCTAGGTAGTGCCACCCAAAATGGGCCGCACTCTTGATTTATATATAAAAAAAAAATTCCTACTCACTAGCATCCATGTCGAACACCGATGAGTTCGTTGGACCACGAAAACTCAAATAAATTCCAAGCAATAAGGTTGTGAATCCAAGGCAGTGAGACCCGAAGGTCGCAAAGGTCATCAATGGCACTGCTAGCGCGCGATATAAAGAGAAGATCTAGTTTAGGGCTTTGCGCTTTAATTTGTGGGTTACGTACGGTGCGCTGTGTTGGCACTTGTGTGTTACTTGTGGGCAGCATACAAAAAAGAAATAAATTTGTTTCAAAAAAATCTTTACGATTAAGCAGTGTGGTGAGTGTATTTAGTAAGGCTAAATTCGTATTAAAAAGATTTGAGTGTGTTAATAGGGCTGTCCTTTTTTAAAATATTAGATAAGAGTGTTTTTTAAAATTTGGTAGGAGAGGGAGTGGTATTTACTATTTAGTTAAAAGGAACTGTATTTATCACAACTCACTTTATATTCTCAGTTACGAGTATTAATCGGCTGGTATCTGAACCAGTTGGAAACTTATGTGATACTCCCTTCCTTTTAAGGCTTTATATAATGACACAAAAGAATATATTCCTCTTTTCCTTTCTACAAACTGCCCTCCTTCAGCTTTATGGAATATTGTCGTTCGTTAGCCAAAATTGATGTTGGATAGGACCAAGGGAGATGGTGATATTATTAGTGCCCTCACTAAAAAAAATTAAAAATTTCGATTAATATTTTTAATCTCAATATTACCCTCGATATATAATTGAGGATTAATAGCGAGGGCAATATTACTGTTTATCTCTGCCTAACTATCAAACAAGTAGAAAATAATTACTCCCACTGTCCCGTCCCTAAATAAGTATTCATTTTAATTTTTCTCGAAATTAAGAAAGTTGATTTTGAGGCGTTTAGTACCACATTTATATTAATGTCCAGACTACGAGCCGTTTGGTATAGCGTTTATAAAACGTAGTGTTTAAAAACGCGCTTTTAAAAACGGTGTTTTAAAACGGAGGTCTTTCCTTATAAATACGTTTGGGATATCACTTCAATACGCAGTTTTTTCCTATGAGCGTTTTAAAACTGCGTTTGGGAAAAGTTGAATTCCGTTTTAAAACGCTTGCTTTGAAATTTGAAAACACATTTTTTGCAAATAAGCTGCGTTTTATCCCAGCGTTTTGGCCAAAACGCTCGACCAAACGGACTCTACCTCAAAATTTCTATTAGAACACCTCCCCTCAATTGCGGCATTCGAATTTCTTATGTTTGTCTTGCATTCTCAAAACTATTTTTTGCTTTTACTTTTAAAATTTCAAAGGTACGTAGCACTAGTACTAACTAAATGTTCTTGGTAACAAGTGTTTCTATACAACTTGTTACTGTTTTCCAAGAAAAAATTACTCCATCTGTTTCTAGATTATCGTCTGTTTGACATATTTTTCAATGCAAATTTGACGTATATTTTTTATTTTTCCAAAAATCATAAAACACATAAGTCGTAATACTTTAGTACTACGTGTTTTATAAAAAAGTATACGTCGAATTTCTATTTGAAAAACAACTTGTTTGACCAAAAAGTCAAACATGACTATAATTTAACGAGAAGAGTATTACACTAAGGAGCCATTCTAGACTTCTAGTGTGCTACTACGGGTGTTTCGAGTTTATTGAATGATTTCCAATGCAACATAAGAGATTTTATTTGTTCGAATAGTTTTTATGTCGTCCTTGTTGTAGCCTAAAAGAACTCGCAATGGTCAGGTTTTAAGCCCCCCACTTTTATTTATTTTCTTCATTATATATATATATATATATATATATATATATATATATTCAAGCTATTAAAAGTTCTTGCTAACAATTGTTTGGCATGGAAAGAAATTTGGACAATTCCACCTTGATCACATGCCGCATCGCTTCATTGGTGCATTCGGTAGCCAACACTATGAGAAATAAGCGGTGTTCTAAAATCGCTGCGCGCGCTAGGGCCTAGAAATCGAGACATAATTACACATTAGGTCCATACCAAACCTGGTGCAACAATAGTAAATAAATAACTAAATATGACCAAATAAACTAAAATTAATGATTACATTACAAGATTAAAAGTTAAAATTAAAATTAAAATCAAATTCTCTATCATTGCAAAGTGGAGGGAAGAAGGGAATACTTTAATAACTTGAGGGGGGATGAAAAATACTTAGAGAAATATTTTAATAACTTGAGGGGGGAGGTTGTCATTTTGAAAAGTTAATTAAAACCCTAAAACTAAAAGTGACGCTCTCTCTCTCACACACAAAGCCTCTCTCTCTCTCTCTCTCTCTCTCTCTCACTATGAGATAGATGACGGGATTTCGACGCCGACAACAATCTCTCGCTCTCGCTCTCTCTTAATTTCTCACACTCTCACTCTCTCTTTCACCTCTTCATCGACATATCGCCTCCTTTCCCATCGTAATCAATCCAGCCATTTCGACTACTTCCAAGCTGTGGATCTCAGTCACGTTGACTCCCCTTCCTTCGACGTCGAACTTATCTAAGCCCTAGTGTTCGGAAGATTGAGGACGTCACTCATCGCATCGTCGTGCATCGTTCGCTCGATTGACTCCACTTCTTCCCGGGTTCCTCATACTGGGTCCCTCCTTGACAAAATGCGTACGACATCTCTCAAATCGGCTGGGCGTTAGGCGGCGCCTAGGTTGACTAAGCGGAAATTTTTCATGGTGGCAATTTTTTTGTCTGATTTGGCCCTAGTCGCGGCGTTTGGGGGGCGCCTAAAGCCTAGTCGCGGCGTTTGGGGGGGCCTAGCGCCTAGGCGGGCGCCTAGAACGATTTTTCGAACACTGGAAATAAGACAGCTGAATTTTGCTTCGATAAATTGGGTTAATGACTTTTATGAGGTGACATTTTTGTTTTGCTGGTCAAGTCTCGAGATTTAGTTAAAATCAGGTAGACAGAGTCAGCAAAATCTCTCTCTTAACTTCAGAGTTAACTTTCATGTTGACATGTTGCCTTGGATGGATGGTACATAGTAGTACATTGTGTGTGTTTGGTTACCAGATATATAGGTGCTCGAAAGACTTGCATATACAGATCCAAGTATACTCCCCGCCCCGTATAAATTTTGTCAAGTTTAAACTTGAACACGGCTCAATGTTGCAAGCGTTGATCTTCTAATTATCTCTGTTTACGTGTTCAAGTTTTGAGGGTAATTCTACTGCAAACCCCACTATAGCTTTTCGCAAAAGCAAGCAAACAAACCTTCGAGAAGATCAAAGCAACTAATTGTCTCTACAACAGAAAATATCAGAACCAACTAATATTGAACATAGTAAAATATACATACCAGCGGAAAATTGAAGGTATCTGAATGAGACCAAATTAAGAATTAAAGCTTTATACACAAGTTCTTCCCTGCCTTCCTATATAAGCTTTATCTGAACGTAACAAAGTAGAGTTATTTTACAGAGAGATTGACAAACTATGTGTATTAGTCCCTCAAGTTCAAGTTGTATATATAGACTGAACATTCATAGAAACCGGCATGGACTGGCAGTGATTTCAAACGTATATCTACTGGAGGGGGATGGGGGAAGGGCCTAATTTATGTTATGCCAAACTTACAAAAGCCTTCGATTTCTGGATGCAATAAGCTCATTCGATTTCACGAAACAACAATTTACTGAAACAAAGTTGAAGTTATAATGTCTATTTGATCATGAAAAAGCTAATCTGAAACCTTTGAGGTCTGTACTAATAAGGCTGAAAACATATATAAAAGCAAATTGACTACTTGTTCAACATAGGAAAAATGAAAAAACTTTAGAAAGAAATGTTGTCGCAACTTCTTTGTAATTTTCCCCCTGAAGTGTGTTGCCTGACCACTCTCTCTATCCATTTCTTGATGAGCAAAAAGTCCATTTTCTGTAACGTTAGCAAAATAATCATTCCAGGTAAGAAAAAGTCCATGATTATATAAGCTTGACCTTAAGAAACCTTACTTGAAGAAACTGTGGTTGAGCCTATATGAATCAAGTTGAACTAAACATGACATGCCATTAGAATGGAAATACTTATGCAGGTAAGTAATGCACTCAAGAGTATGTAGGATAATGGACATATTAGGACTATAAGCTAACAAGCACATAATTCCTATATCATCCCAGCTAGAAGGAATCATCCAGATTGATCATGACAAACACACTCGCAAACCTACACAAACGCATAGTTTTAGACCAGATCGTTGTTCTGATTTTGATATGAAGTCCATCCAAACATAGTTTAATCAGGTGAAACAATTTATGTACAGAAATTCCAGTGAATCATGTCAAAAGAAAATCCCTTTAAAGAATGATCAGTTCGTTTTGTTGTTAATTACGTTATATATGTACCCTTCGTCAACAGCCACCAACAAATCAGGTAAATTATACTATGAAACAAGGAAGAAGAAACATCAAGAGCCTTCAGCGGATCTAGTGACTAATGAGAACAAGTCTTATATTTGGCCTTTTAAAAGCAGAGAGAGAGAGAGAGAGAGAGCGTTGCCTTTGATTCATTTTTCCTTTCCCCAAACTTCCCTTCTTCACCCTAATCTATCCAACTCTGTACTGTTGCAACTTGTTTTAATCAGAACAAATACTCTCACCGCAGTCTGTCATGTAAATTATAAAGGTTCCTAGTCTGTATCTAAAACCCCAATTATTGAAGAAATCCTTTAAATTATACGCTTCTGAGAGGTTTAGGTATATCTTTCGACATTTTGGAATGTATATCAGTTTGAACTAAATGTGACATGCAATATGAGACGGAATAAAAACATTTACCCCTCAAGACTTTGAGTATCCATGGGATCTAGCGTCATCCCGTCTTTTGAATTTATTAAACGAAAACATTTGTGTGGTAGGTAGCTATAGTTAGATAGGGAAGTTTTATAAACAGTAAATCGTGATCTTAAGACAAACAGATATAATTTTTATGAAAAGTAAAACCGAACATTGGCTTTCCGCAAAAGCAAACAAACAACCAGCAGCAGATCATAGAAACTTAAACTGAACAAAGTCAAACATAGCAAAGAACTGAAGGTATCTAAATGTGTGCATGTCACAAACTAAAGCAAAGCAAGACAGTCAAGCAAGGTGTATGACCATTGACATAAATTAACCTGAGTTGACTAGAAGTAATTCGAGCATCTAGCAGACAGAGGGGAATCCTATGATAATCTGATTTCAAACTAATTATGTTTCATCAAATAGATGATTTGCTAACAACAGATTCCTAAGCAATCCCACATAAGAAATTGAAGAGTACCTCCATGTAGCTTCTCTACAAAAGGATTCTGAACTGAAACTTTCAAAGAAGTTTGTTTCTCTTGGCTGGTAAATGATCTTCTTGAACATTTGTTTGAGCCTTTTGTGTCCAACCATGTCCTCCAGTATATTATCATCCAATTGTAGAAGTGAATCCTTTTGCTTTTCAGTTCCCTCCTCAGTAGTCTTGGATGAAGAAGAAGAACCAGAAAACACCAACTCAGAAATACGGTCTTTTGAGCCTGTCTACAATATTTCTCTCCCTCCGAAGTGCCAAAAGCCATGAGATGGTAAGTGTACACAACCTTTTTCTGGCCAAGCCTATAAGCCCTGCATATAGCTTGCCTTTCTACTGAGGGGTTCCACACGACATCAAGCAGAACAACTCTCGAAGCACCAACGAGATGTATTCCTTCAGAACAGCACTTTATTGAGGCAAGCATGACTTTTGCCTCACTCTTCGGATCATTGAAAATGTTTATCAGCTTCTGCCTTTGCTTTTGATCAAGATTTCCTCGCATATGGAACACTTGCTTCCCATCATACCAATTAAAAACTGTATTAAGGTGGTCTTTTATCAATACTAATGGTTGGACATACTGACTGAAGATCAAAACTTTTTCACCCAATGCTACACTAAGGCGAATAAGCTCCATGACAAATTTTGTTTTGACTCCTCTATCATAGTCAAGTCTCAGCTTTTCAAGCTCTTTCTGGTCAAAATAAGACTTTTCTTTCTCAGACAAGTTCCCGCAGTGTAAGAGTAGAGATGGGTGGACAGAAACCATTGCCACCTTATGTTCATACTCAAAAGTGTTATGCCTTTGTGATTTCTCCATTGATTCAATAAGGTGCTTCTGTAAAGGAGCTGGACTTAGGATAACTACACAGTCTCTTAAACCGGGAAGATTCTTTTGGAGAATGCTGCCCTTATGGACATGAACAAATGGTGCTATTTCAGCTTTAAGTTTCTCTATTGCTTGATCAAGCCTTGTGGAGTTCAAACAGATCCCATTTTCTTTAGATTGCATATCATAGGCTTTCTCTCGTGCAAGTTTATCCGCAATCGCCGGTCTTACTAGGCTCAACGTATTGAAGAGCTCCTCAAAGTTGTTCTGAAATGGGGTTCCTGAAAGAATGATACACTTTTCAGTCTTGAGGCTCGAGAGAGCGTTCCAAATGCTGCTCGTTTGATTGCGGGGTATGTGACCTTCATCAAGAACCACTAACCCAGGCATCTCAAGCAAAATACTCCTCAGCATTTCGAGATTCTTATCAATTACAACCTTCTCTCTCTTGTTCTTCTTCCCTTTGTCTTTCGTGAACTTATATCCAGCTAGCTTCTCGAACAAGCTGTAGCTCACTCCAAGAACGCTTCCACCCTTTTTCCAGGCATGCATCTTCACCACACGAAGCAGATCTTTGTCCTTGCAGAGATTCTCCCCACTAGATGGTGTAGGATTGTTGAGGTTATGGAATGGGAATTTGACTTTCCATTTTTGAATTCTTCCTCCCAAGTAAGAATAATGCTCACAGGGGCAATGATGACTGGCCGAGAGTTAGGAAACAGCTTCAGAAATGTCTCAAGAAAGACAATGGTCAATCTGGTCTTTCCAGTTCCAGGGGCATGTGAGATTATGCAGCCACCCCTTCCACTAAAATCTGAATTTATCAACTTCGAATGTTAATAGTCCCAGCTAAGTTTTGCCACAAGAATTCAATACCTTCTTGTTGGTGGGGATACATTTGCTCTCGGATGCCAGGTACGATGTCCCAAATTGTGCCCTTTGAGTGATTGCAAGACTCTAGAGAATCGCTCCCTGAACCTTCTAATACAAGATTTTTGAACCTGGGGAACTCCTTTTCCTCCAAGAATTTCTTCTCCTTGATGTTTCGGTAGTAGGAGTCACCTGCACATACCAGAAAGAAAATATAAAAGAGAGAGGAATTAGAAGATATTCAATTAAGTTTGAAAGGATGAGATTTAGTGAAAACCAAATATTGCTTACCAGATCAGGCAGCACGTATTTACTTTCGACAATTATGTCTTTGCAGCAATAACATCTTATTCCAATCTCTTCGTGAAAATACAGCTCATCATGATTACCCTTACAGCAACGATCATACTGATTTTCTTCATCCTCTTGAATGTCATCTTCCTTCTCATTTTCGCCCGTAAACCATCACAAACAAGAATTTCCCATTTTAAGATCTATCCATCAATATATGAAAGAAGGATTTGCCGCTAATTAACATTTCAGTAATACATGTTACTGTTAAAGTTACCATGACATATCTCGTGGAGAAAAAGACTAAAATTTGAAATTCTGTCAATATACACTTGAAATATGTCTCAACATCTGGTAGAAAACCTGTATTTTACGTAGTAATTAACATCACAAACATTCCTAAGTCTGTGATTATTAATGCACAAGTCTAATAAGGAAATTTCAAACAGAATTGCTAGACAAGACCACTGTTTACAGTCCATAAACAGAGTTTGAATTCTCGCTTGGAAAATGCTCCTACTAAAGAAGCTGAAGCATATTCATCGTAAAACAATTTATGGTGAGAGCATAGTTATGCCAAAGGGAACAAGTCAAGCTGCCAACTTGTGAGCCTTTAAGTGCACCACCATAGCAGCAGCCAGTAATTTATCATATATATGCATATATGGCATAGCAAAATTGACAAAGAAAACATAACAAAGACCAGATCATTTGGGACTTACCGTGGGAGGTCCAGAGAAACCCTCTTCATTGCCCTGCAGCATCCCATAAGCCAGCTCTTCAAACAATCCATCCACCATCAACTCGAACTCGTCTTTTTCCTTTTCTGGAGGAAACTCGTCCTCATCATTAAATCTGAACTTCAACAGATTTGATTCCTTAACAGGCAGGGGCTTGACATTTATGTTTTCTAGAAGATCCTCACCTTCATCTGTATCTCCTTTTCCTAATATACCTTTTAACAGATTCCCAAGAACATCATCCTTTTGTCCAGATATTCTTGTCTCACTATAGCAGCTTTTTCTCTTCAAAGAAGACTCACCAATTTGTATGCTGCACTCTGTCCTTGCATTAGATCCATTCCTTTCTGTGGGCTTCCTCACCTCGGCCTCTTTCCTGCTCACAGATGATTTCAATCTCAGAGAAACAATTCAGCACCATGAACAGGTAATTAAACAGTATTGCAGTTAATTTGTTCCAATAGTTGACAATCTCATTTGAAGGTCTTTTAAACAATATGACTGCTGGATTGTTTTCATTGATCAGATCTACTGGAAACAAAAAGAAAAGTGGGAGTTTAGATATTGGTTTAACGAAAGAAAGCAATAAAGTATCTCGCCTGATAACACTCTTGATGGGCTTATCATCAGAGTCACAGAAGCTCGTATTCTCATGCATGCCATCTGAATTAGTCCCAGCTTCTTCCTCATTTGATCGACAGGATGAGACAATCTGTTTGTGGTTCTTCCTGCCCAAAATTTTTTCCTCTTCAAAGCATGCTTGTCAACATTGTCATCATTTTCTCTTTCACGTAATAATACGTTCCTATATTTGAAAAACAGAATTGAGAACCTTTCCCGGAAAATATAATGATAGAAATTTTTGCAAGTTCATAGTAAGATGATAAAACCATTATTTGCCAAATTAAACTCTAAAAGCCAAAGGGAAAGTTGGAACTTAGAAAAGAACTATATGAGAATGAAGTGATATTTGTTGGTATCACAAGTGAATCAAAATAAAGTAACTCACCCGATTTCTCGGGATTTCTTCTCAGATTTATCTTTACTCTTCTTGGTGGGTTCATCACCGAAGTCAGAATTCTCTTGTATCTCATCTGAATCAGTCCCTCTCTTCTTTCTCATGAGACCATGTTTCATCCTTGTTGAAACTTGTTTCCTCTTCAAAGACTGCTTCTCAACACTTTCTTTTTCATCTTCATAATCACCATTCTCCTTTTCTAAAACCAGTTCTTTGGTCTCGTTCTCCTCATCTACCTCCTCTGAGTCGGAGCTCGACTCAACCACACTAGTTGAGGGACTATCTACGTCCACAAAATTATCTGAGTCATCTGAGTCTTCACTTTCACTATCACTATAACTCGAAAATTCATCCAAATCATCACCAGAAGAAACAACAAATTCTTCTACCTTAGTGTTGTTCCTGACCCTCCTACTTGCTCCAACATTCTCTCCTTTACAGTAATTTCCGCTAGTTTCTCCCACTTCAAGATCATTAAAGTAGTTACTTTTTGTCTTGATAACCTCTTCACGTTTAGTGGCTTTACCATCATATTTAGAAAATTCTTTCACATCTTCATCAGTACCTGAAAATTAAAAATAAATAAATTATAAGAAATGATAGTGAAGGTACAATGAAAATACTTGGTGATAAGAAATTCACTTTTCTTTGTCCGGATGAAGTGATGTGAGCCTCTCACATGATTCTATATTCTTTTTGACAGTAACGACGCTCTGGGGATTATGTCTTTTTAACACTATTTTTCTCGTTATCATACGCCCTACATTTTACTTTTTTCTCTCCGCCTCGACATAAGTCTCTTGCTAATCAAACTGCAATCTTATGCGTGAAAGAAAAAAGCTACTGTTTCTTCAGCAAATTTTACGTGGCAAAAGCATATTCCTAAATAAGTTTGTGTCTTTTTGTGGAAGCTTTTGCAGTATAGGCTCCTTATTGATGATGGTTTACTCTCTAAAGGATTCAAATTGGTTTCTAAGTGCTCATGTTGTGCGGAAGGCAATGTAATTCCTTTGTTCATGTCTTTTTGATCTTTTCAGTGTTACCTGTGGAGTGAAGACTTGCTCAATCTCTATTCAACAAGCTTCCATGTCTAGACAGCCGGGTTTGAAGGGGTCAGGAAGCCAGTTATAGTGCTTATTTCAAACATAAGGATGGAGCTGCATGATTTTCAATTTAGAGGCAGCCGAGTTCAATCCCCCAAACTTTCTTCACTTTAAGCTGGAATGCCAGAACTTGCACTTTCTTCGCTCCAAAAAGATGGTTTAGGTGATCACTGTTATTTGGAACCAGCCTGCCCCAGCTTTCTTAAACTCAATTCAGATGGTTGCTGCAAGGGCAACCCTGGGATCAGTGGTAGAGGTTGGATCATTAGAAATGTTGAAGCAAAGGCAGCTTTGCAAAGCTACCTATGGCTACATGCTAATTATGGTTTCTATGGAGCTGAGATTGAGTTGGATTCCAGAATTCTATGGATGCTATATCCTCAAGATGGACAAACTTCCTTGGAGGTGCTGGTGCATTATTTCTTAGATTCATTGATTTGATCAAATAAAATTTTCAGTTTCTCATTGCTTTAGAGAGGCCAACTTTGTAGCTGATGCCTTGGCAAGTCATGCTTACAATTCAAAAAGTGATTCTATTTTCAATTCCCAAGACCCATATTAGAAAAGGGAAAGCGCAAGGAAATAGAATTAGTACTCCCTATGTTAGGCTCGTGTAAGTTTGTTTTGATCTTATAGCGGTTTGGTTTCATGTCCCTCTCCATTCCTTTTGTTGTTCTCAAAGCGGTCAGGCTCAAGCACCCCCCCCCCCACTTCTTTATATTTGTTATCGTTAATAACATTCACAGACCAAGAGGATGAAACATAAATCGAAGGGGAAGAAAGGATGATTAGGCATAGAGAAGCGCAGCTAACTGTGTCATTTGACATAACAAAGCATGCAATGACAACACATAAAGATTGTATGCAGTTCTAGTTATGCAGGGTCTCAAAATAAATAAAGACTCATGATAATCTAACAAGAAAAGGAGGAAAAAGATTAGCACCTTCATCTTCGAGAGATCTCGATTCCAGACTGACAGAAAAACTGGAGTTCTCTGTTATAAAGTTCATATGATCGAACCCATTGTCACTAGTATCAACTAAAGGAAGGGAACCCCGGGTGTTCTGTTTAGAGCTTGTAGCTGCATAATAACTTTTCCTGAACTGAACTTCCCTCAGAAATTGAGCTCTGCTAATTTCTGCGTACACAAATGAGAACAAGCCCCAAAAATCATATCTAGACTACTATTTCTCTCCCTTTGTTTTCAAGACAATAATACGGACTAATAAAAGGGGAAAAATGAAAACTCTGCACCAAGGAAAAGGAGGAAGAAAAATGCATTACCAATTACAATGGGATGTTTCTTAGAACCAGAAGCTGGTTTTTTGATGCCTTTTCTGGAATATCTCTTAGAACTAGAACTTACTCCTTTTCTTCCAGGTCGATAATCTTTCCCCCATTTCGGCTCTTGATTAACCCCTATAATATAAGGACACAACTAATCAAAGTACAAAGAGTGTAGCTGTGTAAAAAAATTATAACATCAAGAGAAAGACAGATGCACAAAGCACAAACAAATAATAACAACAAAATTTTAATAAGACCTCAACATAACTAATATTTCTTATGATCTTGTTAAACAAATGAAGGTCCAGAATCAAACAAGAAAAAAAGGAAAGAAAAGGAAACATCTTATCACCTTTGTCTTTGAAAGATCTGGAGTTCTCCATCTCAACGTCCATACGATCCAAACCATTCTCCCTAGTATGGGATGAAGAACGTGCATAACTATTTGCATCACATGAAGTCTTACTGGACCCTAGATCCTTCTTGAATTGGTTTATGTCGATTTCTCCGTACACACATATCGAAATCAAATTCCAATGTCAATATATATGCCACAATTTCTACCTGTATTTATTTTTGGACAATACGTACGGATGAACAAACAGGTGGGAAAGAAACTCCCTTTGAAGAAGAAAAAATCAATTCATCAAGGAAGAAACAGCCAAACCACTGATATGAGTACGACAAACACTTTGAAGAATTGATTGGAGGGACAAACACTTTGAAGAATTGGGGGTAATGGATCTATGAACCTTGTAAATTGGGTCCACAGATCCATTTCTGAATTGGTGAAAAGAGAATGACAACAAGCAAAGAGAAAAACATAACAGAACCACAAAAAACATTACCAACTACATCACAGTATTTCTTAGAAACAGGAACCGATTTTCTGCTGCCTTTTATGGAATCCTCCTTAGATCTAGAAGCCATTTCTTTGCTTCCATTTACCTTATCCAGTCCTACAAGTTAAGTTTATATATCAATGATCCAAGTAAGAAGTATTCAGTTGTATCAAAAAATTTATAACATGGACAGAAATGCACACACACACACACACACACACACACACACAAAAACTCAAGCACAAAATATTAAGAACAACTATCTTTGTGGAAGCACACATTACACATAGCAACAAAGTGACGGGAAAAAAAAAAAAAAAGGATAAGCAGCAAAAATAGCACTCTTGTTACTGATCTGAGCAAAGAAAAGTTATAGTAACAAATTAGGCTATGTAAAAATATACTAAGATTTAAATATATATATATATATACTCCTATATAACAAGAAGAGGAAGAATAAGAACCGTGAAACTTCAATGTTCGCTGTCGAGTCCTTTGCGCGATAGAAGTGGTGAAGAACTCCATTCTCACCAGAACAAAAAGTGGAAGTTTTGATCAAAGAATGATAGAAAATGTTAAAAAGAGAGATTAAGATAGAGAAAATTGGTTGGACTTAAATTGAAAGAAAAATAAAGTAAAATGTATGTATCTGCAAAAAAGATTGTGTATTTAAAAGAAAGATTGTGTGCGAGAGAAATGAATGAAGAGGACGAAATACCGAAGAAATAAAGATGGAACACACAGAGAATTGAAGAAGGATTTGTTAATTGTTGACGAGAAGCTGAAACGGCAATTTATGGAGTATGTGAGTACAGAGTGAGAGAGAGATATTCAAACAGAGAGAGAGAGAGAGGGATGACTATATTTGTATATCTTGCGGGAACAGGCAACAGTACCCATGTATACGTAATATACTCCTTCAAGGCTAAAGACAAAGAGGAGACGTTGCCTTTGAGGTTTTGATTCTTTTTTTTTTCTTTCCCTAAACTGCCCCTGTTTCACCCATATCTATTTCCAACTCTCTCCCGTTAGTAGTGTGTTCATCGGTCCAGTTTTCGGTTTGTTCGGTTTTTAAACTTTAAAATCGAAAATCAAACCAAATAAAAAATCAAACTAAATTCAAATTTAATTTTTGGTTAAATCAAAGTTTTGAAAGTTAGAAAAAAATTTATTTTTTAAATATTGTAAATGCCCCTAAATTTATAATATTTGAGATTTTATTATTTTACTAGGAAGCGGAATGGATGGCATGACGGATGCGATGGAATTAGCCTTATATTTGAGATTTTATTAGGAAACTTATTTTTATTATTATGATATATTTGATAATTATTTCTATAAATAATAATTATAATATATTTAATTTTATTATTATTTTATTTAATTCAATTTTTGGTTTGGTTTTCGGTTTGAAAGTTAAAACCAAAAACCATATTGAAATTCAGTTTGGCTAACCAAATCAAACCAAAAATCGAATTCTTATTCAATTTCGATTTTTTTAGTTCAGATGACGAGTTTTTTGGTTCAAACCAAATATTGAATACCCCTACCTATTAGTACTTGTTTTAAGTTGGAGTATCTCTTAAATAAAGGAAATACACATTGTGATATAAATTACTTCCTTCATCTCAAAATAATTGTTCTGTATTGACTTTATGCGGGTTTTAGAAAGTGAAAATTGTTGGCCGATCCATTTTCATAAAAAAAAATTTCTTCAGTCCACCCTTTTTTTTTTGTAACTGAAAAAAGGCAATTTCATAAAATTGTTCCTAAAATACCCTCGTTTCTTCCAAAATTGTTCTGTCTTCTCTTACCAGCGCTCAACCCGATTTAGATTTGTAGAGTTGTCATAGTAGGGACGGAGCACACAAAATTTATCATTTCATGGTGTGATGATTAATTTATAAGGAATTAATCAATATGAATGTGTATTTATAAACACAGTAGCAGAGCACACAAAATTTATCATTCCATTGTGTAATTGATTAATTTATAAGGAATTAATCAATATGAATGCGAGTGTGTGTGTGTGTGTGTGTGCATGAATGCGTATTTATAAACACACATCTTATGCGAAGATGAATGCGTATTTGTAAGGAAATAATAAGTTCACTATACAAGATGAAGATTTGTTAATCGCGATGCTCAATTGTTGCATCGCGATGCCCAATTGTTGCATCTCAAATTGAATCCCGATGCCCAAATTAATCTGAGAAAGTGATACTGCATCTCAATGCCCAATTCTTGCATCGCGATGCCCAATTGTTTGCATCTCAAATTGAATCCCGATGCTCAATTGTTTGCATCTCAAATTAGTGGCATCCCGATGCCCAATTGTTGCATTCTGATGCCCAATTATTTGCATCTCAAATTGAATTCTGATGCCCAATTCTTGCATTCCGATGCCCAATTGTTTGCATCTCAAACTAGTGGCATCCCGATGCCTAATTGATTGCATCTCAAATTGAATCTCGATGCCCAATTCTTGCATTCCGATGCCCAATTATTTGCATCTCAAACTAGTGGCATCCCGATGCCTGATGCACGCGTGTTTTGGTTTCATTAAGGGTATCGTAGTCTTTCCGCCCAAAAATACTTTTTTTTGGTTTTTAAAAAAAATTGGTGAACTGAAACGATTACAAATGTTGAAAAAAGGACAGTATGTAATTCACCCTTTTAGAAAAGTTGCTGACCCGATATAATTTTTCCTAAATACCCTCAAAGTACCACTTGAAAATGTCTAATCAATAAGCTTCTCTATTTTACATATTATGTACGTACAAATAATAAGAATATTATAGATAATTTATTTAAATAACTTTTCTAAAAATAGAAGGACGGCGCTGAACATCTCAAAATGAAATAAGGAACAATTAATTTAAAACAAAAGCAGTACTAAGTTTCTAGATTGTATCTAGAACCCAAGTTATTTAATTAATTCTTTCAGTTTCACTTACCAGAGGTTTTAGATTTTTTTTGCTAAATAGACGTATGCAAGAATTAATTCTCGTTGGTTTATCCCATAAAACTTGTATTGGGTACATGAGCATGAGCTAGGAAGACAAGACAACTCGTATCGCCACCAAGCTCCACAAATGCACAAATGTTTCGTGGAAGCTCATAAGGGGATGCTCGACGATTTTGTATTACAAGTCCAAAGGTATACCTAAGACAATACCCTAACACGAAAAAAAAAAAAAAAGAAAGTAAAATGCCATTAACTTGTGTAATTCTATGAAATTCAAATTGTTCTTCCGATTTCAATTCCGAGCTCTGGATTAAGCATCCAAACAAAAACATTTCTTATGTGTTTCAATCAGAAGTTGATACAATAGTCTTGAGAAGAATTGGGTGGGATCGCGAAATATTGAATTAGCCCATTTCAAAGATGACGCCTAAATATAATTTTTTGGAAAAATTGTAGGCCGATCCCCTTTTGAGATTGTTAATCGCTACGTTCATTATATTTGTTTTCAATCGCTTAAATCTCTTTTAAGTGATAAATTGTTCCCAAACTGCCCCCGGTAACAACCTATTACGTATTTTTAGTTTGTGATTTCTTGGATTTACTCCTTTCAACCCCGTATTTATTTGCATTGCGATTTCTTACTAAAAGGTACTTGCTATTTGGGCAAAGAAGGGAATTATGGAGATGTGTTTGAAACTGATAATGGTTTGATTTACGAGATTAATAAAGAAGGGAATCATGAAAATGAGATTGCAGAAAATACAAACAATACAACTATTTATGAAGACGATACACAAAACTTCCATTACGATGCACAAAACTTTCATCGCGATGCACAAAACTTTGCATTGCGATGCACACACCGCAATTAGCAACTGATAAATTGTTTTCATTATCATTGTTGATGTGTTTGAAACTGATAATGGTTTGATTTATGGGATTAACAAAGAAGGGAATCATGGAGATGAAATTGCAGAAAACACACACGACGCAATTGTTTATGAAGACGATGCACAAAACTAGCATCGCGATCCACAAAACCTTGACAAAGGTAAAGGAAAAGTTGTGTATCGCGATGCACCACATCTATTTGGCGATGCTCAGCAATATAATAATGAGAACAATGAAAGTAATTGTATCAATTCTTCAACATGTTATAACATATGTCCTGTTCAAACAAGGAAGGAACTCTTAAATTCTGGTTGGGCAAATCTTTTTTAAGTAAATCTTCTAGTGAAATGAGGAACAATTATAAGTTAGCAAATATTGCTGATGAAGCTACTGCTAACATAGAGATTGCGTCCTCCTTGTCAGGGGAGGTCAAGATTTTTCTTAGCTGTAATCTCTGCTCTTGTGGGATCTGACATCCACATGCCTAGTCCAGATGCAGTTTTGAAAACATTGGAGGATAAATGCTGAGATCATATAAAATTCTGGATCTAAACTTTTCCGTGAAGATTTTGTTAAAAGATATGTGTGAGTGCTTCTTGAAACTCCGATCCGATTCCATTGAACAACTGCAAGTAGCAGTAGATGTTACACAACTTATTGATTTATTGAAAAAATGTTCTGCAGCAGATGTTGTTGGTACTAACACTATTCAGGATATTTTTTCTCTGTTTTTGAAACCCTAAAATGTATTCAGCAATACTAACCTGATACTTCATTTTTGTTGGTTCTGATGGTTGTTGCTTTCTTCTGGTGTTCTTTTGTAGTTGAGAAGATATTTTTTGTTCTGTTTGATAATATCTCACGATGATGTTTTCAAAACGTTTTGCAAAATCGTCGAAGGGTTTTAATTTTTTTTGCTCTATTTGAAGTGAAGAGGGTTTTTTTGATGTGTCTTTTCTGTTAATCATTCAATTGGTTAGTTTGTTTTTATAGTCTAGAAGTCGATGCAATACGTACGTGTTAGAATGAAGGGTATAGATGACATTTCGCAAACAGAGTGCCTTCTTCCGGTCCAAAAGAAAAGGTTGTGCATCGCGATGCACAAAAACAGTACGTTGTAATACATTTTTGTGTATCGCGATGCACACTATTTTGTGCATCGTAAGTGTAATTTGTGCATCGTGTTGTGTTGCGATGCATCGTTTGTTTTTTGCAATGCATAGCGTGTCGTTTCGTGTTTTTTAAAGGCATAGATGACATTTTGCAATAAAAGTGTCATTTTCCGATTTAAAACAATTATAATTGCTAAAACGGTTAAAAATTGTCTAAAAAAGATCGGCTTGAATTTTGCCCAATTTTTTTTTTTATATTATTATTATTACAGTTGTTGAATTTCTTAGTTTTTATATATTTGCACAGACATTTTACTTGTAACATGGGCCATAATCAACTTCAGCTTTATACATTGGCCACAAACTACCCACTTCATTATCCGGTCTTGACTGGAGGCCCATAATACAGAGAACAAACAAGGTGTATTGTATAGAGTTAGTGCCTCACACTCACAACAACATAGTGTAGCCGTCCAATCAATAACTTCTCTTTTGCTATCTACTTTCTTCAATTACTCTCTTCGTCTTTAAATTATTATTTTATTTTATTTGATATATAAATTAAAAAAATAATTAATTTAATTATTAATATTAATATAGTGTATAGTTTTTTTAATATTTATGTGTATGCATTTCATAATTATATATATATAGCCTTTTTAGGTCGTTTTAGAAAATGTGTTCATTTTTTAATTTCTTTTTGCTTTTTTAAATGTTATTTTTACTATTCAACGCGGATTTGATTCTACTTGAATAGATGTGTCTCACTCTCATATAGACATATTTAAAAACCGCATATTGTCTTAATATTTAAGTAAAATTAACTAAAAATTTCTTAAACTGTAAGCCGAATTAAACATAACTTTTATTTTAGGAACACTGAGAGTATTAAGTGGGACTTGTACTTTTATCTCTCTACTAAATGCATGAAAAAATGAAGTGAAGTTAGGATCAATGAATAGATCGATAGATATTCTTTCTTGAGTTATACTGTAGTAGTACAAATGTACAATTTTTTTTTTGCACACTCGGGAAGTGAAGTGGCATTGTTGTTTGAAAGAAAGATATATAGGTAGGATCAAGATAGATCTCTTGGAAACACAAAATTCGTACGATTGTATGTGAAAGTGAAACAAATACTATACTGCCACGTGAAGTGACTTGGGTTCCCAAAAACATTGGAGTTGGAGGATCTATATATGTTTAAGTCATCTTAAATTCTTAATACCTTACCGTACAGCTCGCAAATTCACTTGGAAGCATCGATCATTACGTGATATATATATCTATCGTAATGGACCATGAATAGAGGATGACTAATGCAAATGTGAGTGCCAAAAAAAAAAAAAAATTTTACTTAGAATTTATACATTTAAAAAAAAGTTTTCAATACAATTTTAGAAGAGATTTGTGGATACGATACGTTAACTAAGAGCCCGTTTGGTCGTGCATTTTGGCAAAAAACGCATGGATAAAATGGAGTTTATTTACAAAAACTGCGTTTTAATGTTGCGGTAGAATAAACTGTGTTTTATAAATGCAGTTGCGATTTAAAACACTGAAATTTTCAACTTTTTCTCAAAACACAGATTTTAAAACGTTGATAAGAAAAAAAAATACTACATTTTGAGATGATATCTCAAACACATTTAAAGAAAAAAAGCTACGTTTTGAAAAATTTACACTTTAAAAACGCAGTATTTTGAAACGATGCATTTTGAAAACGCAGTACGAAACGGTCTCTAAATTGTTTCACATTGATTATAAAACTTTGATTTTTTTGATATTCAAAACAATTATGGAGAAGAGTTATGAATAGAAGAGATTGTATTCACATCCCTCCTCCACAATTGCATTGAATGTCAAAAAATCAAAAATCTCTTAACCAATGTAAAACAATTAATTGCATTGAAGATTTTTTTTTTTGAAAAATATGTAAATCCTAGATAGCACCCAATTTTTACCACATTCACATTTGCATTAGTGATGCTCTTAGTAACAACATACTAATGTTAAAGTGGTTTAAAAACCAAAGTCCACTTTGCCTTACTTAGGTATTTTAGTTTGTTGCTATTAGTCGTAGTACATCACATCCGCATGTTATATAGTGCTACGGAACCAGTGAATAGTTTTTCGTGAATTTAATAACTTTTAACTAGTTCAGGGATTCAAAACCATTGAATACTACGTATACATCGGTATATGTTTCATTTGCTTTTGAGATTTTTTTTATAATTTTTTGTAATTTTTCTTTTTTTTCTAATTAATTATATATTCAAAACTATTGAATAATATTTCCTCCGTCCTTAAATTATTTTTTTGTCTGTTCCAAAATAATTATTTTATTTAAAAATTTTTCTTTTTAGGACATTATTTTTATCATTTTACCCTTACTTTTTTCCCAACTTTAATTATGAACTATACTATTAAAGAAAATTATATATTATACCAATATTAATAATCAAGTTAATTATTTTTTCTTAATTTATGTACCAGATCAAATAATACACTAATTAAGAAACGGAGAGAGTACATTTTTGAGGGAAAATTCTGTGCATCCCGACACTCAAAAAGTAAACGACTAATGTACAGTGTGTCTTTGTCACAAGAAAAGACATAAATATTGACCCAACCCCCCACCCCGCCGGTCAAGGTAAAGAGGACGCCAAAAAAATGAGTAGGCTGTTATATCAGGAAAAAGAATATCGATGGAATCAGCATACTAGGCTAGCTAGCTTATGCTTGTTTTGAACCTCTTAAAGGCTTGATGATCACTCTCTTCCCTAGAGCTGCTAGCTAATCTTGACCGTGACAGCTCTTGATTAATTGCTGGAGGGAATGTCGTTTTTCTGCAGCAAAATCAATGAGTTAGGCCTTAGGGCATGAACAACGATGAAGCTTTTGGGTTTTAAATTTTCTAAAGCTACACTATCAAGATATCAATCGATATTAAAATGTTTAGTTGGCGGTGAGAGAAGGTTTTTGGGGAACAAATATCGCTCCCGTATCATCCGAGAGCTTCACATGAAATCCAAGGAGGACACAGCGCCGTATCATAGCAAAAGGAGGACAACCCATTGAAAGAGCTTCTGCCGTGTTTTTTACACATGGCATGTTTTGAGTGAACCACAAAAAAAAACCCCTGTCCGGTTTTAATAAAATTTTGACGACAAAAAAGTTTTTTTTTTTTCCACTGAATTAAAGTTCACATTTTACCTATAAATAGAGACTTGGTTTACTTCATTTGGACACCAGATTAATTTTCTACAAATTTTTGAAGATTTTCTCCATTTTCTTCTCTTCTCTCTCTTCAAATTTAATTTTTCTCAATTTTCCTCTCTTTTCTCTCTTTACATTTTTAACATTAAGTTATTTAATAATTTAATTTGTTGCTAATATTATTATTATGTAGTTTAAATAATAATTATTAATATTGCTATTATATAAAATAGATATTAATATTATTATTTCTATTATTATTGTACCTATATTTATCATTTTAAATTAATTAAGCCACTTAGTGTTGTTATTATTATTAATTCTCTAATTACTTTTGAGTTAATTTACCACAACAATGTCTTTCCGTTTTTTGTTGCAGAAAAAGAAAAACTCTCAAAATCAAGATAATTCGGTTCATCAACGCCAAATCAAACCTTCACTTGTCAAATTTAATTTCGAAAATATTATTAATTATTATTAATATGATTTCAAAAATATTTATTTAGCAAATATCTAATTAAAATGGCATTTACAAACTTATTGTTTAATATAAATAAATGTAAAGATGTTAATTTAATGAAAATAAAAATGGTAGGTTAAAGATGGTGGGGTATGTAAGAGTATTGAAGTTTGTGCATTGTTGGGAGGTTTGATTTATTTGGGGAGTATAGTGGGGAGCATAAGGGTATTTTGGGTATAAAAATACCAAAAAGTGAGCATAAGCTCCAAAGCTCCCAAAGGTTGTTGTTCCTGCTCTTAGGGGTTATAATTGCAGACTTCATGTTCACCCGGGGTGAACAAGTAACCTGTTTGATGATGCAGAAAAAATCGGGTGCATCGGGGATGCCGAGCCGATCGTTGCTGTTGCTTATTCAGATATCTGGCGTAGATTTGACTACAAAAAAAGACACCGTGAAAGGTGCGGAGGGTCCCAGCCAAAGCCCTCCGACGTGATAATCAGTATATCGGCCATTAGAGAATATTTACTAGAGTATGTATTCTCCGTATAAAGAATGACATACCTTGACTTGGTATAGGAGGGAGTATATATATACCCGCGTGGACCGGACATCTATTCATTTTGGGCCCATTTTCTGGAGTGAGGCCTATACAGTTTAACAGGTCCAGAATATACACATCAGAAGCCCCTCATTCCTTATTCCTCGAGATTCATCTCGAGGGTGAGGAGTACCATTTGCTTGTATTCACCTCAGACCTGCCGAGAAGGATCCACTCGACCTTGTCATGAACTCGACCTGCGGTCATCTCAATGACAAGTGATTTAACCAAGAAATGAGCTCGACCTTGTCATAAACTCATCGACCTGCGGGGTTCGTTTTTGACCTCGACCTGCGAGGCTCCTCAACCGCGAGTAACATCTAAGCGAGGAGGACAAAATCACTTCAGGCGCGAGTAACTCTCGAGCGGGAAGGATATAATCTACTCGGTCGCGAGTAACACTCGAGCGAGGAGGATAAGCATATGAAGGTGCGTGTACTACTCAACCACGAGCAACACTCGAGCAGAAGACAAAATCTACTCAGCCGCGAGTTACACTCGAGCTGGGAGGATATAATATTATAATCTACTCAGCCGCGAGTAACACTCGACCTGCGAGCATAATAATAAACCTTAAGATTTAACTAAGTCATGAGCTGTCAAATGACTTCAAACATTAATCAAGGAATCAACTCGACCTGAGAGCATAAAAATAAACCTTAAAATTAACTAAGACATGATCTCGACCTGCAAGCAGTCAAATGACCTCAAACATTAATTAAGGAATCAACTCGACCTGTGAGCATAATAATAAACCTTAAGATTAAATAAGCCATGAGCTCGATATGCGAGCAGTCAAATGACTTCAAACATTAATCAAGGAATCAACTCGGCCTGCGAGGTTCGTTTTTGACCTCGGCATGCGAGATTCATTTTTAGCCTCGTCCTGCGAGTAACACTGAGCGGGGAGGGTATAATCTACTCAGTCGCAAGTAACTCTCAAGCGGGGATGATATAATCTACCCAACCGCGAGTAATACTCGAGCGAGGAGAATATAATCTAATCAACCGCGAGAAACACTTAAGCGGGGAGGATAACCGCAGGAAGGCGCAAGGTACTATTCAACCACGAGCAACACTCGAGTGGGATGCCAAGATCTACTCAGCCACGAGTAACTCTCAAGAGGGGAGGATGAAGACAGGAAGGTGTTGGGTACAACTCAACTGTGAGCAACACTCGAGCGGGAGGACAAGATCTACTCAGCCGCAAGTAATACTCGAGCGGGGAGGATAAGCACAGGAAGGTGCTGGGTACAACTCAACCTCGAGTAACACTCGAGGGAGGGACCTCGACGGAGCTTGCTGGATAGTGGAGGGGTCTATTTATAACATTTCTTCATTGAAGGGACCAACTTGTAACTTCTTAGCAGTTAAGGACCAAGTCATAGCAGCTCTGCATTTGTAGGGACCATACTATAACTTCTTCAGCAATGAAGGGACTACTTTGTAACTGGCCAATAATAAAGGGGCTATTTTGTCATTGCCCAATAGTTACCCACGAACTGCAGCTGATACAATAATTGGTGGGTGTGCTTGTAACTGCTAGTAGTGGAGGGGGCGTTTATAACTGCCTAGTAGTTAATGGACTAAATTTGCAATAGCCAGTAATTAAATGCCAAGTTTGTAACTCACTAGCAATTAAGAGGGGGTGTGTGTAACCGCCTAGCCATCACCCACACTTTTGTCAACTTATTAAGCGTACGTAACTGTTCCTGTCTCCCAGGTTTCAGTCGCCAGCGGTTACAAGCCTAGTCGCTTCAAGTGGCGCGTGGGGGCACATCTGACCTTCGTCAACGATAATTTTTTGTGTGTATGGCGTCATCCAGGAGGTGCGAATGTGCTTGTGGTGTTTGATCGTTACTCCGAGCCCGTTTCTGCAGCCAAAACGTGTAACCCAGTTCGGGCTCGACCATGAATTTCGGCGAGTTTGCTCGAGATCACTTATTCCGAGGTTTAATTGAAGTGGGTGAATAGGGCTGTGGTGTCTAATCGTTGCTTTCCTTCGTTCTTGTTTTATTCATTGCTACTCTTATTGATACGTAAGCCAACTGTTCAATGAAATGTGGGTTCGAACTCTTTGATTTTCAGGCATGGCGAATCTGCCTGTTTTCGGCGTGTGGCTAGGCTGTGAGTGTTTAGCAGCTTTTGGTAGAGCATGGGGGCGCGTTCAGCATCTTTTGGTGGCCGTTTTTGCGTCCCCGTTCTCGTCTCGGTAGGGCGCAGTTGCTACGGTGTCCGATTTTTGTTTCATGCTTGCCTTCTTCGCCTGAGTTTGCGCAGAATTCCCGCAATATCCACCATGCCATTCCGGTGAGAAAACCTCCCCATGCCAAAAAACTTCATGTATTGGGCTGGAAGTCTAGCAGATCATTAGGAGAGAGAGGGAGAGAGATTGTTTTGTCTTTTCCTTTGATTTTTCTTCGAGCTTTTGTTATCTTTTGCTTTATCTTCCCGTTTGAATTCTTTACTCCAATGCTTCTTTTCCTTTCTTAAAAGGATTTTAGCCCATAGAGGCATGAAAAGTCTATGATCTTAGTTTGCCTTTTGACCATAAAACGTGGACAGATAAAGAAATGGGATTGCAACCTCTTTCTTTGTCCTGTAGTGTTGTTCTTTTCTCTTTGCTTGGTAGAAAAGGTTCTCAACTTAAATGGGGTGTGAATTTTTTGAACAAATTTGCAATTGCACAATCTTTGAGTTATGTTCGTGGATGTGTCTCCCCTACTGCCTTTACTCAGAATTTTCACCAAAATCTTGATCGAAATCCTCCGGCCAGGAACAAGAGTTTATGAAAAATATTGGCAGAGAGCAAGACGAGATAGGCCTTGGAAAATCCCAATCATTCTGTTCACCGCAACTTTTTTCTGGGCTGCAAACACTTTCTCTGCCCATGTTGCAAATTTTTTCCAAATCTGAATTGGATTTGCTATTGTTTCGAGATGAAATAGATGTGGGATTTGGAGAAACAAAATTGTGATCGCCGCACATAGCAGTTTCGTTTCCCGGCAATGGAACCAACTGATGATGCCGAAAAAATCGGGCGCACCGGGGGTGCCGAGCAGATCGTTGCTGTCGTTTGGATTTGGATATCTAGCGTAGATTTGACTGCAAAAAATACACCGTGAGAGGGGCAGGGAGGGTCCCCACCAAAGCCCTTCGACGTAATAATCAGTATATTGGTCATTAGAGAATATCGACTAGAGTATGTATTCCCTGTACAAAGAATGACATACCTTGGCTTGGTATAGGAGGGAGTACATATATACCCGCGTGGACCGGACCTCTATTCATTTTGGGCCCATTTGCTGGAGTGAGACTCATACAATTTAGCAGGTCTAGAATATACAAATCACAGTTAAAAGATAAAAGTACCTTATTCATGGATGTTGAGGAATTCAATGTAGTACTATTTGCTCGCTTTCTAAGGTCAATCTGCACTGAGATGCTGGCTTGACACAAATCCACTCCAGAATTCTGAAGTGCTTGAGTTAGAGTATTCAACAACTTGATTAAAACCAATGTGCCGATAAATTGTTAGTCAATATCTAAATCCTTAAAAGAAATCAAGAAAAAACAACTTGGATAAAGAGTGGCAAATTCTCACCCTTGAGAGTACACATGAAATATAGTGGGCACACTCCACAAGAAATATTGACAATGTAGGCAAAAGGTCCCAACCATTGTTCACTGATTTATGAGATTTCAGTCATCACTTTCAGAAAAAGCTTCTTGAAATCAGACTTGGACGCCGTACTAGTCAAGTGGTCAAACTTTGAAAAGGGCTTGGTTGGAGATGGATCAAGGATCAAATGATGGTGATGAAAAGGAAACATCTTGTCATGTTCATGTTATAAGAAGTAGAGTACACACATCCACACTAATTTGGTCGGACAAGCAAAGCTTTGTTTTGCTCTTTTTTGTGTGTAAGTCCTGGAGCTGTAGATTCTCTCGCCAAAGTATATGACCTTCGTATTTCACCTGTATTTCAACTTCACAAGATTGGATAAATCTCAGGCAAAGGGCCTATACTCTCTTCAGGATCCACCACCCGAATGTTCTAGGCATATGTACTTAACTCTTTTGTCAATCCGCGTGCATAAGGATTTTTGTTTGTCGAACTTTTGATCACGATGATTCCTTTTGTGAGAGTATTTTTTTTTTTTTTTGTATTTCTTTTCTTGGGTGTTTATTTTTCAGCATCTCTTTTCTTTTTGCTGTGATCAATTTGACTCTTTTGTTGGTCGACGACTCTTTTTGATTTGAATTATTTTTGTCTTTATGTACAGAATTGACAAAGCATGTTGGTGACAATAAAAACCAACCGGTTCAGAAGTGTCCTAAAAAACTATATGCTTTTAACACGTGGCTATGCAGGGTTAGGATAGCTTACTTCCCGGGGAACGATCAGTAATTACGCGAAAAGGGATAGTGTCGGCTGAAAGAATGCTGGGCTCATGACCTACCCAGTTTCATTTCAAGATAGCTATACCAGGGTAATTTGAAGCTTAGCAACAGTTCAGAATAACTAAATTAGTGCGCGTGTGTGCACCGTAGCTAAAAATTTCTTTATACATTTATATGTAATGAAAAAGTGAAACAAGTATATACAATTAAAAGAATTAATGTCCATTTTTTTCTGATTCATGTGATGTGGGTTGATGTTTGATAGGAGTTGAAAATTGCAGGAAAGGAAACATAACCACAACTCGAGGGTTTGGAGCCTCGAGAAAAGTACAAGCCAATAAATGAATGAGAGAATTTAAAGCGATAAAGATTGTAAGTTTTTTGAAACTTTTTTTTCAATTTTTTTAAAACATAGCCGCACCTAAAGGCTATCTACGTCCCTCAAAAAGAGGTTCAGGTCACCGTAATTCAACTCTATAAAAGTTGATAAATTTTTTTTTTTGTTTCTTGATTGAATAACATGAATTGTGAAGAATATCTTTTGAGAACTTGTTCTTTTCATTTTGAAAAGAATTTCATTTTTTTTTGTTTGCAATTTAAGGAAAACAACAAAAGGTGAGACTTAAGCCCCGAGAGTACAAATAAATAAATAAATAAATATTACAAATAATGAATTTTGGGGATATCTCCCGAACAAATGAATATATTTGTACATGTAAGTGTTAGTACGAACAGTATATACACGTAACACATAATCACGTAACAAATAAAATAAATAACATTTGACATGTTAAATAAAATAAAAATAAAAAATGTAACATTTAATATGTTAGTAAAACAAAGACATGCTATGAAATATAAACACGCAACACTTACATGTCACAGAAATAAAAAGAAAATAAAATAAACACATAACATTTTAATCATGCTATGAAAGAAAAATGCAATAAAACATGTAACATTTAAATATGTCAAACATAAAATAAACCGATAAAATATAAACATGTTATAAAAATAAAATAAAAGAGCATGCAAAGCATAAATATATGAGTCTAACCCACTTTTTTTCATTTTAAGAAAAACAGTTGTCCCCAGCAGAGTCGCCACTGTGAGCACCTCGATCTGATCCTGGGCATCATTCTGGACTCCCAAATAAATGGTTATAAATGTAAATGACACATTTATATAAAAAAAACAGAGTCGTCACCCTCGTTTATAAAGAAAACGAGAGAAAAACTTAGATTATGGGTTCGGGGGCTAAATTACGAGCTGGGAAGGCGTTAGGCACCCAACTCGCCCTTTCGGTCTCTTATGATTTGCATGCTCAAGTTTATATACTACGGATTTATAAACTTATGTGACTAAAAAGAAAAATGGATCACGGAGATTTATATCTCCGTTTATGTTATAAAAATATATACATTTTTTTATTTATGGCAAAAGAATCAAAATAAATATAATACATATATATTATTTAACGGAAAATAATCTTTAAAAGAGAAATTTTATACAAAACTATTTATTTTATATATTTTTACACATCTATATATATATATATATATATATATATATATATATACATACCAAATAAAGTAAATAAAACAAATGAAAATGAGTTGGGCCATCAACAGTGGATAGCCCAATACGGCAGAAGACCCAAAATGGAAATCACCAATTGTGCGTAACGCACAAAAGAAGATTGCATGGTTTGGTGCGCAGCGCACCCTATGGGGCACCCGCGCACCAAATGGTGCATTTCTTCTCAAGAATAGAAACTCAAAAATTGATTTTCAGGTTGAGATCTCAAGCTTTTAAACTTGTTTTTCTCAGATAAAATCACGAATTAACATGTTTTAAAACATGATTAACAATAATATACAAGTTTAACTACAAATCGAGACTAAACAATTAACCGAAAATTAAACATAAACATAATGTAAATGAACAAAATGGAGAACAGAGCTTTGAAATTTTGAATATAACAGATATATTACATGTATTTACATATCCAACACATCGAAGCTAATTTATATTTACATGTTGACAACAAATTTGAGCTATTTATACATCCAAATACAAATTAAATTGAAACGAACGGAAGGACTTACCTTCTGTTATTTTACAGAATTCGGGCCAAGTTCTAAACTGTTGATTCGGTTTGATCAAGCTAATCCGTAGCTTGATCTTTGTGCTTCCACTGCTACCAATACGAGGAAAGGAAGACTTACGTTTTTTGTGTTTGATTGTGTGTGTGTGTTCAAAGAACAGAGAGTGTGTGTGCTGTGGCCACTGCCATTCTTCAAAAATGAAGGGGAGAGTCTACTGTGTGTGTTGTATGTGTGTATGTCTGAGAGAGAGATTAAGAGAGTCCTTTCTCTTGTCTGAGAGGGAGTATTTATATGAGAGATTGAGAGAGTTACTCTCATTCCAAGTAAGCTAGGAAGCTTCCTTCCAGCTTGGTCACCAAGCTTTGCTAGAGAAGTCAACAACGTCGGCCAACTGGGACATCGAGGCTGATATTTTGGAGATGTGGGGTTTAGTTCGCGGCGCACCAAAATATGTCTTAGCGCACCAAACCATAAATTTTACACTTAGAATCTTCATTTTTCATTCTTTATGCTTCAGGTCCCTCGTCTTTCTTTAATCTTTGTGCCTTGAAGTTGTTCCTTTTGTGTTTCAACCTTTGAATCATCTTCTTTTACGTTTTGCACCCTGTAATTGCATAAAAATTATGTTAGTCCATTTTGTAAATAAATTAATATTTATTGGACAATTGTAATATAGGGGTACGAATTTTGTGTGTCTACAAAGCCGCCGTCATTGCTTGGTTTACCGAGGCGGTCCACACGGGAAAGTTTTGTTTTAACTTGCATTCAATTTAGCATTTTGCGTGTTTCGCTTTATAATTAGTCTGACATAATAGGTGTCCATCAAGGGTGTTATCCTTAGTCTTTCGTCTTGTCTACTGGCTTGACTTTTTTTGTGGGTGTCCGTCAAGGGTCTTATCCTTAGCATTTTCATCTTGCTCATTGGCTTGACTTTTTTGGCATCGTGGGTGCCCGTCAAGGGTCTTATCCTTAGCATTTTTTCTTGCCTATTGGCTTGAATTTTTTGCCCGCGTGATTCCTCGCGTTAGTTGCCGATTCGGACTTTTTTGCTCACGTGATTCTTCACGTTTTATCAACATTGCTTTTTAAAAAGTTTAAAATGTACACACATATGAAATAAAAGCACGTCTTATTGATAATAAAATTTTCCCAAGTACAGAATAAGTCGAGTGAGGCTATTTTTGCTATTAAATTTCAGCTGATCAATCATTCTCCGCGATCACTCTCTTTGTGTCCCGCGTTGTCCGTTTGTTCTTTCATTTCCTCATTTTCCCTGGTGCCTTGGCGCTACTTATTCTCTGGGCTAACTGAAATAGCTCTGCCCTGTTCACGGGCGAGCGAGCAAAGAATTCAGTTTTTAGATTATTGGGCGCCAAGCCTCCTTCAAAACAGGTCAAAACTTCCCGATTAGAAATATTTCTTATTTGGTCCTGGACACCCTTGAACCGCTTCACAAATGCAGGATGGATTCCCCGGGCTTCTGTTTCACATTGCTTAGCTCGTTTCTTTCCTTGGGTAATGTGTCCGCTGTTCTGAATTCCCCCATAAAAACTCTACAGATCTGGCCAGCTTTTAATTGAACCCTTGGACAGAATAGCAAACCAGGTGACCGCTTTACATTGTAGTGTACCTATGAAAGCTTTGCAAATGATTATTGTCACACCCCCATTTGAGCTCTTACGTGGAACCCCAAATGGAGACGTGAAACACATACATCATAATTAACATGCACCTGTATAAGCGAGCTAAACCAGCTCGACACAAACACAAGATAACTAAACTTCCACAACCTGCCGTTATCACAATAGTACGGAGCTACACGAGCTCACAAAACACAACTATAAACAACAACCTCAACGAGCTAACGAGCTTGGAGTCAACTGATATAAACAAAGTCACACAGGTAACATGTCATATATACAATGCCACGACACCACGTGTCGGCACAAAAGGAAGTAACGAGTAACAATATACCCATCATGTTACTACTTACATAACTCTATCATCCATCGTCCTCACCGAGTACATATGTACAATGAGCAAAAGTAACTATCCCAAAAGTTCACCACGTGCACCCACGTACTGTACCGACCTCACCGATCAAAACCTCCCAGGTTCCTGCGATCTAAGGAAAAACAAAAGAAAAAGATGGGGTGAGTCAAAGACTCAGTAAGTTACTACCATCCAACTACATGACATGCTGGCATGCTGAGCTGTATAACAGTAAATCATACTGCATAGTAAATAATAATAGCATGCTTCTGTATCACTGTAACATATATTCCACTGTATAAGGACAACTGGATAAACACATTTAAAAGTATACGGTGTCGAGGTACACCTCCGACAACATCCAACCTTATCACCTCTTCTGTATCATGTGCTCGAGCAATAACTGAATAACTGTCTCTTTTGTAGTGCGCGCGCGAATGACAATCGTTTCCCCCAGTCCCGTACGACCTGGGTTTACGACGTCTGGAAAGCACTTTGGCTAGCAAGAAGTGTGCCTCCCCTACTGGGGCCAACAGCGGGGCGTAGGCCGAGCATATGGACCAACCACAGTTAACACTAGCCTCTGCCCCCGTGAGTCACCGGTAGTCCATACACCCCCTGAACTGGTTTACCAGCTGGTTACGACTTATTGAACATTGACACTTGTCACAATATTGTTTTATAACTAACCGGTTCACAAGTATCAATTACTGATTTACACGTAATTGCCACTAAATAGGATAAACCCATAACTGGCTCGCAATTACATATTAAACACATTATCACATTTTGCGTATTTCGGTAGAGGTACTTCTACCCAAAATAACATTTAATAATCGTAGGAATTAATCCCACTTTCCCAACATAATCAAACTGTATCAACAATAGACTCTGTGGAGTCAAATCACGACGATTCTAAACATCAGTATTTTAGCTCATGTTCGTAGCACATCAATTTAATTATCCCATTACGCTACTTAAACAAGTAGAACCATTGTTTAAATAATTCAAGCTAATTAAAATTATACATGCATGAAACATATAATATTTCATCACAAGTAACTATTTTACTAGCATGGATCATACTAAAATTAAAATGGGACAATTTTATATTACGAGCTAAAAATAATAACTTACTAATTTTGCGAAATCACCGATTAAAACGTGAAATCTTCCGAAGATATTGATCTACTAGGTAAGCACGTCGATCCTACAGAGTTAGATTGTTAAAACACATAAACATCGCGAGCCAAATGATCCGCGTACTTGAAGTTCGTACGGAATTATATATGAACTGAGGAAGAGTGACAGATGGAGTATGTGTGTATGTGTTTATTTTTCTTTCTTTTTACTACGAGAGAGAAAATCCCTCACAGCCTACTATATATATGCTTATCAGGCTAAGTTGATCGAAGAAATGAGATAAACATTAAATATTTTATTGCATGGCGGTGGGACAAGGATATATAAACAAACATATTAGTCAACAAGTAAATCCAAATTAACTAGCTTTTAGGTCCCACTCCAATGGAGAAAGAAAATACAGCAAAGGTACATATATAATACAAGGAGTAATATTTTAATGTTTAATAGCTATATTCAAACATTTAAAATACTCTTAATTGGCTATAATTATACTTTATTAATACTAATCATATTTAATTAATAAATTTAAAAATATCAAAGTAGGGCATATAAACACATTAAATGTCACGAAATGCAAATGACGTGCAAATAACAAGAGTACGAAACTCTCGGGTGTTACAATTATGTTGTCAGTACTCAGCAGTGCTAGCTTCATTTTGATGTGATTAAGATTATCACATGCACTGGTCTTCCCCTCATATTCGTTAAAGGTAGGATACGTTATTGTTGGATCAGGTGAAGCATCGCGGATCCATCTTGCAAAAGGCTTGAAACGTGTCCCAATAGGCGTTACCTTGGCCTTCTCTGTTTCTATGGCCTCAAGCCTCCTTCTCAAATCTCGTACTTCATCAATGGCTAGCCTACTGACCACCTGAATTTTAGAAGGCTTCCTTTCAAATAATCTTCTCCTTTTCGGGCTTATTGACCTTCCCTTCTTTTGGCAATACCCGCACGACATTGTAGCTCGGCTTCGAGAAGATTTTGACCGCCTCGATTGCGTTGCTAGTCGGTGGGTGTGCCCGCTGTGTCTCTTATGAGGGTATGGCTCAGATTCTACCTTGTAACTTCTTTCCCGTGCTAATTTTTCCGCTGATTCATGCACGTGACCTCTTGGGTCATAAAGTCTGTATCTGACACTGACCTTACTTTGAGAGGGTGTCTGGTCGCCCAGCTGCCTGGCCATGTGGTCATCCTCTCAGATCTGCTTAATCTTGCTCCCCTCTACTGTTCTTCGTTCAGAATGACCAGCCCCCATACCCAAGCGGTCACCCTCCAATTGTCTACTTGGGCTGCAAGTCCCACTTATAGTAATTGGGACGACCATGGTGGCCTGGGGTGGTGGTGCTTGAGAAGCCAAAAGCACGGCTAGAATAGGCACCTCAGCTTGACCCATTGACCGTAATAGGTGGTTGTTTAGCATTATCTTGACCAGTGAGGTTGTCTGTGCTTTAATGGCCTCAGCTTGGACAGTCGGGTTGGCCAAGGGCGGTACATCCGTATCGGTGGTCGCACGCCGTGTATCCAACATATCACGCAAATCACTACTTCCCCGCTCATCAGTTATTTTTTTATCGGTGTAAGCCCCCTTGCCTTTGGCGGGCTTCATGGCCGCCCCCTTGTCTGCGGGCTCTTTGCGATTTCTCAAGGAGCGCAAAATCTCTTGTGTTTGCTATGGCCACCTTGTGGTGCAACAGTAGTAGCTGAAATTGGCACTTCATTGGTCGTTCCTGTTTGCTTACCGGTAGGTGGGGCGGGATCATTGCCAGTGCCGGTAGTTGCGTTGGTTTCCATAATCACCGAATGGTTTTGAGATTTGTATTGTTTGTTTATTAGGGATATCTGTGCTTTCAAACGTTTCCCGGTAATGGAACCACTGATGATGCCAAATTTTGCACCATTGACCTGATGGGAATTTGCTCCGGTGAAATGACTTGTAGCTGGCCTGAAAACAATAAAAGAGTTACTGCGCAGGGGATCCCTGCAAAGTCCCTTCGGTGTGAGAATTAGCACTGTATATCAGAGAGAGAATAATGCTAATTGAAAGAGCCAAAAGTGTATTGTTGCATCTATACCTTTTTTGTCTCTGATGTTACTATTTATAAGAGAGTAGCCTGTAGCACTAAATAATTTCGGGCCTATAGATGTGATGAGATCTCGTAGTTTACGAGTCACGGTAACGTGTCCGTTAAGGATTAATGCGAAAAACGTGTTTTAGTAGGATTCTACTCAGTTGGAGATAATTCAGTGATATATTCGGTGTGAGAATTAGCACTGTATATCAGAGAGAGAATAATGCTAATTGAAAGAGTCAAAAGTGTATTGTTGCATCTATACCTTTTTTGTCTCTGATGTTACTATTTATAAGAGAGTAGCCTGTAGCACTAAATAATTTCGGGCCTATAGATGTGATGAGATATCGTAGTTTACGAGTCACGGTAACGTGTCCGTTAAGGATTAATGCGAAAAACGTGTTTTAGTAGGATTCTACTCAGTTGGAGATAATTCAGTGATATATTCTACTTTCGTGATACATAGAGCAATGTGTAGGAACATTAAACCCTTAGTCGACCCACAACTAGATTAAGAATGAGAAGAAGATGAAGATGGAAGCGTGTACCTGAAGAATCCATGATTGTGTTCTTGATCTTGCACTTGAATAAATGAGAGAGTAGGGAGATAATACTTCTAAATGATTGTACCCACTCTAGTTCTTCCTTTTGATAAATGAAGAATGATTTATGACTGAAAATTGTAATGAAATCTAAGAGTCTCAAATGGGCTGATGGATAGCCTATATATAGATTGAGAAGGTGCACTTCATTTAGGGACTACACCCTTTCACAAAGTTGGTGGTGAGAAGTTACCATTATGCCCATCATTTAATGGTACTTTCACCTAATGGAATTCTACATATTTTGTCTATACTTTAACATTATTAAATGATTATAACATGTGGAATTCAATAACACATATTATATAATCCATGTTCTAACAATCTCCCACTTGAATTAACATTAATATGTATCTTTTACTAAATAAATTCCTTAAATCATTTATAATATGAATGACAACCCTTATGTGCACTTTTATTGCCATCCAATACAATCTCGTCCGTTAGTCTTATAAGTATAGGGAATAAAGGGGCAGTCGTTGTAATTGATTCGCAACTAAACCCACATTAATCACATATATATATTCAACTAAATGACATAGATTAAGTATAGATATGTAGCATGGAATATTAATGAATATATAGAATGTATATATATTCTCCAACTAGTCCTACTTGACTTAAATGAGATCAATAAAAATAAAACCAACATAAGAAAATAGAAAACAACACAAACTCCCACTGATTTAAGCATTATCAAAAGTAATTACACCCATATGAGCAACATGCTCGTGAAACACTAAAGGAGATAACGCCTTAGTAAATGGATCCGCAAGCATAGAGTTTGTACCAATAAGTTCTATTTCTATTTGTTCATTCTGTACTCTCTCTCTTATAACAAGAAACTTAATATCTATATGCTTAGATTTAGATGAACTCTTGTTGTTATTGGAGTACAATACCGCGGCCCTATTGTCACAATATAACTTAAGCGGTCTTTCAACACCTTTGACAATTTGCAGTCCTTCAATGAATTTTCGCAGCCATATAGCTTGATTTGATGCCTCGTAGCAAGCAACAAATTCGGCTTCCATGGTGGAAGTAGTTACTAATGTTTGCTTGGCACTTCTCCAAGAAATTGCTCCACCGGCCAAAGTGAAGACATAACCCGATGTCGATTTCCGACTATCTTGGCATCCAAAGAAAGTCGAATCGAATAACCAATGATCTCAAGGTGATCCGACTTTGTGTATGTAAGCATGTAGTTCTTTGTGTTTTGTAAGTATCTCATCACCCTTTTGGCTGCAACCCAATGTTCTTTTCCCGGATTGCTTTGGTATCGACCAAGCATGCCAACAATAAAAGCAAGATCCGGACGAGTACAGACTTGTGCATACATTAAGCTTCCTACTGCTGATGCATATGAGATTTCTTCCATAAACTTGGATTCAATATTCTTCTTAGGACATTGCTTTAGACTGAATTTATCTCCCTTAGAGACAGGGGTGTCATGTGGTTTACAATTTTGCATGCTAAACCTTTGTAATACCTTCTCTATATAGCTCTTTTGTGATAATCCTAAAATACCTCGTGAACGATCATGATGTATTTGGATTCCTAATACAAAAGAAGCTTCACCAAGATCTTTCATCTCAAATTTGTTTGAGAGAAATTTCTTAGTTTCCTTAAGAAGTTCTTTATCATTACTAGCAAGTAAAATGTCATCTACATATAAGACCAAAAATATAAATCTATTCCCACTGAACTTATGGTACACACAATCTTCACCAATATTCATTTCAAAACCAAATGAAAGAATAACTTGGTTAAATTTTAAGTACCATTGACGAGATGCTTGCTTAAGCCCATAAATGGATTTCTTAAGTTTACAAACTAGTTGACTAGTTTGATCCGAATCAGTCACCATTTCTGGTTTTTTCATATAGATAGTTTCCTCAATGTCGCCATTGAGAAAAGTTGTCTTTACATCCATTTGATGAAGCTCAAGATCAAAATGTGCTACTAATGCCATAATGATCCTAAAAGCATTTTTAGAAGATACCGGTGAAAATGTTTCTTTGTAATCAATGCCTTCTTTTTGAGTAAATCCTTTAGCGACAAGACGAGCCTTATGTCTTTCCACATTACCTTGTGAATCCCTTTTGGTCTTAAAGACCCATTTACACCCAATGGGTTTCACATTCTTAGGTAATGGGACAAGATCTCAAACATCATTATCTGTCATGGATTTTAACTCTTCATTTATAGCATTAATCCACTTATGAGAATTTGGACCACTAATGGCTTCATGGAAGGTGATAGGTTCATCTCCCACTAAACCTAACGGTTCCTCATTCTCGGCAAGATAAACATCATAATAATCCGGAATTGCACTCCTTCTTGCTCTATTAGATCTTCTTAAGGGCACCGGTTCTTCTTGATGTTGAGGGTGTTGAATTTCCTCATCAACATTTTTATGTTGTTCATTAATAGGAGAATTAACGTCATTTTGAATATTATGTTCTTGTCGAATTTCAGGCACAAATGCTTGATTTTCGATAGGAACTATAGGAAGAGGTATAGAAACAAATTCCTCTTCTAACTCTTCAAATTCAAAATTACTATTTAAATTTTTCCCTCTAAATTCAACATCCTCAAAGAACCTAGCATTTCTTGTCTCGAAAAAGGTTCTAGTTTTTGGGTCATAGAACTTATATCCCCTAGATCTTTGAGAATATCCTACAAAATAACTACTAACGGTCTTAGAGTCCAACTTTCCTTCGTTAGGTTTATAGGGCCTAGCTTCGGCTGGACAACCCCAAACATGAAGATGATTTAGGGACGGTTTCTTGCCTATCCATAATTCATAAGGGGTTTTGTCAGTAGCTTTTGAAGGAGCTCGATTAAGTAGGTAGGTTGCGGTTTTCAAGGCATCGCCCCATAATGAGTGAGGTAAAGAAGTACAAGAAACCATACTTCTTACCATATCCTTAAGGGTTCTATTACGTCTCTCGGCTACACCATTCATGCTAGGTGTCCCCGGCATGGTGTAGTGAGGGACAATCCCACACTCTTCCAAATAGCGCAAAAGGACCTGGACGTTGTTCTCCTGAACCGTCATTCCGACCGTAGTATTCACCACCACGATCGGATCTAACGTTCTTAATAGTCTTTTCAAGCTGATTTTCAACTTCGGCTTTAAAAGACTTGAAAACCTCCAATGATTGAGACTTTTCATGAAGCAAATAAATGTATCCATAACGAGAGAAGTCATCTATGAACGTAATGAAATATGTTTGTCCGTTCCATGAAGGGGTAGAGAACGGACCACATATATCCGTATGAATCAGTTCTAAGACTTTTGTAGCTCTCAAGGATTCTTTATTTTTGTTGTTGTTTGTAAATTTTCCCTTAAGGCATTCAATACAAAAGTTATTTTCCGGAGTATCAAGCTTTTGTAATATTCCCTCGGACACAAGCTTGTCAATTCTTCTTTTAGAGATATGACCCAAACGCCTATGCCACAAGGTATAAGAATTTTTACTTGAAAACTTTCGTTTTATGCCTCTAGAGTTAGTTTCATTATTATGGGACTCATTTGATGAATTGATGTGTCAAGTAAATATAGATTATCAATATAAGATAAAGAACTAGTACCAAAGAGTTTTGAATTGAAAAACAAATTGCATTTATTATTACCAAAGATGCAGAATAACCTTCCCTATCTAAGGTAGTGATGGAAATCAAATTCCGTCTAAAAGACGGTATAATAAATACATTATTCAAAACCAAAAATATCCGGTACTAAGAGATAATCTAAAAGTCCCTATGCCCTCTACTTCTACCGGCTTTCCAGCCCCATGTAGATATATCTTTCATCTTCATTGGGCGTTCGGTAGTTCAGCAACCCCGCATACATGAACTTATGTGAGTAGTTGCACCGAATCTAACCACCATGTATACGAAGGAATTGAAACTAAATTTGCCTCTGTACAAACAAAGCTAAATGACATACCTTTCTTAATTCGCCATTGGCGATACTTAGGCGCTTGTTCTTCATGTGAGTAAGGTCCTTGCAAAAGAAGCATTTCTTAACCTTTTGATCATTTGATGATCCCTTAGGCTTCTTTGTTGCAACCGCAATCTCCTTACCTTTTCTCTTTGTCCCACGAGAAGAGGTAGATGCATAATGAGCACTTTCGGGTTTAGTTTGTTTCAATCTATCCTCTTCCTCTGTCACATGTGAAATCAACTCATTGATGTTCCACTTGTCCTTTTGACAGTTATAGGTCGTTTCAAAATGACCAAATTGATGAGGAAGAGAAATTAAAGCCAAATGCACAAGCAAGTCTTTCGAAAGGTCCAACTTGAGTGCCTTTAATTTAGTAGATAGGTGAAACATTTCCATTATATATTCCCTTAAGCTTCCGGTGCCCTTGTACCTCATTAAAACAAGCTTCCTTAAGGTAGCACTTGTTTCCGATTTATCGCTTTTTGCAAAGCGTTCCTCTAGGGCATCCAAGAAACCTTTAGCTCCAACATCCTCGGAGACACTATTCAAAAAAGTCTCCGGGACTGCATTTTGCATGATACTCAGGCTCACGCGATTAGAACGGTTCCACCTCTCTAGACTTAAGCGTTCTTCCGCAGTGCTTATGTCAGTAAGAGGGGCGGGACTTGGTTCTCGTAATGCGAGATCAAGGTCCATGCAGCCTAAGATCATGGTTATTTTCTTTTTTCAAGTTTTAAAATTGGTCCCAGTAAGCAAAGGTATGTTGTTAATGGCAGTAGTTACGGATGAAGCATTAATCAAATCTGAGGGAGAAGAACAAGATGAAACAGAAAAAACATATATAAAAATCTACACAATGATTAATTATATCAAATGAATTCCATCAAAATAAAAGATAATCAACATGACATCAAGACTAATCTTTGGATTGCGAATTGACTCACAATTTGATTTATCTTAGGGTGAACAAATAATCTAAACAATACATTTTAAACACTTGCCTTCCTTTGGGCCGGTTCAAGTATAGAAAATGTCCTAAAGTTTAAGGTATTTGTTACCCGGCAATAAAAAAATATAAACAATTCATTTTAAATACCCGCCTTCCTTTGGGATGGTACAAGGTTTTTAAAATGACCAAAAGTTTTTATTCAATTATTACCCTATGAATGCAAATACTTAGTCAACAACAAGGTCTCCTTTGGGAAACAAGCATGTTATCACATATCAACATTTACATTCATCTTTTAACAAGTTTGAATTCAATCAATAAAATCACTTTGGCGATGATGTCAATTTTAGTCAAAAAATGTTAAGGATATAATTAATCGGAAACATGAGGCCTTAGGGTAATTTCTGAAACTTTATAGGGTAAAGAAACAAGCGAAATTCATTATTAAAAATTAATATCCTTTTGTTCTACCCGTCCATTCTTAAAGTTTGACAACTCTAAGAACCACCGAAGCGCGACTGGTGTCCAGATATTATAATTTATTAATGAATTATCGCAAAATTCTGGGCAAAATTGAACCTGAAGGCTCTCAGGACGACTCGTCTCTAAGGGCACGACTCGTCCCTCAGGGGACGACTCTTCCCTATAAGGGGGACGACTGAATCAGAAAGGGTCCTATTTCCAGAAACTTGATGGGGACGACTCGTCCCCATCGGGACGACTCGTCCCTTAGGGGACGACTCTTCCCTATAAGGGGGACGACTGAATCAGAAAGGGTCCTATTTCCAGAAACTTGATGGGGACGACTCGTCCCCACCGGGACGAGTCGTGCCTATTGCCCAGATTTACGAAAAGTCACCATTTTTACACCCTTTTATGAACAAGTTTGATCCAAATTTCCATACTTAATGCATTATAAGATGCTGGCTATGTAAATGGGATAAGTTTGCACTTCAATTAACATGATTCAAACAAGTAGACCTAGATTTACACACTCCATACATCATACAATGTTGGCTATGTAAATGGGGTAATCTTGTATGAACCATTGTGTCTCTTAAAACTTGATTACTTCAATTAACATGATTCAAACAAGTAGACCTAGATTTACACACTCCATACATCATACAATGTTGGCTATGTAAATGGGGTAATCTTGTATGAACCATTAGTTCCAGAAATTGAATGAAGTTATGAATATAATACTCTTAGACAAGATGAGTATCATGTACAAGAACAAAACCAAATGAAATCACACAAGGATTACAAATAAGAAATAAATTAAAGCATAAGGCTTTACAAGAATTTCAAACTCAATCTAGTATATAACCTGGCTCTGATACCAATTGTAGGAACATTAAACCCTTAGTCGACCCACAACTAGATTAAGAATGAGAAGAAGATGAAGACGGAAGCGTGTACCTGAAGAATCCATGATTGTGTTCTTGATCTTACTCTTGAATAAATGAGAGAGTAGGGAGATAATACTTCTAAATGATTGTGCCCACTCTAGTTCTTCCTTTTGATAAATAAAGAATGATTTATGACTGAAAATTGTAATGAAATCTAAGAGTCTCAAATGGGCTGATGGATAGCCTATATATAGATTGAGAAGGGGCACTTCATTTAGGGATTACACCCTTTCACAAAGTTGGTGGTGAGAAGTTACCATTATGCCCATCATTTAATGGTACTTTCACCTAATGAAATTCTACATATTTTGTCTATACTTTAACATTATTAAATGATTATAACATGTGAAATTCAATAACACATATTATATAATCCATGTTCTAACACAATGACCAACAATGATATGCCTTTGCGGGTATGTGACCGTATTTGCAGGTAGTGTAGTGTATGAGTCACTCGAAAATTGGCGGATAAGTAGCTTACCTTTGACAACTTGCTTTATTTTAGTATTTTTTTTTATCATTTTTACCCTTATATATAATTTTGGATAGTTCATAACTAGTTTGGGGATTCAAAACCATTGAATACTACATCGGTGTAGGTATCGTTTGCTTTTGAGATATTTTTTATAATTTTTACTTTTTATCTAATTATTTATATATATATATATATATATATATTTTTGCTTTCTATCTCTATCTCCGTTTTCAGCTAACCACTATAAAATTAGGAAAAAGGATACCATGAAGACCTGCCAATTCAAGAAGAGTAAAGTCATGACTACCTAAAAAGTACTAATTTTTTTGTTTAAATGATGTGTCAGTTGATGTGGCATCTGATGTGATGTATTAATTATAATTTTTTATTTTATTTTTTGTACTACATCAACTGTTACATCAACTGACATATTATTTAGTACAAAAAATTAATACTTTTTAGGTATACATAGCATTACTCATTCAAGAATGATCATAGAGTTAATTTTTATCTAAAGAGTACTTTTTAACACTTAGGATGATTGATTAGAATTTTAATTTACTTCCTTATTAAAATATGTCTTCCGGGGCATATGATATATTTGAGCTGCACAGTCAAACAATTTCATAGAGTCAAAATTATCCTTTTTCCAAAGGTATAGATATCAGACATGGGTCGAGGAAAATGATTCCGCCCCGCCTACGGCCTACATATATATGAATGTAAAAAGACCTAACATTGACAACAAATATATATATATATATATATATATATATAATTTTCTTAAAAAGCGCCATGAATTAAAATTAAAAAGTGCTTATTATGTTTATTGACAAAAAAAAAAAACTAATTAAAGTTTCATTAGGATAATTTACTTAAAAACTAGCATATGCATTATCCACAAGTGCACTTAACTCTTAAATCTAACGAAAATAGGGGAATGACGAATTTCTTGCAACAACAACAAACAAAAAACAAAAAAAAAAAAAAGAGGAGGAGGGTTTTATAAATATTCAATTTCAGATCCTATAGTAACTATTTTGGACGGAGTTAGGGGAGTCGGGAATTAAATGAGGTGCGTAACATTAGAAAAATAATAAATAATAATAAAAAAAAAAAGTAAAGTGTTTAGAATTTAAGCAAAGTACGTATGACGGATCATTGTTACTTATTAAAGCAACAAGCAACTCAAAGATAACATTGGTAAAAATAATATCTCAAAAATAATAATTAAAAAATGAACAATTACCTAAAAATAATATTAAAAAAAAATAATCAAAAGAGGTATCCGTTTTGGAAAATTAATGGAGGAAGTGGACAACCAAAGTGCATGTTAGTTGTTAACTTGTTGAGTATAAATTACTCCATCCGTCGCTTAATTATTGTCTTATTTGATCCAGTAAATGAATTAAAAAAAATTAATTTAATTATTAATATTGATATAATATTTAATATTTTTAATGTTCATGTGTATGTGGTCCATAATTAAAGTAGAAAAAAAAGTAAGGGTAAAATAGTAAAAATAATGTCTTAAAAAGAAAATTTTTTAAATAAGATAATTATTTTGAGAAAGATAAAAAAGAAAAAAAAATTTAATTTAGGGACGGGGAGTAATAAACAATTATATCCCATGACATTGAGAGAAGTAGAGACGAACAACGCCGTGATTGTCTCCCCTATATATATATATATATATAATTCTCAGTCAATTGGAAAAGAAGATTAAGAGGTTGATAGTAAGCAATTAAGGAAAAAGACTGTTGTGTTTGGCCCCAATCAAAAGAGAGGACGAATTCAATTGGTGTGCTGTGTTTTCAACCTCAACCTCACCAAATCGAAAAAAATAAATAAATATATATATAATTAATATATATATATATATAATTAATGGAAACTTCTAAAGGCAAATGAAAGCAAAATTAATACTCCACATACATACATAATTGACTTTGGACTTGTGTCACACTCATCATATCAATCCCTAATAAAACAAGATGGAAACTTTCGGCCAAAACTTAACCCGTGACAAGTTTTTTTTTTGCTTATTTGACCGTTTCATCTTATTTCTTAACTAAGAGATCAGATTTGGTGAGGACGTATGCGATGCAATGATAAAAATATTTATGTTATCTGTAATAAATACTTTTTTAAATTTTTTTTTTTTTTTGCTTACAACTTGTCAATCATTGTGTCACATAGTGTTATTATTCAAATTCTTAATGTTCTATAATTTTAGAAAAAGTCAAAATTTTATTTTAAAAATATTATGTTTGACAAAAAAAAGTCAAACATGACGATAATTTAAGAACGAAAAGAGTATAAAAGAAGAAAAATGATAAAGAAAAAATGAATTACTGTATCATTTATACATATATTAAGCAAAGGTTAATTCTAAATGTCCCAAATTGGTTCAAATAATTAATTCGTGCAATTTTAGTATTCAAGAGTTTTACTCTAGTCTAGGGTCATACCAATATTTTGAGGGCTCTGTGTTAAAATTTAAATTAGAGATAGTTAGGACTGTCTTGCTGTTGTGATTCCCCCATTCAAGCTCTTTCTCGTGCTATTTCAATTGACCCTAAGATTGAGAGAAGATAATTATCAAAAATATATTTTTTCATTCATAATATAATTATATTGCTATTGTTTTCTTACGTATAAAATAACAAAAATTCTCTAGAACTCCAACTGACGTCTAATTTCCATTCTAAATTTGTCATCCTTGTACAATTTTTTGAAACAAAATCTTCGATTAGGTCTTCATAATTAATTAATTTTTCATCAAAAGATCATTCTCAATTGCTACCATAGCAAATCCATTAAGTCTTCCATGTGTCATTGTAAAATACAAGTAAGACTTCAATAGTTTGAGCAAAGAAAGACTTCTTTTTGCAGATGCTACAGACAAGAATACTCAACGAAAATTCATGATCTCCTTGTGCCACATGTGTGAGCTTTAAAATTTATGATCAATTTTTCACTATGTATATCATTACCCTATTATTATTGATGTATTATTAATTCCGGTGTATGACATTCTAAAGTATATAAAGTAGTAAAGTTTATAAATATTTTAGTAAAATTGTATTTCAGCCGAAAATGAGGTAACAAATGTTGGATTTATTGTTCAATCTGGACTGTATGGCTCAACCTTAGATGGTAGACCACAACTTTTTATTGATCAACACTTTGTCACCTCATTTTGTGAATAATGCATAGTCCTAGTGGAGGCGGTGAGTCCTTGACCCTGTTCTAATAGGAGCATTAACTTTAAAAAAAAATTCTTGTTAACTTGTGTTTTAGAAACATATGTTAATGAGCATAATTAAGATAATTAGTGTTAGAAATTTGTGAAAGAAGTAAACATTAATTAGAGTAGTTGGTACTAGAAATCTATGAAAGTAAGTCCTCGCTCCGTTTCAGGTAAAGAGTTCACTTTTGATTTTTTTTTTTTTGTCAATTTAGTTAAAGTTTGATCGATAATTTACATAAATGTAGGCCAAAATATAAGAAATCCCCCAAAGTATCCACCCAGTCTCATAATGGTATCTAAAATGAAATATTTCTACTTGGACTCACAATGTTACTAATTATTCCACTTTACTCCCTTGCCCTAACCGACATTACAAATTGTCAAGGAAACAAACTTTGCATGCATGTGAGGGTATTTTAGTAATTTAAAATTTTAAAGTTTATTTTATCTTTAATTCTCTCTCTTAAGTTAACTCTCTTTCCCCCCTTTTGAATCTCAAAGGAAACCCAGTTGGGGAAACACTTTTAGTGGCTGGGAGCTACTGGTGCAGATCCTAATGGAAATGATTGGTATAGGTAGAATGCAAACTGTCCAATTAGTCCCCCTACAAGTTTATTTTTTTGGAATTGGTCCTTTTATGCGTAAATAGTCCCTAAACTAAAACATTAAACAGAATTGGTCATTCTGTCAAGTACCGTTAGATTTTTTTCTGTTGTTAAGTTGGGCCTTTGGACAACGGTAAAAATGTCATTTCACCTAAAAATTACAGGGACCAATTAACTCCTACCCAACATCATATTCTTCCTCGCACACCGCTCTGTTACATTTTTCTATGAAAAGATATCCTTCCCTCTTAGATTCATCTTGATCCCCTCTCATTTGTAAAGAAGATAAGCACAAATGCCTGCTAGCGATTGATGAGTGTGTGGCTTACATCTAGAGATGTTAAACGGGCTTGCCCTAATGGTTTCAGTACCCAATCTCAAAAAGGGAGGATTGGGGGCTGGCCACTAGTTTTTCTGCCGGTGCTCCCACTAAAGCAATTGTAGTGGCTGGGAACTACTAGTGCAGATCCTAATGGAAATGATTGACCTGTGTAGAATGCAAACAAAATCCTTGCAGGCAATTTTTCTGTTGTCGCCATAACTAGAGATCGTGAAAGAGAACATCAGGTTTTGTAGGCTTTAGTTGTTGCTAGCATTAAGCATAGTGATTGAAAAGGGCTACAATTGGTGGGTGACCGAAAAAATAATTTCCAATTAAGAGAGATTGAATGCAGATTTCAATCCCCTACAACTTTTTGTTTTTTGTTTTTTTGTGTAGTAATATTCCCCCATTTAAGTTCGTTGAACATCTTCAGGTTTGAATTTTTTTCTTCCGTTGTTTTTGTTAATTTGTGGAGGTAGGTGGAGAAGCGGTGGTGGGTGTTGGACGATGGCGGAGAAGGAGCGGAGATGGCGGAATGATATTTTCTTGACAGAATTTTTTTTTCAATTTGCCCCTTAATGAACCAATTTCAACACTTCACACCATAGTTTGAAGTTGTCTTAGCCTTTTGAGTAAAAATGATCAATATACCCATGGTAAAATGACGAAAATGTCCAGTACGCGGAAGATACGTGCACTTTAACGTGAGTTTTGTAACGTCTGTTAGGGCAAGGGGGTAAAGTGGGATAATTAGTAACATTGTGAGTATAGGTAGGAAATATTTCATTTTAGGTACCATTATGGGATTGGGTGGATACATTGGTTTTTTTTTTTTTTTATATTTTGGCCATAAATTTATTTGTTTTTACAAAATTATTAAAGTTGTAATCCATAATATATTTAAGGTAGTTTTTAATTAATAAATTTTATTTCCTAAAATATAAGTAAAACATGTAAAATTTTGATTTAATTTAATCACACGTTGACTTTTAAAAAGGAAAGTTGACTCTTTGCCTGGAACGGAGGGAGTACTAATTAGAGTGATTAATGTAAAAGTAAGTATTAACCACCCTAAATAATGCTCCTTAACATATGTTCTGTTTTTTTTAATAATAATAATAATAATTTTTTACACTTAGGGCACAAGTTAAAGTGTAGTACTCCCTTCTCATTCAAAAAAATTGTCGTTTTAGAATTTTGCAAACGTATTAAGAAATTTTGTTGGTTGATAAATATAGCCTTATTAAATATCTTTAATTTATATGTTATGAGTAGTTGAAAAGATAAATTAGAAAAAAATAACCATTTTTGGGACTTGGGAGAAGACAATAGTAAATTAGGCAAAAACATACAAATCTAAAACGACAATCATTTTAAAAACAAATTCTTAAAGCTAAAGACAAATGATTTGAAATAGATGGAATAATATACTTACGGTCCAAATGTTTTAAAAATAAGGATAAAATAATAATTGGGTCCCTCTACTTGATAAAATCTACTACACCCTTCGTCTTTAAATTATTGTCTTCCTTTCATTTTTCGTCCGTCCCTAAATAATTGTTTTATTTGAAACTTTTTTTTTTAATACATCACTTTTATCATTTTACCTTTAGTTTTTCTTCATACTTTAATTATGGGACACATACACATAAGTATTAAAGAAAACAATACATTATACCAATATTAATAATCAAATCAATTATTTTTTCTTAATCCGAATGACAGGTCAAAGAATACTATAATTTAGGGACCGAGGAAGTATTAGTTTGGTCTTGTCACATTTTCTCTATGCATATGGTCCACCAATGTAGGTTTTACTGTCAGTTTACTCCTTCACACCCTTACCGTTGATATTTTTGTTCATATATTTTAGGTATTCCATAATACCCTTTTAAGTTAGTATCCTCCAACCAAACAAGGATTTAACTTTTAAACTAACGAATCAATGATGTTAAAACTTATCTAATCAACATTTAAACAGATTTGAAATCTCTTAGACCATAAAAGATTTACACATTCAGTTAATAATTGCTCCCTATATCTCAGATAAATATTCCTAGTTAGCAAAATACACGAATTAAGAAACGTAATTAATAATGTGTTGTAAATTATTTTTGACAATAATACCCATTAACATAATTGAGTTTTATTATTCTAAATAAATGAGTTTCTCTAAAAGTGCTATATTAAATGAAGTTTTAAGAGTATATTAAGAATAATGGTAGAGAATAAGTACATCAAAAGTTTTTAGGAACATTAATTAATACATTCCAAAATAGAAAGTAGGAATATTTATCTGGGATAGAGGGAGTATTATTTTTTAAAATACACCAATTGAATCTTTTGTATTATTAGTAATTGAATCAAAAGTTTTTAGGAACATTAATTAGTACATCCCAAAATAGAAAGTAGGAATATTTATCTGGGATAGAGGGAGTATTATTTTTTAAAATACACCAATTGAATCTTTTGTATTATTAGTAAGTTAAAATATGTGACAACTACCATGAAGAAATCATCCAACAGAAAAAAAAAAAAAAAAAACAACTTACGATGGGTGTGTTTAACATGGTGGTTTTGAGATTGATTTTTGAATTTTAAATTTTTTTTTGTATAATTGAAAAAAAATAAAAGAAAGACAAAGATAGAGAGAAACGGATGTACCTAAAGAGAAAGAAAGTAAAAAACAAAAAAATTAAGGTAGTGTTTGGTAACATTTCTGTTTCTTTATTGTATTTCACATGTTTCTATTTCACTTTGTTTCTGTTTCAATTTGTTTCTGTTTCTTGAAATATGTCGTGTTTGATAAACATTTCTATTTTCTTTCACAAAGTTAAACTATTTTCCCAAAACTATTAATACATTACAACTTCATCATATATTATATTTAACTTAAAAGGTGTAGAATAATAATTCACATTTCATCTATTATTTAAAAAATTGTGAATAAAAAATAAAAATTAAAAATTAATATTCATATATACATACATACATAGACTCAGGAATTGATTTGATTTCCAAAAAGTAAATTAATTAATTCATAGCAACAATATTTAGAGGAAGAATTATAGGTTAACCGTTAATTGATTCCATGACTCTTGTATTGACTTTGAAATGAAGACCCACAACCATTAGCTGTTTGCCTATCATAAATTCATCATCATCGTCCTATTCAAAATCATCTCTTATTACTGTGAGTGTAATATTTCCATCGTACGCAGTACCCACAACAAAAAAAAATAACCACTTTAGGCGTCTGCCGGTGCTACTATTTGATGTCATGAACACCACTGTTCGAGACCCTTTTTGCCATGATATCCCTCACTTCTTTGGGTCTATATTTTTCATTTATCCAACTCTATTTTATTATTGTTCAAGTACCCATCATCTTTCAATTACTGTTTCTAGTTTCTGATTATTTAATTTCAGTATTAAACTTTTTATTTATTTTTCTTTTGAAAACCCAATTCTATATATATATATATATATATAGAATATAATAAACATATATATATATATATATATATATGTATATATACACACACACACATGGAGGAAAAAAGTTAGGGTTGAGAATTTCTCGTGTCAAAGTTCAAAGACTCAACCTAATTGATCTGGGCCCTTCTGTATTTTGGATGAGAAATGTTTCTCTTCTGCGAGAAACAAAATTTTTTTATTTCTAGAATTTGGGGAAAAATGAGAAACGTTTTTAGTTTCTCAGAAATAAAAATGGTTGTCAAAGGCATTTTTATTTTTATTTTTATTTTTTACCAAAAATTAAAAACAGAAACAAAAAATGTGAAACAGAAATGGTTAACAAACAAGTCCTAAAATCTCTATTATAGTGTGTTTGACACGGAGATTTGGAATTTAAAATTTTTATTTTAAAATAATCAATCAAAAAAAAAAAAGAAAATGAGAAATAGAAGTTGGTGCAATCAAAAAAGAAAAAAAAAAAAAAATCCTAAATCTTGTTTGGGCCTTGAGAACGACACAGTATCTTTCTAGAATTACTAGGTTGCCCACGTTTAAGGTAGGACCCAATTGAGTTTCTTGGTGAGATATAATAATAATTTACATTAAAATGAGAGAAGAATCCAAGTTGGGAAGAAACATTCCAGTCTGAGAGGGGAGGGAGAGGTTTTTGGCCTACTAAATAATGGAGAACTGCTGAACGAAAGGAAATTAATGTGGGGGAAGTTTGTCTATCTTCCCAAACCGCGTTGAAACTTTTGGGTGTTGAAAACTCCTGTGAAGAGAGTCTAAACTGTTGAAAAATTCAAGAACTCAGACAGAGAACAAAGTTTATGGATCATTCACAAATATAAATGAAAAAAAAGGTTTGGTGAAAGTGAAAGTGAAACCCACACTAATTGTTCGTTCATCTTATCCTTTCACGTGTGCATCTTCTTCGTTGATTGTCTCTTTCCATTGTATGTCCCCTCTCTTTCTCTCTCGTGCTTTCTTTTGATTTTGTCTGTGATCATCTTTGTATTGCATCGAACCAAATGGCGAAAAGGGATTTGTATGCAGTCCCCTACTCCAAGTAATTGGGACAAGGCGGAGGTGAGTAGAGTTTACCCAATTGGGGTCATAGTTTCTCACCTTGAAATTCCATTTTCACTTTTTTTTTTTTTTTTTTTTTTCATTTTAAATTTTAATAAAGATTTATTCTTTTTCTGTCAAGTTTTGAAAATTTACGAAATTTCTATTCATTTTGTCTAATTCCCTCTGTTTTTGCATCAGTGTTGTCTTTCATTTGTGTTGAAACTGCTTCTCTGTTTCTCTCCCTCTATGTGTTCAATTGCTTGGTATTCGAGTGATTTAAAATACTTGTTTACTTTCTGAATCAAATTTCTCTATCTTTTGGCAGGAGTTGAATGACAATTTGTATTAAAGTTCAAAATTGAATCTCCAAAGGTTTTATCTTTTGATAAAGAAATTGAAAATGAAGTGTTTTCATTACTTCAAAGATAGGACTAGAACCAGGGAACAGAGGTCAGCTCCTATACTGAAAAGCCAGAGCAATTTGAGCAAGTCTGATGTTTCTACAGATGAGAGAGGGACCAAGTCTTCCTGTTCAGCGACCTCTCCTCGTAGTATATCGGAATTATACGAAGAGAAGGCTCAGAACTTGAGAGTGTTTTCATTTTCGGAGCTTAGGCAGGCGACTAATGATTTCAGTAGGTTGCTTAAGATTGGAGAGGGCGGATTCGGGTGTGTATATAAGGGCACAATCAAGCCTGTTGGTGGAAAAGGGGATCCAATATTGGTTGCTATTAAAAAGCTTAGCAAAGATGGCTTTCAGGTATCGAATTGGCTTTTGGTTAAAATCCATTTTGTCATATCATGGAGTGTTAATCATAATCTTGATGTAGTTTTAGATGCAATATAGGAATAGAAGCACGTGTAACGGTAAAGTTGGCGGATGCTTAAGTTTCGTGGTAAATAAAATTTATTTTCATTTTGTGATGTATGATCTTGAATTATCAATATTCTTATCAATATTCTCATGTAAGTTTCTAGCTTGTTATCTTTATTACTGAAATTTGCTTTGATTCTAGGATGGTTCTACCTCAATTAGGGTTGTTCCTTTTTCTTGCTTAGAGGAGCACCCATGATTTCTGCAAACATCTTTTGCTTACTCAGTGAATTCAGTCTAGAGCTGTAGGAGCATTGTCATCCGGAGAGTTTAAGAACTCCAAGCAATAAGATATATATATTTTTCCGTTTAGTTTCTCTAATTATGTGTTAGTGATTGCAAACATTGATAACTATTGGCATCTACATCTGTTTATCCATATGTTGGTTTGACAAAAAACTTGTTGGTTATGGATTTTTTGTTGATCCAAAAGATACTTGTTAGAGAGTTAAAGGCTACTGTTAGGGTGAACTAACCTTTGAAGGCCCTTCAAATTGAGTTTGGTCAATTAGAGCGATAGGTATGTGAGAAGTAAACTTCTCTGCCACAAGATGTTTTGGCTTTGCAATGCTGGTTTTGTATTGTTACAACTGAAAGTTTTCTGAAGTCTCATGTGGCGAAAAACGTTTTCCTCTGTCTCTTCTGGCGTGTTCTCAAGCTTATTAGTGGTCATTAGTGGTTTTTCTTTTCATCCCATATTTATAAAGAATTTAGTGAATGCCTCTGCTCTTCTTCATATGGCACGGTTTGGTGACAAAAAGATTTTCTCTCACTGAATCTGTGTTTCTTATCTATTATCTTTACAGGGCCATAAACAATGGGTAGCCGAAGTACAATTTCTTGGTGTTGTAGAGCATCAAAATCTTGTAAAACTTATTGGATACTGTGCTGTAGATGGAGAGCGGGGGATCCAGCGTCTACTTGTTTATGAGTTCATGCCTAAGAAAAGCCTGGAAGATCATCTTTTCAACAAGGCTTATCAAGCTCTTTCTTGGCAAAAAAGACTACAGATAATGCTTGGAGCAGCTCAAGGACTTGCTTATCTGCATGAAGAAATAGAAACCCAGGTATGGGCTCATGGACCTTCTCTGATATCAATTGAGCATTTGAGTATCAAATGAACATAGAAACTATCTTCTTCTAGCTAACCGTGGCCAAAACTGCTGGCTGTTTGTTTTTTCTTATCTTTTTCCAAATATACATCACCATTATACTATACACTAGTAACACTAGCCAAAGAAGTATAAAACAACTTAATGGCTTGTTATCACACAAAACCAATGGCATCTGAAAGTACGAGAGTGTGTTTATATGAGAATAGATTGGTAGAGCTTCACCATTTGTAGAGATGCCCTAGGGTCTTCTTTCTAGGTCTCATGGAAAATAGGTGATTTGTGGGGCATGAAAACTTGACAAATAAGAGAAGTTGGTAAAAGAATCCTGAAGAAATTATCTAGAAAGGTCTTCAATTGAAGGAGGAGGCCAAAGGGAAGCTGGCTTGTTATACCGGCAGAAGGAGGGCTCATAAACATCCTATTCTGTGCAGTAGATGATACATCGATCCAAGCTATTTTCCTTTTCCTAATTGGATTGCAGAATCCCTACCCCTACAAAGTTGGAATAAAAAATCCTGTGTTGTCATCATAAAATAACTTTCAAAGCCAACTAAACGGAATAATGGATCACTTGAAAAACTATCCTACTCATATTTCAACCAATAACTGTCAAAACAATCCTTTTGCTACCAAATTCATGAAATTGACCAATCTAATTAAATGTACCCAAATGATTACTCTTAAAGCCAAATTATAAGATATATGTATGTTGTGAAATGGGTTATCTACGGAATACTTTTTGGTGTTAACTTTAGATCACCAAAATGGATTGTATGCAGAAGTCCTATTTTTATTTATTTATTATTTTTTAAAATGCAGAAGTCCTATTTGGTGCAACTCTATATCGCAAAGTTCTTGGACAGAGAAACATGAAATAATTAGTCAAACATCAATCTCTAAGTCTTTGAAAGTAAAGATCTCAAGTATAATTAAGGACAAATTTATATCCAATTATTTCTAATTAATGCTTTTCTTTTGTCAAAATTGATCTAAAAATGCTTAAGGTTGTGTGATACCATGATCCCACATGGGGTAGATGTGGGAAGTTTGTGTGTCTTATAAGTGGCCACCCACTTTCACTAGGCATTATCATTATTTATGGACTTTTGGGTGATTGTGGTGGGCCTACCCCAAGGGTGAAGCCATTAAAGCCCTAGCTTTAGGCCTTAAAAAAATTAGGCCTCACAAAAAAAAAAAAAAAAAACTATTTATTTATTTATTTATTTTTATGAGAAGAGTAACTCTTAGTTTTCCTCACCCACTCATTAATAGTTTTGCAATTTATGGTTTGAAAATTTTGTGTTTTTATTAGGCATGACTATTTGGTATGAGATATTGTTTTTGCGATAAACTCAGTAAAAATAGACAATTAAAGAATGTGTATCGATGTTGCTAAACAAGAATTAAAAGGTCTTATTTTATTTTTTGAAAAATATAGAGAAAATAGATTTGAAAATGCTATAATTTCTGCCAAAAATTTGCTATAGAAATGAATATAGAACCTAAGTTCCGTGAAAAACATACTATTCGTAGAAAGAAATAATTTAATGAAATTATTGACAATGAAATTGTAAGATTTCTAAAGAATTATTTAAAGTTGATTATTTCTTGTACATAATAGATAAAACAATTTAAAATGTATGAAGATATTTTTTATTTTCTATTTAGCATTGAGAAATTAAGGTCATTAGATAATGCAAAATTTGAAAGAAAATTATCTTAACCTTAAACTTTTATTAAAATATAATAACAATTCTGATATTGATGGATTAAATTTATTTAAAGAACTAAATTTTTTAAGAGAAATTGTACAAGTGAAATATGATACACCAATTAACATACTTAATTATATAATAAGACTTGATTCTTTTCCAAATGCGTATATAGCTTATAGAATAATGTTAATGATTTTCGTAACGGTTGTTTCGATAGAAAGATGTTTTTCAAAACTAAAATAAATAAAATCTATCTAAGATCGACAAGATTTCAATAAAGATTAAGTGGACTAGCTTTATTACCAACTAAAAAAGAATTGTAATATGAAATCGATTATAATAATTTAATAAGTGATTTTGCATCTTTAAAAGCACGAAAGATAAATTTTAAATAAAAATACAATTTTAATAAAAAAAAAAATTTGCTTTAAAAAGGCCTCACATTAAAGTTTGCTTTAGGCCTCTATAAGTGTTGGGCCGGCCCTGGGTGGGCCTAGTTGTTCGGGTGCCTAGCGGGCCAGCGTGGGCCAAGCGTAGCGATCCAGTCTTTTGGGCAGAGGGTGTTACTAATGGTATCAGAGCGGGTCCCAACAAAAAATGAATTGATGACATGACTCGGGGTGCCAATCATTTAGGCCTTGATGGAGACGTCATGATTTAAGTGGGGAAGATTGTGATACCCCAATCTCACATCGGGCAGATGGGAAAAGTTTGTGTGTCTTTTAAATGACCACCCACTACCACTAAGTACCAACATCATCCATGGACTTTTAGGTGACTTGAGGTGCTTGTGGCGAGCTACGCCCTTGCTTAATTGGATCCCAAAATTATGTTATTTCCTTTCTCATTGATATTAGACATTGATGATATTTTGGCACTTATACTTTTTGGGTTGGGTGGCTTGAGGTGCTTGTGGCAAGCTACGCCCTTGCTTACTTGGATCCCAAAATTATGTTATTTCCTTTCTCATTGATATTAGACATTGATGATATTTTGGCACTTTTACTTTTTGGGAAACATTTGCACATTTCCTTGTGGATTACTACGAATTGGGGGTGCAGAGTTGTTACTAAGAGTAAAACTCCCTCCGTTCTAGGCGAAGAGTCACTATATTATTTTGGGATATTCCACTTAAAAAGTCTAGTTTAAAAAATTATGTCTATAATCTTCATATACCTTTTCAGTATGTCCTCCACATATTGCTTTAAATATATTGGCTATGTTTAAACATTTTTGTAATTATGACCAACTCCAATACTATTTATATATCTCTTAATTATTAGACTTTTCAAACGTGAACTATTTGGGTGAAACGGATGGAGTATATTGCTAACTGCTTTGTATTTAACACTATTAATCAATTTCTCTTCTTTGAAAATTTCTTAATTTACTTTTCATTGTCATTAAGGTTTTCCTTTTTGCCTTCTCCTTTTCTTTTTGGAATGGTATAGGTCATATTTCGAGATTTTAAGACATCTAATGTCCTATTGGATGATGATTTCACACCAAGGCTTTCAGACTTTGGGCTTGCCCGCGAGGGGCCAACAGGTGGAAATACTCACGTCTCCACAGCAGTGAGTACACAGTTTTCTTTCTTAGCATTTTGAATAATTTTATGTTGAAATAAACTTTGCATACTACATGTCATTGGTCAAACTTGATCGACGAATAGTGAAACCTACTTCAGATTTTACCAATCACATGCATTTATGTTTTATAACCAAATTTATGTAACTTGACATTACTTTAATCTCGAGTATATTTTGGTTGCGAGCGGTGAAATTATGTGGCAAACTCAAAGACACCCTTATGCGGAGATTCGGTTTCCTTAGTTCAAGCCAGTGATGTCCAGCCTCCAGTTCACAACTCACTTAAAGTAAACCATGTAATACCTACTTACAAAATCTTTTATGCGGTAAGCCACGAACTGTTTTCCACTATGCAAAAAAAAAAAAAAAGGTTGTAAAGGACAAGCTGTAGCTGACTTGTTAATATGTCAAGCTATGCAAATGTTTTGAAACTTGCAACCATTCCTTATTCAATTTGAAGTGCCCAAGCTGTTAAACTTAAGGATGAAGTTCATTGTTGGAGAAGTCACAATGTGCCAAGTCCCTTCTTGACCTATGTAACTGCTTGATGTAGGGACAGTTGGAGAAGTTGGGGCAGGGTAGAAAAAAAAGAGAAGCCAGTATACCTTTGGGGATTAAAAGAGAAAGAAGAGAAATCTCAACTTATTACCTATATTTATATCTCACTTTATATTTCAAATCTGAATGTAGGGTCAGTAGGAGATTCAGAGCTAGGATAGAAAATAGAGAAGAAGCCAGGCTACCCTTAAGGATTAAAAGAGAAATCCAAGCTAATCCCAAGGGTTTAAGAGAAACTCAAATCAATACCTAGATTTGAAGCAAGTCTGAAAGTTCCATCTCCTAAGAATTCTATTTATAGCCACTCACCCTTGAGAATTAAAGATTGATCCAAGCTAACTTCATGAGTCATGGCTTAACAGAAACTCAATTTGATATCAACATTTGAAGTAAGTCCGAATGTTCCATCGGGTAAGAAGTGTTTTTATACAGGGGAACCAAAATTTATTGCCTGGAAGACAAGATTATTAATTAGAAATACCCAAATAAATCAAATTTACTGTGACCAATAAAGATGTAACTGTCAAGAAAGGCCGAAGATAAATAAAATATACTTTACTCATAAAATGCAGGAGGACCTTGGCTTATGCCTATGCTGCTGATAGATTTGGATAATCCTCATTTGCTTATCTAGCTCTTATTGATTCCATCTCATGACAGTAAAGGCTCTAGTGTCACAATTTTAGAAAAGTGGCATTTAAGGGTCATTGTGTAGATGGGATTCCTTGTGTAGGCATTTGCTCTGTATAAGCAAATGGGAGCAAATGGGTGTAAGCAAATGTGCCTGTTACGAACACAATGAAAAACAGATAAACCGAATGCGAATTGAAACACGGATTTAAGGAGAGCACAATTCACTATCAGTGAAGCTTAAAGATGGCAAAGATGTGGAGATAAACACTAACCCTCGGATTACATTCAAAAGAACGAATTGAAGTGCATACCCTATTCTTCGTATATTAGCATCCTTATTCTCTGCCCTCATAGCAGGGCTTTGCTCCTGCACCCTACGACTAGTAACTGATAGGCTGTACCCCTATGAGGGAACCTTTCTTTCTCTTACATTTACGTCATGAGTTCAAGGTACAGGTACAACAGGGCCATACGTTAGGTCTTTATCTAGTGTATTGCTAAGAAATCTCAAAAGGTCGTGTTTTGATATTATATATAGGGCAGATCTAAGGACTTCCCTGGGCCTTTGGAATATTAAAGGCACTATGCTTATCTTTTCAGAAATCACAGGGGCCTCTTTGACATCTAACAGGGACCTTCCTTCTAGTTGGCGAATGTTATTAAAAGAGAATTGGAAGAAAGGATGAAGAAACTTAATAATGTATAATCCCAAAACCCTCGGTGAGTTAGCCCATGACAACCTAGTGGAAGTACGGAAAAGAAGGAGAGGTAGTTTGGGGGAGGTATAATCTTCCATGTGAACTTATTAGCTAAATTTTTCCAGCTAATTGCCAAACACCATCCATTCATCCATCCATCCAACCAACGCAAATAATTTCCACAGTCATGGTAATTCAAAGAAGGTGGGTAGTGCCTGTGGTATTCACAATAGTCGGGGGGATGCCGAAACTTTCATATGATATTATTCTTCCTGGTGTGGTATTAATTCACTATAATCGCCTGGAATTAAGTTTGGTCAATTTGATCAATGTGTATGAGAATTTTTCTTTTTTTTTTTTACTAGGTTATGGGTACACAAGGTTATGCTGCCCCAGACTACATTGAAACAGGACATCTCACGGCGAAGAGCGATGTGTGGAGTTTTGGTGTGGTACTGTATGAGATCTTAACAGGCAGGCGGTCATTGGAAAGAAACAGACCCCAGAATGACCAGAAACTCTTGGAGTGGGTGAAACAATATCCAGCTGATAGTAAGAAATTTGGCATGATAATGGACCCCAGACTTGAAAATCAGTACTCCCTCACTGCAGCTAGAAAAATTGCTAAGTTAGCAGAGAGTTGTTTGCTGAGAAGTGCAAAGGACCGGCCAAAGATGAGCCAGGTGGTGGACACTTTGAAGCAGATAATTGAAGTGTCAAGCAATGGAAGCCCTTCGAACAAGAATTTAAAATATATTGATGATGAACCAGTGGACTTGAGTAATAATTTCAAGACAATGGGACCCTCGGACTCAGCACAAAGGCGGATAGCACAACTGGCCAAACTTAGTGAACACGTTGGTGGAGTCAGCAAAAAAGGGTTTATGATCATGCAGAGGGCTAAAGTTCCTTAAAAAGTGTCCACAGTGGAATAAATGTTATTACTCTGGTTAGTGCAATGGTTAATCATTTTGGTTAATATTGGGAGAATCCAAAGAACGCGAGAACAGAATGAGCTATATTACTCACTGCAGTTAAGATTGTAATGTATTTTCTGTAGTACGTCGTTGTTAGGATTAGAGTATTTTTGGTACTATTAGATAGTAAGAATTGCCGGTACAAGCGCTTCTTTTTAATGTAAATATGTAATAAGAGGTCATGTTGTAGGCTGCAGCTGAACTGCTAATATTCTAGTAAATGTTATTAACGCGATCCAGTAATTTCTCAATAAAATATTCTTGTAACTCTAATATCTAACTGACATGAAGGAAAAAATGCAAAAGTTAATTTAAATAAATTTTTGCTCTACGAAAATTGCTCTTCCATCTTTTTGTATATTCTGACAGCCCTACATGTGTGCTTCCACGGGCTCAATTAGGATGACAATGATTGTATAGGATCTAAAGGATAATGCTTATGCTTAGGTTGTGACCCAACATTTATATATAGGTGTGTTTGCGCACCTTCTTCAGAATTAATCCCTTCTGTGTACAGATGAATCTCTGCTCTGCAGATAAGAGATGCAGCTAGGTTTTGAGTGCTTGGTTGTGTGGAGAGAAGGTGTTTGGGACCTCAATCTCCGCACTACCAACCATGGATTTGGTATTTGTAAGGTCTAATATATATTCTCATGTTCGGCTGTGGTCTTTAGCCTGAAATTGGGATAAGATAGAGCAAGACGGATAGCGAAGTGCTTTTGATAGAGAAGTTTATGGTTGAAGAAGTGGAAATGCCGACTTTTATAGAGTGAGCTAGCTGGCCTTGTAGCGTCATTTAGGTTGCTAACGTGCAGGTATCCCAAGGGATTTGGCCAAAAGTAACAGAAAAGAACTTGAAACGTAGGGTGCTCCTGCTGAGTCTTGAGAAAGTAAACTTGTAAAATGTGCGAGTGTCTTAATTAACAAGGGTGTTTAGAAGAATTAGTTTTTTAGAAAAGGTATCCCTGGTGTGGTGTGCAAAGAACCTCCAAGGAGTGACATCCACTGCAGTTTAACTGCTGAGGTTGTTCTATAAAAAAGAGGTGTGACAAAGGAAAGCTCGAGTAATGAGCGAAAGAGGACAAATTCATGTTTGATTATGGTATATATCATCTTTCATCTTGCAGTCATGTTATAAGATAAATTTAAATGGCTGTGCAGTGTAGCGGCATGTCCCATGGTTGGAGTGGTTATGGGAAAAGATACACAGCGTTTCATTGGTATTTACTTGAGATATTGATGGCTTTATCGTACAATTTGAAATGTGCACTGTAGATTTTTTTGTAGTGATTTCATTAATCTAAACTTAGAGATGAAGTGTTGCTCTCACCAGAGAATGTTGAGGTTTCTATTCCTAGTTTATAATCACATTCATCGTTGATTCTGTGACACATTCCAAAAGCGAATAGGTTTTTACTATCGTTTGGGTTTATTGTTTCTCTAAATGAAGGCAGGGGACTGCCTTCACCATCTATAGCATCCTAACGAATTAAGATGGTACTTGTTATTAGTATAAATCACGAAATATTAATTACCATGTGATTAATTAGTAGCATTAAGATGATTTTCAAAATTGTTAGAGCCAATTAAGTTGGTTTCCCTCTAATATAGAGCTGGAGATTTGGTGTTGCATTGGTAGAATATATATATGATAGACCCAAACTTATTAGAGGGAAAGGTTTGGCAAGAGCTTCTCCTTTATATGTGTGTGGTCACATCTAATCCCTTTGTTAAAAAAGTAGTAGTTTCTCATGTCTCCTTTATTGGTGAAGTAGCAAATGCACATTTGTAAATTTTGGACAAATGGATGGGAGGGAGTGGAAGACATTTTAGTGGGATCTCCTTTGTTTTTGATTGAGGGGTCAGCAAATGGTAGTTACTTTTGATGATTTGATAAGATATTAGCCACTACTTTTGATATCTATTTAATTCTTACTTTTATTGTTTATAAGTTTTCTATATATATTCTTCATCTGCTCACTATTTATCGAATCTCTTTTAATCAAGAAACTAACAGGAGTTTCTCCGCGAAGGATGCTCTCCATGGGGATTAATGCAACTTTCTGAAAGCAAAGGGAGAATACAAAAAGCAAAAAGGAACATTTCAGTGTTTAATATATACAGTCAAGCTGTTGTATGAAGAAAAGAATTTCTTCCCATGTTTAATGGAGTATATACTTAGCTTCTAGTTTTATTAAGAGGTTGCTCCACATCACTATTCTGCAATAAATACAGTTATCTTGGTTCCCCGAGCAATTGTCCTGACCGAGACGGAAAGAGAGAGAGGTTTGATATCTGTCTTCTCTTTGTTCACTAGATCGATATTGTTTACTTTGCAAAATCTTAAGTCTTGTTTAATTAATTTCTGTTTTTGTATTTACAGATAGAAACTGTAGTCTTCCTACTAGCTAATCCTCCACAAACAGAAAGGTATGTTCAAAAATACTATATTTCTTTTGGATGGTTTTATCAATTTGAATTAAGGTGTTTAATGTTGTTATTGTTGTATGCACAAATCATGGTAAATGTTTGTTAGGCTTCTCCATATCTGAAATGTGCATTTTAGATTTCTTTAATTGTAATGATTTCATTAATTTAAATTAACTTACAGAAAAAGTGTTGCTCTCCCTAGAGAATGTTGAGCTCTCTATTCCTAGCTCGTTTATAATCACATTAATTCATCGTAATTGATTCTGTGACACGATCCAAAAGCAAATAGGTTTATTGTCATTTGGGTTTAATGTTTCCTTATTTTTGAGGGATCAACACAGCATTCACCAAATTGTGGATCATCCATTTTAGTTTTACAAAGGGACTACTCGAATATATATATATGTCCCTCAAATCATTCCCAAAATACTCTAGCTAGCTAAGGCTTTCTCTCTTGTCATTCAGCAAAACGTACAGTAAACAACAGAGCCTAGGGTCAGCTGATAGTAACAAATTCGGTACGGATTGATCAATCAGTACTCCCTCGATACGTACGGCAGTTAGAAGAAATGCCAGGTAAGGTAACCAACAGTTGCTTGCTGTAAAATGTGCAAAGGGTTGGCCAAAGTTCAAGTAGATAACTGGACTTTCAGAAGTAGGAAGCTCCCCAACACGAATTAAAAAACTAATTAAGAAGAAGCTTAATTACTAATGGAACTTCAGTTCTCTAAGATTAATTTATGGATAGAGTACAACAGCAAGAATCGAACTTGTATCATTATTTTTTTCAAAAAAAAAAAAAAAAAAGAGGCTGCTTAATTTTGCTTATAGATGTTCTATATTCTTGATGTGCTCTCTATTTATCGAATCACTTTCAATCAAGAAACTAGCAGGAGTACTTTCTCCAGGAAGGATGCTCTGCTCTCCAAGGGGAATAACTTGCATTGATCCATGCAACTTTCTGAAAGCAAAGGGAGAATACAAAAAGCAAAAGGAACATAGAGATATATATATATATATATATATATATATATATAGTAGGATCGATCCTGTACGTCTTTGGCATATTTTCACTTCAAGTAAAGGGCTTAATTTTATTACAAGAGTATCGAGTCAAGAAAACAATTTCTTCCTATATATGTCTAATATATATATATATATATATAGTTGCTTCTTGTTTTAACTCCACATCACTATTCTACCGTAAAGTTATCTTGGTTTTCGAGCAATTGTCCAAACCCAGACGAAAAGAGAGGTTTCATTAATGAATAAAAAAAATTTTCTTCTGTTTGTTCACTATATATATATATATATATATATATATATATATTGTTTATTTTGCATTATTTTTAACTCTTGTTTAATTAATTTCTGTTTTTGTATTTACAGATCATAGAAACTGTAGGCTTCCTACTAGCTAATTAATATTCCACAAACAGAAAGGTATGTTCAAAAATATTTCTTTTGGATGGTTTTATCAATTTGAATTAAGGTGTTTAATGTTGTTTTTGCCTTAGTTTCGATCATATGAATGAATATAGCTTTTTGCATGCATGAATCACCGAAACCAATCAATTTTTTATAGATATATAAATGCTAATATAGCTTTCTGATTTAATCCACAAACAGAAAGGTATGTTAAAAAATACTATATTTCTTTTGGATGGTTTTATCAATTTGAATTAATGTTGTTTTTGTCATATATAGTTTTGATATGATTATTGTTGTATGCACGAATCATGGGAACTGTAGTCTTCCTATTAGCTAATTTTTAACTCTTGTTTAATTAATTTCTGTTTTTGTATTTACAGATCATAGAAACTGTAGTCTTCCTACTAGTATAGCTAATCCTCCACACACAGAAAGGTATGTTCAAAAATACTATTTTTCTTTTGGATGGTTTTATCAATTTGAATTAAGGTGTTTAATTAATGTTGTTTTTGCCATATATAGTTTTGATCATATGAATGAATATAGCTTTTTGCATGCACGAATCACCGAAACCAATCAATTTTTTATAGATAAATGCTAATATATATTACAGTGAGATAGAAATTGAAGCATAAGAAATTGTTGTAAGATATCTTTACGGAAACACGATGGAATTTGAAGGCTTGTATTGATTTGACTCATAGTATCTACATGATTTTAATTAAATTTAAAAAACCGGATCCATTTCTTTTAACATGAAACTTTTTATTTGGAGTAATCTATCATATTTTTTGTTAGAGGATCGTTCAATATCTTGTTATAGACTTATAGATATAAGAGATTCACTCTATTTAGGGCTTATGTTAGTCCCGTAAAGGCTCACGTTAGGCTAGAAAGGGGGGGGGGTTGAATAGCCTAGCAGCAATTAAAAAAAATTATCACAAGTTTATTTTCCTTGAACAAATGTTCAACCAACTTATTGATTAAGTTAGGGCAACGGAATAACCAAGAATAGAAACAACATTGAAGGTCTGCTGATACTGAAGATTTTATATCAACAGTCTTCAGAGAACTGCTAATGCTGGACAGATCAAGAAGAAATAAAGGATAAATAATTAAAGCAGTAAATGAACTTAAGTATTTGAATTGGTTCACACTATAAAAGTGCTACGTTTACTACCAAAATGGTCAACCTTGAATTTTAAATGTGCACTATTATATACATTAAAATGATTGCGAAAATTACTAATGGATCATGTACAAAAATACTTTTGACCGAGTATTTACGGTTGAGAGGAATAATCGATAAGATATATTCACTCTTGTGTGTGCTTTGAATAGAACATAAATTACTAACTACTAGAAGCAGTAAGGATAAGGAATCAAGGAGCTACAGCTTCTTTGAGTTTGTTGGAGTGTTTGTCCTGTCCTTGGATCTCTTGGATGCACTTGGAGAGTGATGCGTGAAGAGCGAAGTGTTGAATCCATCCAAGAGTCCTCTTGAGTCACCCATTTCAAGACTTTCAAGTGTTGAATATATATACTCGGGGAGATCTTTGAAATCGTTGAATCAGAATACTTGGAAGAGATCCAACGTTTGAATGCATTAAATGCATATAGCCGTTGGTCTTCATCTTCATTGGAGATTCAGATCCAGGTTTTCAGGCACACAGACAGACAAGCGTTGTAGGCGGCTGTGCAGACTTGCAGAGTAGAAAAAAAAAAGTCTTCTTTGCTAGAAATAGTAAATATTCAGACTAACGGTGCTAAATCACTTTTCTACAGGATACATAAATGAGGAAATATCATTTAATTCATCCATGTGATCCATTGAGAGGTGTAATTGAGAAGTCAACTATGGTTTAGTCAACCAAATATATTTGATTTAGTATCTAGTTGATAATCCATTTTAAATCTGATCTAGGACTTCACATTCCACGTCATCAGCCTTCTTTGTCATGTTGGAGCTCTGAGACCTCAAGGTCTGCTGGTAGAAGATTGCTGGTTTGCTAGTAGCGCTGTCTAATACTCTACGTTTGCACATGTCTGAATATATGTGAAGTGTTACAACACATCAACAAGATGATGTGGTGTAACTAAGATTTTTTCATGATATGATGCTTCAAATGAAAAAATAGAATGGAAGAGTTTGAAGAGGGAGTCAATTTTGGATGAAATGAGTATAAATAACCACAAATCTGTATTGCAACAAAGGTTTTTTCTGCAATATGAAACAATGACAAGGTTTGTTTTAAAATTATTTTGGAGGGAATTAGGTAGGTTTCCTGCCATTTGCCACGCCAGCGCCACGTGGATGCCACGTTGGACACCAAATCAGGACTCTTCTGTTGGTGTATCTAACAGCCCATTGACGGAAGGTTTTAATTGCAAAAACAATTTTCATTGAAGGTTTAATTAGTCAATAAAAAAAATATGAGCTTTAATTTGAAATTCGTGAACTATTACAAGGTTTTTTTTTTTTTTGCAATTAACTCCGAAAAAGGATACAAAGGCAAGGCCAATCCATGTGTTGGCTTCAGAAATACCTAAAGTGTATAAGAACTTATGTGTGATTACATGTCATGTTAATCACATAGCAAATTGATTTTAAGACCTAGTTTCTGCGTTCTTTGGGCCATTTAGACGCAAAACATATTCTTATTAGGGTCAATCATGAAGAAGATTTCCAGCGCTTATGGATTAAAGACCAATGGTTCCTTGGCCGTTTCCTCATGCGTGTTTTTAAGTGGTCTCCAGATTTTCGACCGGATGTCGAAAGCTCTATAGTGCCGGTTTGGTTCTCTATTCCAGAGCTACCAATTCATCTTTTTCATTGCTCAACTCTCTTTGCCATTGGAAATATGATCGGGCGAACTCTAATGATTGATCAACCAACTGCCAATCTGACACGGCCTAGTCTTGCCAGAATATGTGTTGAAATTGATCTTCTGAAACCCATTCGAAAACGTGTTTGGATTGAATGTCGTACCCAATTTTTAGGGTTTTGGCAAACGGTGGAAGTGGAAGGTCTCCCGCAATACTGCAAACATTGTTGTCAACAAAGGCACATGGAGGACTTTTGTAAGGTTAAACATCCTTCCTTGGCCGAGGCTGGCCCGTCCAAACTAGTGAATCCAACTGTGGGGCTGAATCATTCTGCTAAACCTTCAACTAGATGGACTCCTAAGAAGACAACTAATAATATTAATCCTGATTTCTAACCCGAGGTTGTTAAGGAGAATGGTACGTCTTCAAACCCTAACGTTCATGATCCTTCAATCCCAATTATTATTTCTCCCTCTCCCCAGACTGATCCAACTATTGGTATCAATGTGGAATCAAACCCTATTAAGGATTTAAATATAGCTCCTGTGGATGATTCTATTCCTGAGGTTACTGCTGATGTCCACGGTTCCTTTCATGTGACTGATCAAGTGCTAAGGGTCGTTGATGATTCCTCTAAAACTGATTCTATGGAGCAATTTGCTACGAAGTCTAGTGACAATGTTGCCTCTCCTACAGTTGGCTCTAAAAATTGGGGAGATTCTTTGCCTCCCACTGATTTGAGCACATCTCCTAATCGAGTTCATTTGCCAGAAAATCCCATTGTTGTTCCAAGTCAGTCCAACGTTTGTGAAAATACTGAGGCACCACAAGGCCAAAATATTCCAGAAGACTTTGAAGAGGGAAATACAATGTTTCAATCAAATATGTCCCCCAATGAATTTAAAGTTTTGGAAGTATTCGAAGATGAAGAGGAAGAGCTTGAAGCCTACAGCAATTCTTCTATGTCTAACTTCGATAAGTATGAGCATATTACAGAAAGTCTAAACGTGGATAGCTCTATTCTGCTCCGTAGAGGTAATCGCAAAAAGAAACCTGTCTTTTGTCTCAATTATTAATTTTTTAATATAGATTAGCATAAGAGGTTTTTTCTTGTTCGGATAATTTTTATGTCTTCCTTGTTGTAGCCTAAAGGCACTCGCACTGGTCAGGTTTTAAGCCCCCCACTTTTATTTCTTTTCTTCATTAATAAATTTAGAGGGTATTCCCCTCCTTTAAAAAAAAAAAAAAAGTTTCTCATGCCTACTAGATTAGCCTTGATGTGTCTTCACAAAGTAAAGGTTCAACTCGAGAGACACCTTTACCTATGCTCAAGGTTCTCTAGCCTCGACAAGATTCTTTTTCTGCATGTTTTGAAAATGGTGGGGGAATGTTGGAGTATTTTTAAAAGTGTCACTTTGCACACACTCTAACCCTTGAGAGGTGATTATGCATACCATATCGGAAATAAAGGAAAAATTTATTGCTCATTATTTATGAGAGTTGAGACAATGGTTGTAATCAATAGATTCGAGTTGAGCCGAGCTTGGTATGCTTGAGCTCGGCTAGCTTGTTTACAATTTTTTTGAGATTGAGCAAATACGAGCTCCAACCGAGTTTTAAAGGCGGTGTGTAGGCTTGACCCAACTTGATATTTATCGATTGACAAGCTAGTTACGAGCTTGCTTACGAGCCAGGAGTTCTAAGAGTATCGAGTCAAGAAAAGAATAAACAATTAATCTTCTGTATTGGTCTTCAAGGAAGAAAGAGGAGTATTATAAAGAGTAGATTCTTAGGCAAAAAAGGGATAGTTAATCGATTTTTTGTTTTTTATCCGATTGAGGAATGAGATATATATAATGGAGGATGTAAGTAATGAGAGAAATCTAGCTGGTAATTAAGTGGCTACCAGCTCAATAGTGGTCTAAGGAACAATTTGAAAGTTAACCATAGGGTGATCTATTTATTATTAAAGAGGCTGGCACGAGAATAAAACGTCAAGGATTTTTGTAAGGCAAATATATTAATATCCACTAACCAAGCTCCGAGTATAATGGAGGCGATGAAATTAGTGGTGGAGGAATACGAGTAAAAATGGTTAATTGAACATGAGAGGTTATAAGTGCAAATTTTCAATCCAACTATTGTTCGATGTTAACCACAATCTAGCTATTCTACTGATTTGATTACATATTGATATGTAATTAGACAACTCCAAATGAGGCAATACGTCTTCTGAATACAATTAAACCTTCCAATTTTTGTGAAGCTTATACATAGCTCTCCTAAATTTGAAATTAGGTGTCCAAGAAAAATGTTCAGTTGCCTACCTGCAACATCCTTCCTTAATTTAGATCCCAAAGATCGTTGTTGAATTCAATAAGTTTCGGTCTTTTACTCTATACTCTGTTCATTCCATGCAAAGAGTCAACTATTCTATTTTGGGTTGTTCTACTCAAAAGAGTCCACTTTCATAATTATGCCTTCAAGCTCTATAACCTTTCTGCTTAACCCTTTGCACCAAATCCACTTTCTACTTAACCCTACCCTTTGTTTTACTCAAAAGAGTCCACTTTCATAATTGGTGCATTGTTTTATTTAAAAAACAATGCACCAAATCCCACTTATCCAAATGATCAAAATGCCCCTCATGTGACTCTCAGGTGTCAACTTAACGTCAAATTTGTAACGTCCGTCACACCTAGGGGGCAAAGTGGGACAAAATGTAATATGGTGTATGACTTTGGCACAATTTTTTATCTGTGGTGCAAAGTGGAATTTGGTGGTTACATTGGGGCTAATTTTCGTTTAGCCTTAAAACTAAAAGTGCCACAAATTAAAGTCTGAAATGTGGTAAGAGGCACCCAAGTGAGAAAAAAAGGGCACCTAGGGCAAATAAAATTTCATTAACTTAAGGCCAAAATACGAAGAAAAAAAAAAAACCCCAAAGTACCACCAAATCCCAAAGTCCCCCCAACCTAAGGTTTTCCCAATAACCCCATCTAATGTTGTCAATATTCCCAATTAGCCCCCTGGCTGTGATGGCCATTAGAAAGTTAACGTTTTTCACATGTGCCTTGCACGTGATGGGGGCAATCAGGTCATTTTCTCATATATACAGAACAACTCTAATAAAGGGGGTCAAAATGTCAAAAAAGATGGCTCTCTCTCTTACCAGATAGATGTCAAGAACCAGATCGGAGAAACCAACACCTCCAATGGATGTCAAGAACCCAGATCGGAGTAAGGGCTCATCTCTCAAACCTAGATGGTTATCTTTAAATCCCCTAATTCGACTATTTCCCTAATTTCGCTTTTCCCTCTGACTGTCTCCCATTTTAAACACACACACACACACTCTCTCTCTCTCTCTCTCTCTCTCTCTCTCTCTCTCTCTCTCTCTCTAATAACAGCGCACGAACTTCTTTCTCTCCAAAAGCTATAATAATAAACCCTACAAAACAGATCACACTGCAGGGACCAAACCCCCCAAAAGCAAGTTAGAATATGAGTAGATTCTTCAACCGAGGCTCCGGTGATTCTCCCCAATCGACCTCTGTCACCGCTCTATTTTCCTTTCACTAATTCCCCCGTCGCCTCCGCTCCCGCCAGACCTATTCGTCTCGTCTATGCTGATGATGATGGAAGGTATGGATCCGAAGGCCGTGTCTGTTCTTCAGCTCATTAAAGAGCTTGTTGGTGTGATTCTTCAAGTTATTCATAAGTTGGATGGGATACACGGCTGGAAAGTAAAACTCTCGCACTATCCGAAGGGAGGTGGCAGCAGTAGTGGTGGTGGTGGTTTCAGTGGCAGACACCGTTGTGGTGGTGGTGGTCAGTTTTTGCGTGGCAATTGTACTTTTGTAACTCCGAGTCAAAAAATTGATGTATCAAGTAGCAAAAGTCTTACACTTTGTTGTATCATCAATATATTTACAAAAAGGAAAGAATGGTTTCTCAACAACAGATTGGAATTTTGTGGAAGGAGCGAGGGTTTAATTTGGGAATTGGAGTGTGGGCAAGGGTTTAATTTACTGGTTTTTTACACTTTGGACTCTGTGAGGAGGGAGAGTTTAAACTTTAAAGGAGGGTAATTTCTTTTTTTGACACTTTGACCCCCTTTATTTAGTGTTGTTTTGTATATATGAGAAAATGACCTAATTGCCCCCGCCACGTGCAAGGCACATGATAAAAATGTTAACTTTCTAGCGGTCATCACGGCCAGGGGGCTAACTGGGAAAATTGGCAACATCAGATAGAGTTATGGGGCAAACCTTAGGTTGGGGGGGAGGGGGACTTTGGGATTTGGTGGATACTTTGGGGGTTTTTTCGTATTTTGGCCTTAATTTAATACAAATGAGAAATATAAATACACACACACATTTATATATATATATATATAATTTCATTAACTCTCGTGAGTTATATGCTTTAAAGTCTCATAAATGACAATTTTCCTAGACATATGTAGTTTTTTTTCGTATATAGAAACTTTATTGTACCGATTTTTCTTTTTATTTAGGTTGGTCATTAACTGATTTTGATTATATAAAAAATAAGTATTATAGTTTTAATAAATATAAATTAAATATTCATATGAATACAAATATTTTTTTGGGAAACAAAACATAAGTGAGCCAACGTATGTTTTTTTTTTTTTTAAAAGAGATACAAAAATAACCAACAAAAAAGACAAAGGTGTATGATAAGTTGTTATACAATGATAAAAAAACATACATTCTAAATGAAGGAAAAACAAAGTACTAAAAAAAGCTAAACACACAACAACACAATTTATAAGTCTAATAACTCCGTAAAAATGAAAACATAAAATGAACTCAACAATTAAATGTAAACAAAAATATGAAATAACTAGCAAAACACTTAAAAAAAATTAACAACACGTGCAACGCACGTGCACTTAATTAGTTTAATTAAAAGAATGTACCATAGCATAGCATTGAGAGTTCAAATGAAATTAACGTCTTCTTTTTGTTTTTAGACATTTTCGTGATGAGAGAGAAGGGGGGCAGAGGGAGAGGATATTAAAACATTTCACAAAACGTATATCCGTTCACAGAGTATTGACGATCTATAAACTAACACAACAGAAGTTTTAAATACTAACCTGTACGGAGTTAGGCAAAAGTATCCAGCAATAAATAAGACTAAGGCTATGTTTGGATGCTTAATTCCAGAGCTCAGAATTGAAATTGGATGAACAATTTGAGTGCCACGGAATTCAAATTGTTCTTCCAATTTCAATTTTAAAGCTTGGCATTGAGTAGTCAAATATAACATAAGGTTTGAAAAGTCTTTAAATGTTGATGATAAGATGAATGATTATTACAATAATAGAGCATTTTGACTATTGAGTTGGCAAAACTTATGTAAGTCGTACAAAGTGTAGAATTTGACTTCGATCGTTAAATTTAAATAAAATGATCAGCACAAGACAAATAGATTTTAACAAATCCCATAGTTTCATTAAAACTAAGTAGGTACCTAAGTACATTGGTCCAAATAGCTGGGTGTTTCTTGCTGTACATGATCTAGAATTTGAGTAAGACAAAACATATTAAATGATCAGCACAAGACAAATAGATTTTAACTTTGATGAAAAATGTTTATTTCTTTTCCTTGTCAGTAGACATGGCCATGGATATCGTGATTACCATTGCGGAGAAGATTGGCGACCACTTATGGGTTTCAATTGAGCGTCAGTTTGGCTATCTTCTTCAATACAACAGAAACCTCGAGACTTTTAGGCAAGAACTCGATAAACTGGAAGTCCTGAAAAATAGGTTGCAGGATGCCGTTGATGCAGCTACAAGGAATGGAGAACTTATTCGACCTGATGTCACACATTGGATGACAAAAGTCCATGGGTTCAAGGACGAGGCTATGAAGTTTTTGGAAGATAATTTGAATTTGAACAAAAGGTGTTTCAATGGTTGGTTTCCCAACTTGGTGACACGCTACCACATCGGTAAAGAGGCAGAAAAGAAAACTTTGGCAGCTGCAAAACTCCAAGAAGATGGGAGGTTTGATTGTATATCCTCTGCTCCACCTCCTTTAGGGATAGATTCAATGTCGTCGGCTAATGTTGTTGTTTATGAGACTACAAAGGTAGCAATTTCTAAGGTCATGGAGGCACTGGAAAATGATAACATCAATTTTATTGGGATACATGGTATGGGTGGTGTAGGGAAGACGACTTTGGTGAAAGAAGTTGGGAAACAAGCTAAGGGAAAGAAGCTTTTTGATGAAGTTGTGATGGCTGTGGTATCTCAAAATATTGAGATTAGAAAAATTCAAGGTCAACTAGCAGATATGCTTGGTCTGAAATTTGGGGAGGAAAGTGAAATTGGAAGAGCTGGGCGATTAGTTGCTAGAATAAAAGGTGTTAAAAGGATCCTCATTATCTTGGATGATGTTTGGGCAAGATTTGATGTTGCAGATGTTGGAATACCATTTGGTGATGACCACAAGGGATGCAAAATTGTCATAACAACTAGACGTTTGGAAGTATGCACAACCATGTCCGTTGCTGGACTATCAAAAAAGATAGTCTCCCTTGATGTTTTGACCGAAGCAGAATCATGGGATCTCTTCGGGAAGAACACTGGAGATGTTGTTGACAATCCCACTTTCAATGATGTGGCAAGGGAGATTGCCAAAGAGTGCAGGGGCTTACCAGTAGCAATTGTTACAGTTGGAAGGACGATGAGAGGCAAAGAGGATCCCGAAGAATGGAAAGAGGCAGTTGTAGAACTCCGAAGATCAGTGCCTAGAAACATCGAAGGTGTTGAGGAAAATGTGGTCAAATGTATAAAGTTAAGCTATGATTACGTGAAGGACGAGGAAGCCAAGCGTTGCTTCTTGCTCTGCTCTCTATTTCCTGAAGATTATGATATCGAGATAGAAACTCTAGTACACTACGCTGTGGGATTGGAGATAATCGAAAAAGTTGATACTGTTCAAGATGTGAGGCGTCGAGTTAAATTATTGATAAAGAAGCTCAAAGATTCATGCCTGCTGATTGCTAGTGAGAGTGAACGTTGCATCAAGATGCATGATATCGTTCGTGATGTTGCTTTATCAATTGGATCAGAAGAGTATTTCGTAAGTGCTGGTGTAGGATTGAAGGAGTGGCCAACTAAGGGGATGTTGGATCGCCATACTGGTGCTTCGCTAATGGTAAATCAAATCCAAGAAATCCCTTCCAATTTCTCTGGCAAAACAAACCTAAGAATACTTTTATTGCAAGAAAATAGGTGTTTCTTATGGAAAAATTCCTTCTTTGAAGGGATGAAGGCACTGAGAGTGCTGGATGTGAGTCTGTGTTTTACCGGTAAAGAGATTCCACCAACATTGGGCTGGGGCTACCTAACATGCCTCCAGACATTAGTTTTAAATGGGAATAAATTTTTGAGCACCAGTGCTCTTGGGCAAATACAGACACTTGTAGTTCTTAGCATGAGAGATTGTTCGTTTGAAGAGGCTCCAACTTTTATTAGGAACCTAACTAATCTTAAGTTGTTGGATATGAGTTTTTGCGAAGGCGAAATCGTCTTTCAACCCAATTCGATAGCTTGTTTATCTCGTTTGGAAGAGTTGTACTTGGAAGAAACCATTACCAGATGGGAATTTGGGAATGAACTGAATTCCCTGTGTCGCTTAAAGGTATTGACATTTTACGTAAAGTATATAGAGTATATACCGGAGGACTTTGTATTCCCTTCCAACTTGGAGTCCTTTTTCATTCACATCACCCGAACTTGGTTTCAATACTATTCAGATTATCTGCCTCTTACCGATTCAAATTATCTGGCTCTTACCAATTCAAGCAGAGGGACAATTCGGTGGCTAAATTCCGTGAAGGCGCTGCTGAAAAGAACTCACACTCTTTGCGTCGATAGTATTATTGGGGCAAGGAACATTATTCCCTACCTCCTCCTTCAAATATCTAATGACCAAACGGATTTGGATGTTCTCAAGTCTTTGTTGGTTATTGATTGTCCTGAATTAGAGTACATAATCAATGAACACGACAATCCTCATCCCAAAGCGCTTTCTAACCTTCAAAGTTTGAGATTGCAGTATTTGAGTAGCTTAAGAGGGTTATGTGATGGAACCCTTCCTCCTTCAGTAATGTCTCTGTCAAAGCTTAGATATTTGCGGATTTACTCTTGCAAGAACTTATCGGTGGCTATTTCACCGTACAGTTTGCTTCAAAGGCTAAAGGAACTAGAGTTTTTAAGGGTTGAAAGTTGTGGTGCTCTGGAGCAACTATTTGATTTCACTGAGCTGGGGTACAAAAGTAGTCATGGTGACCTGAATCTTCCTCTTTGTAACCTGAAAAGAGTTGAAGTTGGATACTGCGGGAGATTAAAACAGCTCTTCCACCCTTGTATGGCTCAAAGTCTTCAGAAACTGGAATTTCTTTCTATCGACGGTTGTAATGAAATAAGGGAAATTGTAACAAATGAAAACGGACATGCTCTCGACGATAAGATTGTCTTGAAAAGTCTCAAAGAGATTACTCTGATTCGCCTTCCAAACCTCGATGGTTTCTGTATGGGTAGCTTTCCTTTTGAATTTCCATCCCTGGAACAAGTTTATGTTGCAGATTGCCCCAGGATGAAGACTTTCACAGCTGCCGTTGATACCGATACTTGTCCTGCCATCAATCATACTCCTAAACTCAAGGCAATTAAATTGGATGGGTTGGAGATAATGCTGCAAGGAGTGGAGGACTTAAATACTGTCTTGCAAAACCACTTTAAAGCCAAGGTATAGCCTACACGCACACACACACACACACACACACATATACATAAATGGTATAATTACTAGATGATCCCTTCCATTAGTCCTTGAATATCTATGATCTCATAGTATCAATTTTCATTGATCAGGAGATGGAGAGTGCTTCTCAAGGATCCAATTAAAAACACCTACGCATGTGCCGGCATATGCACCTATAGAGCCTTAACATTACGGTAATTAAATATTTCCACTTCCATCTGTCTTCGGAATTCATACAAAAGAATTCATTTATTTTCCATTGGACTGTTCATAAGTAACATTCTTCTTTTGCAAAGGAAAATACTTTCTTCCATTTATTGCACACAGTAGTCACTGGGAATTGTTTGGCCCCAAATATTAGTGGTTATATATACAGATTTCTTTTCTTTTATTTATTTATTTATTTTATTACTTTTTTTTTTTGTTGGGGGTGATATGTATCTCTCCCTCTAACAAACGAACAGAGTCAGTTGATTTTCTTACAAGTCATATTTCTTTGTAATGATTTTCTGATCTGTTTAAACTTTTAATGTTGCAGTGTTGCTGTCTTCGTCCCTTATGATTACAATCAGCATTCACTGTGTGACAAAGCCTTAAAATATATGCAATTTGTGCGGCTTGAGGAGTTCATAATACTTTTTTTTTTATTTTTGGTGTGTGTGTGTGTGTGTGTGGTGTTGTTATTGTTGTTGTAAATAGAGGTTGGTTGATACGTTTGCTAAAAGGCCTTATGTCTGTTTTAATGGTTTTTTAGGATATGTAATAAAAAAAGGCAGTCTACAGTTGTTCCTAAAGCATGCGCTCTTCCAGCAATCTGTGCTTATTGTTTCGAGTAAATAGAGGTTGATGAGTTGGCTAAAGTTTTCAAGAGCATTTTTCATGCTTGTTTCTGATACTATCAGTAAGAAAGCTCTGCACTTGGCTTAATGTTATGTTTTAGTTTTTCTTAATCTTGCTGCCCAATTTAGGTGGGGCAATTCAGTTTTATGTCTAGCAAAAGGCCGTGTCCGCCAGAGATATTATGGGGAGTCTAGCAAAACACTCCACCTACTTTTCGACAAACTAAAACCACCTTCAAGTGAGTTTCCGGTAACCAATATCAGAGCAGCGTAAATGCTCGAAAAGAAACTTTTCCCATAGATAACCCCAAGCAAGCAATTAAAGGTTGCCCTCACCTCACCTCACCTCACCTATATGGTCTGCGTTGTGTTTGTTAAATGACGAACAATTAACTCTCGCTATCTTTTTATTTCCCCGTTGACTTGAGCGTCAGAGAGTCCCCCCTCCCGCAAACCCTCTTCAGACACCAGATTTCACCCTTGGCAGATTGCATCAACTGTGTAGCGGAACACGTGCCTGCTGAGAAGAAGTGTAAATGCCAAAATGCTTGGAAAATACGTTCCATAGCTGTACAAAATTTTCATTCCTTGCCTCCCATTACACAATAAATGAAATTTAAGTTTACTTTGAACTTTTAACAAATATTTACCGACTTTAATTGCATGCACAAGTCTGTAGGCCGTGGAGGTCTCCAAGTTAATTTCGACCACAGACGCCACAGTCGAAGGGCGAAATCCTGCTACCGGGCAAAGAGCTGTAATACCAGCAAACAACCCAGAAGCAGTGAAAGACCAAGTCCTTCTAAATGTCACTCACTGCACCTTTTATCTTTTGAAATTCTACTGCTTTACTGCAAATTCTCTTATCATGCTTAGTCCAATTATCGTCGTTAATACCAACTAATACATAGTGTTTATACCTACGAATCCAATTACTTGGCTTAAGTTGACTGGAGCAACTACACTTGGCTTAAGTTGACTGGAGCAACTACAAGGTCTGGTTAATACACATTTTAACATCAAATGTGAGTTGTTTTTTACCATTGGTCCAATTATTCGAGCCAAAAATCATCTGTCGGTGCGAAGCAATAATGCTATTGATCACATTATATTCTTTTCTTTCGCTCAAGACTCTTATTTGACCTTGTTTCTTTTATTAAATTTAACCAATATTTGGATGAAATTTTTGCTATGAATTTCAACGATAGTTCAAAACAACAAAGAGGAAAGCATTTCCTCGTATCTTTATCTACTTTACAAAAAATTTAGTTCTATGTTCTGAAGGGTAAATTAACTACTTCAAATTTATTTCAAACATGAAGGGAGGGAGAGTGGGGGGGATCAACCTAATTAGTGGACTAACTAATTTTCCTTTGAATCAACGAATATTTTCTGAAATTGTGTATTTGCACGCATGGGACAGTGGCGTATATGTGTGTTTGTGTGCGCGTGGGTGTTCTAATGTTAGAGAACTTCTTCCTTTCCATGTGTTGATACATAAAAATCCTGCAGTAAGAAAGAACAAGTGTAGCAACCTCAAACAATGAGAGCATTCAGTATGAAAGAACAAGTGTAGCAATCTCACCTATGAGGTGAAGTACATCAACAAACGCCACTGGCAAACACAATCTCTCCATCTCATTTCGCATTGGCCACATTGTTCACTCTGTTATATATGTAGCTACGACGAATGCCCTTATCATTCCAGCCTGCAATTGCTTTGAACAAATTCCAGCCAATATTACCAATACGAGATCTCACTTGTGAATCTGACTCCTTTCTCCAAAATGTCCCTGAAGCACAAACCACAAGAAAGTCCAGAATTCTTAAATGATGGTGCAAATTTAGGCCAATTTAACTGCACAAAAAAAAAAGAATTTACAAACATTAAGATTTGGCACAAATCCAAAAATAATAATAATAATAATAAAGTCAACATGTGTCCCAAAGTATCAGTCTGCGAGACCGACACAAGGACCTCTGGAGAGCTTTAGGGCATCATCGACGCCCGATCGGTTTATTACCTAATAATGGTATTCAAATCACCCAACCACCACCCGAAAAGAGATTTGAAGAGCCCGAATGCCAAGGGCAAGTCACTATGATCGGTTTCTACTCGTACCCGAACTGACTATCAAACTAAGTTGGTGATCACAAGTCATGTAGGGCTCTTGGCGTAGTCTGGACCTTCTTCGAAACAACTGTAAACTGCCTTCCAGAAGCTTTCTATATAGATAGTTTTCTTCGTCCATAGTGTATTCTCCTGAAATGGCATTAACAACACCTGATAAGGATATGTCAGGTACCTTGGGTTTTATCTCGCTGCAAAGCCATTTCATCATCTTTTCTGTCACAATCCCCTTATACTCATTGTCTTGACAACGTGGCTTCTCCACATAACTTGTCACCTATGATCTCAAGATAAGGCTCTCTATCTCATCCTTTAATTGTCAACAATTTTTGTATCGTCTAAGATCATCATGAAACCTACATCCATCCATGCATTTCACTCGTCTATCCCACTTTGGTAGCATTGGGAGGGGGCAAGTCTCCTCAGCATGAAAATACTTGGTGCATCGTTAGCAATCCATGGAGTGTGATTGGAGACTTCTTGGCAAAGAAGAAAAAAGTTCTGGACCCTTGTGCCAATTGTTAGGGTTGTGAAAATGCACCTGCTTGATCCAAGTCCTTGAGTTTTGGGGACTCCTGTGGTAGTCTCGAAGAGTCTCGTTCTTCCAATGTTTCACGGAGAGGGGGATGCTGGGTCTTCTAACGGACTTGGCTACTTTGTGCCCTTAAGTTACCTTCTCCCTCAAGGCTCTTCCTTGGGCTACTCCCTCATTAGAAAGTAGTTGTGAAGTGTACAGCAAAACAGTTGTTCAGGCTCCTTGAGCCATTTGTTAGCATTGCTGCTACCATTGATTGATCCGTGTCTTTGACTTGTAGGGATCCAGAGTTGGTGCAGGTATAGAGTTTGTCACAAAGAGTCCCATCCTCCCTTTGCTTCACGAAGATGACAGAAGTTGAGGTCTCCTAATTATGGCAACTAATTATGAAAAGGAAAAAATTATTCATTTATAGTAAAGTGGCGTAAGGAGTAGATCATAACAGTTAAGGTGTAGTCTCAAAGGCTCTTCACTAAGATTCTTCATTGGATGGCTTCTAGCACACCATGCGGAAACGTGATGGACCAGAAACTTGGATGCAAGCGAAGGGATCTCTCATATAGATTTCAATATCCTTGAACCCTTCCGACAAGGAGACCCACGAGGAAAGGAAGGCTTGATGATAGATCTAATCCACCTCTTAGCCAATGCCTTGGTAAAGCCCTAGCCTAGCTCCTTTTTTTAATGACTAGGGTGCATCCTGCGATCTCCTAACATTACACTCTCCTAGAGCAGCTTTCTAATGTTGTGACCACCAAGCACCGCCATTGTTGCTCGTTTCTGGTAACTTTAATCACCACACCTGCAACAACTTGTTTCCTCTACGTATAGTGAACTTTTGACTGGCGTCAAGAAGTTGTCATTCTAGCCTCTGTAATCCAGAACCTTGGACAGCGTCTTTCTTCACCAACAATCACCACTACTCAGTCTTCTAGATCCTAAAGATGGTACACAAGTGTAGGGGTGGCAATTCGTGCTATCGTATCCTATCGTATCATGTTCATGCCGCACTATCGTGTTTTCACGTTATCTATCTTATTTGATCATAAATATAACAATAAATGTTATTTTAACTAAAATTTTAATTTCGTGCTTTCGTGTTGTGTTTCGTGTCATGTCGTGTCGTGTTGTGCCATGTCATTTCTCTCTGTAATTCGTGTTTATAATCGTGTCTTGCTGGTTCGTGCATTCGTGTCAGCCATTGTCACCCCTACACAAGTGCATCGGTGCTCACCTGCGACCACTCGCATCTATCTCCGGTATCACGGAGAAGCAGGACAAACAAGCCAAAAGGAACAAACCCTTATAATTAGAGATCTAGTCATAGTTAAGAATTGGTGTCACTTGCAACTTTTTTAACCTTTTCATGAAGCAAATTGCTTCTTCTCTAACCAGATTGTTACCAATGGGGATAAGAGAAAAGGGAGGGGAAAAAAAAAAAAAAAAAAAACTTGCACCCAACCCTGACAAAGAGAACCATGGCCAATCAACATCAACCGACAACTTGCTCATGTCGGAGGTCAAGAACAACAACACTCAGAACCATCACCGCATTTTAGGCATCACCCCATCACCATCCATACCACCATATTTGTTGAATCTCTGGCCAACCTTATCAAAAACCCTGTCTCTGTGTTGCATGTGTCTGTCTCCGCATCTATCTCCGGTATCACGGAGAAGCAGGACAAACAAGCCAAAAGGAACAAACCCTTATAATTAGAGATCTAGTCAGAGTTAAGAATTGGTGTCACTTGCAACTTTTTTAACCTTTTCATGAAGCAAATTGCTTCTTCTCTAACCAGATTGTTACCAATGGGGATAAGAGAAAAGGGAGGGAAAAAAAAAAACTTGCACCCAACCCTGACAAAGAGAACCATGGCCAATCAACATCAACCGACAACTTGCTCATGTCGGAGGTCAAGAACAACAACACTCAGAACCATCACCGCATTTTAGGCATCACCCCATCACCATCCATACCACCATATTTGTTGAATCTCTGGCCAACCTTATCAAAAACCCTGTCTCTGTGTTGCATGTGTCTGTCTCTACGAAAAGAGGGTAAACTATCACTTGACCTATTCACCATTCACCTTACTTAATTTTTTTGTAACGTCCCGATTACCCCTTGACAATCAACTTAAACAAAAAACATATCTTAACAGAGATGGGGGTGGTGAGACAAATCCAGAAGGCCAGGGGGATAGGGTGGTGATCTACAATGTCAAAATGTCCAAAGTACCCCTTGGCAATCACTTAAACACAAGACTTTTAACAGCAATCCTGGAATTGAGACAAATCCAGGAGGCCCCCGCGGCAGGCGCAGGGGCGGGGGGAAGTTCCACAAACTTTCTACACAAGTATTTTTACTGTGAACATAAGCAGATTACATGTAGGGACATGGCTACTGTTGGTGTTGGGTGTAGCAGAAAATCTGTAGAAGCAGAACAACTCGACAGTCAAAGGAAGTCATAGAATGCCAGATTTTATGAGCAAGTTCTTCAATGGGGCTCTCCACAAATATGCCGGCAGTCAAGTATTGAACATTTTGACCCAAAAAAGGAAACGCACCTGATAACACGCTTAAAGAATCTTCAAACGCATCTAGAAGGTTTTGACCATGCAAACCGATCTCATAGCCTCTTTACTGCAAAAGATGGACTAATCAATACAAAGCTTACGAAATAAGAGATTGAGAAAGTTCACTCAGTTTTATTGTCTATTAGTATTAGAAGAATGTATAACCACAAGAAAGAATTGCTGTGTGATCTTTGCAGCATAAAAATAAATATTTCAAGAGTGGGCTTCGAACCAATGCAATTATTTGTTCCAAGTAAAACACAAACTTTCTGTTTTCTTCAAAATAGTTCAATTCGAACATGTTCGAGTAAGTAAACTTTCAGCTATTTTTACGCCAGTCATATGCAGAGTCTGTGAACTTTATTATATTCATAAGTTCTTTTACCTGAACGTCACTTGTCTCTATGACATTTGAAATTTAAAAAACTAGCGAACAGAAACAATTAGAGTACGATGCTTAAGAATCCAAAGTGTGTCAACATCAGAAGTCTAACCTTTAACATGTCAGAAATACCTAAATCACTGCAATTTCTTTACAGGGAAAGAGAAAAACAGATAAATCCACATTTTTGCTCAAAATAGCATCTTATATATCATAATTTTGACATACAAACAATAACATTAAAAATCAATCAAGACATGTTCAATTGAAAAGATATGACAATCATGGGGTAAGACATATACCTAATTGAAGCTTAATGAACCTTGACACGGGACTGATTTGCCACTTCCTCGTTTTGACAAGAATATCTGACATACATTGTTCAAATATCTGTAGGCCGCTGATCAAACTCCGGTTCGGAGTCAGTTTCTTGTCCATTCTTTCCTTCCCCGACCTTTGATCCAACTCCTCATCCACAAAAACAGGTTAACTGCCATCTTACTTTACACTCACTTACGCCTGTTAGTCACCTCGAAGAAACAATCAGTTCCACTTCTAATCAGTTCAATGGAAGAGTTACTTGTTTCACTGTAAACCCTATTTCTAAATATATAGTCATAAGTAATATACATGAGGAAGTCTAAAAAAAGGCTCTTCCCAGATGTACCCCTTAAATATTCAGAATCTTGTTGTATGTCACGACGGGCTCTCTCCAAGATTTTATCTGTTATTTCATCAAAGTCAAAGTTAATCTCTCTCAACTTCTGCTCCCACATCAAAGCCCTTTCTGGTAATCCTTGCTTGCAAAGATGAGATAGTAATAAGTTTGTCGTCACTATGTTCGGAACAAAGGCCATCTTAAGCAATTTTGCGGCCAAGATCATAGCACGATCCAGTATATCGTAACAAATGCCATTCATCATAGTATTGTATGTCACGGTATTTGGAACTAACCCAGATGAAACAATCTCATCCAACATCATAACAGCACGGTTCATCATTCTGCTCCTACAGAAACCATGCATGTGTATGTTATAGGTAGTAACGTCTGGGTTCCACCCACTTCCATGCATTTTATTAAGGAGATGATCTGCATTTACCATGTCAATTGACTTACAATAGCCGCTAATCAAAGTGTTGTACGTAACAATATCTGGTGTCAAACCGACCCGATGCATCTCCATAAAAGCATCAATTGCTGACTTCATCCTACCCTGTTTACAGAACCCATTTATGATTATATTGAAAGTAAAGACATCTGGAAGAAGACCCCTTCGCCTCATCTCCTCCTCCAACTTCAATGCCACATTCAGGTTTCCACTGTTACAAAACCCAGCAATCAAAGAATTATAAACAAAATTATTTGGCACAAGCCCTCTCCTTGGCATTTCCAAGAACAAATTATATGCCTCACCAATAAAACCAGCTTTAGAATATCCGTCAATAAACGCAGAAAAAGCAACAGCATCTGGAGCCATTCCTGTCCTTTCCAACTTTTTCCACAAACTTTCAGCACCAGAGAGGTCCCCGCTTCTGAAATATCCGTCTAGAAGAACAGTGAAAGCCACTCTATTAATTGGAAAGTCCATCTTTCTCATCTTATCCAAAAGTTCCTCCGCTGCTTGCAACCTACCCATTTTAGACATACACATGAGCAAAGAATTGTAGGTTGAAGCCGAAGGAGTTAGACCAAATTTCACCATTACATTATATGCACCAAAAGCTTCATCTTCTAGCCCATTTTTGCTATAAGCAGCAACAATGGAGTTAAAAGCTATGACGCTAAGTGGTATTCCCTTCTCAAGCATATCTTCTAAGAGTTCTGTGGCTTCATTCAATTGCCCTGCCCAGCACAACCCCGCAACTGATATATCAGCCAACGAAGAATTAAGAAGCAGTCCCATTGTTGATATATCCTTCAACAAACGGTCCCCACTCTCTTCCCTCCCATACTTGTAATTTCCTGCAACCAAAATGTTAAATGTGAAGCCATCAGGAACTATACCCTTGCTCCTCATTTCCTCATAAAGCATGTTAGCCAGATCAATTTCTCCAGCTTTAACATAGCCATCCATCAGAGCATTATACAATGAAGTATTTGGAAAGACACCCATCACTAGCATTTGATCGAAAAATTTCTTTGCTTCTACAATGTTTCCCTCCTTGCACAAGGCATTGATAACGGTGCAAAATGTAACAGTGCTTGGATGACAACCCCGTTCAACCATAAAGTTCACCCAATTCAACGCATCCAAAACTTTCCCTCTGATGCAGTACGCATTAATCAAAATGTTATACGTAAAGACATCCGGTTCACATTGAAACTTTCTCATAACATGTAGTAAACTATTTCCAGTTCCAATACACCCATTTTTACTAAACCCAAGAATCATGACATTGAAAGTAATATTTGTTGGACAAGGGCCTTCATGAAGCATATCCCTAAACAACTTCCATACACTACCATAATCACCAACCCTAATCAATAACTTAAAGAGAACTGAAACAGCAGATAAACTTGGCCGCACCCCAATCTCTCTCATCCTACCCAAAATCTCCAACGCTCGATATTCCATCTCCGCATTCAAGAAAGCACGCATAAGAGAGTCAAGAACCGAAAAATCCGACTCGTACTCACCATGCCCTCTCCACATAAGCTCCACCAAATCCCCACTTCTAGACAGCCCAATTCTCAAAACTACCCAGGAAAGCACATCTTGAGCATAAAACCGTAACCCCTCCATCGCCAAAACATGACAGACAACACAAGAATCCTTCAGTATCCTCTCTGAATCATCCCGAAACACGAATTTGAAAAATGAAACCGCAGTGTCTCTGTTGCCAAACAATTTCATAATATTTGCCAGTAAAAATGGGCAAAAATTATGAGAAAACCCCTGCAATAATAAATGACCCTGCTGTAGTTTGATGATTTTCCCCATCCCTACAATGATTTTACGCCTCTGATTTGAATTAATAACTGTACACGAACTAGCTAAACTCCCAAAAGGTGAAAATTGGTTAACAAAATCAAAGCTTTGGGTGACATAACAAGAGTGTGAAGAGTAAGAAATTAGGGCTTGGGTTTGCGAAGAGAGTGGAGTGTTGTAGTGACAGAACTTGATGAAAGCGGTGTGCGCACGGCGCACGGTAGCAGACATCCGGAGAGTGGTCGGAGAATGTTGTGTTTCCCGGTGAAGGGAGTTCCCCGGTGGCTGATGGATTTAGCTAGGGTAGGGAGAGAAGAAATGAGAACGTTGTTAAATTTTTAAAAAAATTGGAAGTTTGGGATGAGAAAGTGAGTTGTTGCCTGTTTGTTGGGCATAAGTTCTTCTAGTGATTTGGTTCACTTTTTGCCCACCAAAAAAAAAAAAAAAATGAAATAAAAATTGGTACTGTTGTAGTACTCTTAAAAATTTAAAATCATCAGAACCAAACAATAATGTACTGTACGAGAAGAACAAAAGCTAAGCTTAGGTCCCCCGGGGGATTCAAGCACATATTTTTCAGTTCTAAAAATAAGTCGAGCTCTTTTAATGTTTTTAATCTTATGCTGCTTTTTAAATAAAGATTAAACTACTATAACTTCATCATTATTTATTATTATTTATTATTATTTATTATTTAGGGTTAGAAATTAAGTTATTAAAAATATTAATTTACAAATAATAATACTTCATTTTTGCTTTGATTGGAAAATATTTTTTCCATAAATTTATATTCAGTTAAAACTATGTTTATCCCCTTTACCATACATCCAATGTGAATATTTGTAAATAATGATGTTTTAAAATTATTTTAAATGGGAAGGGAGTGGTAAATTGGACAACATATTTGACTGACTAAGTGGCATTTCAAAATACTACTTCCTCCGTCTCTTAATTATTGTCTTATTTGACTTAAAACACAAATTAAGAAAAAATAATTTACTTGATTATTAATATTAGTATAATGTGTAATTTTCTTTAATAATAATATGTATGTGATCCATAATTAAAGTAAGAAAAAAAAATAAGGATAAAATGATAAAAATAATATCCTAAAAAAAAATTCAAATAAAATAATTATTCTGAAACGTACAAAAAAAAAAATGGAAAGACAATAATTTAAGAATGGAGGGAGTACTTCTTTCCATGTCACACACTGGTTAAGAGTTGTAGTGATATAGGCTTTTGCTCATTTCAGCAATTTTTTTCCTGCTATTCATATTTTGCTTCATACACTCACTCGCTTACACAAATCATGACAAGTTGCGGGATGACACAAATCTCTTTGACGATAAAAAGAAAAAAACTTTGCTTTCACTCCCTCGGTCTCAAAAAAAATTTATCTCACTTTCCTACTTGGTTTGTTCCAAGAAAATAATTTTATTTCTAAAAGAGGAAATACAAGTCAACATTAAAATATCATTACGCAGCAGCTTCCGCCTCCACTCTCCACCTACAATATGAATTGGCCTTCCTTTAATAACTATGTCAAATTTCCACTCAGAATTCAAATTCTATGACTCATTACACACCTGGAAGATGTTAGTTACACATCATTCATTGTGCTCACACACACACACACACACACACAGAGAGAGAGAGAGAGAGAGAGAGAGAGAGAGAGAGACTCAACTTCATAAGAACAGTTGCTGCAATACTGACAATGATGATTGAAGGATATTTTAACTGCAATTTACAACTGATCTCTGCTTTAAGGCCAAAATCAATGAGCACAGACAGTCTTGCTTTGTGTATCTCGATGGAGTCCTTTCAACATAGTCTTTATGCCAAATGTCCGGTATTGGCCCAGCCCGATGTATTGGATAATAAGGGTGTGACCACCCAGTTAGCTTCTATACAGAGCATATTTTTATGAGTCGCATTCAAACTATAAGGGGTAGTTCACGCCTGATCCAGCGGCTTCGACAAAAACCAAGAAAATTTTGAGTGCAAAAAACATCTCAATGGGATATCTTTGCTGCTCTATCATAGTGATCTGAACATGGTAGACAACCTGTTAAAGCACCAAGCTGCCTAATGATGAGCTCTCCAAGTGCACCCATTTGCAATCACCTTGTAACAAGCCAACCAGGTTTAAACATGATGTCGCGCTTGAAGTTGCGACCCGTGACTGACGTGGACTCACCCTGACGACGGAAACACTGCACAGGAAAGAAATCATCGTTTGGTAAACCAGTTTTAAACTCAATGCCACCACGGTCATCTATATAGACGTGGGAACAGTTACCATATATATTTTTGTAATCAGTTATTTCCGCGGGTGGGTCGAAAGGATAAAAGAGGGCACAGAAATAGCAGGCGAGCTCTTAGATTTTAAATTTCCACTATACTACCATAAACCTTTGAAAGGCATCGGCCAATATAATTGATGGAATAAAATTTCTAACCTTGTAACAAACTATGGTATCATCTGGATACATTGCGAACAGCTTAGTTCCAAGCCGAGCATGACAAGAATCACATAGGCTCTCATCATTAATCTGTACATGCCGAGATCTTTCCTCAAATCTTGCCAAACTTGCATCAATGTCAACCGCACGTGATAAGCTATGCACAATCTGAAACGCAAGTTGGAACCATGCTCAAGCAATATCCCTTTAACAATGTAAGCAAAAGTACACCTATATGATTGCATGAGTGACAGAAAAATAAAGAAATATATTTATTAATGGGCGAATAGCATGAGTGACAGCTATAACACAATCTTCTCGCACCACCTTAAAAGACTTGAGAGTGCTAACACTTAGAATGTCAATATTACTTAGTTCCCCACCTCAACTCTCGATAAATATGTTATTTGGTTAAAGACTACCCAGCACAGGATAAAGGATAAAAGAAAATGTGTCTGCGAACTACCCATCGTCTTAAGGAGAGCAATGCAAAAAACTTGTGCACAGTAAGCTTACAAAAGTGTATATTATTACTTATAAAATTTAGGTTGCATAACTCCGTAATATGACCTGTAGAGTTTACAATGAACACAAATTTTGTTAAAATTGGTTGAAAGCATAGGACTACTCCTTTAGATATGTAGGGATTACAAGCTTGAAACCTCCTAGCCACTGCTTTTAGTGGTGGCGAACATTGTGCACACATGGGCATGCCTCCCTTGGCCCTTGGAGCACTCAAGTTCAGTTTTTAAAGGGAAGCTTTTTCCAAACTTTATCAAGATTAAAAGAAAAACCTACAGTACTCTTACTTCCCCAAAAAGGAAAAAAACACAAACAATGAGAGTGACAGATTTGACTTATAGTTATGAGCTCCACTAATATCATCTGTAATTGGGCATCAAATAATTCAGTGATGCCTATCAATCTACGTGATGCATCTCTGTTCTAACTTCTAAGTATCATGTCATCTATTCAGAGAAACAACTATATACTTTATGCACAATAAATCAAGAAAAAATCTAAGAAAGGGAGCAGAATACAGACAGAAAAGAATGTCAATCAGATGGCAAGCAGTTAACAGTCGAAATATTTGACTGTCACTAAAGGCACTACACTAGAGAGATTCAAAAAGGCATGGATGAAAATTAACAAAATAAGGCCATTACAATTTGCGATGATGAGATATAAAGTAGCCGCACAGGAATGATGTTGAGAACATCAAATTCTTCCAAGAAAGAGATCAATGGAAAGGTTTTAGAACATGAGAAGTAAAACTAGGCATATAAAAAGTATGCATATGGTTGCCTAAGGAATGGTTTGACACTAAAACAATTATTCTTTCTCTATTTTTTTATTTTTTATTTCTGTGTGTGTGGGTGTGATTGTGGGGGTGGGGGGCAGGGAGGGTGAATAAGAAACATAAAAAACATACTTGTCCTTGGAAATTATGATGAAGCCGAGCTCTTAACATTCTTAATATTGTATCCGCAGCAAGTTGTATGGGCATATCAGGCGACAATCTCTGAGATGAAAACAAGGAATTTGTTAGCAATTCAAGGATCCATAAATGATTTAATTATCAGAACCCTATTGACGCAGTACAAGCCATAAGGCAACCCTGACCAGATGATGGATTTTCTTGGTTTGAGAAGAAAAGCATCCTCTGAGGTCAAGGCTTGATGTATCTAGTAGAATTCATAAGAAATATTATACTCCCTATGATCCAAAAAACTAGTCCCATTTGACAAGTCACTTTTTAAGATCATAGCTTTACTTGTTTGTACCTCCTTTAAATTGCACTAAAATTATATCCTTTTTAGAAATGTGATTATCTTTGCGCGACAAACCAAAGAGGAAAATGGACTATTTATTTGGGATGGAAGGAATATAATGAAATTTCTAAAACATGCATGATTCAGTAATTATCTACTTAATAAGCACCAAGATTTTAAGGATTCATTTCTTCTGAAATATAATATGCTGTGCAAGAAAGTCCCATGCGAAGCAGAACTGACAGTGGATGCCATTAAGTAACTACTAATTTGGATATAGAGAAGTACGTGGATAATGGTTAACGACATGTGCAGTAAGGTGAGCCTGTAAGACATGGCCTTGGCAGCTGCCGTAGTGTGTGCCCTGAGAGAGAGAGAGAGAGAGAGAGAAAGAGAGAGAGAATGCAGTGTGGTACCTCTAGGACTTGCAGAGGATCAAGAGATTCACCATGATTGTGGAGCAGACGAACAGCAGCTTTAAACATGGGCTCCTTTCCATCTTTGGGATTCAAATAGATTTCAAGCAACCTAAAGTTATCAGCCCATAAGGGAAGAGAGAAGCCAAGTGAATTCAAAGTAGGCAGTCTATCTGTGTCTTTGGGGGTGTCATGCGAAATGAGAGAGAGAGAGAGAGAGAGAGAGAGAGAACTCACTGCATATAGGCATCTGGTCTACCAATCTCTGCACAATAATGTTCAGCAGCTTCACTGTCCTCCAGCTTCCTGCCAGAAATTTTCGGGATACATAAATGTATGATAATTCATTCCCCAAATTTTTATTGATCTCCAGAGATTCTACTCACATTCATACTACATAGCAGCCAAATTTTTGCCATATGCAGAAAACAAGAACTCATTCTGGGCCTTCTACATGATAGAATACATGAAATGAAACAAAGTCTTCTGGAAGGATTGAATGCGGCGAAAGACAATCAGATGTTAACTAAATCTATTTTCTAACCATCTGCAAATTACATTTATATCACATAGTAGATTGTTTGAGAACCGCTGAAATAGCATTTTTTTCGATCTATCATTTCGTCTTTTCCTCATGCTGATAATCAATAAGCCTAGAGTTTTATAACCATGCATGTCCTTAAGTTTGTAGAATTTCCTTCGTTGAAATATCCAATAGAGATTTGATGGCAAATAATGAAAAAATAAAGTATATGAAGCAGGAAAGATCAATACGAAATTCAACTCTGTTCAGCATGAGGTCTGAAAGGTGGTAAGTTGAGGTTGGAAAAACCTGAGAAAGAGAATTTACTGCACCTACAATCCACTACAGGATCTTTTGATCTCTGTCATTATGGAGTTGATGCTAGAAAAAACCGTAGAAAGAGAACTAGCTGCAGCAAAGATCACTACATGGAAAGTTTGACCGTCTTTACAGGGTTGATGTTGGAACCCTGAGACCGAGAATGGTCTGCACCTACAATTCATTCATGGTCCTGTGATCCATTTTTGAGCTTTATGGTTCACAACATAACATGAGATCCACAAAACAAAAAAACAAGGTTGTATAAGGTTAGAAGAGTATGGTTGTCGTATATGAATATGAAACCGGTGTTTAGACTACAGATGGTGAATAACTAGTAGCACTGACGTTTAACCTGTAAGCTTGTGCTCCTACTTCACTACCCTCACATGAACAGTCTCCCTTTCGTATTTGTACTCTTATCCATGAAGCATGCCGATGAAGTAAGCTGTCCTACAGTCCAGTTGATTGGGAAAAAAGTACTCTTGTTTGCCTAAATGACAACTCTTCCTTCACTGAAAACTAAAAGATAACGAGAGAGAAACTTGACTTCTCATACAATTGTCTGATACCTTCTAGAATTCATATTAAAAAGAAGACAACAACGCAAACTATTGCCAATTGAACAAGCAAATAAGCATAGTAAATTCGCACATAGCAATTATGTACTAATGTGTAAAGGAGACAAGTTCGCAAACAAGCTACATGGAAAGTTTTTTTAACATTGTGATTTTTATAGAAGATAAGAATAAACTTACAACGCCAAGATTTGGAGCACCAATGTTTCTTGCCCAAGTTTTCTGTACAGAATAGCCTGTACGTACATCCAGAAACAAATCCACATTCAGAAGTATGCAGAACATCAATTTGAAAAATAAAAGCATTGATGGCACAAGTCATTAGGCATTAAACACAATGACATAGGACAGAGTCAAGGTCAAACAAAAAGATTTAACCAACCTTTTCCAACCATAATTCTGATCCTTCAATCAAGTCAAGGACTTCTTCCGGATCATACAAGTCTGAAGACTGTAGAAAGATCTGCAATCTCTCTCTGACGGGATTTTGGAAGATCAGATGCCCTCCAGAATCTGATATATTTATTTGCTCCAGAGTTCCAGCTTCAGAATTGCAAGGGACATTTTCTGTTTCATAAGCTTCTATGGCTGATTTGGAAAGCAAAAGAGCATATGATGTATGGAACTGAGTATCATCACAGTCTTGATGTTCAATCAACCATTGGAGATATCTACAAAGGGGTAATAAACATAATGCAAATGATTAAATAAGGACCTGCAGTAAAAACTGAAAGTAATGACGTAAAGAAAGCAACAGAAAAATAAAATAAACAACCAAATTAATCAATTAAGAAACAAAGCAAATGAAAAACAAACAGTAACTTCAAGAAATATCAGTTTAATGAAAAAACCTGGAGTATCCCACACAGAAGGTGGCCAATTGTTGAATTATGCATTATGTGGTGGTGGAGTTCAACATAACCAATGTGTATATGGATATGTGTTTAGATGCATGCTTACTAACCGCAGAAGATTGGTACAAATAGGCCAGAGAGGTGAGGCTTCTATTAAATCCCTTTTGGTTAAAAACTGGTGGCTCAAGTTTATTTTATGCCTCAAATATACTAAATCTCAAGCCCACAGTTCATGATCCAACCGAAAATTGGTTCTTGCACATTCTATACTGAATCAAATTCCATGGGCTTCTCTCCAGAACGGTCATTCTGCTCAAAATTGACAAATCAAGGGCAATTAAGCCATTAGCTCAATAGCCAACGAATGATGTTAACATGTTCTTTAAACTTATATAAGATAATCTACCTTGACTTACTGAAGTTATACATCACAATGTATCCATTATCTGCAATTTCAATGGATTCATTTCTATGATATCAAAATTGAATAATTAATATGTTCGTGCTTCTTAATATCTTTCTGCTTGTATTTTGCTTTTGCAATAAACTATTTTCTAAATGGACAGTCTAATTAGAATATACCACCAAAACTATTCGTTTCGTTTCTGGAGAATATTGGGCGTTTTACTATATATTTTACGTTTGGTGTCTCGGAAGGTACAAGAACAAGATAAAAATGTACAGCTTTGCTTTCATGTGTCTAAGTAGCTTTGTAACCAGCTCTTACAATGGTGCTATGAAACTTTGACATGGTGGCAATCAAATTTTCATTAATCCGTTCTGTACTTGTGTTACATCCATTTCTATGATTTTATGCACATAGGGTTTTCCCATTTTCTCACACAGGTATGACTAAAGAAACATAGGCTTAACTTGTCATTCAAAATAATTTCAGATTTGGTCATCACAATAGTCAGGATTTGTGTTTTTCAATGATAGATACAAACCACAAACAATAATTTGGAGTAGCGCAGACTTTAAATCTGATGCAACTATTTGTATATATTAAACTGCTTCCCTTCTAAACTAACAATCGGCAGTGCCGCGTGTTCAGATGGGCAAAAGGTGCAATAAACTGTTGAAGAGCAAATGCAGGCCCTTCCAGATTGTGGACATGGAACTGTTTTCCCAGATACTGCTTATTGACATTAAATATATACATGTTTTTAGTCAATTGTCCGACCAACTTTCTCCATTCTTCCTCACAGGAAGTGGAACTTTCTAAATAAATATCAGCAATATGATAATGGGCATATCTATCCGGTGAAGTACATCAACTGTCACATTAATTTGAAATTAACTTCGACTTATTACAAAGTAAGCATGGCCCATCTACCTTTTCTTCAACCAAAAATATTTTACCATTTTCATGTTCTAAAATGGATTCGTGATATCTGCATAAGCTGCATCCAAAAGTCAAATCTATCTGTATTGTAACATTTGGAATTTCCATTTAAATGTGTGTGTATGTCAACAAATATGTGTGAATTTCTGAATAAGCTCAATAGATTGTTGGTTTGGGACATTATGGACGTAAAATGAGCTCCACTTTTACCAATTGACATATAGGTGATAAGAAGTATATGTCTATCCATCACTGCTTTCAGGTCAGAGTTCACGCCAAAACAATTCATTAGTACTAAAAAGTAGAACCAAGTTCAATCACTTTTCTACTCAGAAGAGAAAATTGCTTTGGTGATTCTATGAATCACAGTTCCACATATTGGCAAAACAAGGTTGTGCTTCCTCCCCTCCCCTCCCCCCATCCCACACACACACACACAAAGTAAAAATTGACTATTTTAAAAACGTTAACCTACCCAAAGTTCAAACAGCTTGAGTCTTTAACAAAGTACCAGGGCTCTGGCGACCAAATCATTCTTAATAAAATCAGTGTAAATGAATGTGGCTTCCACCAATCTCCAGTTTTAAAATAATAGTTAAAATAAGCGAAACCTTATTTTAAAAATGTGGTTATTGATCAAGCAATGAACTGACACCGGTCTATTCGTTGGAGCACCCCCAATTGATCCAACCATAATGTCCTCCTCATGTATAGGGTCATGAAAGTTCTCCTTTACTGAACTAGTAAAGGCACTCAAAAGATTGGATCCATCAGGTGCTTAGATCAAGATGAAATGTGTTTCATGCTTTATTTGATAGAGAAGAAGAGGTAGGAGAGGAGGTGTGGAACGGAGGTATATTGCACTGTTTTGGTAGAGAAAAGGCGAAGGGAAGCAACAATTAAGGGGATAACTTTCACTTCACTCAAATTATTATTTCCCTCCATGTTTGGTGGAAAGACTGTATCAACAGTAAAAAAACTTATGCATTGTATGGTAAAATTATTACATCTTTCATACCCAAAAAAATCAATAAGAGTAATGAGCTCCCCCTCAAAGCACCATATTTTCTTTCCTTCGAATACCTCAACCTGCACTTTCTCCCTTCCAACCTGTGTCCTCCCTCATACCAAAGGCAGCACCGGTCTAAGATTGCCAATTGCATACTCTACATTGAAATTAATTTCCACCAGCAATGCACATGCCTATTACAAGTGTTTTCTTTCTTTTTGTTTCTTTTCTTCTTCTTTTTTTTTTTGTGATAAAAGTATGTTACTAGTGTTTACACACACACAGACATATATAAGGTCCAGACTAATACTATGACCCGGGTATGCAAATCCTTGTTTGGTTTATCTTGGTCTCAAGCCAATTTCCAAGATTTGCTGCATGTTTGATAGTACATCTCCGAGATCCATATAACGACCATCATGACAACTCAAAATATCATTAGTAGAAATTATTTATACGTGCTAACTAGAAACAAATAAGAAACGTACCTTTGAAGGATTTCAGCTTTTTTGGGGTCAACTGCAGCAATTACTTCATCTGCAATGAAAGCCTGTGTTAGAACTTCTCTACGGCATGAAGAAACTGAAGTTTGAACTTAATTAGTATGACCCATATATGTCCCTACAGTCAGATATTAGATTCCTATTTAATGACCTGACAAGCTATTCAAGTTCGCGAGGTGTATAACAGACTAATACAAGAATCCAATAAAATTAAACCATGCAATCAATTTGTTTTCAGTTAAACCAGTAATACACACCAAGAATTCAAACATCAACACCCAAAAGAGAAAATCCAAATGAACTCTTATGTTCAGATTAGGAAATATTTGATTGATCTATTACAATTTATGCTCAAGAACTATCATTAAGTGTTTCTACAGAAAGCGTGATAATGTAGCAAACTCTTAGAGGAGGTGATGGGTTAGTAGATGACAAAAGGACATAAAGGTTTTTTGCGAAAATGGAACTTTCTCCTTGGCAACAAATTTGAATGTCAATCATAATATTACTTTCATATATAGTGGTGTAAAGAATTGGGCAGGAACATGATGTTCTGGATGGACCACACAACTCATTCCACACCGGGATAGTTTTAATATTATGAATCGGGACGAAAGAATGAGCAGGTACATGGCATCATAGCAAAAATTACGGTTTCCCAAACTTGTATTGAATGCTTTCAGGGACTTTGATCTCATTAGAGATTCTATTCGATGTTTCAACAAAAAATCTGCCCGTCATAAATCTGCCCTCCCTACTGAGCTTGCTATAGTCAAGTGGCTTGACCAGCATATAATTGCAGTAATTGGTTGCTTGCACATACACCATATTAGATAATTAGGCATGTGCAATGGTGATTGGAAGCTCTTGTTCTGCAACAGAAATGCGGATCCTAATATTCGCACAGTACGATAAATGTACACAGATACAGCAATTTCTTAAAATAGTATACAGGTAAAAAAAAAATATGTTTAATGAATATTTAATCAGTGTTATACACAAAATGTTGTATCAAATTCATGTCTGAAAGAAACAGTCATCAAAAATAAGAGAGAGAGAGAGAGACAAGATAATAGACCCATCAGTTGTGAAGCTTTATCTGTAGCATGCAGCGAGCGCAAGTCAAATATGCTGAGTAGATGACAAACATGATACGTTTGATAGAACTTTATAACTTAAGGTGATAAATTGATTTCAGAATACCAGCAGCATAGATATGTATAAATAACTATTTCACATGAAAAAAGCACACTTGAAGTCCAAAGTTGTTCAGAACTAATAAAGTGTAATTTCGAAAGTCAACACAGGAGTAAGCGAAGACATTCCAAAACAACCTTCATTTCCTGAAAGCAATGAAAAGAAAGGAACTCTTTTCCTTTCTTTCTGTGCTATGAAGAAAGTGCCAATTATACTTGAACATACTGCCAAGACTAACCTATGCATTAGGAGAAGGGGATACAGAAATAAATATGGTGCATTCATTTTTTCACAAGCACTATGTATAAATGGCGTGTACAGAAAGAAATGACAAAAGAACAAATCAAAAAAACCAAATTAATATAAGTTTTCGTATATAGACTCCTACCTGGTGAAAGCTGATGAGTTCTTTTTTCAGATGTTAAGACTCGAACGGCAAGTACCTGATTGATATCTGCAACCTAACATGGAAAACCAACGGACTATAAGCCACAAAAGTTGGGAGGCACAGTCTTATACTTTCTACAATATCCAGTACTTTTTCAAAATATAGTCGTACCCATCCAAGATGTTGCAGTACTAACTCTTGATCAGATGTGTCTTCAAGAATCCTTGTAGCCTCGATTGCAGCAGTCTCTTTTCCGGAAATAACATATGTGCTCGTGTCCTGCAAATCATTTGACTGCGCAGGGTCTCTCCAGTATCCAGATGAATAGTTTCTTGCCAATATACGCCAAATAGCAAGAGCCTTAGAGCTCATCCCTTTGCTAGTATAGAGGAAAGCAAGCGCCCTTAAATGCCCAGATTCATTCAACAATGTTTCTAACTCCTCCTGCACTGCACATTCAAGTTGTATGGTCATCCTTCAGCAGGCTTCTGACCACCATTTTGAAACACATTGGAATACTAGGGTTCGGCTGTTTACCAACAACTGCACATAACGTTTTGTCTCGAGGAATAAACAAACTCGAGTTTGACCCTATAACCAACAAATAACAAAAGCCGAAAACTATTGCCAAAATCCATGCAGACTCCAGTTTTACTAATTGCTTTTGGAGTTCCACATAGTACATTCCTATGGGAAAGCCATCTCCACCCAGATATAATTGCTTCAAAAAGGGTACCAAGTGGGAGGCCGCAGATTCCAAATCATCTAGCAGTTCATATTTAAATGTGAAATCAATGAATTTTTTGTACATGAAAATTTACTATCTTAAGCAGGAGACTTTTAAATAAGGAACTTTATTTATTCATTTACTTTTTCGTTTGATAAGAAAATAGGAAGTTTAATCACCTTATAAATACACTAGTATCATTTCATTTTGTTGAAGAAGGTAGACTATCTGGAAAAATATTACAACTTTACTAAAGTAATTTGCTTCAATAGTTGGGTTCACAAATACGGAGTTCGTTCTTTATTCAACCGATTGGTCAACTTAGCATCTCCTTAGCGTGGTTTCATGTTTGATTATTATTTAAGGAACTTGATTCAGCCAAGACCACCTGTGCAGTTCAGCTGCTAAAACTCAATCAGTCCTTAAAGAATAGGTACTGATTTTAGATTACTCCCTCTGTCCCATTTAGGTCCCACTAATCTTGTAACTTAATAGGATGTACCTTTTCAGAGTTTCTATTATCAAAACTGTTGCAGTTTATTCCCAATACCCTCGTACAAAATAAATAAACCGATAATAATGAGAATACTGTAATAACAATCGCTCTCAAGGGCATCTCTTCAACCATTGAAACTGCTAAATAATGGTCGACGCTCGTTTATGTATATAGTTGGCCCAATGTTCAAAAAGAATTAACAAGAGTAATGAAAAGGAAAGACTGCACATACCACTATACAACAGTTCTCAGAAGATGCAAGCCTCTCCATCTCATCAACATAATTTAGAGCTCTATAGAGATACATTAATAGTGTGTCAACTCCCTCCCTCACCGACGGAGTCAGATCTTTCTCGCGAGAAGCTTTTAAGTACCTATGGCACATGTATTCAGGTCAAAGAGTAACTGAGATATATATACATATATACATATACATATACATATATATATATATGTGTGTGTGTGTGTGTGTGTGTGTGCGCTCAAGGAAAGGTTCGGTCAAGCATACCACCAAGACCTTGAATGGCAACAAAGCTATTAAATACGCATATCCATCCCTGAGAGCTAGGAGGAAGAAGGGTGGAGCCATTAACAGATAAACTTAATGCCTGAAGTAAAGCATACAGACCTTATGACATTTTTAATTGCTGAGTCCAATAAATCAGCTCTACTAGGAGGATTCAAAAGAAATTCATCATTCACAGCAGTCTCCAGGCCTGCCTTCTTAAGAAAGATGGCTCTTTGGATAGTCATCAGCCCATCGTCAATAACATTTTCCAGAGGGGTGGGAGGAGGATGCAAACCCCAATACCTTTTCCTTGGCACCTGAAAAGCAAGTTTTTATTGACTATTTAACAACAGCAGGAAACAAAACAAGATAATCAAGAGATAAACAGTCCGCCAGTTTAGTTTAGAGGATTACTTTTTCTGCATTAAGTATTCTCATCCTATGCTTATAAAATCATCTCTTGCTAAAGAGATATATTAATAACTATTATAGAGAGGTCAAAAGAAAAAGAAATGAAAAGAAGAGAAAGATCAAAAGTAACAAGTAAACTTCTCCAGTACTGCATCATCCACGCTGTAAAATTACTTTTGCCTCTATCCAAACTTAAACTGCAATAGAATTATCCATTCCTTTACTTCCGTTTGCCAACTTCATAATTTAGCCCAAATGGTATACCCTAATCACATGTGCAGCGAAGAAATTTCAGTATGGTTTAAGTACTAAATACGTATTCTGAACCTTCGCTGTACATACATTGTACTAGAGAATTGAAGCCATGGAAACTCGTTCAAAATTTATGCTAAACAAACTAATTGATGACCTGTGTTCGATGTAAGCATCATTTTTGCACTAAAAAAGAGCATAGTCACTAGCACAAAGCTCACTCGCAGCAACTAAATGCAAAATTCACGCAAAATCAGCTTTAATTCCAAGACAGAAAAAATAAGTCATCCCACTGGACAAAAGCGTCGTGATACCTAGGATCAGGAGGCAGCCCTTGTAACATACCAAAATCTTGGCCATCAATGCGGTGACGAGGTAGCCAACTACAGTATTTAGGTTGCAGGGGACTACCCCCTACTTGCAATGGCTTAAGTGTGCCAGGTGCTACTTGTCATGCAATAGATAGGGCTAGATTATTAGTTATTTACCCTGTGTTTTGATGTTTATTGAAGTTTACAGGTTGTTTAACTACTTCATGTGACAAAACCTATTCTTTTTAATAAAATGCACCTTATTCACTCAGGCGCGTGATTTATTGCGCCTCAGACATAGGCCCCAACTGCCTTGATGCACCTTGACTCTTTTTGTATGTGACTCTAAGAATCTGCTATCAACATGGCTATACATGATGGATTTAATCTTAAATGGGGCTTATCATTCATAGTTTTCATTGATCATCTTTATCCTGCTACCCTAAAGAACAAATAGCATTTCACATAAATAAATATATATGATCTCTCTAGGTTTGTAAATTCAATACCTGAGCTCAGCCCAACCTTTAAAACCTACCTAGAGAAGACTAATATCTAAGTTGGCTTGTGGTTCTTCAGGTTGAGCCAGCCCAACCAAGTCACAACCTCACCAGATGCTAAGAACCTCAGGAAAAAATCTAGGAAATATCCCTGGTAAAAATTAGCAGAGCTAAACATGAAAAAGGGAAAAAATAATACTCCCTCTGTCTCAGAAAAAGAGTTTCACATTGAAAGTCAAGCTCTTTCTTTTTATCAGTAAATATAGATATATATAATAGACAAGTGCCAAAAAAGGTGATGCGTCCTATGTACACAGTATACTACAAATGCCAACACTAACCAAAAGAAATGTTGTCTATGAACTCTACAAAAGGGTTTACCCCCGCCGAGATTGACTCGTTAAACCAAAAGAACATAGTCCGAAAAATTAATTCTTTTAACCCATTTACACTCGTCTCTAGATTCTCGAAAGCTCGTCGAGCTCTTAAGGAAACAGTTGCGTGCTTACCCTTGTAATTGAAAATGTAATTATTAAATCAATAGATTAACACAAACCACAGGCCAAAATCAACATATGACTTTTTTGGTCTTGGATAGAAAAAGAAGATTATATAAAGATTGAAAAATTTACAAAAACTGCCTCAAATGGCGTGTATGCTCCTTTTCTTCCCTCCCCCTCCCCCCTGTCTCGAAGTTAACTATCTCACTCCATCTCGAAACAGGTAATGGAATTCACCATTGAATTTTCTTATCTATTCTACAAGGAGATTCTGCATCTATACTACCATTAGAGAGATGGGCTTGGACGTTGCTCCAAAAGTTAATGTCTTAACCATGGTGTTACGTCTCTTCAAATAGCAGCAGTAACAGAGAATATGGTGGTGGGGATTCTCTCGCAGGTTCAATTGTCACATAGCCTTGATACTCATTCCTGGGTATTAGAGAGTTCGGGTCTTTATTATGAAGATCTATCCTCTTGCTTTTGCTTTGTGCCCCTGATACATCGCCTTTTCCCGTCTTCCTTTATTTGGAAATATTGTGTCATGTTCATAATTAGGGCTTTTGTTTGGTCTTTGGTGCTTAACTACCTCAACACTAATGATGTCTGTAGGCCTTATAATAGGATTTCTCCGCATGGCGTGTGATGTATAAGCAGGCTTCGGAGTCACATGACCATCTGTTTCTCCTTCATGATGAGGCTCACTATTTATGGAACAGCCTGTCTGTGGTTGGCAAAGCATGGGTCTGTCAAGGGTCTGTTCCTTCTTTTCTTCAGAATTCAGATATTATTTAAAGGATTTAGAAGGGGCAAGGATGCAAGTTTGTTGTCGGAATGTGGAGTATTTGCTATCTTGTGGTGTACATGGCTCAAGAGGAATTCAAGAATCTTTAGACTTTAATGATCAGTCAACGTCTTGACGGACATTGGATAGAGTTTCCTATCTAGCTTATTTAAGTGCCTCGGCGAGGGTTGCCCATCGAAGAGTTCCCATTTCTGTTATGCAGCAGGACTGGAGAGCCTCAATTTTTCTGAGTTTAGCTTTCTTCCCTTTCTTCTGTATTTGTCTTTCAATGGACTTCTCGTCCGTCTTTCATACCTTTCTATTCTTATCTATGTAATTTTCTTTTTAAAAAAAAAAAAAGAATACAGCAGTGGGAGGGTGAGGAACTCCTCTCCCCCAATCATCAGTGCACCATTGCTGCCTGGCTGGTAGTACCTTCAAGTCCAAGGTGGGCTTGCTGATTGAGACTGAGCAATGATCTAAAAAGCGACATTTTTCTCCTGATGACGTCACTCTGCATTAGATCCTTACTTAGCAGCCATAATTATAACCTCTTCCTAGGCTCCATGCTGTAACTCAAGCCTTCCCCCTCAATTTTTTCCTATATCTAACTGTTAAACTTGAGGTACTTCATCAACTGCTCAAGTTTTTCTACATTACAGGGAAAGGGTATATTTGGAACATGATGATTATATAATAAATTAATGAGAAACTAAGATTTTTTCTAGAACAAGGGGAATCCACGAATAAGGATTGCCAGGGCAAAACATACATCAGCAAAACCATTGCCAGATTATACCTCGCTACTGGATATTGGAACAACAACTTTTCATAAGTCAAAAACCAGTATTTCAGGCAAAGTTTGCTGCTCATAGCATCATCAGCATCTTGTGATAAACATGTCAGGGTTGGAATCAGAAAGACTCGGACACTATAAAGAAAAGAGTTGGTATACCAGCAATGACCAACGATTTGGGTCTCGCATGATGAATGGAAATAATTCAGAAGGCTGCATAGTTTCTGAGAGCAGGAAGTGATTTATGGCTTCCTCGAAATGCAAGTCAAAGAGTAACAGGAATCCCACTTGAGCATGGACAAATGACACCGTTTCAGTCGTTATTTCACCTTCACTTTGAAGCTCCTCAACTAAGGAGATTGCTTCATTAAAGTCCTTCTTTCGCAATAAGTCTTTAATTTGTTCTTCAGACGGTACTTTCCGGTAACAAATAACCTGCAAGTAGACATGAGGCAGGATTACTTTTACTATACAACCAAATTAGGATGCATGAAAAAGAGAGAGAGAGAGATGCCAAGAAAATGGAAAAGTGGAAATTGAAGGGAAAAAAAGAGCTTAATTAAGTCCCAGTTTTTAATCATTCCCATACATCATATGGCCTTTATATAGGAAAATTTTGATAGCAATATGTAAACCAAATACTAACCGAAGATAAGAAAATCCAAAACTTCTATAATATCGTATGCCCAAATTATTAATCAAAATCAGACTATTAAAACGGAAATCTAATTACTGGCCTAGGTTTGCGCCTATGCTCATCATATATCCAAATCCTCTCACTTGGGTCATCCGGGTCTTTTGTTCCCCATTGTTCGTCTACCACACAACACCAGGGAGGCACTTCTCTATCTCCACCAGTACTCCTGCTCAAAAAGTTGCACTCTACTTAGTACTCCCACTTATTTTAAACCCTTTGACTCATAAAGCTTCCCTCCACTTTTCTAGTTTATCATTCACCAGGTTGCAGTGTTCATCTCATCGATATCGACAAACAACATACATCGTGGTATATCATCTTGTATATGTTTCGTCAATACATCCATCACTAACACAAAAAAGTGAGGAGCTAGGACCAATCTTTAAAATAGTCCATAATAAAGGCAAACTCAGAAGTCTCCCTTGTCTATAACGTTTTTATTTTATTTTTATGAAAAAAGAAGATTATATTTGATAGGAGAGAAAGATACAAGTTTGGGAGGACAAGCTGTCCACCAAGAGAAAAAACCGAAAGCAAAAACTAGCAAAGCTAAAACAAAAATCACAAGAAACGTGGCAACTAAAGCATCAGAAAGCAGCTAGTGGACGACTGTTCTCCAGTCTCTACTCAGATCCAGCACTGAGACACTTGTGAAGGCACCCAACGTGGAAGACCATATGGAAGCGAGACATTGAATCCTATCCTTAAATAAAGGAAAAGACGAAGCCTAATCACAAAAAATTCTTGCATTCCTTTCCTTCCAAATACACCACAAAGTTGCAAAAATCCCACACCGCCACAAGCAAACAGACTCCCTTCTATCCCACCAAATCCCACGACCGACGTACATGGTACCAAGAAAACCTTCAATCAGACAACAGCACACCCAGCTCTCATCTGATATTTTAAACAATTCACAACACAGCCACTGGACAATGAAGGAAGAGATGGCCATGAGATTCACTATAACCGCAATACATCACATACAAGTTAGGGGACAAAGCTTTATGAGGGTTGTGTCGCTATCATCATTTTTGTTTACGGTTAAGCACAAGAGGCTATGCAAAAGCCTTCAATTTAGACGGGACTTTAGCTTTCCAGAGAAAACAAGAGGGAGACCGTATAAGACTTTTCAAAAGGGAAGATGATGTAAACCTACCAGTCGGAAAAAGAAGCCACATTCGCTTATCATGTCTATCAAGTCTATGAATAGAAAGGAGATAAGAACACCACTCCTCATATTCACAATAATTGAGATTCCGTTAAGATGTAAATCTGGAAAAACTCCCCTCTTTGACAAGAAAATTAGAGATCAGGGCATTACTGATGGAAAGTCCGGAAAAAACGGGACAATACTGGACAGAGGCCCTATCCCAACCTATCGTCCCAAAAAACAAGCAACAGATATGTGGCCGGAAAAAAATGAAGACATGGGTGAACAAATTTCCACGGACTACCTTAAGTTGTGCAAGCCCCAATATTAGCATCCCAACCATTACTCTGAATCCCGAACTTGCTTTTGATGACCCTGTACCAAAGGGAGTGTGGTTCCAAAGCGACTTACACAAGGGAGATATACCTGAAAACCAGATTACCAAGGCCAAACCCTCCTTCCTCATAGGACAATATACCTATCCCACACCACCAGGTGATCTTTCTCCTCCACCCCCACTCCAGCCCACATGAAGTGACGCATAATACCCTTGAGTGTATCTGCAACACTAACGGGGAGCTTAAAAAGGGAGAGATAATTAATAGGTATATGGGAGAGACACGCCTCAATAAGTACGACCAGACCCCTAGAGCGAAGTAAGCTCTCTTCCACCCGTCCAATCTCTTATCCCAACCACTGAATCCCAAAAATAATGGCCCTAGGGTTCCCTCTTAATGGCAAACCTAAATAAATAAATGTCCATCTCTTAAAAGAAAACCAACAAGGGAGGCATACCCCTGCAACACCTGATCTTCCAAGTTGATACCGCCAAACCACATTTGGCCAAATTGACTTTCAAACCTTAAACAAGCTCAAAGACTTGGAGAACCGTAAGCAAGTTCCTAAACCCTCGATCATCTGCATACTAGAGATAAGAGACCCGAACCTCCTCTCTACCAACTGAGAAACCCCTCGATCAAACCCCTATATGCGTATCTAGAGATCATCTTGTTAAGGAAGTCCACAACAAAAGTAAAGAGAACCAGAGACAAAGGGTCACCCTGCCGAAACCCACGAGAGGCCTTGATAAGTCCTTCGGTTCACCATTAATAACAACAATGAGAGATGTCAAAGACAACCCTCCTATCTACCTCTGCCACCTATTCCCCGAAAGCCTTCTTATCCATCACAAGGTCCAAAAACCACCAATTCACCCTACCATACGCCTTCTTAAGTATATCTCAACTTTAACCCCTCTCCTCTCCAAAACCACCATATTCTCTCTTTCCGGATCAATCATATGCCTCTATAAGTAATTAAAAAAAATCATTTGTAAATCATTATTTTCCTCTATATCTTTCCATCAATAACAAAGGATAAGTAGATACTCCAGTTGTCTCACATCTGAGTCTATTCTCCGCCCATCTACTAAAGCTTCATCATATGACTCATTAATTCTACACCTCTATGATTTGTACAACTTCAGGGGGTCCTTCATTTTTGTAGATATGCACAATAATCTTCTTTTTCCGCTCTTCGGACATTCTCTTAGACAACATGTTTGAGTGTACAACTGGCATATTCTCAGAGATTTGCCACCTAGAGATTTCCCAACTTGTTTCATTGGTGTCTTAATGAAGCATGGGCATTTGCTTAATCTTGTTAAGAACGTTCTTCTACTAGTTCACTCCTATAAGATTCAACTGGCATTCTAATTGATAGCAATGCATTTCATATCCCATTCCACTCATTCATTGAACATGAACGGGGACAGAAATACATGCATGCAACGGTATAACATAGTTAACAAAAAAATAAGGAAATAGAAAAGGAAGAAAGAAATGAACAAGAATTGCGTACTTATGGAATTTTCAAAACGTGTGGGATGTAAAAACATAGTTTTAAATAGTTTTGGGATGTGTTGCAGAAGTTATGCAGCTTTTTGAAGCATCAAGGTATTATCTAGTAACTATATTCTGATTCTCAGTGTATCTTAATTATCCAAAATGGCTTTAAGTATTCATGATAGATTTTTCATTATGCATATATTAATGGGCCATGCTAACAACTGCTACCGGAGCACTTGTTACGAAACTTTTTTTGAAAAAGTTTACATTTGAGATACATCATTACATATGGAACTGACACCAATCCCAAACTATTCAATAGATAGGTGCTTAACAAAAGTGGTAGGGGCACTTGTTACCATTTCATTATGTTAATTGTTCAGGAGATGTAATTGCTACAAAAATTGAGGAATTTTTTTATTTTGGGCGTTTTTATTAAATAATTGTGAACTATCTGTCCATTTGCTTGATTATTGGTTGCTAACTTATTATAAAGTGTGTGAGACTAGTGTTTGTGTGAATTGTGATTTTTGAACTAGGTTTTGGCCTTCGGGAGTTCAAGTTTTTAAGATAATTTGAATAGTTTCAATTTTGGATTTTGATGAAAACTTGATATTAGATTGAACTACTTGATAGGGTTTTATGCCCCATTGCAATTCTTTTCCTTTCTGAATATACTGACTACCCTTAAAAATATTCATGGATCCACCGCTGATCATGAATACTATCTAGCATCCGAAGGAACTGGTTTAGTATGTCAAGATTTACAAGCCACAGAAAAACTCAGAAACTGGCAAGGCTAATGCACAAGTAAAAACAAGAAGATCTGAACCACCCTCTATATGAATTAAGCCTTCAGAAAGTTCACCTACCTTGGATGGTGTTGCCACAGCAATAAGTTTCCCAGACCCATCTTCATCATCTGCTATAACACATTTGCCAACTCCTTCCCCTGTAATAGAAACTGTTTGAATACAGTTACCCGATTTCTTAAGATACAGCTCCATTTTGCCACTCTCTACAACAACCACAGACGTACCCATCTCCCCAACAGCATCAGGGTCGTGACGAAACACCAGGCTCCCCCCAACGGGCTGCCCTTGAGAGTTAACAGTTATCCCCACATTATCAACCATCATAAGAACCTTGTACTCTTTCATCAACAACTTAAGCCGCGGGGGACTAGAAGTATCTGGCAACGAAAATATCAAATTCCACAGGCCCGTAACACAAGAACACAAAATATACCCACTAGAAGTACCGACAATCACAGAATCATCAACCCACACCATCGTTTTAACAAAATCAACACACTGAACTTCCCTCATTGTCACAAGAGACCCCGAAACCCCATCAAAACTCCCGTCACTCCTACCAACAAGCCCCACCAATATCAATCTCTTCCCCACGGCAACCGCAAAAACACAGTTATCATCAATGGGCAAATCACCCTCCTTACTCTGCTTAACACCACCATTTGATCTAACACCCCCACCTCCACCTAACTTCTGCAAAAATCCTTGACCTGTACTCGACGAAGTGTCCCCCACAACCAAATTCGAACTCTCCGAATCGCCACTACGATATCGCCTAGCAACAACACTAACTCCTCTTAAAGTACTGATCTTTTTCACAGGTCTAAGCAAAAGCAAGTCAATAAAATGCATAAACCCATCGGAAACTACTAGAACCTTCTCAATTTCAGTAAATACAAGTATCGATTCAACTGCGCAGTCGCTTACAGATACATACCGAAGAAAGGAAACGTTACTGTGATTAGAATTATAGGTTTCCGTTGACTCATTGCCTGGAGAATAAGGATCGAGGTTGAGGGAGTATAGAAGGAGTTTACCGGAGACAGTGCCGACGTAAATTAGGGTTTCGGTATTGGAGAGTGTGGAGACTGCGAGAGATCGAATTGAGGGGGAGGACGACGAGGTGGAGGGGGTGAAGTCCGTGAAGTGTTCCAGAACGTTCCGGCGCTTTTGTTGGGGTTTAGCCATGGCTAGTGTAAGTTGCCGAGAGGTTATAGCTTCGGAGATTCCGCCATAGATATCGATCAAGAGAACTGGCAATGTGTAGAAATTGCTCAACTACTAGTCCACTGACCTCGCCAGCTAGCAGTTGTACGTTGTAACAGAGTAAAATTTTGACCCACAGGTGTCATCAAAATGGCTCTGACCTTTAAAACAATCAACTAATTATGTTTAAATTTACAATGTTCTATTAAATCCTATAAAAACACCCCAATTCAAATACAGATACAGAGTATTACAAAAATGTTGGGGGGCAAACTCCAAAATTCTTCCAAGTACTTTTTATATTTTTGGTATTCGTTTCTGTACCAATTTTTTTTTAGACCATCCTTGAACTACGAACATTAAACATGATTGGTCATTTCATCAAATTTTCTTAATTTTTTTCTGTCAAGTCGTCCCACGTTCCCCTCACAAGCATTTTGAAAAGGGTAAAATAATCATTTTGTTTAGGAAAGTATAGGGACTTGTGGCAATTTTGAGGTGGACTTGACAGTGATGCAATTTCGGACGGTGTAGCGCCAATTCGCAATCGGAGAAATTGAAGGGGGTTTGACTACCAAAGCCGAAGGAGTTGGTAGTGGCGCCGGCGCCGGAGCTATTGGAATCAAAGGAGCGGGTGGACCAGAAGGAAGGGGATGGAGATGTGGAGAAACGGCGGACGGTTAGGAAGTGAGGTGCATGGGAATTGTCGGTTGCGGCAGTGGCGATGGTGCGTGATTTTTTGCGTCATTACCACCCTCTGTATAACTTGGCTCATCCTCCTCACTAGTATTAGTATTATAGTTATTACTAATCTTCATAGAATTTACAGATACAACCGCGTTCCCTTTCCCAAAACTCATTGAAAAGCCCTTGGGATTCAAGCCCTTCACTTCCATAAACCAAATGGACTAATCTTCATCAAGACGAGTCATCATATTCAAGGATGACTGCAAATTATTATGATGATGATGGGTATTTGATGGATGACCCAGCTGGGTCTGTTGATGCCTAGGAATTGATGATTCAAGGTCTAAAAACCCACCATTTGGACCAGTTAAAAATCCACCTCGCACCCCCAAATTATTATTCATTTCCCAACTCTTTTAATACAATTCCAATCTGTAATACATAAACCCACTCTGTTGATCTCATTCAAACAATTGCTACTCAATATTCTTTATCATAAAAATAAGATCCAGCATTAAGGTTAAGAGACATTAAAACCCATGTAGCCATCTTCTGTTTTTCTCACTTTGTGTGTGTGTTTGCTTCACTGTGACTGTGAGGTTAAGGGAAGCCATATAAGGGAGAGCTAGAGGAGAATCTTTGAAAGAGGGAATTGCATAATTCATTGCACGATAGGAGCACAGAGCCCTGACACATGCACCGTGAAGGTGTTAAGTGTGAAAGAGAAAGAGAAAGAGGGGGGGCCAATTTTTACTCAGCAATTATTGATCAACAACTGTATTTTAATTAATCATATGTATATTTTCCTAAGTTTAATGCTTGTTTTACCCTTTATCAAATGCACGTGATGAGCATGTGTAGAGACTTAACGACCAAAAAGAGACGGACTTAGACGGAAGGACCATTTGTGTTTAGCCTAATTAGTTCAGGAACCATTGCGCTCATGAGGGACGAATACCAAAAAAATGTAAAAAGTATAGGGACGAATTTTGGAGTTTGCCCAAAATTTTATCAAAAATTTGTCATAATTGTCCTTAGTGATAGAACACCTCAAAGGTTGTTCGGCAAGCACGATGTTCGACAGGCACTGAACGAACACTAGTGTTTGCCGAATACAACTAAGGGCCGAACATGAAAAACTTTTGAAGAATTCCTTTTAAGTTAAGGGACGTTGATATCGAAAATAATCCGCTGTAATGATTTCTCCGACTTGCTCATGAATCACATAAGTAAGGAAATTCCTTGCTTATTCTTATACTCTTGGTGAGCCAGGGAAGAACAGGGCCGGCCCAGCTGTAAGGAAAAGGAGGCACAGGCCTTGCCCCCCCCCCCCCACAAAAAAAAATGTGTAATATTTTTTTGAGCCTTAAAATTATGGGATCTTATTAAAAATTACCCAAGGATGAGGGGCCTCACTGAAAAGTTGTTAGTTGTTATTCATCTCTTTAGGCTTTAGACTACCAACACGATGTTACATGCACAGGAAAGAAAAAAAAAAACCCTCTCACTCAACACGCGCACGAAATTTTTTGATTTTGATGTGGATTTTAGCACAAAGCTTAAAGAGGTTGTTGATTGAAGCTAGTTTTTCAGAGAATTTTCGTTAATAAACACACTCTCTCTTCCCTCTTTATTTTATACGAAATTAAAGCTTTTGATTTTGGGTTAAATAATTAATTTAAATGATAAATTTGTATAGAAAAACAACATTTGGAGCTTTGGTTGAGCTTATATTAGAACAATTTAAAGGTAATATCAGATTTTGTTGAAATTATTTATTGGCTTATTCATTGTTGGATTTTTTGAAATTCTTAAGCTTATATCCGAAATTAGTTTTTTTTTTATTTGAATTTTTTTTTACTTATTGTTACTCATTTACTTGTGTGTGAATTGTAATGTTTGGGAATTTGTTTGGTTTGAGTTATTGTTACTTGTGTGTATATATTTGTTTGGTAATAGAAGATTTGTTGGAATTATTATAAGTAGACAAAATGTCATCACGAAAGTATCTTTGTGAAAATGAAACAAGGAAGAAGAAGCAAAAGCAAGAACAATTAACACAAGCTTTTATGGTTCTCTTAACAAGTATTTTACATCTAGTAAGTTGGGTGAAAGTGAAACTATCCAAGTATTGAAAAGGAGGATGATTTGTTTAAGGAGTTGCAGCTTGTTAAACATATTTTACCATCAAAAATAGGAGAAGCTATCCAAGTATTGAATTATTTGAAACGAAATAATGGTTGTTTTCCAAATACAAAAATTGCTTATCGAATCTTGTTGATTATTTCGTTTACAATTGCATTTGGGGAAAGAAGTTTTTCGAAGTTGAAGTTGATAAAAAATTATCTTCGGAACACAGTGTCTCAAGAACGCTTGAATAGGCTAGTTATGATATCTATTGAGAAGAACATGGTTGAAAAAATTGATTACTCTACTCTGATTACTGATTTTGCTTCTAAATTTGCTAAAAGAGCGACGTTTAAGCAGTACTTTGTAAATATGTCGTGTGTTATGCCCATGATTTTGGAATGAAGTGTTTTGTTTTATTATCTTATATGTTTGTTTCTTTTAATTTAAAGAAATAGAAAAAAATTATGCTACAAACTGGAAGGGCACTGTCCGACATTACCAGCCTTACGCCCCGAATTTCACAAGGTCAGCCTTGGGGAAGAAGCTTTGCTTATTGAACTCCTAACTCATATGCCCTGAGCCCCGCATTCATTTGATTCTTCTTCCCTTCGTGCCAAGGAAAGCTTGAAGGCAGTCCAATAGCACTAGATTCTTCCTTCACCCCTGAAAGGGATTCGTGAACAACTGCAGCGGCCGCAAAGAGGGGGTTGCAAGCAATTGTCTCAAATTAGGGAGGGGTAGGGAGGGGTGTATTTAGAAGGAGTTGATTTTGGAGAAAATGTTAGGAAGGGTAAACTAGGGAAATAGTGAGGTGTATTTAGTATTTAGTGATGTTGATTTTCGAGGATGGTGTACTTAGAAAAGAGGTGTATTCATAGGATTTTGGGGTGTTAATACCCCAGTCTGAAATTTATCTAATTAATATTTAATGAGTTATAATTTTTTTTAAAGGATATTGTTAACTTGTGCACTAATGACATATATTAAAGAACATTAATTAAGGTAGTTATGCATAAAATTAGGTAAAACTGAACAAAAAATTATGTAAATTGTAAGTTTTTGACACTTTTTACATAATTTTATGCATAACTACCTTAATTAACACTCATTAATATATGCCCTTAGAGCAACCTTTTTCCGAAGAGTAATAGATTAATTTGATTCGGATAAAAAGCATTTATTACCGACATTTTCACCGTTTATACATTTATTGTTAATGAGAAATGGTGTAATTTTCAATAAAGGGTATTTTAGATAAAACACTTATTTATTTTTTAAATATTACAAAAAAAAAAAACTTCATTGATTTGATTTTGATCAAATTGAGTCATCAAGATTTATTGTTTTTCAAATTACCAAATCAAGGATTTACATGTTTTGTTCAAACTTTTTTTAGAAACGCACCACATAGGTGATGTAGATATCATTCAGACAAAACTAATAAGAACTTATCTAAACCTAACCAAGCCAAATTCCATTGGGATTTATAAGCTCAACCTCTAGTTGTCTCATACATGTGGCCCGAGTCACGAAAAACTAATCAATTACACGTCCAACTCGTCAACCATCTTCATGCTCGGCCAAAGCCATGCCCTACAGAGTTATTGCCCGAGCTGAGATCAAAGAATAACGAACATTCCCAGTCATGATCAATCAGAAACCGTGGCCTTCGTTGGAAGCTTGACCACGTCGAACGAGTAAGGTCAGTATTCACTACTACACGCTGATCAACAACAAGGTAGTATAAAAACTCTTTCTTTTATACCTAAGGTCTAATCTCAGAAGAAAGCAAATTGCTTCCACCAAGAATCGAACCCACGCTGCATGCCTCCAGAATCTTTTGTCCCCCTCCTTTTACCACTCCGCTATGCCCCGGGGGACAAACCTGGGCTTTGTTGATAACATTAAAGCTTGAGTTTTACGGTTCGAAGGAAAGCTTACTTCTAGCCTTTGCGAGGAACTGCAATACCATTGAAATTGTAGAGGATACTTTACATAACTTCTTAAGATGTGCTCAATACTCTGATATTATGAGCTCGAGCTAGTGGCAAGTGATAAACTTTGGCATCTTTACCGCTAGATCAAATTTGTTCAGATCTCTCATCAGATTAAATGCACAATTTTCTAAATGATGACATGGATATTCCAAATTATTACGAACTTAACAACATTTATGTATCGAGATTTATATTAACAAATCATCAATTTGTGTTAAAATCATCAAACGACACTAATACTAAAGCTTAAAAGAATAATATAAACTCTATCTCGAAATATCTTTTGTCATATATATATATATATATATATATATATATATATATATATACCCATTCGTCTCACCCAAAGAATTCACGTTTGCAAAATCTAATAATGTGGGGATATATAAGTACCCTTAAAATTGATCATAATTACAAAAATACTTTAGCATAGTTAATATATTTATACAGCATGTAGATGATAAAGTTATAAAATTATGAAGATTGTATACATAATTTATAAAAGTGAACTCTTTACGTGAAACATCTCAAAATAAAGAAAAAATTATCAAAATGACCAACGTACTATCATTTGGTAACCGATTTCACCCCGTACTCTCAATATTCTAAATATGACTAGTGTACTCACTAATTGAGTCCAATGTGGTCCTTGTCATTAATTGGACATCCAATTTCACGGAGTGGTGATGTGAACTACATGGACACTATGTGTGAATTTTTCTAACAGCAAGAAAATTACGTTAACTGTAAGGGGTTCAAAATAACACTTTTATAAAATGGAGGTCTCATATGTATTCCACCTATTTGTATTTTTCTTAAAATTCTTCGCCATGTCTCAGAGACTTAGATCTGGCAATGGGCTGGGCTGGGCCGGCCCAGTGCAAGTCCATCGGGCCAACACTTAATATTGAGCCCGGCTGGGCTGGTCCCAATTTTTTTAGGGCCTAAAAAAAATAAAGTCCAACCCAACCCACCAAAGCCCATCGGGCCAATGGACCAAATAGCCCTAGTTAGAAAAATAAATAAACTATTTTAAAAATAAAATTGAGTCTACAAATCAAGTTAAATAAATATGTAAAAAGAAACAATTCACAAGGAGTAAACAATTTTGATAAACCACAGCATTAGAACAAGACCAAAAACACAAGCAAATTACAAGCCAAAGTTTCCTGCTGCTGCCAAACAGCAAGACCAAGTGTGATGATTCACTGCTGCTACCATGAAGCCATCACAGAAGACTAGGTGTGATAACGACCAAATTGACTTGTTGCTTTGTTTTGTTTACGAAGACTTGAAATGAGCATTAGATTTGTAAGAATAAAAAATAATACTTTCTCCGTCTCTTAATTATTGTCTTATTTGATTTGGTATACGGATTTAAAAAAAATAATTAACTTGATTATTAATATTAGTATAATGTGTAATTTTCTTTATTGTTCATGTGTACGTGGTCCATAATTATAGTAGGGGGAAAAATAAGGGTAAAATGGTAAAAGTGATGTCCTAAAAAAGAAAGTTTTCAAACAAGACAATTATTTTGGGATGGACAAAAAAAAAAGGAAGACAATAATTAAGGGACGGAGGGAGAAATAATAAAATAGTACTGGGCTGGGCTAGCCCAAAAGCCCCGGGCTTTTTTGACCCAAGTTCAATTGATCCGTCGGGCCTACTGAACCGGGCAAAAAGAATTCACATTTTTTTGGGCCTCAAAAAAATGAACCTTGACCCTTGCAAACATCGGGCTGACTGGACCGGCCCATTGGACTGGGCTGATTTTGCCGGCTCTAGCCTTGCGAAAATTGATTAAAAATGTCATCTTTAAGTTTTCAAACCCAAAATCAAACCCCAAGATTCAAGAACCAAACTTTGAACATAAATCAAGTAATATGCTCGGAACAGAATAGATCTCCGCACTGCCACCAAAATCTGCTCAGTCCTACCTTTGTCTGGCATCCGGAGCACTGAGTCACCTCCTTCTTTACCATCGCCGCCGTTGTTGCGGTGGTCTTCTTGGCTTCATCCGCTGCCGTCGCGGTGGTCTTCTCGGCGTCCATCTTATTTAGAATAAAGAATGAACTGAAAGCTTTTAAGAGAAATCTATTACAATTCCTTCCCGCAAGTCCGTGATACTCGCGTAGATTATGAATGAAGAATTTCAATTGATTCACTCCTCTTCTACTCTGCAATGCCCGATTCGTTTTCAATTTTTACGGAAAGAGAAAAGGAAGTGCTGCCCATTCAGTACTCAATGTCGGAATTGAAACATACGTTCGAGATCTCGGTGAATTGAAGTCTTCCAGATAGATAGAGAGGGCCAAAGTGAAATTTTTTTCTCTCTCTCTAATCAGGAGCAATTAAAGACTTGGCAAAAAACTCAAAACAACCAGGTTTGAAGAAAGAAAAAAAAAAATTATTTGACTTGGGGATAAATTTGTGTTTGTGTGAGAGACTGAGAGCGCGAGAAAAAATTTATTGGATGAGTGAAATAAGGCCTCTATTACTCACAAGTATTATTTTAGAACCCTTACCGCTAACTAATTTTGTTACCGTTAGAAAAATTCAAACATAGAGTTCACATAGTCCATGTTTCTAAAATTAAATGTCTAATTAACGACAAAGACCACATTAGACTCAATTAATAAGTACAATGTTTAGATTTATGATATTAAAAGTGCGAGGTAAAATCGATTACAAATGATAATGGTCATTTTGATAATTTTTTTCAAATAAAACAATAAGACTTTTTACTACCTAAAAGAAAGAGGCTATGGTTTACGTGAAACATTTCAAAATAAAATTGTTACTTTTGAGAGAAAATGAAAATAGAAGTATATGTAAACACGAACATAAGTTTCAAAACACACAAAATCTCGGCTTTTCCTTTCATTTTTTATTGTTACATTACAACATGTCCCAGTTGACGGAATTTCATTAATAAACATGAACCCAAGGTAAAAAAAATATAAAAGGAAAACAAAATTGTCCCATGGGGGGCTCTTTTTCTCACATGCCCACCACCATTTCTGTACACATCAAACCCAATTCTGGGATTCAAATCCGACCCTCTTTCCTTTCATCATTTTCCTCTTCCAGAAAAAGGGCTTTCAAAGGAAAATTGTGTAATTAATGGCAACTTTTTTTTATAATTTAAGCCACAGCAACAGTCCCAGTCTGTACAGCAGATTTCTTGCTAGCATCTGTTGTTTGTTTTGTTGATCTCTTCGAAGAAGAAGAAGAAGAAACCCTCCATCTCCTCTCCTTTGCCTCGTCTCTATCTATTTGTTCTTGCCTGCACTCTTGGCTACAAAATGGAGTATCCCCTCTACAAAATTACCAATACACCCATCAGAAATCAATCTTAAAAGTAAATTTTCATAATTTGAAGACAAAGGTACAACCCTTGTTGCGCCAAGTACAATAAGTGCAGTATTTCCTTATTTCATCTCTAATCAGATTTTATGATGGCAAAAACTTGAAAAGCCACCTTGTGTTTGATTCGTTGAACTGTAAAAAGGTACGACTCCGTTATACGAATTAGGATCAGAACTGTAAAAAGGTGCGACTCCGTTATACGAATTAGGATCAGAAGACTCGTCTTCTCACAAAAAATTTATTATTTTATGATAATCTCAGTGGTATTAATTAAGGCGATACCGCGTTATCAATTCCATAAATAACCAATGATCGAAGATAGAGTAATGCTAGAGCAGCCGAATCAATCTATAATTTGGTTTAGAGCAGGTATTTAATAGTATTGTGCAATACTACAATCTATCAATGCATTGATAATTATACCATATATATAATACTTTAATATTTACTCTAAACTACATCATTAAATCGATTTTGTTGCTCTACCAATTTCCTTTTAACGATACCCATATTTTTTTTATTCTTCCAAAAGTACCCATCAAAATGGGGGAATCAGGAATCTCCATGATCCGGAAAAGGTACAACGAATTATGCCCGATGTACAATCATATCAAGCACGCAGAAGAGCTTATAAGCATGAGATGGAATCTAGGGTGATCAAGCTAAATAACTACCTGTACATGAAGATGTCACTGTTGTGACCAAGTGGTTTCTGGCAAAGAGAACAAGCTTCAAGAAAATGGGGATCTTCATACCCGGCGTAAGATGGCAAAGCTGGCCTCATTCTGTGTAGAATGGAAAGGGGAAACTGGTGGCTGGTGATGGTTGTTGCTAATATGAGCCTGGGGTGCAGATGTGGCCTAGAGAAGGGAAAGAGCAGGTGTGGGGGGAAGGAAAATGTAAGTGGAAGAGGTTTTTATTTATAGAAGGATCTGAAAGATGGTAGGCTAAAGAGGTAAAGATCAGATGTTATGCGGAGCACTGAAATTTTGTGGTCCACACCAATAACCATTTGACTTGTTTATTAGTAGTAGCAATCATTGTCGCATTACAAGTAGAAATGATGGTGTAGACCCTTTAAAATAAAAAATAAGCAAAATATTTTAATTGATGCAGAAAATACTAGCTTACAATAGCCTAATTTTAGCTGTTAAATTTGTGAGAATATACACTCGAACTACTTAGATTTAAATACATAATTTGACTCAGCTCAATTTAATTTTTATCTTAGTTAAATGATACTATTTACATAATTTTTTTCTTCATTCAATTTGGTGGAATACATGTTATCATCTCAAACTACACTTTATTAGATTGAATACATCAATTAAGAAAAAATCCACTAAAAATTAAATTTGGCTTTGTCCAAATTCGTAGAATATAGAGCTAAAGATAATACACCATCATGCACGACCACACCTTTTCGATACCATCAGTCCATACCTATTGTTGTTGTTCTTTCTACGAGGTGTTATTAAATCACATTGAGCTAGATTAATTATTATTTGCAGTATTGACTCTTTAGCTAGCTCAAAAAAATTTATACTTAGTAAAAGTTGAATACGAGACATGTTGTTAAATAAATTGTGGTTAAGAATTTCTTAAATACTATTAGTTGAGAAAATAGTATCTTAATTTATTGGAGTAACAAATAAATTAAGAGGAGCATACCACGCTCAGGTTGCAGTTAGTGAACTACAAAGCAGCAGATAACAGCCTGAAACTGAATAATAAAATAAGGAGTAACAAAAACCACTGTCTTTCCAGAATCCAAGGGGCTTGAATCTACTGGCACAAGTACAATGCATCTATTCGCAAAAGCATTACTAAAAGGTACTTTTCTTTTCTTTTTCTTTTTCTTTTTCTTTTTTTTATCCCTTTTCTAATACTCCATCCGTCTCTAAATTATTGTCTTCTTTTCTTTTTTTATCCGTCCCAAAATAATTATTTTGTTTAAAACTTTCTTTTAGAACATCACTTTTACTATTTTACCCTTACTTTTTCTTCCTACTTTAATTATGGGCCACATACACATGGACATTAAAGGAAACAACACACTTTTTTAATACTATTCCAATATTAATAATCAAATCAATTGAGTTTTCTTAATCCGTGTGCCAGATCAACCCAAACAATAATTTAGGGACGGAGGGAGTAGGAAAAAAAAAACTTTACTAATACTGCCTCCAGCTCAAAATAATTATAGCTTTAATAAAAAAACATTTTATTTTAAAATAATTATCGTTATAAAATTTTAAGAAATATTTATACATTTTTTTATCAAAACTACTTTTATTTACTACATTCATTAAAGTTGGTTGTTATGAGGAAAGGAAAAAAATAATCAGACAACTTATTTGTAAATAATCATACAACTTATCTATAATAAATGAATATAAATAAAAGTAAATCGGACTTTATGTAAACTTCTTTAATCTATATATAAATTGTTAAAACAAAAAATATCTTAGTACGGACTAGTAGTAGTAGTATTGTTTTACTACTAATTAATCTTTTAAAATAAGTGTTCTTTTAATTAATTTTTTAAAAACATAAATTATTATTTTAGATTTTTTATGTATATTTTATCTAATTTATCTTTCTCTTCTCTCAAGTCCCTATAACTAATCATTTTTTATTAAATATTTTATTTTATTTCAATAAAAAAAAATTTATTATTTTAATTACTCTTAGTTCAAAAAATAAGAATATTTAATAAAAGTGCATTTTTTAACTTACAAAATTTTCTAATATAAGATGACATTTATTTTAAAACGAATAAGTATTAAATTAAGATGTACTAATAGACTTATTAAACTTCAAACATCTCTGTTACACTATCTTACCTCTCGTTCAAACATGTGTACTTAGGATTCTTTTAAGATTGTCATGTCATGTTGTGTGCTTTAAAAGCTATTCCCTCTTTCTGTTCGGGTCACTATTTTACAAAATTAAATGACCATAGAATACTTATTTTTGCAAGGTACTCTCTCCTATGAGTCCTATCCTAAATAGTACTCCCTCCCTCCGTTCATAAATTATTAGTTTGTTTGATTTGATACATAAATTAAATAATAATAATAAATTTAATTATTAATATTGATATAGTATATAATTTTTTTTAATATTTATGTACATATGATTCATAATTAAAATATAAAAAAAATAAAATAGTAAAAATAATATTCTAAAAAAGAAAATTTCAAACAAGACGATTATCTAGAGACGAATAAAAAAAAAAGAAAAGCAATAATTTAGAGACAAAAGGAGTAATTGTTTTGATTTTCTTTTTTGTTCGTTCTAAGGAAATTATTTTGTTTCTAAATTTTTCTTTAAAAAAAACATTTTTATTACTATACCTTTCTTATTTCTTCTTACTTTAATTATAATCACATGTGCAAAAAAATTTTAAAAATTTGATATATCAGTATTTATAATAGAGTCAATTATTTTTGTTAATATGTGTGCACAGTCAAAAATTATTTTTTTTGTGAATAAAGAGTTTTTTAAATGATACGAAATAGTTCTAAATATTGACCTGGTATTCTTTAATGTAAGAATTAGGCCAAAATATGAATTACCCCCCAAAGTTTTACCAAATTCCAAAGTGCCCCCCACATAAAGTTTGCCCCAAAAACCCGTCTATTATCACAACTGAACATTTTCTCGTATTTCAATGAGCAAGAATAGTCCCAAAAGCAAACCTCGAAATCCCAAATGAATGGAAATTTTATTCCAAAAATTCAAACTTTTGTACACTTGACGAAATTTCGCATAGATCGACTATATTAACGGATCTAACGAACACAGAAATCGGATCGCACACAAACCCTAAATAATTGAATCGATGCCGAACAATAAATCGAATCAAAATCAAAGAAATGGAGATGGAGAACCAAGAACCTCTTGCTCGGACAGAGGCTTGCACTGCATAAGCTGAGAAATTTGTTTATCAACGTTGCCATGGGCGCTTGAAGAAACTGGATCGAAGCTCATTTTAATAGCCCTTTTTTACGAATTAACCGAGAGATGGAGAGAAATCGAAAGATTTCTAGATTTTTGAAATGTGAAATTTTTGGATGATTTGCTTGAGAGGGTGGGAGAAGAGGGGGTGGGGGTGCTGAGTGAGGAAGAATGGAGGAGAGCGTTGGTGGAGAAACCAATGGGGGGTGGTGAAATGAAAACCCTCTCTTCTTTTCTTCGATCAACCACAAACAAAACTTTTTCTTTTTCTGAGGAAATTTTTTCAAAAAAAATAAAATAATAATGAGTGGGAATAGACGTCCTTGTGCTTTTGTATTTCAAAATTGGGCAATTTGGATGAAATGCGACAAATTGCAATAACCTCCATCAGTCACCACCGGCCGGAGAGAAGAAGGAGAAGAAGGAAATTTTAATTGAAGTAATTTTTTGACACTTTCACCCCCTTTAGTTAGTATTTTGTATATATGATGAAAAGACCCAATTGCCCCCTTGTGCAAGACACGTGATGGATTCCCCTACTTTTCTAATGGTCATCACGGCCAGGGGGCTAACTGGAAAAATTTGCAACATCAGATGGGTTTCTGGGACAAACCTTATGTGGGGGAGCACTTTGAGATTTGGTAGAAACCTTGGGGGTAATTCATATTTTGGCTTAAAAATTATGAAAATGAATCATTGCTTACATCAAAGTAGCTAGTGAAGAGTTGGGATGTCTATATTTTTATTTTGCTTATACGAAATATATTTTTATCCGTGAAGTGTGATAGTTAAACATGATATATTAATGATGAATTTCTAATTTTATATTTTTATTTAAATGTTGAGAGATAAATAAAAAAGGTAAAAGTCTAAGGTCTACATTGTAAAATGATAAAATAATGGCTGCGCTTGCAAGAAGAAAGCTCTGTATGGCATTATCGTAATTTAGGGCCAACAATAATGGCACATAGAATAACAACAAACCAACTTGAATGTCAACTTCACGAGTCATGATCTCTCTAGACTCACCCGTCACATTCTGTCCGCTTCTCTCACCCCACTTTGGAGCTGATTAGGCGTAGGCCCCACCACCCATACAAAAACATTTTAAGTCGGCCCCACCACCCATTACATGCCGGATATCACAAACATCACCTAGCTGTTTGGACCCCACGTGTGGGACCAGCCCATGCGGTCACAGTGCTCGAGGTCGCTGTCCCCGCTGCCCGAACTCAATGCCCGTCGATCATGGGCAAGTACACTCCAACTACGTATTTTAAAAAATTTCTTGGGTACACGTGCTGCTTAGTTACGGTACCAGCGGAGCATTTAATAATTCCTCTTTTTGACTACGTGGCAGAAAATAATGAAGGTTTATTTATTTAAAATAAATAAATAAATACTGAAAAGGCGTCATCGTTCTACGTTATCGGATATGTCACTATCCACGAGGGTCATTGGATTCAGCGGTGGAGATTGCACGATTGGGTCTCTTTGTTAATGCTAACGCGTGGCCATTCTTGGTTTGCTATTGTCAGGTGGTGTACAACATTTCAGGGGTACGGTACGACTTTTGTTCAAAACTGTTTTTGTTCAATAGTGATTGAGATCTAGAATTTTCTTGTCCTAACATATGATTTCACTTTATGTGACAAAAAATTGTACTAGTAATAATTAAATTGTAGAATTACATTTTAACCGAAATATTTTGCCACGTAAATTTGAATAAAAATTTATCATGAAAAACTTTTGGTCCGAAAACATTCATTTTTTCTATAAATTAGTAAATAAATAAATATATATATTTAAAATTAGTTGAGGATGCTTTTAAGTGTGTCACTTCATTCAATTTTTGGTTCTTTTGATTTTTAAACCTCCAATTAAGCATGACTTTTGGAATAAAATGACTTTTCATTTATAAGTCATGAGCTAATAATAATACCTAATAACAATAGGTTTTATGTATTACTATTAGGTAATAATGGAGAAGAACTTTAGGAAATAAAATGAGATTTGAACCACACCCTTTTAAATATGATTATATACCTTAAACCAACTCAACTAATTATATTATATGTAAAGATTTTAAAAATACATTATATTATTCTATAAATTATTTTATAATATATACCAACTGGCTTTTATTTTTATAAATGATACTCTCTCCATGTCAAATTGAGTCTCATATTCTTATTTAAAACGTCTTAAAATAATGTATATAACATGTGATCCATATCAACAAAATTTTAAATTATTTATTCAAAATTGATGCTTATGTTTTTTTGATATTTATGTAAATTTCCTTTTCAAACTGATAGTGTATAAAAAATATGTAAATATAGTATCCAACTAAATATTTTCTAATCATTGAATGATCTCCAAAAATTATTTCAAAAAATATAATTATATTCAATCCTTAAACAATTCTCATTTGTTTAGAAAAATGTTATATTTCTTCAATATGTCCCAAAGTAAATATTTTATTTTAAATTTTGTAATTTTTTTAAATATTGTCTAAAATATCTTTACTAAGTGCAAGATGAAAAAAAGAGATAAAGAAACCCAATAATATGATATCATTAAAGGATATTTAAAAAATTAAAAAATGTAAAGAAATAAAAATACATATATTGACCACCAATAAAAAATACTTATTTTGAAATAAAAATATTATAATAACGACTTAACAACACTTAACTTTTGTCAGATGTTAAGTAAACAAACTTTTATATTCAATAATGATAATTTTTTTTAAAAAAAATACTTCTAAAATATATCAATTAAATATAAAAATTAAATTACATCAATACATTATGGGCTCTATAACTAGTTTATCTTTATTATCAATCATGTTGAAATGCTTTATTTGTACTTACAATAGTGTATCGCAAACATTAAAGGTATTCATGTATATTTACTACAAGGATAACAAAAAGTCAGCTTCCTTTAACTTTTGTAAAAATTTAAAAGAGCCACTCAGCTTGAGACGAAAGGAGCTATTATTAGGGTATGTTTGGTAACCCAATTAAGAGTTTAATTAGGAAAGTTTTAAGTGATATTAAAATTAAGATTGTTTGATAATGCAATATTATATCACTTAATAAATTAAGTATCTCTTAAAAATAGCCAAAATTTTAAGTCAAAAGATGATGTCTTAATATTTTAAGCTTTACTTTTTCAGACATCAGTTTTCAGAGTTTAATTTTCAGTTTTAACAAACAGGCTCTTAGTAATACTCTAGGATCTATACAAAAAGTTTATGTTTGAAAAATTTAATAATTAAGAGATATATAAGTAACATTTAAGTTGGTCATAATTACAAAAATATTTGAGCATAGCCAACATATTTATGACATATGTAAAGGGTAAAGCTGAAAAATTTATGAAAATTATAATAATTAATTTTTAAAATGAACTATTTAAATAAAACATCCAAAAATAAAGTAGTGAACTCTTTCCAGAAACGAATTGAGTATTTTTTATTGTTATTGTTTTAGAAATGATGTGTTGAAATTAACATCATATTTCTTTTTAAGTAACTCGCAATAATGTTTAGTCTCATTTTTCATATTTTCAAAACTTACTAATTTTCTTTATTGTCCTATAAATAAGTGTTTACTTTCGTTCATAGTCATGAATAAAACGTACAAACAACTTGTTTTTAATTTTTTAATTAGGACGATGATATCACTTTTTTTATTGAGATTTTTTCTTCATTATGAGATTCAAAACTACAACCATGTGCTAGTGAGTTGAGTTTTATTCTTAGAATAACCTCTATCTCCACTCATTTTTCAATATTTGTTTGCGATCAGTGGCGAAGTCTCCCAAGCATAAGAGGGTTGCTTGAGGAAAAAAAAAAAAGTCAATTTACCATCCTAAAATTTAGAAATTTTATTTTTCACTATTGAAAGTTAGAATTTTATGCAGTTTGACCACCTTTTATTTTAGAAAAATAAACACAAAAACCTATATTTGACATTGTTTACAACCAAATTTTGCCATTTGGACTGCTTAAGATGGTGGGGAAAAAAAAAGCCTGACGCGATGATTTAGAATGTTGTACTCATTTATTTTGATAAAATTCAAGTTGTTTCTAGTAATAATATTTTTCACAAAAAAGATACTCCACTAGCTTAATGACTTCCTGGGGATTTTATTACAAAATATTAACATTATAAATAACATATTGAGACGCGTCAGTGAAATTATTTGGAGGGATCCTCAAATACATATGATGACGCCAAAATAATCACCATACCGGGGGTGCCGAAAGTGTTGGTTGAGTACGTATCCGCTGTCGTCGTCGTGGTAGGATATCTGCGAGAGTAAACAACCGTAAAAAGATAGGGAATTTTTTCCGCCAAAACTCTCCGGTGTAAGAATCAGTGTCTCAGAATTTATAGTGAGATAATAAAAGCGAGTTTATATGTGTGTGAAGAGAGAGAGAGAAAAGGAAGCTTAAGAACTAGGCAGTCCATTTTATGAGGGGGAGCCCCATATTTATAGGGTGGCGAAGCTTCTTGGACACACTTCGCGTGTGTGGGTCCATTTTGAACATTTTTCGGGATATTTGGGAGTATACTTTTGGGGTGAATATTTTTGGGTCCTTCAACATAGGTTGAACATGTAGATGCACTCTTGAACTCATCTACGAGGGGAAGGGATGGGGAATAAGTTGCCGTGGCGCCAATCTAGCCACTTTATTGGTCAACCAAAACCAAAAAGAAAAGGAAAAAAAAGGTTATTAAAGGATAGCTCAGTGGTAGAGTTAGAGCTTCACAAATGTTCGATCTCTTTTCACGCCCCTTTAGGACACCAAACAAAAAAAAAAGAAAATTTCAATTAACTTAAGGTTATGCTCAATTTTTATGTAGTATAAATCATCTCTTATTGAGCCTCAACCACAAGTGAATGGAGATTAAAACAAACTTCAAACCTCATTTACCATGGAGGCCAAAAGAAAGAAAGATGTAGAACAAATGAGATTAAAGAAATTTGAACCCTTTTTTTCCCGAAAAAAATAAATTTGAACTTGACTAGGCTAGTTCTATTTTATTCTTTTTTTCTTTTTTGCACCAAAGAAAGTTCAATAATTTCATCATAGAGATACAAATAATTACTCCCTCCGTTCGAGACAAAGAGTCCACTGTACTATTTTAAAAGTTATAAATTCATTTACTAAATAGTGAGGCCGAAAGAAAGAAGAAAACAAAAAGAGAAAAATGAAAAAGGACAACTAGCCTAAGACTAAAGACATGTTTGTAACCTCGATTAGGTCAATCAATTCATATGTAGCTAGAATTTTGAGTTGTACCACATGTTCGTAATCAATAAACAACTTCCTTCTTTTTTTTCTTCTTTACGTAGTTAGAATTTACAACCGAAATATATTTAATTGTACCACATATGACATTAATCATTATGTCTCATGACAGAGTTGACATGATATAAATGAGTTGAAACATACTCCCTCCTCCGTCCTTTAATTATTGTTTTATTTAATCTGATATATAAATTAAAAAAATAATTAACTTAATTAATAATATTAGTAAAGTGTGTTATTTCTTTTAATGTTCATATGTATGTGACACATAATTAAAATAAGAGAAAAAATAAAGGTAAAATAGTTAAAGTAATGTCTTAAAAAAGAAAATTTTTAAACAAAATAATTATTTTAGAACGGATAAAAAAGAAAAAAAAAGACAATAATTTAGGGACGGAGGAAGTATTTATTTTTCTTACTAGAAGTTAAATATATATATATATATATATATATATATTATAACTTCATCTCAAACATGTGCTAAATTATAGCCATATTTCAATCTTAAATAAAGTTCAAGTTGGTTGTTCAACCGTTGGACTTCTTTTTTTACCTTTTTTTTTTTCCTTAAATAAAGTTCAAGTTGGAGCCCCCCTTCTTTTTATTTATTTATTTATTTTTGGCAAGAGAGAGAGAGAGAGAGAGTGCTAACAACTTCTAAGCACGGACTCTTGTCTAAGAGAAAAAAAAAAAAAATTCATTTAAGATGTCATTTATTTAGAAAAATGTCATGATCGAATTTTCCCAAATACCTATTTTACGTGACTTCCATGTCATCCTCATGAAGGTCCTGAGATCCATGATGGCACTGACAATCCAGACCTCAGAGTAGTCAAGGTCTTCGCCCGAGCTTGGCCTCGGAGAGCTGGGTTGGGGACCGATGTCCTTAAAGGTCAAGCCACCAACCTAGTTCATCCTCGCCGATGACTAGGATTACCTCGGCAGTGACCTTCCACCTTCCTCGATGAAGAGTCAATATCAGACATTCAATGCCCATTGCATATCAGCACTTAACCTAGCAAGACATTCTCATTGGAGGAAAACATTCCTTCCCAATAAAGCTACAACGACATTTATGAGTTCTTCCTCCTCTCAAAAATGAAACTTCTATTTATCCACTTTATTTTTTATTTTTGTTTTTTTTCTATAAAGAGGATCAATAGTAGTTCCCCACTTACCCCCATTTATCCGGCCACTTTATCCTAACAGAAGACTTGCCTCATTAATGAGCAGTCCACTCTCAAGCATTCAAGTGGCCATATTCATACCATTTACACACCACATTCAGCTACAAATAACAGGTATCACCTTCATTTATGACTAATCTACATTTACTCCTAAAATTATACCAAAATGCTATTTGTTTGCATTAAACGCTTGCCTTCAATACTCTTATTTACCTTTTGAGTGATCATTAGAAAATAGTTTGTACCTAGCACATCTTCCTCATATTTATCACGGGACTGACGCCTATGCCTGAAGGTAATAGTCGGGTCAAACCTCCGACACTTCTTAACGGTGTTTTCTTCGTTATTAGCTGAAGGCACAGACATTCTGCGATAACCAAGTTCCAGCAAAACAAGTCTTTTAAGAGTCGAACATCCTACCTGTCAACTAACTACATACGTTGACTTGACGTTATCACCAATATCCATTTTAGTGTAATCATGCAACTATCTTCTCAAAGTTTAGTTATGTGGGGAGTATCATATGGATCCCCATTTTCGCAAGTAATCTCATATCTTAATGCTCTCGTCAATACTTAATCCATTTAAAATTAAGTATCGTTTTAGCTAAATTTTTTAGATTCAAATATTTGTTTCCACCCCATGTCATTCCATATCTCATTGAATCTTAATCCTACACGTGTTCTTGTTATTTTATCCAACTATAGGCAAATATTCAATACGACAATGAGTGTGACAGAATGGGATAGAAAATTTAAAATCAATTTTTTCGGTCCAAGTATGTGTCGTTTTAGGTTTTCAAGATTTACTTGTTACTAATATAGCCCAACCTCTCTTCTTCTTTAGACCCTTTGTTTAACTCCGATAATATCATAGGTCGGGTCAATGCAGAGGAAATGAGTGCATTTCCTTACTATTCGTTCTTAAGTTAAGTGAACTAGATCTTACGGAGCCTGCTCATGTCCGACATGATTCAGATCTGATCATAGAAAAGATTCTCTTCAAGCAAATCATCCTATCTTCTGTATGGGACTTACGGGATGGTTGGATTTACTCTACTCTTCTCACAAGTAATAACAATTTATCATCTCTTCGTTTAATACTTTATATTCTCTCAATAGTTATCTCCTCCTAATTTATTTTTCTAATTACCGCTAAAAAAAAATTCAATAAATGTATATTTGTAACCTACAAAATTTCTTAATATATGTGTGTAACTTTAAAATAACACTTATTTTGAAAGACGGAGAGTATGTTTTGATTGAAATGAAGACCATTTTCACAGTTTAAAGGCTCGTATGAACGGATTTTCTCTGCCTAGGAAGAAAAAAAAACACTTAATTAGAGTACAAAATGAAATTTTCTCAAAAACATGCGTTTAAGCGGTATAAGCTATGACCTCACTTTTGTGAATGGTGATTTTAACTTCTGTATGCTGTATATATGTTATTAATGTCAATGATAACCTTCATCTTAATTAGGACTCACTTAAACATCCAGCTCTCCCAATAGTATTCACCTGTTCATCGTCCCACACACACACCACAAGAGAAAGCACAGATGATTTACAAAAACGACAAAAGACACCAAATTTTCATAGGTGAATAGAAAATGGTCCTAAATTTCTCAACCAGCATTTGATTCTGAAATGTTGAAGTGCTAAAACATAAGAAACAAAGAGAATGTTCAGAAGGTTTAGAGCTTGTAATTGCATTGTGCACAAACCCAAATTATCTCATTTTCTTATGTTCTGGTTTACTTTTCAGAAAAGCCACATTGATCAAATCTATTCAAAGATGATCATCTCATCCCACATTCAACGCGCAAGTACAATAGCAAGCAAAATGTTTTCGTCATTAACAGATCCTACGAGCCAACAAAGCAAGTCTGGAGAGGCAAAATGACAAGTGATCGATAATTATTGAATCAAGGAGGATCAAAGAAAAAAACTCTACACCAAACTTAGCCTGCGAGAGCATAGTTGAGAGCACTATGCACATCCACTCCAATTTGGGCTTCTGCCTTTTCTAAATCGGTCGACGCCGAGCTCAGCTTCTGTGTGAACTCGGCGAGCCCCTTTTGGACCTGGGTTGGATCAATTTGATCAAGAGGAACAGCCTCGACAGCAATTATATCTGCGTAAGAGTTGGAATGGACAAAAGCAAAGCCACTGCTAACAAAGTACTTTGTCACTGCAGTGCCTTCATGCACTGACATGACACCAGGTTTAAGCTCTGCTATGGTAGGTACATGTCCAGCTAAAATACCCATCAGCCCTGTTGTTGCTGGAACTATGACCATATCGACCTATAACATCACAAAAATCAGTAAGACCATGATGTACAGACATTTTCTATAATCAGAAAAAGGAACAGATTACATTAGCCCAAAAGAGGATATAAAGAGACGGACGAGAAGTCCATCAGAATTCAGAACAAAAACAAAGAAAAGAAAAAAAAAATACAGAAAAAAGCTAGAACAGCAGCGCATTCCAATCACACTGAATCTCTGAAAAGGGAACCCCGCGAAAAACGCCCCTGGCTAACGCCTAGAGAGATGCCATAACTACAACTCTATCCTACAAAAGAGTCAACGTCAAAGTAAAATCTGACATTATGTTCCATCCATGGAGCACGAAAACACCCGTGTATCCACTGCTTCCATCTACACCGCTACCAAACCCCTCACGATCCATAACTTGGTGAAGAAAACACCAACTCACTCAAAGTCAAGCTTCAGTAAATTGTAAATACAGTAAATTGGGTCTACTTTAGTGAATAATACAACACTAATCAAATGTGACTCGCAGAAATCTAAAAGTTATGACTTATTATAGGAAAATATTATCTATTGGACTATCTCATCTCTCATTTGATAGAGACGAGAGAGTCCAATAAATAAGGCCTATGAGAACAACAAATATTCTTCTACATCTCTCATTCAATACAAACAAGGCATGTATGAAGAACAAATATTCTTTTTCATCTCTATTCTATCAAATGAGAGATGAGAGAGTCCAATAGATAATATTTTCCTATGGCCCTACAAAGATATACCATGCCATAACATTTTGATTTCTGTCGGTCAAATTTAAATAGTGGTGTAGAATTCTAAGGCAGACACAATTTGCTGTCTTTCTTTTTAAATTTACTGAAGATGTAGTGGAGAAACTAGGATGGAAGGAGACACTAACTCCCTCATCGAATTCTAGAGCGCCTATCTTAAATAAGCCATTTTAGGTCATACATTATTGTCCAATAATGCACTTGAGAGTAATCATATAACAAATCTTCCAGTTAGCTTAAATCTAGAAGTAAAAAGAAAACAGATTTCACAGATTTGGTTACTTGTGTGGGTAAGGAATCTAATAAGAATTCTACTTAAGAGGATAAGGCTGGGACTCTTTTAATGGGCATCCAAAAGAGAAAAGGGTCTCTCCTAAGGTGATGGAGGGAGTACTTAATAACAACCCCAAATTCACAAATGAAAGTCGGAGAAGACTATTGAAGGCACACTTTATCGCCAAAATTGGGAGCATAGTAACTATATAAATCATGCTAAACACCCTACTTTAAAGAGCTACATACCAAATATTCTTCTCCAAAATCTAAGGAAGTTGATAGACCCAGCCAACTCCTGTCTCCAATAATTTGGACAGAATATCTATGATGACAAAACAGTTAGTAAGATACACGGATAATAAAATGCTTGTTTCCTGGAACTATCTCCTACAGACATCATTGGTAGGAACATCTTTCATCAGTTAAAAATTTAAAACGAGCACACAGTACCTACTTGGCTTCAAATCTTTATTTATTTTTGGTGCCTATGGGAATGACATAGACCACGTAAAATGCAGGAGTGGTATATATGAAGAACTGCACACACCAAACCAGAAGGGAGTATTTATTACTTGATTGTTTGCTAGTTCAATCTCTTTTACCAGTAGTGATGCCTTAGCCATCTCATGATGTTGACAAAGTAAAATGCAGGAGAATGTTAGATTGTAAATTGGAACCTGCTAGCAAGAGGCCTATGTACACTCTTGCTTTTGGAAAGTTTATGCAGTCTGGCCATCTCTTACAGTTTTGGATTCAAAACAGTGAATAACGGATCCATTAGAGGATACATTGGCATTTTCCTTGAAAATAGAAAAGATGACTGGGTATAGCATGCCGGATGGGAAGAAGATGATCCAAATTCCAAGAGGTTAACTAATCCTCATAAAGTACCTAAAGACTGACCCTCCCATACAACTGGGAAAACACTAAAAATAAAATTAACACAGACTGGCCCTTAATAATAACCACAAATCCTGACTGGTCAATCAATAATGATCAGGTAAGACACACCCAATGTTGAACACAATCACTTCGAAAGGGAGGAGCTAAAAGCAACCATAAAAGACTCACTACATGGTTTACCCAATTACCTCAGACCTAGCAGGTTCATTCATTTTCTAACAGATGAAAACCTAACTCTTTCCATCCTTTCGAGTGTAATTTATGTATTACACCTCCAATAGCAGCTGATATCCAACCATTAAAAAAGTTTCGCATTCTTAAGAGTATACAGCCTAAGAAAGAGTAGAAGCCGAGAACAAGAACAAAAACTCAAGAAAGTAAAACGGAAGTCTTGAGACAATCACCCCATTCACTAAAACATAAGTATTTCAGTCCTTATGGTAAATAACATAAATTGAAAAACTCAAGTTCATATGTATAGAACAAAAAAACACCAGAAACAATGTCTTATAATACCAAATGCCAAATATTAACTACCAGAATTCGTCGAATAACCTTCTGGGAGGAGGAAAAAGAAATATAGAGGAAACAAAGCTTAAGCAAAAAATAAGAGCTCCTTATTTGCCACTAAACATAAAAAAACAAGCTTGTTGTTCATGAATCTCTCTGGTCTTCTGAGACAAAAACAGAAGAAATTAAAACCTAAACTTCTGGGTTACTACTGTGCCAGCAAACAATAAAACCAGACTCCTCGTCTAATGAGAACAAAAAGGAAACTGGAAAATGCTATTACGAAGGGTGATAGATTCACCAATTTTCTTGGGAAATAACTAACAACAACAATTACTCAGTAAGAATGTCAATATATTCTGCTAGCTAAGGATAGAATCCTGATACACAAACTTAAAAAGGGCCAAAGTTTATCTCACGGGACATTGTGCATAAAACAAAAAGATAAATGGTCACACACCTATAATGCAACTATAAAGTATTTGCTATTTCCCATACAATATTACCAAAGAAAGAAAACAAACATTAGCCAAAACCTACACCACTGAACATCAATACTATCCCAACTTTAATAAACACTATCCCAACTTTCATCAAAATCCGGAAGTTAAAGAAATGCAGACCGAAGGCCACATACAAAGAAACACTATTGCACCAATAACAATAACAGTGATCATGTGCTTGAAGCATTTGTCTCGAGGAGAATGAAAAATCCGAGGAAACATAACTACTTAATGTAAATAGATGTACACGCCAAATCCTAGGTAGCCTAAAATGATTGTCCCAGCTATGACTTCCAAAATCCAAATTATGTGATTGGTCATGCAGCAAACCAAAGTACTTGCTGATGGGGTTCACTGAGTACCCATTCAAATTCTAACACGTGGAGTCATTGACAAAATCAATTAAAACCCGAAAAATTATAAACTCGAAACCTACATACAATCCGATCAATAATACAAGTTAACAAAACAATCAAACCCAAATACAGTAAAATAAAACCTACCTACAATTAGCATAAATCGCACACTTATATGCAGTATGTGATAACATTACATTGAAAATGATTAACAATAAAAACAGCAAACTCAAAACAAATTTTACAAAATTAAGATCAAAGTAAAACAATCAAAATAAACCCATATAAAATTGGGGGGAAACCGGACCCTATACCATCACACCGAAAACAATTAACATCATAAACAGCAAACACTACCAAAATTAACAGAGATTAGATAAAATTAGGACAATCCAAAACAAACCCAGATACAAATTAGTACGTCAAAAAAGGGGACCGACCTCTTTGTTAGTGAGTTCAGAAGAGTACGGAAGGACAAAGTTGACAGTGAGCTTGGCGGGTATATTAGAAGGAGTGGGAGGGCGAGGGGTCATGAAGGAAAGAGGGGTTTTGGGTGGGTCCAGGTTTGGGACCACCTTCTTCCATGCGTCGGCAAAGGCACTGTCGGCCGGCGATGCTTCAGAAACATCAGTTGAGAATGGCCTAGCACCTGCCCTAGTAGCGGCGGCGGCGGCAGGAGAAAAGGTGGATCGGGAGAGGAAACGGGAAGCGGCTTGACGCAGCATGGTGGTTGGTTAGGGGATCGCTCGGCTCGCAAGGTCGGAGATCTGGAAATGGGGAAAGGCCGAAAGGGTCGTCGAGTCTGCGATTGTGCGTGCGTGCGTGTGTGTGTTGGAAATGAGGAGATCCTAGTAAAGATTGGGTTTTTTCTCACATTGGGCACTTCGGTTTTGTTTCCCTAAAATAAGGGGCCAAGGCGGGTATCAAAAAATTTCCCCCATTTTCTTTGCAAAATCACAAGCTCCTTTGTTTAAAGGAAATCAACTTTCCCAAAATGATTTCTGAAAAATAAATTTTGGAATATGAAGGGAAAATTATATTTTTGATCATCCTATTAATTAAGACTTACTGATTTCATCAACGCACTTTTAATATTCCAAATGTGATCAAAATACCCTCAATTTAGGTGCGATGTCGTTATTATCGTCAAACTTCATCCAAAAATTTAAAAGGCATGCAGACGTGAATCTTTCTTACGATAAAAAAATTACATTAACGGTAAATTGTGCAAAATAATATTTGTGAAGAATGGAGGACCTATCAATAAATTTTTTTCCCTCTCTCTCTCAATCTCAAACCCAAAAACACTGTTCATCTCCAAATCAAATTGGAGAGAAATTTATCCCCAAATCAAATTCCTCCCGTAAAGAAACTTAACACAAAGAAATTTATCCCCAAATCAACCATCGACCAAATCAAATCTTCATTTTAATCCAACGGAGCTTAACAAGGGGGGTATCAAAAAAATTGGCCCATTTTGCAAAATCACAAGCTCCCTTTTGTTTAAAGGAAAACAATTTTCCCAAAATGATTTCTGAAAAATAATTTTGAAAAATAAAAAGTTATTATTTTTAGGCGTTCAGTAAATCTTTTGAAAATATACCGAAAAATATTTTCAGATGTTTGACAAACACATAAAAAATGTTACGTCATATAAAATATTATACTCCTCCGTCTGAAAATTAGTGTTCTCTACAAAATATACACTAATTTTCAAAAAAAAATTTACTTTAAATAATTTTTCTTCAGTAATCTCAATTCATTACTAGTGGTGTCATATCAATAGGATCAATCTACTTTTCAATCTCGCAAATAAGAATGACATAATTGATTAATAGACTTGAAAAATATTTCAAAAAATAAATGAGACAATTGTTGGGGGCGTTTCAAAATGAAATAATGAACACTCATTTTAAGACGGGGAAGTGTTTATTAAAATTGAGTAGTGCAAAGTTGATATTAGGCTCCAATTTCAACTTTAAATTATAAAATCTATGATCTCAAACATTATACTAGAAGTTTCATGTACGATTCAACCAATGATTTTATTTCGTGTAATATTATATTTAAAAATTAAAATATTAAGAAAATAATTTAATATTTTTAAATCAACTAACTAAAGACTTTCAAATACTATATATATATATATATATATATATATATATATATATATATAACTAGTTCACTCTAAATTAGTATTTCTAGTTGAAATATTTTTGAAATCCAACTACTTGAATATGTAGTATTATTGTTACTTTCCCGTTTCATTTTAAATAAATATTTACTTTTATTCGTGCTCGTGAATAAAAGTGAATGTTTATTTTGGGACAAACAAAAATATTATTTTTTAATATTATAAAAGTTTTTTATATATAAATCTTGGCAATATCACTAAAATGGTATATAAATTAAACTTTGTTCATAGAACCACTTCAAAAGATTACGGTAAAATATTATAATTATTTTTCTTGATAGAAAAGTTAGAAATGAATATAGCACATCCAAATGTGCATAGGTGATATTATGAGAAAATTTGAATGAACAAATTTTGAAAAATGACTTACGGAAATGAAGTCCGTAAGTCATGTTCAATTCATGAAAAGAAAACTTTATTTTCCGTTGACTTGTAAAATGTTTTACATTGACTACATATTTCAAAATATTATCAAACACCGAAAAATGAGAAAAATATTTTTCTAAAATTATTATCTGTGAAACAAACGGAGCCCTAGTATTAGGAAATTGAGGCTGCATTAGAGTATTGTGTTGTGTGCTAAGACAGTTGTACCTTAATCTCAATGATATGTTTACACATTTTCTTTCTCTTATTCCCTATTGTTATAGGACTAGGTTTTGTGCCCGTGCCTATGGCACGGTGACAGTATGAGATCAGATCATAATATGCTCAAGCAATATAAGACTAAGACTGAAACAATATATGCTTGTAGTTTTGTAGAGGTCACATTAATGTGTACTACACAACAGAAAGAGTACAAAACCCAAAACTAAACAAAAACACATTTTATTGGTGCAAAGTTTCGACTCATATTGTATCATAGAGAGACTCACTATTGTTAACGCACTTACATAACTAAACATCCAAAAGCACAAATGGAAGCTGTTTTGAGTAACCAAATACTCCACATCTAACACCCACACAAATTGAGGCGCAGCTCCATTCCGATTTATTCAATGTTTACTTCAAGTTGAACAACGGAATTTGGAGGAAGGCCATCCATGCTATTTTCCCTTTTTTTTATTGTATCAATCCAATGATCAAACCCGGTAACCATTTGTTGGCCTAGCAAGTCCTAAAAAAAATAAATAAATAAGGAGTCTGCTTCTATAAAGAAAGTGATAGAATAAATTGCTGAACCATAAAAAGTAATATATAATTTTCATGTATGTATGTAAATGGCAAGGACTTAAAGAAGAGCTAAAATAAATCAAAAGCAGTATATAATTTTTCATGTATGTATGTAAATTCAATTTTGACTTCCACCATTATCACAACTCATAAAATCCAAATTCATTAAGACTAAATGACACAAAATAATAAAATAAAATAATAATCAAATATAATTCATTTATTTCGTAAAAACTAATAATAAAAAATTGAAATAAAAAAATTGAAATGTAGCAACAATAGTTTTATTGTTTCCTCAAGATGAGTGTCCCTTTTCATGAAGTTACTAACTTGACATTTGCTATTTATTGTGTCTACACTTGCAATATTATAGTTTGGACACTAAGAGTATTAATGTATATGCACAACTAAAATGACGTAAAAGTCACCTTTCTTAATTTTTGCAAAAACTAAAAATTGACACTTGTTTTGGGACGAAGGAGTATTAACTACATGTGGAAAATAACCACAAAACATATAATGAGAAAAGAATTGGTAACTAATCTATACAAAAGTTTCAAAAAGGAATATGGAAGAAGTATGATTACCGAGTCATCAAATCCATCTTGAAGGTAATGATAGTAGTCATAAGAACCTTGAATCGAGAGACAGCGCCCCGAACCGCACCACATATCCTTGACTTGAACATGCACATCCAAGATAAACCGAAAATTGAAAGAGGTAATATAAAGTTTATGAAACCACTTACCTCCGCGCTTGGAATTCCATTATGTACATCCTTGAGCATAGGAGTTCACGATACGAGAATGAGTCAAATAGAGCATAAAGACCAAAGCATGCACACATAACTTGAGTACGAAAGTATAGCCAACTTGAGCTCTACATGATTACCCCTTTTAATGGACTTGCTCCTTGATCAATTGTCCTTTGTTATAGAAAAATTTAGGGCACTTGCTATTCTTAAAAGTGGATGATCGAAAGGTAATCCTAGCCTCAAATGAATAGACCTTCTAATTTCAACTCAAAGAAAGCTCCATATTGTAAGAGAATTAAGATGAAATTTTTGTAAAGATAAATGAAATGTGCATTGTATCGTCCTCTGCATTTCAATCATGATAAGTCACCTTGTTTCATTTCGTTTCCCGTAACTTAATTCATAAATGGAGGTTACTGGATGCGAAACCCAGGAGGATTGAAGTGATATGGATGCAATGAAACAATAAACTTGTAGTCAAAATCCAAATGTAATCATCTTACGAACTTTTCCGAACTAATAGAAATAGTTTGCTAAGAATCGAAATAAACTACATATTATGCGTATAAAGATCACTCAATATAATAGGACAGCACACTGGGGAGGAGAGAGAGACAGAGACATCTTGTTGGTTAAGTTAAAAATAAATAAATAAATAAAGAAGAAGAAGAAGAAAAGAATTTGCTAAAATTTCAGATATCACAAATGAAAATGGAATCTAACCTGGGTGTGTTTCGTAAGAGGTCGCAAGATCATGTTCTTCATGGTATGGATTTGATCAATTAACCCAGGGATGCTTAATTTTGAAACAAAGATGAGTCGTGGAATATCCTTTGCCGCATAACAAAGAACTTCTAGCTTATTTTAAGAAAAAGATTATTCTTTTATGCAGAATTTGCTTATGGAATCATGTGTCTATGAAGAAATGTAAAAGTCATCCTATATTCAAGAAAAGCATGTCATCATGTGTTTGTGAAGAAATGTAAAAGTTGATCTCGGATTCAACACAAGCATGTGCATGAGAGTGTGTGTGTGTGTGTGTGTTAGAGAGAGAGAGAGAGCAGATTTACTTTTATGGATAACCAACGCCTTGCTCATTATATATATACTTCCTCCGTCTCAAAAAAAAAAAAACTCATTTGATAAGTTAAATTTTTAAAATTGTAATTGCTCGTACTTTTTTCATATTGCACTAAAATTATTACAAGACGTATTATTTTTAGAAATGAGTCTATTTTTAAGGACAAACCAAAGAAGAAAGAGAAGACGGAGGTAGTGAGTATTTAATCAATTCGATCACCTCAATCTTTGTTGATTGGAAGGCGGAGGAGTTGTAATAGGCATGGTATAGATGCTTGCTTAGCATTGGAAAAAGACCATAAAAATTATAAAGCTGTATTTGTTCCCACCAACACAAGCAAGAGACCTTTGTAAGAAAAGGCGATAGGAAACAAAGCCAAATATCCAAATCAACACTCCCTTTCTCCAAACTAATTTTAAAATGTTTGTTTAAGAAGGAAGCTTTCGGAAGGAAGTTAAGTCAACTTCATCAATCTTTCGAAATTAATTGCATTCAAATGAGTGTTCCAACAAAATTTAAGTCAACTTCATCAATCTTATGGAAATAGACTTACATGTTTACAAGTCCTGGAGATATAATTGATGTAGAAGAGGAAAACAATTGTAAGAAAATTAGTGTCATTAAAAATGGCTAAAGGCGTAGCATAAATGGATACAAACAATTGTAAGAACCGAAAAGGCCCGAACTTTTTGAGCTTCATGTGACATTAGATTCACTTCAAACTACAAACTTGTCACCACTCCATGCACCGTCAATATGGCCTATGAAAAATATTCAAGATTGCATAAAAACACTCTAGGACGTTGATTAATGAACGAATCAAAGAAAGATATAAAAATCTTAACATTTACCAAATAAAACTGGACAACACCCATTTGATCAAAGATTGGGTTTTTAAAGCTATTTCATTATAAAAAAAATAGTAATCACATTAAGCTATTTTTTATGAAGCTATGAAAAATATTCGAAGATTGCATAAAAACACTTTAGGAATGTTGATTAATGAACGAATCAAAGAAAGATATAAAAATCTTAACATTTACCAAATAAAACTGGACAACACCCATTTGATCAAAGATTGGGTTTTTAAAGCTATTTCATTATAAAAAAAAATAGTAATCACATTAAGCTATTTCATCATTTCAATGTGAAAACTCCTCTATAAATTGAGGCCATCTACCCAAATCTTACTTGTGCCAAGCCTCTCTTTCTCCTTCCCCACACAAGAAAAAGAAAAGCACTATTGAGAGTTCATTAAGTGAGTGCAAAAAAATGAAGGCATCACACATTGCAGTATGTGCAGTGGTATTGCTGATGTTTGCTGAAGCAGAGCTATCAATAGCTGTGACATGCAGCCCGATCCAGCTCGCCCCTTGCGCTAGCGCGATCATCATCGGCGGCGCCGTCTAAACTGTCCGCACTAAGATCATCGAACAAAAGCCTTGCCTTTGCAAGTACATCAAAGACCCCAAGCTCAAGAACTTTGTTAACTCCCTAATGCCGAAAGGTTGCTAGCACTTGTGGGGTTCCTTACCCCAAGTGTTAAAAAGACTCATCGAACCTTGTCAAAATGAAGTAGTACTGATCTCTCTATATATATATATATCATCATGTCCTGCTGCTTGGGGGCAAAAGAGAGAATACTGTTGTCAGTTGTCACTTTATTATATGTTTACTAAGTTGTTATTTTTCTATAATCCATCTCATGCATGTCACTGGTGTGAGCAGTACTTTGTTATTATTATGAGAATAAGGCCATGCCCTTTAGTTATCTCTCTCTTCACGTTTCCTCGCAAAACTGATAGACCAACTACAATGCAATATGAACAACGAAAACGAACCAAAACTCGAAATTCTGATAAGCCTCTCAACATACGGAGTAGAAGACAAATTCATACCAAGTACAACACAAATTTGCAAAAAAATTGAGAGAAAACACAGGCAAAAATACATCGATACATATAAGAATGTAAATTGATGCCCAACAGTTTCCAATTGAAAATTGAAAATTTAAATAATATACAATCACACAAACCAATTTGAAAATTTAAAGAATAGTGTGTGTGTGTGGGTATGTGTACAGCGATAAAAGGAGGGAGGGAGGGAGAATACCTGAAAGAAATTTTCCGATTGCTTTCTCCACGACAATTCGGCGGCCTCCACGATTGACGGTTTACCGGTTGCTTTCTCCGATTGACGGTTTACCGGTTGCTTTCTCCTATTGATGGGTTTTGTAATTGAGTGATGAGAGCGAATTTTTTGTGGATTTTGTAACAGGAATCCTTTACAAAGTCGTAATAGGAAATGGTGGACGTCTGTTTGGGGGAAAGAGACTTAATCGATTGGAAGGGACGGGAGAAAGCAAACGTGGCGGCAGAGAGAAAGTGCTTGAGAGAGACAGAGCGGAGCAAAACGGGAGAGAGATAGCAACCGCCGTTCGCACATGTGAATCTGGGATTTGATCATGGCCGTTAAAATTTTGTAACTCGGTAAATTTGGGCCAGTAGTTGTCTTGAGTCAATGGTGCATATGAGAACTGAGCTCTATTGTATAATAGATTGTAATAGTTGAATGGAAACCCCACTTTGTATTGTCAAAAAGTCTATTATCTAATTATAAACAAGGTTGCACTATTGGTTAAATTTTGCTATGTGCTAAAAAATGTATGAATATTAGTCTTTATTTTCACTTCTAAATTCTTCTTCTCCCGTGAGAACTTGATCGATGATTAAAACAATTAGGTTGAACTTAGTCTTAGCCCATGCAAACTAGTCTATCTAGCTGACTAACTCTTGGTATCATTGTTTGAAATCTACATATATAGAGTTATAATTATTTTAGGCGTGACTTAGAGAATCGTGATTAATACTCTTATTTACATGATGTAAAGAAATTAGTGTAAGCAAAAATGGTACGCAATAGGGGCTGGGACTATTAACACGAATTATCCAAATAAAGTCATTATCTTCTTGCTAATAATACAGAGGAGAAGGGTAGTATTATTAACGTCCTCACTAAAAAAACACGTGACTAACATATTTAATCTCAAAACTAGCCCCGATATATAAGTGAGGATTAATAGCGAGGGCACTAATTGTACCAGAATTAACAATACTGCTTATTCTTACCCAGCTATTAAACAAGCACAGCGTGTGCTAATAACGATTCCCCATAACTTAAAGCTTGATTATAGTATTGTCTCTCATTATATCTTGACATAAACATGTTTAACTTGGTATCCTTGAATGCATTATAGACATAAACATGTTAACTTGGGCAAACTTATCTCTAATAACTCTCTATGTTTGCTTAACCTCGATCCCCTTGGAAGCTCTATTACATATTAATGTAAGGGGGAGTGTATTTGGATAACAGGTTTGGTGATAAAATATGTATTACCATGCTGGCCATAAACAATTTAGAGCTTTGCCAAATTTCTCTTTCACGTTGAACCATGGGTTGTCATCTATTGCTAGAAAGTCATTTAGATGTGATTGTCATGGTGGTTTTGAATTTAGTTTTTAGGTTTTAGATTTCGTTTTGCAATGGTTATAGTTGAAGAAAAAGTAAAAAAGTGATAGAGACAAGCTGGTCGTGCCAAAGAGAGAGAAAATTAAAAAATAAATATTAATGTCCCTAAATCTTGCAAAGAGAAAAAACCCTTTGTTGTAGGCTATTCATAAACACCCTTTGAGTTTCTTCTGAAAAAAAAAAATTGTATTTTCTCCAAAAATTTCAAAAAAATGTGTACTTTTACCAAAATTTCAGAAAGCTTAATTTAAAATTTTATGATAATTAATTTTAAATAATTGTATTTGGCTAATATACATATTTGGATACGTCACTAATTGTTATGTGCTACCATATTGACAATGTATTAACAAGGGCAACTACATAAATGGTCCCAGTATTTTTTGAATTTTTTAGGATTGGTCCTAACTTCACGCCAATGGTCCCTCCGATGAAATTTCTGACGCAATTGGTCCTTCCGTCCATTGCCGTCAGCTTTTTTCCGTTAAGTGAAATCACGTGCATGTCCCATGATTTTGCCCAAGGGTAAAATAGTCATTTCCTTACAAATAGTACAAGTAACATTTGTGAAGAGAACAAAAACTGATTTTTCAAAAACTCCCTGATTGCCCTTCTTCCCCAACTTGCATTTTATCGACATAGCCATCATCAACGGGGATTAAAATAGAAGTTTTAAGAACATATGAATGAGCGAATCCCTCTATCAAAGCATTATAATTAACAACTACCACCTCTTAATAAACATATTAATTTCACATTTTAAGAATAATTTGTTGTATTACCAATACAATTTTGGCTTTTCATCACCAACGTCATGAACTAATGTAAATCAAAATTGAAGCAGAGGAATTCGTTCCCGTGATTCGAGAATGCAGCGAATCATCAGGGCGTGAAATTCCTAATTGAATTTTTAAATTGGGTCGAGATATGGGGATATGGGTTAATGTACTGGATTCTAGGGCTTGAATTTGAACTTTATTTGCAGACGACTCCGTTTGGTTGTTGTTGGGGCGGTGGTTGAGAGGGACGGGTGAGGGGTTCAACAACAAAGGCGGGGTCGTCGGTCTCAGAGGAGGTGTGACGTTGTTTTCTAGTTTTGTTAAATTTTAATATAATTATTTTATCTTGTTGGTGTTGCTAATGGCTTTTGTTGTTGCTCACAAGCCTAAGTATTGGAGATTGTGGTCGCGGTGTTAAGCATGTGGGTTCACACCTGGGTGGTCAACAGGTTGTTTCAGACAACGACTATGAAATGAAGAGGCATAAAACTTGAATATCTGTGATGTGTTGATGTCATTTGTTAATAGTTTTGAGATGCTAAGAAATTTCATTTGAATTTCACACAGTGCTTTGATTTTTTGCCCATGATTTTGATTTTTCAACTGGGTTTTGTATTCTTAATTTTTTTTTTAAAATTCCAATTTTAGTTGCATGTATTATGTCATCTATTTAGTGGTAGTGGTAGCGGCGGTCATGGTGGAATGGTAGGGAAGGGGGTTGGGAATGGGGAAGAAAGAAAGGGGTGTAAAATTATGATTTACCTAAGGAAATGACAAGTTTACTCCTGGGCAAAATCACGTGTATTGCACGTGCTTACACTTAACGGCTAAAATTAAACGGCATCGGACGGAAGGACAAACTCCGTTTTACTTGATTCGTACAAGGACAAATTTTTTGCAAAAATTAATTTAGAGACGAATTCAAAAAAATTCAAAAAGTACGGGGACCATTTATGTAGTTTGCCCTATTAATAATGTAACTCCAACAAAATGTTTAACATGGGGATAATAAGGGAGCTGTCACCCCACGTTCAATAGAATTTTCTAAAATTGTTAGATATTAGAGCATGAGCTTGAAAAAAATTTATCAATCGCTTCAAGCCATAGTAAGAATCTACGTAATAGGTGGAAGCCATCAATTACTTTATAAATATCAACGGTCCAAAGTTGTCTTGCTGTAATTTTTTTTTCTTTTTATTATTTGTTTGAATATCCATTTGAGAACAATGATAACCATGATGCACTTTTTCAGTCGCAACGGCTATATAGCCGTTTAAAGTTTTTTTTTTTTAAGTATTCTATATTTTTTTTTCATAAATAGGTTTTCAAAATATTTTTTCTCATTACATTCTTCCGAACATACATTATTTCTATACTTTTTCATCATATCACACAAATTCTTCATTTCACTTTTTTTGTTATGGATATTAAAGATTTTACAAATTTATTGAACTCTTCAAATGTCGAAGATTCTGCCAATACCCAAACTATTCCAAATTTTCAAGCTCTTCAAAAATTTCAGTATCCAAAATTTCTAAGTCTTTCAAAGTTTTAAGTTCCTCCAAATCTTCAAGGTACTTCAAATGTTTCTTATCCTTCATATTCTCAATTTCTCATGTATTTGCACCGTGGATATTTAATCCAAATATGGCGGATCAACACACACCCGAATATTATAACCCAATTATGGGCACTGGAAATCCAACAACACTGATTGATACAAGAAGACATAGTATAGGTGAGACTGAAATTCCACCATTTTCCACCCAGCAAGGGTTAGAAGACATTATTCACGATGATGAAGTAAACAATCATGCAAAAGACAAACATTAAACAAAATGGAGCATTGAAGAGGACAAAATACTTGCAAGTGCTTGAGTCGTTATTTCAATTGATAACGTGAAGGGCAACTCTCAACAATAATAAGGAGTTTTAGAAACGAATCACCGAGTACTACAGTAATCATCGAAATACGAGAATTCCAAAAAATTAGTTGAACGTCTTGAAGTCATTGGTACACAATTATTCTATTGGTTAATAAATTTAACCAATTATTCATCCAAATCAGAGATCAACATTATAGATGGTGATCCGATCAGTGGCAAAGCCACATGGAGGCCAAGGGTGGCCATGACCCCCTGAACTTTGAACAATATGTAATTTATCCCCTTTAAAATATTATTATTATTATGTTTATTATATTTTAGCCCTTGAGTATTGATTGTTACATTTTTAATTAAGTTAACTTGGCCCCCCTAAGGATCAAATTCTGGTTTTGCCACTGGATCGGATGACCAAGTAAAGGAAACTGTACGTGGTCTTTATCATTCTATACGTAAAAAATATTTTAAATGCGAGCATGTATGAATAATGGTGAAAGATTAACTAAAGTGAAAAGATGGAAAATCAAGCAAACATTTCTCTAAAATTCAAATTAGGGACAAATCTATCATCATTCGATGTGCATATGATTATCAACATCGACAACAATGAAGCCGAAATTCACTCAATTGGTCAAAAGACGACAAAGAAAAAGGAAAAACAAAAAATACTGAGAAAAATGAAAGCAAAAGTGACTATATACGAGATAAGTTTCGTGAAATTAATGATTTTTGTTTTTTTTGGCGCAATCGAGGGAGTGAACTAAGCGATAAACAAAGGAACACTTTAACATGATTATGCAATCGGCCTAAAAAGAAACCAGTGGCATTACAGTTACATGCTTACTTGGCATGACATCTGGCAATAATCACTGACGTGGCATGTCCATTGGGCAAGAGTTGACATGGCAAAGAATGAGGTGGCATCAAAGTAGCAACCAGTTGCAATTCCATCTCCCTCCTCCCTTCTCCCACCCAACCACCATCAAAAACCACCATGAAAGAACCAAAAATCCAACATCAGATCCAGCCCCAGACCCCAAATCCAGCCCCCAAACCCACCATCAAACACTTCATCTTCATCACGCTCCTAGCCACCTTCCTCAAGCTCCTCCTGATCCCATCCTACCACAGCACAGATTTCGAGGTCCACCGCCACTGGCTGGCCTTAACCCACTCCCTTCCCCTCTCCGACTGGTACTCCGACGAGACCAGCCCATGGACCCTCGATTACCCCCCTTTCTTCGCCCACTTCGAGCGCTTTCTCTCCCAATTCGCTTCTATAGTGGACCCCACCATCGTAGACCTCCACAAGGGCCTCAATTACAACTCTAATTCCGTCATTATCTTCCAAAGACTCACTGTGATCCTGTCCGACGTCGTTCTGTTTTACGCCGTTTATCAACTGGGTCGAAATTTGGGGATAAAAAGGAGAATCATGATGTGGGTTCTGGTTGTTTGGTCGCCTGGATTGTTGATTGTTGATCATTTACATTTTCAGTATAATGGGTTCCTTTTAGGGGTTTTGTTGGTGTCGATTTCTGCCTTGGAACGAGGGAATGATTTGTTGGGTGGGTTTGTCTTCGCGGTTTTGTTGTGTTTTAAGCACCTATTTGCAGTTGCTGCACCGGTTTATTTCGTGTATTTGTTGAGGCATTACTGTCGTGGTGGGTTTTTCAAGGGGTTTGGGAGGTTGGTGATGATGGGTGTGGTTGTTGTAGGTGTTTTCGTGGTGGCTTTTGGACCCTTTGTTTATCATGGACAGGTACGTTTGATCTTCATTTGGTCATTGGTGTAGCTTACTTGTACTTGAAATTGCTAATTTAGCCTAGTTCCTTAACTCCAGAATCGATAGTTGAGATTGATAATTGTTATTGGTAGGAAAAATTGATTGCCATTCTCTTTAGGTGAGTGACAGCTTTGCATGTATATATCTAGAACACTGTGCTATTTCACATATATGAAAATTTAGAAAGTTTTCGGAGGGTTAAACATGCATTTTGGAAATGCTAGTGATTTATTACTCTTACTGCACAGTGATTGCCTGCTTATATCTTGGATTCTCGTTTATCCTCAGGTGATGTAGTCAGCCTTGGAACAAAAATGACGGAATGCACATCTATTTGTTCCTGAATGGCACTATCCTATTGAATTCCATAGGGAAATTTAAAAGATCATTATTTGGTGGCTTGAAAATTTGAAAATAGGACTTTTCTTTTCAGGCATTGTGAAAGTATTGGGACTAGTTTTATTTTATGGGAGGGGAAGGAGTATACTATTTCTTTGATAGCTTTTTCTGGAGTTATTAGTTGTGTCCATTTTGTTTATTGAGTTGTGTGTCACGAAAATTTCTTAGTTTCTTCTGTCTTCTGAAGGGAGTTTTGCTCCCATCATTTGTGTGGGTTAATTAACAAAGAATTATATAGCAAAGAATGGAGTATAGTTTTTCGATTGTAGAAACCTTGGGAACCATAAGTTCTTGAATTAGGCAAGCACATGGCTGCATAGTGCGGGTTCATAAGTCCTACGTTAACAAATTGTTATATTTTATTCTTTTAAAATCTTAAAATTTTTATTTTGAGTAATACTCTAACAAAAAGGCCTCAAAGGAGGTGAGGTGAACTCACTTACACGAGATGATTAAATTTGGGAAAAAGAAAGGAAGACAGCAACAACAACTATTATCCGAGAAAGAAGATATACACACTCAAAAAAAAATCTCTTAGTAAATGAACTGATATTCTGCCAGCGCTAGAAATCCACATGTACATCTGCCTCAATATCTCGATCTGTACTCTGCATATTGAGTTTTCAACTCCCTCAAAGTGTCGTCATATTGCCCTCCATCTGTGCATCAGTATAGGCAAATAGGACGCCAGCCAGCCCTGAGGACAAAGTTTCCTCTCAGCCCAGTTTCCTCTTTTGCCCTCCAACAGATGATTAATGCACTCCCCTTTAGCTTCACACTTACTTTTTGCCTAGCAAGTTTCTTATCTTGAGATCAATACTTTTTCGCCATTTTTACAAGATTCATCTCCCATGCACAAAAGCCCTATTGGCATCTCACCCGTCCATGTTAAAGGAGGGTGATTCTCAGTTACTTGCGAGACACGTCAGTGAATATAAAGTATTATAGATGCAGAGCGGCAGCAAGCATACACAAAAAAAGAACCCTAGGCTTGTTCAATTAGTGGGAGTGGGTGATATTCAGATTTATCTCATGCCTGGACAGGCCCAATGTTGAAGGTAACATGAAAACCCAGCTTCCTTTGATGTTTGATATGCCCCAACTAGATAACTGAGCGAAATGTGTCAAGGATGATTCAGTTAATATTTTGGAATACGTTTAACTGTGGGGCCAGACCCTATTGGACAGGAGGAATAACAATAGTTATTCGTTTGGTCTTCTTAGTCTAAAGACAGTCCCTGGTCAGTAAAACATACTTTGTTTTGGTTGATGGAATATTATATTGTCGTGTAAAGATACTAGAAGCTGAAAACTCAATGTGTCAAGTTTATGATAAAATGTTGATTAGAGAGAATAGGCGACATGGTCATTACCAGCCAACGTCTTTTCCGTATTGATTTATGAGACATGGTACAAGACCAAGGATAAGGAACCTTTAGTCCATGAAGTTACTTAAGAAACCTCAAAGAGCACACTTTAAGGCTGATATAAATGGCCTGTAGTGAGATTGACTCGGTGAACTGTCCTACTGGCTGCTCCACATCATTCAGACATAATTCTAGTGAAGCAAGAGGGATTACATCATCATAATCTGTAAATTGTTTGGGGAACAATAGCTTTCTTTGATAAGAATTTAAAAAAAAAAAAAATTCAAATCACAGTTACCTAACTTCATGCATCCTGACCACCGTTTAGTCAGACAAGTCCTTCGCACTTATTTGTTACATGTCCCTTGGAACTTTATTTTTACATTTTTCTGCTTTTGTCTTCTACTTCTGCCTCTATGTGACACTATTGCTTTCAATACACTATTGGAATTTCTTATCTGCAAGCCTGCCATAGATATTGATCATAGATAGTTTTCGGATATAAAGAGATTGATCTTTAGAGAGTATGGGGCTATGAGCTGATTTCATGCTGGAACATATTTACAATTGGCATTAACTGTATAATCCTTTGCAGATACAAGTAGTTCTCCGCCGCATGTTTCCTTTTGGCAGGGGACTCTGTCATGCTTATTGGGCTCCAAACTTCTGGGTTTTCTATATAATTTCAGATAAATTACTTGCTTTCATGCTCAGGAAATTGGGGTTCAACATCCAGGCACCATCAGCTTCATTTACTGGTGGGCTAGTAGGGGATTCCTCTCCTTTTGCTGTACTACCTACGGTAATAATCCCAATTTCTCGTGTTTCTGTGCCGTGAATATTCCTTTTTCCATGGGCTCAAAAAAGAAAAATATATTCTCGATTTTCAGTTAAATGACCATTTCAACTTTCTTCATAATAGTTGTTTGTTTCTCCCTGCATCCAAAATGATTGTCATATTTAAAAAAAAAATTGTCCCAAAATGAGTGTCATTTTTATAATGAATTTACTAATTTCACTTTTGCTAACCACAATTCACCTTCACTAACCATCACGTCCTGATGGGCACTTGAAATGTACAATGTGAACTCTATGGGTATTTTGGTATATGTGCCAGTAAAATTGCTAAAAGTCAACTTCCTAAATTTTCGTGATAAACTAAAGATGGCACTCATTTTGGGACAGAGGGAGTATTTGCCAAATGTCAGCTGCTAACTAAACATGCTTATTTAAAACTGTGAAATGCAGGTCACCCCCTTGATCACCTTAACTACGGTCCTGCTTGCTATATTTCCTTGTCTTATAAAGGCTTGGAGGGATCCCCAGCCAAGAATGATCACGAGATGGGTGGCTTATGCTTACACATGTGGCTTTTTATTTGGGTGGCACGTTCATGAGAAGGCATCTCTTCACTTTGTGATTCCCCTTGCCGTTGTCACGATACAGAGTTTGGAGGATGCTAGGCATTATTTCCTACTGTCTATCGGTATGATTCTTTTCATTTTATCTCCTCAAAGAATTGCTAGATTTAGCTTCAGAATTTATGCCCCCAGGGCCATGTTTTAGAAGTTGCTTTACCATTATCATTTCCTGTTTCTTATTAATTATGTACTCTGGCTGTTGCTGATAGTATCAATGAAGCTTTTTACTTTATTGGTAAATATATCCAGTTCCAATTAGAACTCTTTGATTAAATTGATTTACTAGGGAAGTAGAACATTCCAAAACACAATTCACTGGGAAGTAGCAGTTGTTCACTGTTGATATACATTGTTGGGCCCCTATCTAAGTGCTTAAGTTTTTAGATGAGTTGGTAACTTAACATGACATCAAACCTTTGGTTTGTGATGCCGTGGTGGTGCATCTTTGTTTGTCTCTCCACGTGTGGACAGTCACACGTGAGGGGGAGTGTTGAGTTTGATATACATCTATCAGCATAAGCTTTTAGATGAGTTGGCAACTTAACATTCACAAATATCTTTTCAGGGCGCAGGAATAATTCTTTCCTTGGCAGCAGAGTTTCTCATATAATATAGGAGTTGCCTCCTAGCCAAAGAGAACCAACCTTGCATAGTCTAGGAAAAGGAAGAACACCAACCGCGCAGAAAAAAAATTAAACATGCTGACCGTGTACGCTTAGCCATGCTGGGATCCAACTGTTCTTTTCTCTAGATGTAACATAGATATGTACACAAATACTAGCTCTTAAAGAGGCGTATCATAGCCTAGCTCGTTTTCTGGCAGCGTGAGTTTTGCTTTTATGTTATGTATAGCATCTTACATGGTGGATTCAGAGCATCTGAATTCTCGATGAAGTTGGACAATGGAGCTTCAGCTGCGGCCGAAAAGTTGTATAGGAAATGTAAGCTTCTTGATTATCAAAAGTTTGGTTTACAGAAGCGGGTTAGAAACTCATGAGATGTATAAGTGGCTGTTGCAACATGGTTGGCCATCTGTTGGAGTTATTTTATGGATTGAGACAGAGATAAATAACAGACTGCATTATGAAGGTTGATGTAATGATTATAAAGTGGTATTTTTTGTTAAAATGTTTTTTTTTTCTTTTCAAACCAACTACCTAAATTCATTGCAAACCAAGCGTAGGTACGCTGGTCATACAAGCCCACGGTGGAAAAGGCTCCAGACATCATGGCCTCAAACTATAGCCAGGTTCAAACTCTATATAAGAATGTGATGGGTAACCAGCTTTGTGAGAAAACAAGCAACTGATGATTACCAAAGTTGTTTTAAATCTTCAGTGGGATAGATTAAGCTGGGTAAATCTTGGGATTGTGAACTGATTACAAATCGCGAAAGTTACAGTTTAAGACATACAGTAGAAAGGACAGATGCATCTATATAAGATACTTCTTGGGAAAAACAGTATAATATGTTTGCCACCATACTTTGAGCCTTACACGTGAAAAGAAAATAGAGACTGTGGGAAGAAAGAGGAAATAGGAGGAAACCTAATGAGTTCACAGAAGACATAATGTGATATTTTTCATTCCTGCATTTGGAGAATAATTACCAAAGGAAGTAGCCTATTTGTAGATTTAACTCCCCAAGTAGTTGGAACAAAGGGTGATTTTAGTTGAGTATTGATGTCTGTGACTCCTCAAGCGAGCTTTGTCACAATATATACCTTACGAGGAACTAACATCAAACTCTTCTTTGTTGAAGCACTCTGAATGTCATCCTTCTTTTGGAAAGTATGGATATTGGGCAGAGCATCCTCTGACTCCTACTCCTTATCTTGCGTTTCATCATGACCTGCCTCTTTATGCTAGTAAGTGATGTAAGCTTTAACGTACTTCTAACTAAATGGAGATTTACGGTAAAGGGATGGGCTTTGTGGCATCTGATGATTAGTAACAACGAGTTTTGATATTTTTTTCTCCCTCCTTTTTTGGGTGTTGAAGTGGCGTTAATGCCTCATGGGACCTCCTCACATTTGAGCCTTCTTTCATCTGAAACTTTTCATGCAATACACTAAGCAATCATGCCATACACTTGCATTCCAGTACTACTACTGGAGAGGGGAAGTTTTCTTTGGTGTAAAATTTCATGAATTGTGATTTATATTGGGTGTTTTGGCGAATAATAGTGCCTAGCCAATTTTTAGAATTGGACATTGTTAGTTTTCAGATATTAATGTACTCTTCCTTTTGTTTTGCAGTGTCCTGCTACTCGCTTTTCCCTCTTCTATACGAAGCCCAAGAGTATCCAATTAAAGTGGTCCTACTTCTTTTACACGCCACTCTAATGTGGTTTGGATTTTCTTTTCTATTTTCCGAGACCAAAGCTGCCAAGGCTGCTGCACCGGAGAAGAAAAGTGTTGAAAAATTGGAACCAAACTCAAGCTCGGGTGCTATCTCCAAGGGTGGAGGGTTTGCTGTCGGATGGATTGAGAAGAGTTACCTGCTAGGTCTTATGCTAGTTGAGATATGGGGACAGTTTCTTCATCCATTGCTTCTTGGTGATAGGCTTCCCTTTCTACCCCTCATGATGATCTCTATTTATTGTGCTCTGGGGATGATGTACTCTTGGATTTGGCAATTAAGACTAATTGTTACGTCACATTAGTTGACAGATAAGTTACCATACGACTATCTGCTAACACATTGATATGGATCTCAACACCACGCTAAACGCCTGTACAATTTTTATGGTAGTGTTGTAACGAACTTGTCCAACTAGTTTTGCCCTGTGAAGTGCATTTAGACATGTTTAAACGAGGCCATTGATGCCTATATACATTGCTACAACCCAAAATAAAATGTCGATGGGGTGCTCTCTCTCTCTCTGTTTGTTTAGAGTTTAACCAACTTAATTTTTGTAATTTTTACGACTCTTAATGAGTATTTCGTTTTAGGTTGAACTAGTTAGAATACATTTTAACTGGCACCCATCCTTCAGAGTTATCTTTTCTTGAAGTAATATAAAAAAGAAAAAATGTGGGTTTTGGGAAGCTTTTCTCTACATATCAGAGCCAGGTTTCGATCCTGGGACCTGTGGGTTATGGGCCCACCACGCTTCCGCTGCGCCACTCTGATTTGTTGTTATGGTTTCGTCTTAAATTTATATAACGCAAACCATTTGAAGCAAAATAATCTGTTGTGCTCTGTTTGGTTGCCGATAAGATAATTTGTAACAAACGGAAGCTTGCTTTTACTCAATTGCCTTGTTGAAGTATGGTTGGTGGGTTTGCAACTCTCAAGTGGCCACTATAGCTGCAAACCTTCTTTTACTCCCGCCCCAAACTTACTTCCCCACCAAACACTTCGTTAATCTTATTCTCTTGCTGTTTCTAGCTAGCCATATTGTGTACTGTTTTATTTAAGGATATTTACCTCTTTTTCTGGAAGGAAGAATGTTGTCAAATCAATAACACAGTAGTTATTTGTTCAATGCTAGCTTGTTCTGGAAGTAAATTTGAACGTTTCGTATGGTTATTTTTCGATTAGGCCGAATAAGTAATGGTTAAGTGCCAATATGTGAATTTTCTTGTCGAGCGTATTCAATCCATGGTACGTACATGAATAATGGATCAATGGGGGGTTGTTTGTTTACCCTAAATTTCATAATCTCATGCTTTCTTACTTTAGATCTTCGTATGTGTCATGTTTAGATTTCTACATTTACACAAAAATGGAAATTGCATTAAAACCATGTTGTCGTTCTCATAAAGTCTGCACGCACCACTTGGAGAACCCGAGCTCGGACCAACATGACTCCATCACCATCTATGCCCTCCATCATTTCTCTTCATATACTATAGAAGCTACTAATAGGAGGTTTCCTCAAGAAATTCACCCTTCGTAGCCGGCAAATCTTGGCCTTTTTATACCCCCACTTATTCAAGATTAATGCCTACGTACATAAACAACATAAAATGACAACTAACTCAGTAACTCTAGTAATTAAAAGTAATTTATTCTCACATATCTTAATTTTCCCAGAACAAGGATAAGAAGGATCCTTTAGTTAGAAAACATACTTATGAAACCTGAAATAGTGCAATAACACTCTTTCAACTTGGAAGCTTCAAAGACAATGGTTTTGAATTTCTGATTCAGAGATATCAGTTGTTTGTTAGAATATTATGGTAAAGAGGATCTTGGGGGCAAATTACCTGAGGGAAGGGGAGGGGAGGACTGATAAAAAAAAGATCGACTCGGTGACAATACAGTTAGTCCTAATGGCTGCTACACATCATTTTGACTGAATCTTTGTAAAGTAAAAAGGGATTATACAATTTGTAAATTGTTTTTAACTTGATCTCTGATTGATAAGTTTTAATTTGTGATTGTAATGTCGCTTATCTAATGACTTTGTGCATCATGGACCGGACCAACTTCTAGACTGAGATTTCTCTCCCATCCTTTGAAACTTCATTTTGCTTAACTTCAGCTTCGTGGTGACACGTACTTTGCTTTGAATACATATATGGTCAAATTTGATTGTCAGCAAGCCTGCAATATATACCGGTCGTTGATAGTTTTTGATAAAAGAAGATTGATCTTAAAGAGTGTATCAGCCAATGTCATGCTGTATCGTCTTAAGAAATGGTATTAACGGTATCATTCCTTGTCTCAGCTGCAAGTTTCCTTTTGGCTGGGGACTCTGCCATGATTATTGAGCTCCAAACTTCTGAGCGTGTTCAATATAATTTTCAGATGACTTACTCGCTTTCTTGCTTAGGAAAGTGGGGTTTAACATCTTAGCACCAGCAGCTTCATTCACTGGTCGGCTTGTACGGGTATCCACACCAAGGAAAACTCTGGTGCTAGCTGTTTCTGGGCATCTATCGAATGATTGGAGAAGAGTTACCGCTAGGTCTTTCGATTCTTGGGATATGGGGACACTTTCTTCATCCTTCACTTCTTCGTAATAGGCTTTGGAGATGATGTACTCTTGGATTTGGCAACTAAGACTGATCACATTATTTAGCAGAAAAAAAAAGGAAAAAATTGTGGTTTTTGGGAAGCTTTTCTCTACATATCAGAGCCAGGTTTCGATCCTGGGACCTGTGGGTTATGGGCCCACCACGCTTCCGCTGCGCCACTCTGATTTGTTGATATAATTTCGTCAAAAATATATAAAACTAATACTAAAATATAACAGGCAATCAAGTCGCTAAAAAACAGGGTAAATTGGTGATCATTGGGAAGCCTCTCTCTTTCGATCCTGGGGCCTGTGGGTTATGGGCCCACCGCGCTTCCGCTGCGCCGCTTGGTGATTCAAACTTGTCAAAAAATATATAAAATATACTGTGACATAGCAGGCAATCAAGTTTGTTATGCTCTGTTTGATTGCCGAGAATTTAAACTCTAATGGAAAATATGCACTCAGCTTATTCAATTTGCCTATTCTCCGTTTGGTGGATTTTCAAGTGGCCATCCAGTGCTTCAAGTAAATGTTGAGTGCGATACGGGTGACATGAGATCACCATCCAATAACACTGCAATACATCAGCAACTTTATTTTTAAATTTGCTGTACACATCAACAAATTACCAATGTGTCGTAGTGTTATTGGATGGTGATACCACGTTACTGGTATCACCGTTGCCCTCAATATTTCTTTACTTGCCCACAAAACGAATTCTTAGTTTGTATTCTCTATCTATTTCAAGCATACTAATTTATTTTTTCAGACAATTTTGTCTCTTGTTTTCTGCCTTAACTTGTTCATGAGAGGAGTGTTGTCGATCGACACTTGTTCTCAAGGTTAACTTTGAATGTTCATTTGGCGGTTTATCAATTAGGTCTATAAGCAATATGATAGTTTTTGCATTTTGTATTCGGACCCTAATTAATCTCAAAAGCGACTGGTATGTGAGATCTTTGATTTCTAATTCTTATATATTGACTGCCAAGGACTTAGAGCCCGTTTGATACAAAGTTTTCAAAATGCAGATTTTTTCAAAACACAGCTTTTTTTTATAAATGAGTTTGAGATATCGTTTCAAAACACGATTTTTTTTTCCTATCAGCGTTTTAAAACATGTGTTTTGGGAAAAAGGCTGAGAATTTCAGTGTTTTGAAATGCAGCAACGCATTTTTTTCTGCCACAGCATTGAAACACAATTTTTGGAAATAAGTTGCGTTTTGGCCAAAACGCATAACCAAACGGGTTATTAGTTGTCAGAGTAAAAATATATTCTCTCTATTCCAGAAATAAATAAATAAATATTTTCTGAACCACCACCTTACCGCTAAACTAAAAAAATAAAAATAGTCCCCTTTCTTTTTTAGAACGCTAGCTAAAACAATATCAAATTACTACTATTTAACATACATTTATTATGTCACAGGTAATGAGGTTTTAATCGTTGATAAAATATTAGAAATGCTATCAATAAAAAAATTTAGAATTCCGTAAGGCAAAGCAAATTTTTATAAATTTTAGGTTAAACATTAATTAAGTTGATCAAGAAAAAAATCAAAGTGATACTATCTTTTTGAGACGGAGAGGGTACGTCCCAACAACACTAACGGTAACAAGAGATCAAATTTGCAAAAAAATCAAAGTCTACCGTTGATTGTGTTGGAAGACACAATATGTTCCTTCACTAAACAGTCAATATTTCATGCCCAACTATTCAGGGAGGCGAAATTGATAATATGGGATGAGGTCCCTATGCAGCATCGCTATTGTGTCGAGGCCGTTGATCGCAGCCTTCAAGATGTTCGTGATAACAACAACCCTTTTGGTGGGATAACTGTTGTACTTGGTGGGGATTTTCGTCAAACTTTGCCTGTTGTACCGAAAGCATACCGTGAGCAAATTGTGGGGTCAACTCTTCAAAAATCAACACTTTGGAAGAAGATACACGTCTTGACTCTATCAGAAAACATGCGATTAAATCGAAATGATTCAGAAATGTTGAATTTGCGGCATATTTGAACGAGGTAATTTCAATTTTTGACCTCTATAGTAAAACTTTACATTAATAACCTTATAATTAAAATTAACTGAATTTCAATTGTCAGGTGGGAAGCAATCCAAATGAAATTATCGAACTACCTTCTACAATTCGGAAGTGTAAAGACCTCATTGAACTAATAAGAGAAGTGTATCCACAATTGCATAGACCGGGGACTTCTACAGCGAAATTCTTAACTGACCGTACTATTCTCTCTGCACGTAATGATGATGTTAATGATATCAATGTTGAAGCATTGAAGATATTCCCAGGAAATGTCATTAGTTATCTATCAGCAGACAAAAATGCGGATGATGATATGCGTGATCCAATCATGGCAAATCGATACCCAGTAGAATATTTGAACTCATTGAATCCTGCTGGTCTCCCACTTTCAGACCTCCAATTGAAAGTCGGGTGTCCTGTTATTTTGATCAGGAATCTTGCTCCAAGGGATGGTCTTTGCAATGGAACGAGATTGAGGGTAGTTCGATGTGCGCAACGTATCATTGAAGCTGAAATTTTAACCGGAGATAAAGCTGGCAATTTGGTATTTATACCAAGAATTTCTCTTACTCCTTCTGGTTCTGAACTTACTATTCCCATTACAAGACGACAATTTCCAATTAAGTTGGCCTTTGCAATGACTATAAATAAATCCCAGGGTCAATCTGTTAAATTTATCGGCATTGATCTTCGTACCCCAGTGTTTACTCATGGTCAATTATACGTTACACTATCCCGATGTACAACATTCAATCGGATAACAATTCTCTTGCCATCAGAACAAGATACTTGCACAACAAATATTGTTTATCCTGAAGTTCTTCTATAATGCTTCTACATCAGGTTTGATACCAAAAATTTTCAAGTATATAAGTAACATATTCTGATATTCTTATTCTTTCATAACATGCTTCAGTCTTCAAGTTTTACAATTAAATAATTTTTATCTAACACATGATTTTAATTAGGTCATCGCAAATCCATATAACACTATACCTTTAACTCCATCGCCCCCTCAACCTGATTGCGTTGATTATGATTCTGTTGAAGAATTTGTAAGTGCAACTTATTTTTAGATAAGTGTTATTAATTACATAGAACTCAAATTTTATAATTACTTAGTTTTTATCTAATATACATGATTTCAAATAGGTACCCGCAACTCCGTTTAACACTCCACCGCAACTCCACCTCCCCTACACCGGCAACTCCAACTACACATATGCCTGTTATATTAGATGATGATATTTGGGAGGATCCGAGTTTTGTACAAGAAGCGGTAAGTTCTTTTGATATTTAAATTAATTAACTATTATGCATAAAATATTATTCAATGAATATTCTGATATCTTCTTTGGCTCACGTGTAGGTGGAAGTAATGGAAAGATGTATTGCATCTCGCGTTTCTAAACCAAACATTGTTGTAAAACAAGAGCCTCCGGAAGAAGATTAATTTTTTGTTATTGAAAAAACAATAAAATTATGTTGCTTTTATTTTTTTTATTACAATATTTCATTATTTATTTTGTTACAAAATAAATAAATTATAATTCATTATTATTTCATTATTTTTGTGTCATTTAGTTTTACTCATCACTTACAAAACTTCGAGCATTTGTTAACTTCAAGTGTATAATAATTCAATTTTTACTGTGACCGTGCCAAAGGCACGGGCATCGAGACCTAGTTTAACATACATTTATTATGTCACAGGTAATGAGGTTTTAATCGTTGATAAAATATTAGAAATGCTATCAATAAAAAATTTTAGAATTCCGTAAGGCAAAGCAAATTTTTATAAATTTTAGGTTAAACATTAATTAAGTTGATCAAGAAAAAAATCAAAGTGATACTATCTTTTTGAGACGGAGAGGGTACGTCCCAACAACACTAACGGTAACAAGAGATCAAATTTGCAAAAAAAAAAAAGGCTTATTGGTTTTTACACTTCTCAAAGTTAGGATACAGCCATGCCATGCACCAAAATTGTTTCCGTTCCAACCAGGGAATTCCAGACTAAACCATTAACTCCTCCTTTTTTTTTTTTTTTTAAATTTTTATATATTCATCAATTTGAGGTGCAGAGAACTACAAGGGTTAGTCCATCGGGATGCATATGGGGTAATTCCTAAATGAATAGAATTGATTAGTTGGAGGTGGGTTTAAGTTAAGGTGCACGCAAACTGACTCGAACGAACCACCTTACTGTCAAAAAGAATTTAGAGTACAAGGCAACAAAAGTGCAAATGAAATGATTGCATACATGGGGTAGACACACAATTTAATAGCCCTTGTTAATAGGGGGATATAATTGACTGAAATATAGAGTTCGAAACATTATTCAACTTGGGAATATAAGTTGAGTTACAAGTTGTGGTACGAGGCCACCCCGCCTAAATTTGACTCTTGGGAGATGCCAAGAACAACGCGAGCGAGTCAATGATCGATCGATGCAGCGTCAAAGTGATTGCATCGCTGCACTAAGCGTGCTAGTGCTAAACTCATTGTTAGAAAAGAACTACGTGGTGTGGGAATGGATCCTTGAAATGACGAGCTTCTTCTCGATCGATTGCCACGAGTTAGGTAAATTTCGACAAGCAGGTTTAATAACTTGGGAAACATATATGCATGCACAGGATTTGCAACATAGTTGACAGTTTAGCGAAGGAATCACTTTATAGATTGAGACGCAGAAATTTTTTGGAGATGGCATTGTTAAGGTTGATGTAGTGATTATAGCCGAGCCGTGTGGTATTTCTTCAAAATCATACTTTGCTTAAGTAGGTTGATCATACAAACCTGTGATAGGGATATAGCTAGCCTCAGGTTTGAGCGTTATATATATATATATATATATATATATATATATATATATATATATATGGAGAAATATATTTAGAGTCGTTTTGGCCAAAATGCAGCTTAATTGCAAAAATTGTGTTTTAATGTTGCGACAGAAAAAAACTGTGTTTTTAGTACCAGCGTTTTGAATTGATATCCCAAAAGTATTTATAAGAAAAAAAACCGCGTTTTAAAAATTGCACCAATATTACCTTCTGTATACATTGATTATGATAAAAACTGTAATAAAATGGTAAGGGAAATGTTCTGTGTCTCTAATGAAAAAGGTCACTTGAGTTGACGTTGATGCGTCCAATATTAACCTTCTTTTGGTACGACTTTTTAAGTTTCTAACTACATACATTTATACAATTTTTTCGTTCATTAGTATATAAAACTAAATTGAATTGAAGGAATTATAAAGTATAGACGTGTAATTTTGCTATTCTTAAGTATATTTTATTTGTTAGTGGTTTCTATTTTCATTTAGTTAACATGTTTGTTTAAGTTGTGATTTTTTCAGTTCTCAATTCTATATATTACATTTTTTCTAAAGTATATATTTTTCTTCTTAAAATGTAAATTTATTTTTTGTATAAGAGCTTAATATATATATATATATATATATATATTTAATCAAGTGGTAGTCCACTTCATACTTAAAGGCTAAATTTTCTAAAAAATTAAATTGAAGTCCCAATTCAAAACGGGGGCGGGGGGTGGGTGGGGGCGGGGATATTGGCATGGTCCAAAATTTTATATTTAACTATTTTAACTCAACTCGTATCCAATATATTCGCTAATATCCGATTTGTATTTAAATTTGATTTGTATATTCGCAACTAGATATTTAAGTCAAATTCAATGAATAATAAATTATTCGTTAAGTATTAGGATCAAACTTGTATTCGAGTCAAATTCAGTAACCTGTTAATCGATTCAACCGACTTGATAACAGGCTTAACAGCCCTTGTTACTCTAATAGATAAGAATCCACTTCGTGTATCATTATTACCTTTAACAAATATCATTACAAATTATTTTTTGAATTTTTAATTAAAAAGGAATTAAATTAAATAACTTTTCAAATTATTTATTAAGTCAAAATAATTTTTTTCATGCATGCGTTATTTTAAAAATTTAATACTACTTTTATCCTTAAATGGGTATTTATATTGAATTTTTTACTCAAATTAAAAAAATTGACTTTTAAAACATTTTAATATATATATATATATATATATAATATTAGAAGTTCAAACTATGACATAATATACGTTAAAGATAAAATTAGTAAATATATACTCCTACAAAAATAAACATTCATTAATTTAGGGATAAAAAGATTTAAAAATAGACAATTTTTTAGAGAGAGATGGAGATGGAGTAATTTAAGAGGCAAAAAAGTGTATAAATTTAACTTTTGGAGGTAGAAGCTAGTAGAAAAACAATGGTGAAAATGCCAAAAAGGAGCATAATTAAAAGGTTTTGAAACATGGCGGAAAATCTGAAGCCACTACTAAAAATCATAGAATAATCATTTCCCGTCAGTATAGAAAATTTTGAAAAAACGACTTTTTGGTATTCAGCGAATCAGCGTGTCAGTGTCTCCTCCCTCCTTTTCATTTTCCATATTCATCTCTCTCTCTCTCTCTCTCTCTCTCTCCTAGGTCGAAACGAAATGGGTTGCAGCAACAGTCGCCTGCCGTGGCGTTCACCTTCGGAGTCCAAAATTAAGCGAACAAAGTGCCGGCTATCCTCCCTCATATGTGGTGGCTCCGCCACTCATCACTCCATCATGGAGGTACGATTTCACATAATCGCGATTAAATCCTGTTTTTTAATGTGATAAATTGAAGGCTTTGAAATTGTTTAATTGGTCGATCGTGGTGAAGGCCGATAAATTGATTTAAATGTCGTTGATCACTCTTATCCAAATGATCGTTTTGAATAGTCTGATAAAATCAATGATTGTGCTGAGATATTATTTTGATGTTATGTGTGTGTATCTTATGATCATCTGGACCTAATTTTAATAAACTTAAATACTCTGTCGGTCCCATAATTTGATTACACTTACCTCAAATTTAATTTGATTTTGAAAAGTCAAGCTAGGTCGCACCATTTAGGACGGTGGGAGTATGTGTTTCTTTCTTAATATGTTTTCTTAATAAGCGCTAATGTGGCAATAGAATTTTTCCTATTCGTTTGTCGAGTTACATTTGGGTTTCATTTGGTATATGAAGTTGGGGTTTTGGCGTTGCAATTTCGCGGTAAGGCGTGTACCTGAATTGTTTTAACACTATTCTCTTGATATGAATTCATTTGTTCTTTATTATAAATATTGAAAGACTTAAATAATCAAGTGGTAAACTCTAGCAATTGGATATCATTCTTTCTTCAAATTAAGATAGAAAATTTGCGATATTTTATAATGAGATGGAAAAGAAGTTGTTCACGAGCTCTCAAGTGTTTTCATCCTTCTAATTTTTTCTTTCTTTTAGTTTTTAGTGCTCATGTTTAAGCAATCACCCCGTCTATATCAGATTCTCAATTTGAAAGTCAAATAACAAATTCAAAAATACACTTTCTCTCTAATCCATTACGTCTCTCCGTGTGAATTCGAGAATCGGGATAATTGTCGATGTGTATAACATATATTCCCAGTGGATCTTTATCCTTCATCAAGTAGCTAAACATTTTGTTGTTCGAACAATTTGACATCATAAGTTCCCTCTTCTTTTAAAGTCCGATGCTCCTTTACTCCTCTCTTTTGAGAAGATAAATATTCTATGTTTGGCACTCTGACGCCACACTATAAGTTTTCCCTCTTCTTGGATATAGTCGACCTAGTGATTCAAATAGATGAATCTCCTACTGCATCCCTAATTTGGTTGTTGTATTAAGTTTAATGAAACATATACTCTCTCCATCCCTAAATTATTGTCTTTCTTTCCTTTTTCGTCCGTCCCTAAATAATTGTCTTGTTTGAAACTTTCCTTTTTAGGACATCACTTTTACCATATTACCCATGCTTTTTCTTCCTACTTTAATTATGAGTTACATACACATGGGCATTAAAGGAAATAACACACTATACGAATATTATTAATCAAGTCAATTGTTTTTTCTTAATCCGTGTGCCGGGTCGAACAAGACAATAATTTAGGGACGGAGGGAGTAATATATATTGGCAAAAGTACACATCGCTTCATGATTCAGTTTGAGTATTATGTGATACCGAAGTTGAATTTGTTACACTGGTACAACTGTATGAGAGCTCCCACTGAGAATAAGCAGAAAATTTGATAGAGAAAATGAAAAGGAAAGGATAACTGGTTCGAGTAACAGAAAACTGTCTTGAACCTGGCTAAAAATTCTAGTTGTCTTCGACATGCCTAGTAATCTCTGATCTTTGACCACTTTTCTTCTTCTTTCCCTTCTTTGTTATTTTTTGACTTTTGTGATTCTTCTGTTAGATTCCTACACTGGTCAAACTAAGGTTGCGAACATCACTTCACATGCTGATATATCTTCTGTACTCTGGCACTACGTCTTTAATATGAAGTGTCAGTTAGACGCCAATTATGTCTGTGGTTTTGACTCACTTGTCGGCGGATATGGGTTTGGATCTAGTATTTATTGGCTCAAAGCAGTTTGTGGTAAGAGAACTTGTTGATAGTGTTCTACCGTGTTATCTGTCAGCTTGTTTATTCTACACTCAGAATTCTTTTGTCTTGTATGTAAATGCATATGTTTGACTAATTCTTCAACTTGATATGAAATGTTATGACATTCATCACTTGCAGTTGGAATCACCGATAAGTTCTATAGAAAATATAGCTCCTGCTAGTGATGCATCTGTGAGCTCTATAGCAGTATCATCCTCATTCTTTGGTTCAGAATCTGGTTCCAAAACAGAGACTGGATCAGAATCTGAAAGCAGCAATAGTGTCATAAAGGATAATATTGTGGGATGTGGATTGGAGAAAGAAGCAAATAGTCACGAGGTTCATCTTTCAAAGTGTAAGGAATCAGTTTCTCATCAGGCAAGTTCAGATTATTATTGCAAAAGTGCAGATGATTTGAAGAGGACAGATACAGCTAGTACTTCTTATATAGAGCAGCCATTTCAGGAGTCAGTTTCTGATAATACTAGGGTTAGCTCAAGTGCAGTTGTTGAGACGCATGATTCAGCAAATGGAGGTACGTCGTTGATTTCTTTAGAGGAGAGAGGGTCTAGCAATTTGGACCGGGATAGGGATTCTGTGGAAAATCATCGAGATGTAACTAGGGGTGCTAATGGTTCTGTTTCTGGATCTGTGTTGGTTGTTTCTGATTCTATAGTAAGTCTTCAATTGCTTGGAAATGATGGTAATGGTGTGGCACCCCTTCTGGTCCAGGATTCCGCATGTCCAATAGAGAACCTGATCTGAGAAGTGGTGGCGCCCTTCATGTTGATGTGGTTGGTCTGTCATCCACCACCGTACCTAGTAGCATTTCTGAAACAGGTGACCCTGAGGCAAGAAGGGAATATGGAAGAATGTCTTGGGACTCTTTATCTAGACGCAGTTTTAGAACACACAGTAATTCCCCAACCATTGTTTTCGCAACTGGTCTTGCTGATGATATAGGATCTCATGACAGATGGCTTCTTGATTTGAGTGGTGATCTCCATAATGACAGTCACGGACTTGGTCGTGGTTTTGGCTACCCAAACAGTAGAAGTCACCGGAGAAATGAACAACGAAGACTCTTGAGATCGGAGGTAACGGATTATGCTTTTCATTGAATAGGTTTTTATTTAATTTACGAATTTAGAATTTCTAATGAGGCCCAAAGTAATGAGAAAATGACTGGTAACTGCCACTTGATTGAATCCCAAGATAAAAATTTCCACAATAGGTACTTAAAGTGTGTCTTTAGGGCATATGTTAGCTGGATACTTCCCATTAATGTTCTTGTTAAATTGTTCAGAGATTTTCTACAAGAAGTTTGTTTTGAAAGATATTGATGACTAATTAAGATATGTTGACCTGGACAATATATTGTCATTTCTAGTAGCCATAAAACTTCTTTAATTAATTCCATTTATATGCTGTAGGTTAGTAAAACTTTCTTACTATGATTTGGCTCATCAAGAGAAAATCTTTCTACTTAGTTTGACCAACATATAGATGTTTACAGAGTAAGACACTCACATATATAGGGCCTTAGTGCACCTGGAATAAGGTAATAGTTTGGCTTTCCTAAAGCTTAACATTTCTCATATAAATTTGGGGTATTCTATCAATTCACATTGGTGTTTACACAGGTGAGGTTATATAGCCACATGTACGTAAGTTGAAATGTATGTGTGGTGGTGACAAGGGAAATGAAAACCTGATACTAACTGCTATCAAGGTAGCAAAATAATGTAGTTGATCTCTTTTGCATTGTTGAACTGTGAGACGTATTTCTGATATTTCCGTTTTTTTTGCATCAAGCTGTTGTATGACAAGCTCCTGCATATATCTACAGATATCAGAGAGAGTTCTTAGTGGTCTTGATGGGCGAGAACGGCGAACTGCTTTTTGTGCTTCTGGGCACCACCCTGATGGTACATGCTCATGTGAGTCGTCCCTCATGGGAGAAGAGACCAGTACCCTTGCAAGTATTTCGCGGATAGTTTTGCTGGCCGAGGCTTTGTTTGAGGTAGTTCTCATAGATCGAATGAATTTCATTTGCTAAATATTTGAATTTCCTTTTATGGACTATTCTTTGTTTGAATAGTCTACTCTCTCCATCGCCACACATGTATGTGTGTGTGTGTGTGTATATATATATATATATATATATATATATAAGTTATTTTACATTTTCTTTGAAGAACCCTTATTTATTAAATTCCTCTATATTTGCATCCACATGAATTCCCATAGCCTAGAAATTTAATCTCTTGGAAATTCTTATAGTTGAACTCAATGTAAAATCGGCTGGTTACTTGTCTTATCATATAAACTAAAGAGTTCTATTCAAATGAAACAATATTGATTGAACTTCAACTGATCTTTAGAAAAAATCTGTAGAAACAGAAAAAGACTTTGAATTCGAAATGGCTTGCGGGTCTGAGGACCTTTTGACCCCTTGGAGTTACCAAACACGAACAGATTGGACTTCAGCCAGGAGTGCATCAGAATGAAATGAAAAGAACAGGCAAGGTAGTCTCTTTCCAAGTTGAGTTCTAAGCTTCTACTAGGAAAATAGACTTAAGAATGGAGAAGGTAGTTAGCAATGCACAAGAATTAATTTAGACTAGGAAATCTAAATTAATCCAAAGGTAAAGCTAATTTATGAAATTTAACTTCTCGGAGGAGAGAAGGATCAACGAGACATAGGACTAATTAAGCAAAGCTAAATTAGCGACAGAGGCAGTATTTTGGGGACATCAATTCGATCACTAAATATAATGGGAGTAATTACTAGCAATTTTTGGTGCTAAAAAGTGAGTAACAGATATGCTCTATAGTAGGATTTCCACTAAGAAGGTCCAAACAAAGCCCATTCCCTTATCCGAGTGTTAATTGTTACAAGTTATGGATATTATGCTTGCACATATTTTCTTTAGAGTAAGCTACTGATTTCTTAGCATTTGTCTTGATCGTCTGATCCACAGGTCTTGGATGAGATTCATCGGCAGCCATTATCACTTTCACTATCGGTGCTCTCTGTCCCAGCTCCAGAGTCTGTTGTAGACTCATTTCCTCTCAAGAATCATAAGAAGATTGATTCAGCTGAAAGTGGACCAAATTATGTGCAACAGTATGTCTTTTGCAACTATTGAACGGAAGATCTGCATGCTTGGATTGAATTTTAATCTTCTACCACATGTTTGATAAGAATCATTTCCTCTAAACTATTCAATTCGAGGTTTAGTTTTATACTCCCTCCATTCCACTTTAAAGAGTCCATGTTTGAAAAGTCTAATAATTAAGGGATGCATAAGTGTCATTACCATTAGAGTTGGGCATAACTTGAACATACTCAACATGTTTATCACATGTGGAGGGTAAAGTTAAAAAGTTCTAGGGATTGTTGCTATGAAATATAAAGCTCTGTTACAGTTAACAGCCTGACGATTTGTCTTCGTTTCATGTCGTCAACTTCTAGAGACCTTTCATTGGTACCATTTTTCAGAAGAACAGTCCTCATAAGATCGACTCAGTTTAGTGCCAGAAGCAGGGCTATAATATTAAGCATGGTAGAAATAGAAGAACAAGATATGCTGCCCTTGCGAGAGTTCACTTGTTCAAAGGCCAAGGCAACACTATCTTTAAAAGACTAGCAGACATGCAGAATCTCTTTTAAACTTTTGGCGGTTGTGTGAATAACAGGTTATATAAAAACTATAATAAAGAATGATATGAATGTGGCTTGTGTGATGACCGTGAATGGACTGAACCAAATGGCGGAAAAGGATTTGTGCACCTAAATCTCTTTGGCCTTTTCTTTTGAAAAATATCAGAGCATGCCATCTGTAGTGGTTTAGATGAATTTGCGTAGTGGTTTAGATGAATTCGTACAGGATTTTCAAGAACATACCCTGAGAAAATTTGATGCTGCCAAACTGTTTGTTAGTGCTCCCATCCGTAAAGATACTTGTAGCATTGTAAGCTTCTATGGATCTGAGCAAAAGATGATATAATTTCATTGTTTAGATGGGAAACTGTAGTTGGTATTTGCCCAATTTTCCATGTGTTTCATTGTTGCTAACGGCAAGTAATATGACCATCAGGTGCTACATTTGTTTAGTTGATTACGAGGAAGGAGATAAACTGAGAGTTCTCCCTTGCCAGCACGAATACCATGTGTCATGCGTTGATAAATGGCTTAAAGAAATAAATGGGTAATCCTTTCGGCCTTTTTTTTTTCCTTAATTTCGTTTGCAATATATGTGGATTACCTTCCCGAACTATATTTCTTTAACTGACTAGAACTTATGTTTTTCCTTCTGTTGGTGCTTCAGTGTATGCCCAATCTGTAGGTGCAATGTTTGTGAGAATCCTGCTCGATTTTCTGACTCAAGTCCAGAACTCCCATCTCAATGATGCAGTTGTATGTATACACATAGACAGAAACATATATACATATGTAAATACTGCTTTTTACCCGAATGCTTATAGACTTTTCAATATGTTGCTTAATCAATATAATCTAGTCTCTACGTATTTTCACAGATCAAGTGTAACAATAAGGGCAATGTCTTTCTTATAAGAGTGACTTTGCTATTCTAGCACCTCTACTTGTGATTCGGTCAAAATGTTTTTGTTTTCTGGCAGAAAAGAGCACATTTTTTATTAGAACCATCCCCTGGGAAACCCCCACTTAAGGGACGCCAAGAAAACCACCTGCTTTCACCAAGAGAGAAGATCCTGTTTAGGTTTTTTTTTTTTGTTCTTTTTTGTTCCATTGGGATGCACCAAAAAATTGTCTGAAACGGTGTGCATGGAAGAATCTAAACCTGTTGGCCAGAATCATAGCTCTGTAGTCTTTGTACTATTTCCACTGTCTTCATGACTAGCCAAACCCGACTGAGAAAAAATGTGAATCTCATTCACAAACATGCACACACGTTTCGACTTAATGTGTTAAAGGGCTGCATTTCTTGCAATAGTTATCGTGAACAAGGAACCTTGCTAAAGTACGGAATGGGTGTCTGAGCTGCAAAAGAATATGGGCAGCAATGGGAAGGGAATTATTGTCTGATCAATATCATGCTTAACCATTGGTGAAAGTCAAAAGTGAGGTTATGCCATTCGTAGAATTACTCTAACTCAATGAACAGTAAAAGTAGAAGAAGGGTGTAACAAGACATGCGAATATTGAATCTGAAGAAAGGAGCAGCATGCAATTGCCAGCCTTACTGGCTTGGCTTAAAGGGGCACTTTTGTCAAATCTTGACAAAAGAGAAGCTGCTAGAGCTTGAGTTTGAATGAATATTTAGTGCTGAAATTGACAGGTTTGGTGTTTTTAATGTTCTGACAATTATTTTATAGGTGAATGAGTAATTGAGAGAACATGTAAATGTCTGTGTGGGAAGATACCTGAGGCATGTTTGCCACAAACATTTTTTTGGCAAAGTATGGAGGATGCAAAAGCTGTTCATTGAACAAAGCATGCCAGGACTCTAAGAGAGTGCAGAATAAGTAACGGATGAAGACTGCAATTGCCAATAGTGTGTATGGTATTGGGTTTTTTCTCATCCCAAAGTTTTTTACCATCACTTTCCACCTTAAAAAGAGGCATCTACATGGATTCAATCCAATTGATGGGACCTAAGGAATTTCTAACAATATCAAAGGATCCACATGCATACGTGGCATCAAAGACAAGGGAACTAATCAAAATACCCAGGTAGCCGACCTGGTCGTGACAGTGCACGAGAAGGGCTTCCTCGCCTTCCTGACGCTGTAGTCGACCTACCTGGCCTCCTCGCGACCACATTCAATTGGACTGGCATGTCAGCATTAGTATGTGAAAAGTGATTCCATTTTATTGGTTAGCAAGATACGATAATAGTTACTCCTAACAGTTAAAACTGTTGAGTTTGACTTGCATTAACTAATCACGCACCCTGTCGTGTAGACGAGCTCCCATTGATCCACCTAGCGGACAACTCTTGTCGCCTACATTTGTCTCTCTCTCTCTCTCTCTCTCTCTCTCTCTCTATATATATATATATATATATATATATATATATATATATATATATCAGGTTGTTGAGTTTATGGAAGGGTATATACACTCTTTATCCCTGATTGGCTTCCTTGTTTTCTAAACTTTTACTTGCTCTCTCATAATTATCTCTTGGCTAACATAGATCACTAACGAGGCCCCTTGGTTAATCTCTCCGGTCTTAGTACGTTTGAGAGCACTCGTTGGTGACATTACTCACTCTCACAGTGGAGGGCTTGAGTTGGGACAACCCTCGACTCCCACTTATGGTGCTTTCTTGTTATGATTTTCAAGTTACGTTTCTCACCTAGATATCCAGTTCCTTAGCACCACCCTCACAACCTCTTTCCACACTCTACACGTGGAACTCCGACAAGGTCATCATTGTGGCGTGATCACCAATGTTTTTTTTTGCTCGATCTTGATCTCAATCTCAACCTCGATCTCAGTTTTTAGGCAACTTTGCCTCGATTTAGAAAAAATTGATTCTAGTTTTATGAAATTAATTTTTATCCCATTTGAATTCCAGCACACTAACATATAATTTTTCACCCTTTTTTTTTTTTTAACCTTGTTTAGACAAGTTTTACTTGACCCGATTGGAAGAGTAAATCATCTAGCCTAAGAAAATTGATCCTCTTTAGAGCTTCTCCAATGCAATCATCTCTCTAGTAAAAAAATGCTAAACATGTAACAACGATAGATTTTTCCCAAAAAAATCTTCTCCCAAACCTCTTATGCTGAGGTGGAGATGAGGTGACATTTAGTTAGGAAAATATTCTCTACGTGACCCTTTACTAGAGGGTCACCTAGAGGATGTCTTTCTGTCCACGTCATTTACCGTCAATTTTTTTTATTTTTTACTGTCAGTCAGTTACAGTATGGAGTAATTTTTTTTTGTAATTAATTATAAAATACTGTCACGTCTCAAAGAATGTTCTAAAATTAGTCTTGCATTAGAGCACGTTTAGAAGAAGACTCTCTATCTTTTAAATTTTTTGCCACATACAAAAGAAGTCTTCTTGTTTAAGCATGCAACATAGAAAAAACTAGATTATAGCATTGAAGATGCTCTAATGTTCCTAGAGATCTAATAGATCTTTTTATTTGACATTAAATGCAAATTGTGGAGTAGGTTTGTGTTCACATCCTTTTACACAATTTGCATTGAATGTCAAAAAATTAAAAGTGTAATAGCCAATGAAAAATAATTTAGTTCACACATCGTATCCATAACCCTCATCCACTATTGCAATGAAGAGTTTTTTTTTTCAAAAAAATATGTAAATCCTAGGTAACACCTAATTTTGTTCACATTCACATTTGGATTGATGATGCTTTACGGAGATAAAAAAAAAAGGGCACATTAATGACATTTGATTTTGATAAAAACCATTAATAAAAAAAATTGAATGTAAAACACAAAAAAGAAAGTACAGGGAAAAAAATACAATTAAAAAAAAGTCCTAGTGAAAAAAAAAAAGCAATAAAAAGATACGGGGACAATTTTCATTATTTACCTTCATAGTCAGAAGCCCAATCCCATAAGCAAACATGGACTACAAACTTATTCCAGTCAGTCTCATTGCTATCTCTGCTTTTGAACACTTTCAGATTTATTATTATAATTATATATATATATATTTTATATATGTGATATAATTACAATATTAATCATTGATCCTGAACTTGCTATGTTATACGATGCATGCGGATAAATGTAATTAGAAAACTTGCGTTGTCTGTCGTTCATGGTTATAGATACTCGTATGTATGGGAGAAATGATGTTCTAATTGATTTATAATTCAAGATTTATGAAGAGTAACGAGCTCCTTAACTGGTCACAAATGAAAGATTCTCCATTAATTTGGAACGACTCTTTTTTATTCTTTGGTAGAATTTGCATTCTAGTGAAGTTGCATTCATTGTCTTCAAATTAACAAGAAATTGCACTAGGCATTCAAATGTTATCTCAATTTAAACTCTATTTTTACTAGACTAGACATGCACATTTTTAAACGAGGATATATATATATAATTTTGAGCGTCTTTTACAATTTTTTTTGATTAAATGTTAAAAATACTCAAAAAAGAAAATGGCTGTCGAACAATCTTAGGAATTTTACGCCTTACAATTTAAATTATTAGTCTAAATTTAAAACCAAAAGATAAATTCACTTTGAGTGCTAAACCTTAGATTCTAAACTTAAATAGTACCAGTGTTCTAAAATCGACTTAGACGCCACCCAGACGCAAAACGGCCGCCTAGGTGCTAGGCATCTTTTAAAGAGGTTTTGACCCAAAATAATGTCATTTTAGGCCTTTTTTATATATGAAAAAATTAATTTAGATTATTTAGTAATGTTTATATAGCTGCAACATGTATTATGTACTTAGAGTAAACTGAGTTATTGATTATTGTTGTGTTGTTTTAAATTTTAAAATGATAATTTAATTATTTGTCTATTTAGTGATATTTACTATTAATATATTTGAATGTTTAATGTTTGTTATTTAGGTTATATTAAGAAAAAAATTAAAAATTAAAATAATTATGCCTTAATTTATTCCTAGCTGATTACTATTAATATATTTGAATGTTTAATGTTTGTTATTTAGGTTATATTAAGAAAAAAATTAAAAATTAAAATAATTATGCCTTAATTCTCATCACCACCTAGACTCCCTAGGTGCTAGACGCAGATCTGGAGCCTGATGCCGGCTAGCGATTTTTAAATCACGGTATTACTCTTAACAATTCAAAGGTTGAAGCTCTCTCTCTCTCTCTCTCTCTCTCTCTCTGAGTGCGTGTTTTGGCATCATAAAATTTTGTGCACTCAGCTACTGTCCCAAGAGTTACTTGTTTTGACTTTTCTTTCTTTTTATTCTTTGGGGGTAACTAATTTGAGAAAAGAAAAGAAAACAATATATATATATATATATATATATATATATATATATATATAGGGACCTAGTTATGTCTTATGTAATCATGAAGCTGCATATCTACATTAATAATAATGTGTTTGTGTGGAATGGATACATAAATTTGGTATTTTCTTCAATATAAATCCAAGCTGAAATTAATGACAATTTGCATATATTGCCAGAAAAGGCTAGCAGACAGACTCTCAAACCAGGACGGACGGACGGACGGACACCTTCAGTTCTCCCAAGTATCCAATCAATTCACCTTCAGATCTCTTACATATATATTGAACTCGAATATATATGTGATTACATCTTTCTCACGATCTCAATCTTTGCTCTCCTATAAGTCCCAAGTGATTACGATTCTCAATTAATGAGAGGTATTCCTCTCGAAATTGTTTTTATTCTTGGCGAGACTCGTACTCTACAATCACTTGAAATTAAAAAAAAAAACCTTAGAAATTTACATAATTAACAGAAATGCATATTATAATCTAGAAAGTAGACTATATAGTAGGTAGTAAATGAAATAGTAATTACTATCCATAATAATAATAATAATAATAATAATAATAATAATAATAATAATAATAATAATAATAATAATAATAATAATAATAATAATATATGTAGTATATATATTTTTGTGGCAACAAAACCTGAATTGAAGTTTCTTGGACAGACAATTCATTCATTCTGTTTTGGACAGCATGCTCAAGAGTGTGCAAAAAGCAATACAGCCACACATAGATATGTGTGTGTGTGTGTGATAGAGAGGTATTGGAAGTAATATAACAGTATGAATGATGAGGGTAATGAGGGAGTTATATATGCTTATATTATACTGTAATAATTAATGAAATTGTAGGATGATATTGAGATGGTTATATTATATGCTACTATATATTAGATTATTCACAAGCTGCCTGCAGCCTTGTACCAGCAACACCATCATTTTGTTTCTGTACCACTTTCACTATTGTATTCAGAAATCAGAACCCCAAAAAGGTCAATATTAAATTATCACAACTAATTTTTTGGAATTGTCAATTAAGTCCTCAAATCAATTAATTTTTTTGGAATATTATGTCAAAGCTGCGTTTTAACATAATAACCCAAACGTATTTATAAAGAAAAAAGTTTCGTTTTAAATAATCTGCGTTTTAAAAACGCTGCGTTTTCTAAATATTGCGTTTTGAAAATGTTACACCAAACGGACTTTAAATAAAAGATTGAACAAGGAAAGCTTTATAGATTTGAAAAAAAAAAAAAAAAAAACAATGCATGTGATGAGTTGCTAAATGATATTCCCTCTATATGAATATGATAGCCGCAAGTCAATGGCTAAAACTTTAGGCAAAGCATAATGTACTCACCTTAATTCCATGTAGACATGTTTAGGAAACTAAACTACTTTCGAATGTTGAACTTTTGGCGTCATCTATTTTTTCTTTTTGTGCTTTATTAAAGCTAAAGTAAATAGTACAATTATTGTTGCTTAGACATATTTAGCAACTAATTAATTAAGCAATGTTAGATAAGTTTCTTTGGTTGATTTGTAAGATCGTGAAAAAAGTATACAGTAAATAAGAATACGCTATGAGAGCTAGCTCTAGTGGTGGATCATGGAAAAAGAAAAAAAGAAAAAAAAAATTAGAGGCTGACGTATTACCGCTTCCATTTTCATCGGAAACTATTCCGCTTAAAGAGTTCTTTTTTAAAAAATTATGTTGTCATATTTTATTGCAAATTTCACCTTCTAATATCAAAACAAGAGGATGTCAATTGTCAAAGAGAGGCTTTATCTTAGAAATTAGGTTGTATTTTCATTTTTAAATTGTAATCTTCCATCGTTTTTTCTTCTTAAAAACATGATATTTTCTCTAATTTATCATACAAAGATAGAAATTATTTAGTGTAATTTTAAATAAATAACTATAATTTTAAGAAGTTTGACTCAAATCTCTTCTTTTTTTTTTTTCTCAAGAGGTGGGACTAATAAATGCTCGGAATTCACAGAGATTTTTAGGTAATCCTGTATTCCTATGTTATTGGGTTTGATATTTTGAAGAAAATACACAAGACTTGATCACTTGAGGAGTTGAGGGGTATTGATACCAGAATCCATATATCCACTCCATTTATTTTAAGTTCATCCATTGATACTTACCACTACTACCTAATCTTAAGATATATATATATATATATATATATATATATATATATATATTCCAAAACATCCATTCTTGGTTTACACATTTGTCCAAGAAAAAAAGTCTTCAAATCAATTGTTGAGGAGGGTTGTGAATACAACACCCTTAACTAGAATGTCAAAAATCAAAGATTCTTATAATGAATGGAAAACAATTTAGTTGATACATATTCACAACCCTTCACAATTATATATTTTTTTTAAATTTAAAACTAATGACACTCAATTTTTTCACATTCACATTAACATTGGTGATGCTCTAAACCCTTAATTTGCATGTGGAAGCCATGCAGTTGGATTTTGTGTTTAGCATTTTTGGTAAAAAATAAACATTTGTAACCTTAACTAGAGTATAAAACCGTCCTTTTCTTTTAAGTAAGTAGTACTCAAAATCCTTATTATTTAAAAAAATTTTGTTCGAAAATAAAATAATTCTTATTTAAAAAAATTTCTTTTAGAACAATACTTTTATTAATTACTCTTATTTTTCTTTCTACTTAATTATTACATTATGTATTAAAGGAAATATACCAATATTAATAATTAAATTAATTATTTAATTTATCCGATGTCAAACAAAATAATAATTTAGGGACAAATAGAAGTTAAAACCATGTGAGTGTCTTTGTGAGTGTCTAATGCTAGTTAATGTTTTGATCGATTCACGATAGGATGGTTTGAGTTGACTTTCACTCTAGAGAGCCGTTTGGACGAGGGATGACTACCGTAATATGGAGAAAAATATAAAATGACATTGTGATTTGTACTCTTGTCAAGTTTTAGAATTGAAATTTGATGAACAATTTGAGCTACACAAAATTTAAATTGTTTTTCTAATTCTAATTTCAAACTTGAAATCAAACATCCAAATATAGCTCAGATTAATTGTAATTCATCTGTCTAGAAAGCATGTTTTGATTTTTTAAAGTCAATTTCACTAATTCTCGAGTTCATATTCAACATTTGTGATATAATTAGGGCATACTCATCAGATTAGAGTACGTCAAGCACCAGTTAACTTGTAATCTTATACTACAAAAGATGAAATCAATCTATATCTTATGAAGTTTTTATGATATATATATATGAATAGATTTAATGGAGTAATTTAGTGGAGTAGATCTTATTCAACTTGTTATTGATTTGCTTTCCTAATCATACCCACGTCAAATTTGCCATGTCATTTTTAGGGAAGTCAAATACCTTTAATCATTTTTGAAGTATCAATAGAAATGATTTCAAATATGTAATAGAAACTATATATATACTACTACTATATATATATATACTATTTTATTCCAAAAAAGGTCATTTTTATTTTAAGTTTGTTTCAAAATAAGTCGCATTTGCAAAATTTAAACTACAAATTTACCCTCTCTAAAAAGAAAATTACTATCTTTCTTTTTGTTTTCTTTCACGTGTCATGCTAAAAAAAGATCTGACCTTAGAGCAATTAAGAGAGAATATAAAGAATTAAAAATACAATATTAGAATATTTGACTTTTTAAATAAGATTTTTTTTCTGGAACAAAAGGAAAAACATAAAAGCTGTGCTACTCGGTCTAAATAACTATCATGAGTTCTAACATTTTATTTAGTTATTGAATGAAGTTTTAATTAACATAAAAAGTTTGTTTTTACTAAAGGCAAAATTAATATTTAAGCCACCTAACTAGTCACAAAGTTATAATTCGGTCACTATAATTTCAAAAATGTTATTATTACCACTGTATTATTATTTTTTTGTAAGTAAGTTCATTTTTTAAACGAATGTTACTTCAGCCGTTAAAATAACATAAAATACTAAATTTATCCTGTCTTCATCGTCGTCTTCCCCGATTAAGAAAAAACAAACCCTAGTTCAGTCGACTCCCAGGAGAAAGAATCTTCAAATTACTTGACGCAGCCACAAATATTGCATTGCGCATGCTCACTTCTCTTCCATGAGAGTCAGAAAATCTACTTTCGGAGAAAGACAAGATCCCACCACTCTACTTGCTTCAAATCTCCCCAATTCCTCTCTCTCTCTCTCGAAATCCAGACAACGCACCCACCAAATTTGTACTTGTTTTGCTTTCACATGGTAGCATCCTTAACACTCCTCCCCCCACTCACTAGTCTCCTAGCTCACACACATACACTCTCACACACAAAACACACTTCAAAACCTTCTCTCTTTATCTCTGAGTGTTTCTTTTCTTTTTGGGTTTTGGAAATGCCGATCAACACAGAAGCAAGGACGACTACGCCGCCCATGATTGGCAAGATCGGGCCCTACACTGTCTTATTACACCTCCAGCCACTCCCAAACCATCTGAGCCTTTTGTGGAGTCCTCCATGAAGAAGCTTTCTCCGATTAAGACCCGGGTTCAATCTTCTACCCCTCACCGCCACCGCAGTATCAACTAAACCATCTAGATCCATAACCCCAATCTCTAAAAATCAATCACCCGCAGTGGGGATTCAATCAAAACCCACCGGGAAAGAAAATCCCAATCGACCTACTTCAAGAATTCGGGCTGGAGAAGTGAAGAACGAAATTGACATACGGGAAGAGGGAGAACTTAATTAATTTGTGTGGATCTAAGTTTGCAAGACTCTGTGGATTCGACTAATGTAGAAGGAGATGGAGAAGTGGAACAACAGCGGACATAGGTAATTGGGTTCAATTTAGAATTTGAAACTCAAATTGGAGAGGTGGAGCAGAGGAGGTGCCTAAGAGGACGGGTTGACCAGCTTGACCACACCCTCAACCCCTCCATTGCTTGATTGCTGCTGCTTGCTCTCTGTGTTTTTATGTGTGCTGTTCTGCTACAAATTTTACCATTTCTCACTCTCTCCAAACTTCAAAAGGAATTGATTATCTGATAATTATTAAAATCAAACGGGGATTGAATCAATTACTGCAATTTGAATTCCAACTCACAGGGCTTGCAATTTAAGGGTAATTTTTCTTCAAATAAGCAACAGAGATGAAGGATATAATTGTTCATTTTTAGGGGTAAAATAGGTATTTAACTCAAAGTTAACACTGAATTTAACATCCGTCAAAAAATGGGTTTGCTTACAAGAAAACGATAGTACAGTAACAAAAATAACATTTTTAAAATTATAGTGATCAAATTATAATTTTGTGGATAGTTGAATAACCTAAATATGAGTTTTGCCTTTACTAAATCCAAATGTTCACAAACGAACCTCTTCTATTTTGGGACAAAGGTAATTTGATACAATATCATTTAAGAAGATTTAGTGTCTAACAATAATATTCCCTCTTCCATATGTTACAATTGAAAATATATATTTTTAATTTAGAGTCCGTTTGGTGTAGCGTTTTAAAAATGCAGTGTTTTAAAAACGCAGCGTTTCTAAAACACAGATTATTTAAAACGCATTTTTTTTTATAAATGCATTTGGGATATTATGTCAAAACGCTGTTTTTATTTTCTATGCGTTTTAAAATTTGTGTTTTTGAAAAAGCTAGGAATTTCGGCGTTTAAAACCTAAAAATGTTTTTCTACCACAAAGCATTAAAACGCTAAGTTAAGGAATAAGCTGCGTTTTAACTCTACATTTTAGCCAAAACGCGTGAACAAACGGGCTCTTAATAATCATTTTTAAATAGATTTTTGACGAGGGTTTAATCAATTTCTTAAAATAATAAGGGAAAATTATAAAAATGACCAACGTACTATCAGTTAGTAACCGATTTCACCATGTACTCCCAATATCCTAAAATTGACCAGTGTACTAACAATTTGAGTCCAATGTGGTCCCCACCGTTAACTTTTCATCTAATTTTTTAACGGGGTAGTTAATTTGGTTAACGGAGCTATTTTATGAGGGGCATTTTTGTCCATTTTCTCCAAAACTCACCGCCCCCAACCACACATACTCTCTCTCTTTCTCTCTCATTTACCGGTGACAAAATGGCGACGTCTTCCCTGAACGCCTTGTGGTTTGTGGGTTTGCCACGGGAGGTCGTCGTTGTCCAAACAGGGTAGGTCATCGTGCATTAAGGATATGGTATAGATCATCTCAACTGCAAGAGGCCGGCATGGCGATGGTCCGAGCCGCCGACGAGTTTTGCGGCGATACTGAGCATGGGGCGACGCGCTGCCACCAGGAGGAGTAGCGCATGGACCGGTGGATCTTGGGGTGTTTAAGTTAGACTGAAGAAGATGATCCGACGGTTTGGGTTTGGGAATTTCTACCATTCATTCACCAGAGAGAGAGAGAGAGAGAGAGAGAGAGAGAGTATGTGTGGGGCGTGAGTTTTGGAGGAAATGGACAAAAATGCCCATCATAAAATAGCTGTTAACCAAATTAACGTCCCATTAAAAATTAGATGAAAAGTTAACGGTAGGGACCACATTGGACTCAAATTGTTAGTACACTGGTCAATTTTAAGATATTGGGAGTACGGAGTAAAATCGGTTACTAATTAATAATACGATGATCATTTTTATAATTTTCCCAAATAATAAAATACATACATTATACTCCCCCTTCATAAAACAGTGTCTCCTTTGACTCAGAATATAGATTAAGAAAGCTAATTGACTTTATCATATATATTTTATACTTCAAAATTTATAATGCTCTCTATATAGAACTGGAACACATCAATTAATGAAACAAGCAAATCAAGTATAAAATGACAAAAATGACCATCCTAAAATAGAATTTTTATTTATAAAAGCACATTTTCTTGAAACGACCGAAAAGAAATCGCGAAGGAGTAGTACTTACAACGTAGATTATAGAAATTTTTATTTTTATTTTTTCTAACTAAATAAAAATATATTAAAGAAACCATTAAAATATTGGTCAAATTAACTGCAAAAATCAAAATACACCTATATAGAAGGAGTATTATGTATACATACATATATCATCCACGTATTACAAAACTACTAGTTATAGAACTCGTGATTTGTACAGGTGTAATTTAATTTTTGTGTTTAATTGATACATTTTATAAATAATTTTATATAAAATTATCATTATTAAATATAAGCGTGATCCTTTAGTATAGTATTTTCTTTCAAAATAAGTATTTTATATTGATAATCAATATATGTATTTTTATTTTTATACATTATTGTTGGGTTGCTTTTCCTTTGTTTTGCTTTGTTTTTTTCTTTTTGTTTTCATTTTGCACTTAATAAAGATATTTTGGACATATATTTGAAGAATTTTTTAAAAATTAAAAATAAAATATTTACTTTGGGATTTATTAAAGAAAGATAATTTTTCTGAACAAAAGAGAATTATTTAAGGATTGAATATAATTATATTTAATAAAATAATTTGTGAAGATCATTCGATGATTAGAGAATGTTTAGTTGTATACTATATTTATAAAATAGTTTATTTTTGATACACTGAAATAATAATTAAAATAAGTGGATATTATAGTACATGAGTTTCGTGACCCCCACTTAACTATAATATATATAGTATTTTAAAAATATACGTATAATATAATTGATTGAGTTAGTTTAAGGTGAGTATACATAAAAAGGTGTGGGTTCAAATCTAATTATAAACAACATTTTGCTTTTCGTTTGCTTTTGATTTCCTTGTCAATACCTAAAGTTCTTTACCTATTATTATTTACTATTATATATATACTCTTATATTACCTAATGACATTTTCTCCTAATAAATAAAAATTTGAAGAGTCAAATTCATCAAAATGAAAATTTATTAAAAATGGTATAGGTGGCAAACTCATAGGCCTCCTCAATATATATGAGAGTATTCAATGATTATTTCATCTCACTAATCATCAATGGTTACTCTTTTATTAACTATTGGATCAAAAATTAAAGGTTGAGATTAATTACATTAAATGACTCATCTACTTACATTAATTGTATTTTTCAATTAACTATTAAATCTTAACTTTTAATTTTTGATCCAATAGTTAATAAAAGAATAACCATTAATAGTTAGTAAAATATAATAATTATTGAATATCCCATATATATATATATATATGGATTTACAGACTATCGTAATCAATCAATTAATTTGGCCTGTAGCTTATCATAAATGTTGAACCGGTTTACTAGCTGCTCCAATTTTGTTGGCAGTAAACTTTATTTTGTTGGTAAGATATCCCCGTAGCACCTCCTCATTTGTTTTGATCATTCAAAATTACGTCATGTCTAAATGATTTGACCAAGTCAAGTAACATTTTATTGCATTGCATTGTTATTGGTTAATGTTAGATTGTTTGATAATATAATATTATATTATTTATTAAATTAAATATTTTTAAAATTAATTAAAATTTTAAATTAAAAAAATATCTTAACATTTTAACTTTTAAGACATCAATTTTTAACTTTAACAAAAACATGCTCTAATTCTATACTCTCTCCCTCTTCCTAACAAACTACGAGTCTGCAACTACTCTATTAATCCCTCACCCTACTCCCTCCCTGCATTCATTTCGTTTGTACGGTACACACACTCTCTCTCTCTCTCTCTCTCTCCCCTCACACGTCCGCCCAACGCACCAAACTCATTCGTAGTCTCATACGCCATTTGTGTTAACCCAACCGAATCAAACCCAACCCAACCCACCATCTCCTCCAACATGCCAATCCTCACGTGCCATGCACGTGTCCCTCGCATTAAACACCTTCCCACCGGTGCCTTCATAAATTCCCCTGTCCTCCTCCCCCCTCTCTCTCTGCTCCCTCTCCAATTACGAATGACCTAATCAACTCTTCCGAATCTCTCTCTCTCTCTTTACCGAAAAATGTCTTCTTTACCCTCACCACCACCGTTCTTATCCACCGACGGTGGCGTCACTGCCACCGAAATCCAGCCTCAACTCACCACCAACGCTGCCGACGCCGCCGCCAATTCACAACGCTCGTCTGCAATCTCATCTAAATCTTCCTCTATTGTTATGGTCATTATCATCATTGCCTCCGCTATCATCGTCTCCGCCTCCATATACCTCTTCATCCGCTACCTCTCTCGCCGCTTCCACCGCTCCTTCCGCACCTCCTCCGCTGCGGACGACGTCGTTCTTTCCTCCGAAAACCACAACATTGATATCATCTGCTTCGATCACTCTTCTTCCTCTCAGTTGCTTCACTCTCTTCCGCTATTTACCTTCGGTTCTCTCACTGGTAACGTCGCTGGCGGTGACTGTGCTGTTTGCTTGTCTAAATTTGATCGTCAAGATCAGCTCCGGTTACTCCCATTGTGTTGTCACGCCTTCCACGCCGAGTGTATTGACACGTGGCTAGTTTCGAATCAGACATGTCCTCTCTGCAGGTCCACCGTATATCCCACGGAAGCTGAGGTACTGAATAAAATCCTATCTGTTTCAGAAGATCGAGAAAATAGAAATGGAAACGGCGGTAATGGACCTGGAAACAGTTTTCGGATTGAGATTGGAAGCATAAGTCGCCGGCAAGGCATGTCCGATTCCGGTAGGAGATCCTATTCAATTGGTTCATTTGAGTACGTCGTCGAGGACGGTTACGAGGTCTCGATGGGGTCCACACACCAGAGAGGCGCCTCCGACTGCACTTCCGTCGACAAAGATTCTGCTCCGGAGCCACCAGGGAGAGGGTGGCGGCAGATGTTGCCGCGGGAGGTGGTGGCGCTAGTGGACGGAATTGGCTAAGAGACTACGTAGAGCGAGTTTCGTTTTCTCTGTCATCACGGACCACATCATTTCGTGGCTCGGGAAGGTTCTTCACCGGAAGCAGTCGCCGGAGTGAAGTCGTGGTGCCGGTCGATGATTTAGAAGCCAACAGAATGGGAGAAGAGATAAGTGAGCTATTTCGATGGCTTTCAGGGGTATGAATTGTAAATTCCATCAAATATAGGGCCATAATTTATTTTTATATTCCGTTCTGGAAACTCTACATAGTCCTCTTTTTGCTGCTTCCACTACATTTTCAGCATTTCTGAGTGGTCGTAGCAAAGAATGGAATTCTGAACATACACTTGTTTCTAGTTTTTTTTTTTTTGCTTTCTTTTTTAGTTAATTACGCCACTAATTTTGGCGGTGATTCGGCAGATTTAGTTTTTGCTAAATGAATTAATTGGATATAATGTGAATTAGAGTTGGAGAAGAAAATTCCTTAGTGGAATGAGCACTTTTATTGCTTTTATTTGTGCTTAATTGATTGATTGTTCAACTTTATAACCTAAATAAGCTTTACTTGTCAAAAATTAAGGTCAAACTTCATAATCTTATATATGTTTGACCTTGTTAAAACACTCAATAAAATCTGGCTATAGTCATGATATTCGTTGACTTTGGATTTGATCCAATCTTGTGAATTATAAGTTGAGTATTTTCATGGATCAAAGTTTTTCCAAATTTAAGTCAATGCATGGACACGTCAATTTGATAATCTCAATCTTTAATTTTTGGTTCAATGGTTGACAATGAAAGAACTATTGATATTAAATAAAAAGAATATTAAATACTCTCACATATATATATATATATATATATATATATATATATATATATATATATAATACCAAACGCTTTTAATGGGGTTGGTTAGTAAGTGTTGTCGAGCTAGCTATGTATGTATGTTTCTACAACACCAAACGCTTTAAATAGGTTAATAAGTGCATGAGTTAGTATGTTACGATGTGTTGTCACTAGCTAGTAAAGTTATGGATGTCTTTCTCTCCTAAATAGTGTATCGTATGAATATTCAATAAGTAGGAGTAGTATTTAATTACCTCTTTCACCCGATTTCTTTGAGTTGTTGGTGAGAGAGTATGTATGTATGTATGTATATATAGGCAGGCACGCATAGCTAGACTTATTTAGGTAATTAATTTTATATTCGCATCTTTAATTAGCAATTACAAATCGCTTTATTTTTCTTGAATTAAAGATGGATTCGTTAATCAAATCGATCCGTGGGTGTCTGTCTACTCTAGTGGAAGAATTATATATTGATTAATAATAATAATACTCCAAAGATGAACATTCCCTTTCTACCAACCAACAAAGTTGTGTTAACATGAAGAAATGGGATAAATACATACCATTGTTGTTGTTATGTTAGGTCACCCATGTGTTGGATGTCCTAAGTCCAACCTTAAAATAACAAAGTGAGTACGTAGTCTCCTAGAAACGTGGATCAGTTGTCATGTTGGTTGTCTAGAAATTGAAATTGAAATAGAATAGATTAAATAAGGGATAATGACACTACAAGTCCTTTGGTTATGGCTGATTTCATCATTAGTCCCTTAACAAATTTTTTTTATATTTTTGTTCCTTGACTATGAAAATTAGACACGCTCGGTCCTTTTGGTGGATGCCGTTAGAATTTTTCCGTTAAGTTTGTCTTGTGCCCAGCACGTGACTTTGGTTAAGGGCATTTAAGAAATTCACGTACAAAGATATTTTTTTAATGCTTAAAATAATTTTTTTCTCCTCCCCTACCTTCAATCTAAAACTCTCTCTCTCTCTCTCTCTCTCTCTCTCTCTCTCTCTCTCTCTCTCTCCTCCCGATCTCGTTCGCTCCATAAGACAACCATATGAAACCCACACCTTCCCCTCCCTCACCAAAATTTTCTCTCCCTTTCCGAATAACATTTTCAAATTCCAATTCCCTAATAACATTACTCTTCCCCTGAATCAAGTCCATCAAACGATGGTGATAATGACGGTGCGGTGAACCATAACGTGGAACCTCAAGTCGCGAACCTAGATCCAAGCTTGGAATCGATTCGTTGGAGTTCACGATCTATACTTGCCTGGGTTATGTTGGGTAGTGGTTATTTGGATCGGATTTGAGTCAGAACGTCCGGCGAACTCATCGGAGTTCACCATGGGCGGCAATGATCTTTACCAAATCTTTTTTTTTTTTTTTTTTGCATTGAGTTGGAGGTAAAATTTTCGTGTTTGAACTATGTATGTGGGAATTTGATACTTCTTAATAAAGTGTCTCGCCATGAAAGGGATAGGAATGGCTAGCAGACATGGTGATGTTGAGAAGGGGTGGTGGTGGTGTTGTGATTTGTAATTGGGGTGTTGTGGTGGCGAAATGACGGTGGCGATTTTTGTAATGGGGAGGAAAAGAGCATGGTGGTGGCGGTGACGGAGGAGGAATATGAGATTGACCAATGGAAACTTGGCACCATAGCTTCAGATCTGGGTTTTAATTAGAGAGAGAGAGACACACACACACACAAATCTGGGTTTTAAAGTCGACTTCATTTTCTTCCAGCTAATTCAAATTTTTCGACAATAATTCAAAGAAGGGAAGGGAGGGGGGGGTGGGGGGGGGGAGAGAGAGAGAAAATAAAATATTATTTTATGTATTAGAAAATATCTTTACACATAAAATTCCAAAAATGCGCTTAACCAAAAGCACGTGATGGGCACATGACGGACTTAACGGAAAAATACTAACGGCATCCACCAAAAGGACCAACCGTGTCTAATTTTCATAGTCAAAGGACAAAAATATAAAAAAATTGTTAAGGGACTAATGGTAAAATCAACCATAATCAAGGGACTTGTAGTGTCATTATCCCATTAAATAATTACGATTTTGCTCAAGTAGTGACACTTTCATGCACCATTTTTCAATCATTATCAAATTCTCCATCTTCATGTCTTTAGCCAAATCCAAATCTTTTAATGGAAAAAGACTAAAATAAAATCCATAAAATAATAAATATTAATCATGCCAACTAGGCCGTCAGGAATTGTGTTTGTGTTTATGGAATTATGGCTAGCTAGCTTGTCCATATTAGATTATTATTTGCGAATCTCCACCCGTAAAATCTGTTCCATACTAAAACTTTTAATGTACACATATTTTAATTTCTTTTCTGTATTTATTATATTTGATCCAAGCATATGTATCGTTCTGCACATATGTTCATCCAGTAACACTCACAGTCTAGATCTTCAAACCAACAAATCTATTGATAAAAATTAATTTGGCTCGAGCTCATGATTCATTAAGTAAACATGTTAAACTCGAGCTCAAGTTATGGGCTCGTTAGATGAACGAGCCAAGTTAAAACTCACATAATATATATTATATACAAAAGAAAAGCTTTTCTTATGAAAATAATTTTTAGATATTAATTTATTTTTTTTGGCAAAATATATTTACTATTTATGCTACATAATGTAGATTTTCTTTTTCTTTTTTCAGAATTTGTTTGGTTTGTAAACTAACCAAAAAAGCAAAAAGAAAACCTCTAACTAATAGATATGTACTATATATTTAATATTTATCTACTAAGCAAGTCAATCTCAAACACTTTAATGCTCAACTCGACTCATTTGTGATCACAAATTAGACATTAGGGTTATATCGATCTGTCGCAAACACGGTCTTTCTATTTGGAGAAAATTTTACTCAGGCTATGTTTGGATACTTAATTCCAAAGTTTGAAATTGGAATTGATTAAACAATTTAAATTCCGTAGAGCTCAAATTATTTATCAAATTTCAATTCTAAAGCTCGACATCGAAGAGCAAACACAAACCTCAAAGAAGTAGCAAAACAAATATTGGAGTATATTTTTGTTATGAAATGGAAGGGGAAAAAAAAAAAAAAGAGGATGGTGCAGAAGCAAGGACGATTGAAAGAGGAATTATAAAGTAAAAGGTTTTGGGTTAATGTTTGTCTGTCTTTTACAAAAGGGTTTTGCTTGCAATACAAGCATGAATGAACCATCCATACCTATTTATGTTATTTTTGATGTTCTTAGTCATCCAAAGTTAAAGATAAAATCGGTCCACGGTGGGGGGCTTTTTGTGAAGAGATATCTAGACTCACATTTTGTCAAATTTCTTTCTCTTTTTCCACTATTCTATTCAATTCTTTTCGTATTCATCACTGATTCTGTTGTGAAACTCTTTTTTTTTTTGTGACTTTAGTTTAGTCCATTGGATTCTGTTAGTTGTAAGGAGAAAGGAAATTAAATGAAAAAGTTATCAAAAGAAAATCATACTTATTTGATAAAGAAGAGAAACGAGACGTTAAGTGATCAATATTCTTGTCAAAATTAATATTTAGACATTGATACGAGGGTGAGACGAGCATTATACACGGGTGAGTGGTGATTTCTCGTGAATTAGAAGTGTCTATTCCTAGTAAATGAGACAAGATAGAATTATACGAGGTGATCGATTTCTAGTGAACAATTAATTATGCAACAATAGACCATATTACATGCATGATACTAGAAGGGAGCGAGGCAGGCAGCTATGGGCAGGGTGAGGGGGGGGGTCATATATATTTTTCTCTTTTATTGACACTCTCCCTCTGTCTAGCACATTAATTAAGACAGGCTTTAATTAAACCAGTGAATTTTTAATCAACCACATCCACATCCAATTTATGCAAGGACAAGTACAAAGCAGAAACACCGTTGTTATCTCTTTAGAAACTCAGTTGATCAAGTTTTTGGGTTGAATTTCAATGCCATATCCACTCCTTCCCCAAAACAATAGTGCACTTTTTATATTGGAAAGTGAACTTATTAATACAGTATCAAATCTCTATTTAATTAATATATTAAAAATGATAGGGATACTACATTTTTGTACTACTTTTTCGTACCAATCTTGTTGTCAAACATTTGATTGATTAAAGGGTGATATCACATACTAAGTAAATGATAGGCCAAAATATAAAATAAAAAAAAAGCCCCACCCATTTTACTCATCGCCGCCATTTCCGCTGCCAAGACACATCTGCTCTTGCCCAAACACCACTGGTACTACTCGCCGGCGATTTCTCGTGCTAGATCCTTCCCCCGGATTGTTTGAGATAAATTGATTTTGTGCTTCGTTAGCATTTTGCCCATTAGTCAACATCTACTTCTCAGTCTATATTCAATTTTGTTAAGTTACCAATTTATTTAAAAGCTTAAGCTGTTAGAGAGGAGCTCAACAATATATATCAACATTTTGTTAAGTTATCAATTTATCTAAAAGCTTAAGCTGTTAGAGAGGGGATCAACAATATCAACAATCCCCCCGCACGTGTGACCCGTCCATACATGAAGACAACAAGGGTCACACGTGGAGAAAATTAACAAACAAGCCTTACCAAAGGCAACAAAAAGGCAAGCAGGAAGATTTAAGCCACAGACCTTGCCGAGCTCTGATACCATATTAAATTACCAATTCATCTAAAAGCTTAAGCTGTTAGAGAGGGGCTCAACAATATATATCAACAAATTTGCTCAATGAAAAATCAAATGAATCCTCCTTGAGTGCAATGGAGGTCTCACCAATAATCAAGGATTGGATGCTCCCTGTTTTGATAAACATGGCAGTCTTTCTTCACATGTCATTTCATGTCTATTTGAAGATGTAGGTCTTCATGATTTAAGGATTTCGATTTAGATTGAAGACGAATGGGTCTTCAAGATTTAAGGATTTCGAATTTTCGTCCATTAAAACCCTTTTGGTCGAGCTCAAACGTTAGCAATGGCGGCAATGGTGTGTGTTTGCTGGTGCTGACCGTGTGTTGTGTGACTTGTGTCGTCTGTGTGTGGGTGGGTTTCTACGGGAGAGAGAGAGAGAGAGAGAGAGAGAGAGAGAGTGTGTGTGTGTGAAGATATAAATCTTCAAATTTGATTTAGGAATTGGGATTAAGGGAAGAGAGAGAAAATGTGAATCTCTATTTGAGATTTGAGATAAACATGGCTGAAGCACTTTTCCGCTTTCATTTCAGCCGAAGTGATTGACCCTCGTATGTCATGGTGAAATAACGAAAATGTCCTTCCACGTGCACTTTAACGTAAGTAATGAGCATCGGGCTTAGAGGACAAAGTGGGATAATTAGTAACATTATGAGTTTAGGTAGGAAATATTTCATTTTAGTTACCATTATGAGATTGAGTGAATACTTTGAGGTTTTTTTTTTTATATATATATATAATTTGGCCTAAATGATATCTAATGAATCACATAAGAAAGTTGTAAAAAAAATTTGTATCAGTATCATTACTCTTAATACTTTATTTATTATATTTTTGGGTAACGGAATTTGAATCATTGGAACAATATTAAGAACACTATCAATAGCAACTTCTAAAAAAATTTAAGAACAAGTAAACTTTTAGAAATTTTCGTCCAAGTTTGATCAAATTGACTAAATAAGATTATAGTCAAACTATATATTTCTTGTGGTGGGTCAACCCATTTAGTTAAATATGTTGGACTAATGCTAATGGAACAACCAATTTGTCACATACTAGCTAGTGCAATCCAAATAAAATAAAATAAAAACTTGCGGAAAATAAAAGGGCAGTAAAAATATTCATAATATTCATCAAATGCATTGTAATATTGTACCTTCAAATAAGGTACAACACTTCGATGCATGTGATTCTATGAATATTTCTGTTGATTTAGCAACTGAAAACTTAATTACAGTTGAGATGTGTTAGCCAACAGATCCCAGCAAGTTGAAAGGAAAACCAGAACACACCTTAGAGTCGTATATATAGCTGTAAAGCCTTGTTTGGTTAAGATGAAATTGGGTTATCAAGTTTTTATCTGGGCCTATTTCAATTTTAAAACTGGGCCTAACCACTGCACATAAGCCAGAATCAGCACCCACTACACACTCACCAACATGCATTACCAAACTACAACTTTAAAGCTCCACTCCAATTCCGTAACCCAAACAGAGAACAAAAGAAAAATAGAACTAAGCAATACTTTCACTACTACACGTGTTGTGAACATGAAATGACAGACAAAAATCAGACATCAAGAAATGAGATCAGTTTTCGACATATAAACTTGCATCTTGAGGAAGTCTACAGCGTTATCTTCAGCAAAATCGTGAGGGGGAAAAAAGAACTATGTTGAGATTTTGTTTCTAAGCAATATACACAAAGTAAAAACTACAATCCAAATGCAGTTCAAATACATACCGGAATTTCTCCTTCCTCTGCTGCATGGGATGCCAGTTCCACTATAGCATCCTTTCTTTTGTTCGATCCCTTTACCAAGATCCTCGAGAACAAATGTAGTATTTTTCGGACTGTTGCTAAACAGAACACACCAAAAGTACGGGCCTTTGTGTTTACGGGTCCCAATCAAGCCAACTCCCACTTCAGTATGTGTTCTATTTCTGACAAGGGAGAGAGTTTTGTTGTCATGAGCAAGAATGCTTGAGAAGGCTTCCCATGGCTCGAGATATTTGTGTTGACATCCAACAATGAGGGCAGATATGGTGCCGAAAGTAGGAAGCTCGACACCACAGTTCGGTGCGAAAACTTCTGTGAAGTCGTCTTCTGGAGGGTGACAGTTTAGCGTGTTGTTCATGGTGCAGTTTCCTTTGCATTCCTCCACGTATTGCAAGGCCATGCAACCGAGCCCGGGCTGTTAGTTAGTTGAGGAAGCTTCTGTGCAGTTCGGTTTTTGTTGATGATATCAACAAGATCATTTGCCTGATTTCCTGTATTGTACAAGTCAAATCAGCATATAACTGTTTGTTTCCTTAAAATGACAAAAATCTTTTTTTCTGATAAATAATCTGACACTTGGTTAACAAGGGCTCTGTGAGACTTGATTTTTAACAAAGTGGATGAAGATTGGGTACTGTTTGGGAACACGACAGGTGAGGGACATAAGGTCTTGAAAAAAGGATATTATAATTATAGACATTGTCTGGAAAGTGCCTTCGGGATGAGAGTTCTCGGTTAAGAACATATAAGAACAAAAGCTTGACTTACCATTTTGGAGAAAGTGAATGGAATTTCTGCAAGCTTCTACAGCATGTTTAAGGGACTGTTGTAGGCGAGACATCATATGCTGATGCAGTAAATGAGGGGATAGCCACATAATTTTTACATCCACTAGCTACTTTCTATATGTTGAGCAACTATTCCCAACTCCTCTATACTAAATGTATAGGAACACACCTCCCACACCAATAGCTGGTAAAGTTTTCAAGCTGCCCCCATTTTTTCAGAGGGTGGCACGTGAATAGGAGAACTGAAAGAAGTGGAAGTCCTTACCAGATAGAGGCGATATCCTAAAGGTCTTCAGGGGAAAAAAGAAAAAGAAGTAGAGGAACTGTGTGGTACACAGTTGTTCTGTCACATCTGCACATAATCAGATCTCAGTATGTTTGTCTTAACATCTAACCTCTAGCAGAGCACTGAACTAGCAACCTTTAATGACATCAACCGACAATCTCGTCTCGTATCTTGAAGAAGATACTTCCGTGTAAACATTCAACTTAACCAAAATTTTACAGCTATAAATAGTGGACTCTGCATTCTAGTCCGAGGGAGAATCATTTCCAGTTTATGATAGGCCCCTTCATGAAGCACTTCCTAAGAAAAGAAGATACTTCCGTGTAAACATTCAACTTAATCAAAATCTTACAAATATAAATAGTGGACTCTGCATTCTAGTCCGAGGGAGAATCATTTCCAGTTTATGTTAGGCCCCTTCATGAAGCAATTCCTGAGCAAAGAAGATACTTCCGTGTAAACATTCAACTTAATCAAAATCTTACAACTATAAATAGTGTACTCTGCATTCTAGTCCGAGGGAGAATCATTTCCAGTTTATGATAGGCCCCTTCATGAAGCACTTCCAAAGCAAAGAATTTCAAATAGGATATGTGGAACTTTTGACACAACTCCAGCACCAGTTGTCGGACTATGACTTGTGTGAGATAAGCACCTCTATTGTGCGTAAACACGACATATTCCAATATATTGCAACCACCATGGCCTATAGCAATATACACATAACTCTTCTAAATTGTGAAAAGCACCATTTATCTTTTCTTTTTTCTTAATTTCTGTTTCTAGGGACAACATGCTTCCCCCAAAGGTCAAACCTAGCCACCGAAAATTTGAAGGGGAAAAAATAGCCGGATGTGTCTTCTATGTTCTCAGTCTAAGAACAGAATACAATGCACATAAGTATACTGTCATCGGTCCTAAACACAATTTACTATAATCGAATCTCACCTGAATGTATTTTGTGAAACAGTTTGTTGCCAACCAATATCTTGAATTCTTAACTTTTTTTGGAATCTTAAAAGTGTTGCCCGCAATTGAGAAAGCATCATATCAACGTCCTAGTATATTAATTTCATAAAAATTACAATGTATCAATTCATACTTTCCTAAAACTCATAAGGAAATGACAAAATCAAGAGTGATAAACCATCCGGAACTTGTACATTTAACATTCGCTTTCTATTAATATTCCTTTCATGTACATGTTCCTAGAACCAAACAGAGCATTATTACTTATTAAGCAAAATTCAAATTTATCAAATATGGAAAACCAAGGATTCATCTAACTTCCATAGTTGATACAACTTACAAGCATAATGCACATCAAATGGAAAAACCCACCACCATTTTTAATGACTTCAAGCATCCAACTCAAGAAACTAAAATTTATCAAACATTAAGTTACTTGTAAAACTACAAACATAATTATTGCCTAACAATTAGCAAACAACCCCTCAAAATTGGAAACAGTAAAATAAAAATAAAAAGTGCAGAAGTAATTTACCATGGTTTTTGGAGGAAACACAAGGTGCAAGTAGTAAGCTAAAAAGGGTAATCCATCCATAGGAACAAAGATTCTTCACTATCTTCATAGTCAATCCCAAGTAAGCAAACCCAAAACAGTCCAAGTTTGATTTTTCTTTGCAAATGATTGGAAATTTTGAAGAGAGGGAGAAGAAGAAAAAGCCCTAAGTTGAGAAAAAGGGTTTCTTCTTTTGCCGAGTGTAAACCCGTTTGGTTTTGGTTTACTTGAAAATGAGGACAGATTTTCCAGGAAAGCCAAAAAAAGGGTAACAGGGAAAGTGGAGCATGATTGAGAGGGTACAGAGGAAAAAAAAAAAAATGAAAGAGGTGGTCCCAAGTAGCCGTTTGATTTCTTTTTGTTAAGAAATGGAGCGAAATTTGAGAAGCCTCCCTCCCTCGCATTTTAACTTGATACCCGGAATTGGTTATGGACTAGTCGAATAAGTGCATCACCAATGTAGACATGGATATGCAAAAATTGGGTGTTACCTAATATTTATATATTTTTAAAATTAAAACTTTTTAATGCAATTATAGAATATGATATGTTAACTAAATTATTTTCTATTAGTTATTAGATATTCCCTTCGTTTCAGGCAAAGAGTTTACTATGTTATTTTGGAATATTTTACTTAAAGAGTCTAATTTTTAAAAATTATACTTATAATTTTCATAATTTTTTATCTTTACTCTCCACTTGTGTTGTAATCATCTTGGTTAAATAAGACAATAATTTAAGGATGGAGGGAGTATTTTTTTTTTTCTTGTGAAGTTAATTCACTTTTGTCAACTATTGAATTATTTTTTAATATACACTTGTAATGTTATAAGATTAATTATGCACACGTGCTACTAAAATGGTTGAAAAATTAGTTTTTTTAAAAATAAAATAAAAGAATGACACTCATTTAGAGACAAAAAGAGTACTCTTTTATCACTTGTTATCTATTTCTATGGTGCGTAAAGATAAATTTAGTATTTTATACTTAATTGCATTTTATTTCAAAATATTTAATTGGTCAATCACAAAATTAGATTTAAAAGAAGTCAAATAATCATTTTTATATCTTTAAGAAAATGAATAGTATTTCTCGGGAAAAAAAATTACAAATGCTAATCGCACCATTTGTCGCTTGACTTTAATTATTTTTGCTATTAGTTCCTTCAATAAAGTTTTTCTCACTAGTGGCTAAAAGTTTGTCAAATATCCATGCAAGTGGTTCTTTTAATGGATGTCATTACATAAAAAGTTTGTTAAGTTCTCATGTGTCTCACTCATATATATATATATATGCGAACCAAACACGATCTAATAGGCTAATAAGATCGACCATTAGCGAACCAAACACGACCTAATAGGCTAATACTCCTATGCATAGAGATGTTAAAAGGGCTACGGCCCGTAGGATTGGCCCGTTTAAACTGAAAAAAATAGGGTTAGGGCTCAATATTTTTGGCCCGTTTAAAATCAGGGCCCGTTAGGTTTCAGGGTTGGCCCGCCAGCCCGCGTAATATTAATTAGGCCGTAAAAAGTTTAGGAGATACGTAAAACAACCACCATGAGAATAAAACTAACAACCTTTTAATCCAAAGTCAAACACATTTATCTTTTGCACTACAGGTCTTCTTTATGTACTTGTGAATAAATACTGAAATATAAATAATTTTTTTGGAAAGAACTGCTAAGTAGAGCTATTACATTATTTATTTTGAGAAAAACAAGTTGGAAATTATAACACATCGATGTAAAAAAATGTCTAGTTTATATTTCTTTTGAAAAACATAAAAAACTATCAAAATTATGAATGGTTTATCGATTCACTATTTAAAAATATTGTTATATCATATCTTTAATCGTGGCCCGATAGTGGCCCGTTTAACCCGAAACCCGCTAGGGTTAGGGTTAGGTCTACAATATTAGTGGACCAAAAATTGGACCGTTTAGCCCGCGGCCCGTTAGGGCCACAACCCGTTAGGGCTGACCCAAAACTGATAGAGCTAGCCCGTTTAACATCTCTACCTATGCATATCATCATGTATAATGTATTATAAGCATGGCCCAATTCCATAGCATATCATAAGCCATAAGGCCCAAAACATTATCTAAGTTGGGCGAAATTCAAAAGAAGGATCTAGAACATAAGCGAAGATACCAATGGCCCTCCAATAGAATAAACCCAAACCCAAACCCAAAAAAAGCTCGGCAACTTTTCTCCAATTACAACAATCCCTCCATACTCTCTCAGTCGACCTAAACAAGGAAGCTAAAGTTCTTATCCAACAATGGCGTCCTGTTCCGCTTTCGCTACGACATCATTCAAACCCTTTACTTCTGTTTCCCTCAACACTAATATCCCTTCTCTCTCCTCCCCTTCACGCTTAGGTACCAACAACACTCGTTCCCTCTTTCTATCCTTGAAATGAAAACTCAATTTCCTGTTCTTAATTTTCTGAAATTAAAAAATTGTATCTCTATTTTGAATTGCAGGGTTTAGAACGAATTTGAGAACAAGTTCGTTGAAAGTCAGTGCCATTGCAACAAAAGTGGAACCCTCAAAGGTTTCATTTCCTTTGCATATCTTCACCATTTTATTTTGTGTAACATGTTATTGTAATTTTAATACAAAAATACGATTTTTAGCGTTCTAAACGAGCACTTACGATTAGCCGAGGAAGATTTGATATTAGTTTATTTGTTTTTGTTTTCCTTTTTGAGACATTCTAAATCAAAAACCTCATTTTGATAATTATGTTTGCAATTCTTCTAAAGTTCTGATTTTATCCCTTGTACTTGAAATGAGCAAGTTTGATGAAGGAAAAAAGTGTTTGTTATAACACTTAATGTGAAGGGTAATATTGGGAGCTCTTAAATCTTTAAATTTTGAAATATTCTTTGAGTGGAACATGGAGGTATCTTATAGTATTGATTCTATTGAAACTCTTGTTCATTTGAAAAGTGGTGAAATGGTTAAGCTGAATTTGAAATGTCAAATCAAGAATCTTCAATGGGATGAAGTTAATATATACTCTCTCCGTCCAGAAAAGATCCTCACCTTCCTTTCGAGTTTGGAAAAACAGAAGGGTCACATTTCCAAATTGAAGCAATAATTTCTCATTGTTTTTATAATTTCTTTCTTTCTTTCTTTCTTTCTTTTTGAGAACGTGATATTTTATTTTGGGATGTTTTACTTAAAGTGTCCAATTTAAAAAATTATGCTTACAATCCCCAAAAACCTTTCCTCTTTATCCTTCACATATGCTATAAACATCTTGGCTATGCTTAAACATTTTTGTAATTATGATCAACTGAAATGCTACTTATATATCCCTTAATTATTAGACTTTTTAAATATGGACTTTTTGGGTGGAATGGAGGGTGTAAAATATAAGAGAGATAGAAGCTGGTTTGGCCAAAGAGAGAAAAAGTCAAAACCAAAAACCAAAGCCCTTGGATGTGTTTGGCATGAGGTTTTTAGGTTAGTTTTTGGATTTTGGATTTTTTTTTAATAATGATTGAAAAAAAAGTAATAGAGAGAAGTTGGTAGGACCAAAGAGAGAGAAAGTCAAAAACTAAAATCCCAAGTCCTTAAATTTTGCGTAGAGAACAAAACCATAAGGTTTGTGAAATTTGTAGGAAATTTTATGGAAGTTCAATTTTAAAAACTTAAGACTTCTCAAAAGACAGTGGAAATTTTATGGAAGTTCAATTTTGCGTAGATCACAAACCCATAAGGTTTGTGACCTTTTGAGTTTTTGGGTTTTTTTGGGATTGGCATCGCTCCTTTTCTTCTATATTCGTCTTTCAATGGACTTCTAGTCCATCTCTTGCATCTTTCTATCCTTTTTTATATAATCTTCTTTCCATATCAAAAAAATAAAATAAAGTGACCTTTTTTTTTTTTTGGGGGAGGGATGTAGGGAGTATGCTTTTGAATACATCTGTTCGTTTGTTCATTCATTGGGTTTTGCTTTTGCTTGTACTTTTTAGGTTGTTCCACAAGCTGATAGAGTCCTAATCCGTCTGGAGGCGCTACCTGAGGTATCATTGTTTTCATGGTGTTTTTTCTTTGAAAAATACTGTTATATTTTGCAACATATGAGAGAGAACTTAATTGCCAGTTTTCCTTTACTGTTCCTGACAATTCTACTTACATATGGTTTCAAATTTTCCATAATGGAGTGGGAGATCCTTGTTGGTTTGTGGTTCCACAATTTCTCTTTCTGTCAGTGGTTTTGAATTTGGGAAATTCCAGTGGCGTATCAAGCTAGCATCTGATATTGCGGCATGAGAATGAACATGATTTCTTAAAAAGATTGTGTCAATTGAAGGTGTCATTTTTTATTGTGGGATCCTAAAGACTGTCTAACTATTCACTTTAATTGCTATGTCATTTTGTCCGAAGATGATTTGGGGTCAATGTTATTGCATTGGGATATGTATCATGCAAAAACGCCACTTCAATTATACTATGGCAATAACTTTTCCATATTTAGGATATTGTAACAAATCCAATGTGAGTCCAGAAAATTAATGGTATAGAGCATAAACATGTAAATTCAGTTAAAAAGATTACAAGAGCTCGTAAATTGACAATTTCTTATTAAATGTGATTACAAGAGCTCGTAAATTGACAATTTCTTATTGAATGTGATGATGACATGCAAAGTAATAGAGGGTCATATATCCTTCTTTAAAGAAAAAATTATTCCTCCTTATTTCTCTTAAAAAAAAAAATCTTTGAAAGCCTGGCTGTCAAAAATTTAATTTGGACTTGTATTTTTCAGATGCCATAGCGTGCTATACATATGCAAAAATGACATACAATTCCAACAGGTTTTTTTTTTTTTTGTAGTATTCCCTCTGTCCCAAAATCAGTGTCCACTTTTGCTCATGGTCATGAACATAAATGGATACTCATTTTAGGATGGAGTCTTGGACGAGATGTATTGGTTATTTTGTAATACTACACGATATGAAAAACATCCATTAGGATATCATATTGTATTTTTAACAGCCACACATTGAAAAAATGATAAGTTCTCTTTCCTTTGTGTGTGTGTGTGTGTGGTTGAGAAAGCAATACTAGTGCCCTGAAGTATCCTTATACCCTTTAATACCTTGTCGAGTTGTTGCAGCTCTTGGAAAACATTGTAGAACTCACGGTTTGTTGTATTGGTTATTTTGTAATACTACACAATATGAAAAACATCCATTAGGATATCATATTGTATTTTTAACAGCCACACACTGAAAAAATGATAAGTTCTCTTTCCTTTGTGTGTGTGTGTGTGTGTGTGTGGTTGATAAAGCAATACTAGTACCCTGGAGTATTGTTGCAGCTCTTGGAAAACATTGTAGAACTCACGGTTTGTTGTGGTTAGATTTTCATGTTAATTATTGGGTATTTGCATTGAACTGGCACCCTTTGGTACTTTTCCCGTTCCTTAAAGGGAGTCCACTATTCCTTTTTGGAATGTAGTCAGAATAGTGACCGCTTTATAAAAACAGACCAATATGTTTTTATTACTTTATCCTATGGGTTAATTTGGTCACTTCAACAGTTGGGACCCACTCCTCACATCACTACAAACCATCTTTTCAAACTTTCTTTGGGTAAAAGTGGATAGTAATGGACTCTTTTAATGACCATCCTTAATTTGTTCTGAGAAAAGTCTTCTCGACAGCTTATTTTTGAAAAGTGGATAAATGAACATATAATTATTTTCTCATGACTTGTAATATTGATAATCAGCTCATACTTGTAATATGTCACGTATCTGCCCACACTGTAATCTGCTAAAATGGTTTTGAAACTTGACATATATTGTGAACAGAAATCAGCTGGTGGAGTTTTGTTGCCCAAATCAGCAGTTAAATTTGAGCGCTACCTTATGGGAGAGGTGAGTCCTCATGCCCACAAGAGGACAGAGTTCCAATTTTTTTGACCAACATCATTGTAAATTAGCTGTTTGTATCTAATACTCGTACCTCCCTTCAGATTCTCGCTGTTGGTGCTGAAGTAGGAGGATTGGAAGCTGGAAAGAAGGTATGGTTACATGCATTTTGATGTGAACATTATTTGAATGAACAAATGGATAGGTGGCCTGAGTTAGGTTGTTTTTTCTGTATATTATTATTGTTTAGAATTACAGGGAATGACACATATTACACACAGTGTCTTGTGAGTTAAGTGCACATTGTGTCATTCATTGCTTCTTGTGTGATGGTCGGCGCTTCTATTGTCTTGACAAGTTGTCTGCTTCTTTTGCAGGTTCTATTCTCCGATGTAAGTGCGTACGAGGTATGTACTGAAACTTTATGCTGAAGTTAAGTAGGAGTAATTGTCAATACGTTTGACTGCCAATGCACCTATCTCATCGAAGTTCCTAGTTCCATCCTAGGCTTTTTTGTATGTGGTAAATGGCACCACTAAAATACTAATCACTGTAACTCTTGGAATCTTGGGTGGAAGTTTGTGTCGGGATATTGGTAACAACTGCCCCTCACGCTGAACCTCGTTGAAGGGCTTGTTCCTTCTCAGCATCAAAATCACTAAGAGTGAAAAGCTTGAACAGTACTCTAATAATGAAATAAAATCAAATCAAATCTCTCACCAATACGAGTTAAACTAAAATCAAATATATGATTCTTGTGTTGCATTACCCTCCCTTGTAGGAAATAACCCAGAATTTACCACATCTATTTATTGCTCTGTATTGGCAGGCTTGCTTTTATATAATCATGAACATTCTCACATATAAACAAAAGGGAAATGAAAGAAAATAAAGAATGTTGGAGAGTTTTGTACTCTACATCCATCAAGGCTCTGATAAGATGACATAAACACTTCAATGCTTTCTATTATCTGTATTTCCTGCATTAAATCTGTTGGAGCAATAATTAGCGAGGATATGACTAATATGTGAGTGGGATCCTCTATCAGGTCGAAATGGGAGCCGAGGGAAGGCATTGCTTCTGTAAAGCTGGTGACCTCTTGGCAGTGGTTGAGTAGACTGGAGTAGAGGTTCAGCATCCTGCGTCAATTCACCTGTGATGGCATCAAGTTTTTCCATCATTAATTTTGGAAAGATGTTTCTCTCTTGATTTTAGAGGAACTCAGCAACTATGATGGTCAACGTTTGTATTGCATGTGTATTTAACATTTAAGCGCTTCAAATAGTAATAATGACGATTTAGCCTTGGTTGATAATCTGGAGGCATATGAAATCAAAAAAATGCTGCTGATCTTACAATTTATGGTCTGTTTTATGTGCATATGCTAATTACTATAGTGGAACTTAGGTGTCCATTATGGCATTCTTGTTGGAAAACCTCTCAGTTCGAGATTATATTGCCTAAAACAATGGTTTTGTAACTTATGGTCACGGACCTTGATCTTGTTCATGATTGGTACAAAGTACGCACTGTTTTTCTGTGGCTTGGGTAACTTTGCTGCATACTGGCAGAAAACTTGTGCTAGATGCCGCCAGAAAATGTTCACTTGGTTCTTGGCCTCAGTCCCTCGACTGAATGCTGTCAGAGTTGTACTATATGCTGTTGAAAAATGTTCAGTTTGCTGCTCAGCCTTGGTTGCAATGAGCTCTTCTCAAATGGCCATTGTATGAGGTCAATAAAGAACCACTGTATTCAAATTTCCTTTGACGTTAAACTCGCAAGTGTTCTTTGGGTGAAAAATCCAAAGGCATAGCATAAAGCTGGTCATCTTATGACCCAACCAACCGAAAAAATATGCGATTATTGTTTCGTTTTTTATTATTAAATTATTTTTTGTTGTTCTTTTTGAATTATTATCTTGTTTAGTCCACATGTAAATATCAAGTTGAAAAGGAAATATGAACCTATAATTGAACAACTTACTGTCACTTGGTACAAATTTCCCTTGGCAACCTTTATCAGTCCTTTTGTCTCTGCACCCTTATCCGGTGTGTGCGCGCTCCCATAGAGCAGTTAAGGTTTGTAAAGAAAAAAATATGCATTATTCTCTCTATTCTAAAATATGAAAAGACGTAACTACCATCAAATAAGAGCATGCACAATGCACATGTCTACTTCTTCAAGGTAATCCCAGCAAGAACTCGGGTTCTGATTTCAATCATCAACTCCTTAACTTTATAGCTTTGGCCATCTAACAGATTGCCTGCAACTGAACTAATAGCAAGAAAATAGCTATTTGCCAATATGTTTTCCCTGATAAGGCTGCGATCAGGAACAACTTGAAACATACAACCACTAGAAAAGAAAAGAAAACTCTGAACCGAAATCAGATTTAGAACTCAAATACGCGTAGCTCAATCATTCCCTCTTTCCTTTTCGGAGAATACCATGCCACCACTTTTCCAGACCTTAGGGCCCTCAGACCATAATTCAAGCTGTATACAACATCCTCCATATGTGGGCCTCGTCTCTCACCTGATGAACCAAGTGTAAACCTGGAATCTAACCTAAATAAAATCGGCCCTGCAACCTGCAAATACAGAAAATTTCAACATTATGGCCTATTGAAATACAACATGTTAAGATAAAGATATGCAGCTTATTGAACAGCTTTTCATCTAGCATGCGCATATATTAAAGTAACATGTAAGCTTCGGTCAATACCGGCAATAATGATACTTTCATGTGATTTAGAAAACTAGGTTCCGCCTTCGTGATCATTTGGGTACTGGAATAAAATAGATGGTGCGTCCACTACACTAGTAGTCAATAATAAATACGACTAACCAGAAAAAAGATATAGCTATATGGCATAAATATCTTAGTTTACGTGTCACTATAAGTTGCAATACAAGTCAACTCAGCTGTTCTCCCAACTATTTGGGGTTGGCTATTCTTCACCTTCTACCCACACTAGCTTGTATCCCTCGCTCATTCATATTCTTCCTAGTTACTGTTGTCAAAGGTAGTTTTGGTCTGCCCCACCTCTAGTACGGTAGTATATACTGTCACCCGTCCTCCTCGGTGAACTTAGTGATCTTCATTGTATGTGTCCAAAGTATCCCAAGTTGTTCTCTCATTCTATTTCCTAGGCCCTAACTGCTTTTACGGTCTCATGAACATGACATTACAAGGTGTCGGAATTTTAAAATGATTTTAGGAAAAAAATTATATCTTTCATCCATAAATGAGCGACTTCTGTAAAAGCATGAATATAAGAAAGTCATTCCGACCTAATGAATCAAATTGTACAAATCAGCTTCACCTCAACCATTTTACCTAGAGATGATGTTCACTTAAGGACAATGTAAAAGATCCAAAGACACTCCTTCAGAGATGAAAGACATATGATGATGAGCTGAGCACATAACAAACAACTAAAATCTGGACTGTCGAAGTTTCTTGCAAGTCAGTAGCGAGTGAAATATTATCATATGATTATCTCTTTTGACTACCGTCATGATTCAGCTAGCTGTAATTCAGGAACTCGTGTTAAAGTAATAGACAGAGAAATACCTGCTGTTGAAAGATCAGACTGAGCCTGGGGGAAGCTAGTAGATTTTCGCCATTATTCACCGAGGAATTCCTGAAAATCTTGAAAACGCCTTTGGCTAAAGCTGAAGCTGAAGCAATATCCAGGCGAGCATCTACTCTAGTGAGGTCCCCAAATACTTCCTTGAATTTTCCTTGCTGGAGAGTACAGCAAACTGAGCCAAAAATGTCCGCACTGAAAGGTGACCTTCTCTTGCCCCCCATAGAAATGATGTTGCCATTACCAGCTGACTCAGTTGAGTTCTCCCACCCGCCGAACCAGGACCCACAAGTACCACCTAACATGTAAGTCTATAAGTAAAGGATGACGATAAGATTATTAACCTAAACGAAATAAAAGAATACAATATGCATGTTTACAAATCTAACAAGAATGTGGGACTCGTGTACATCTTTGTTTAGTAAACGCCATTCAAAGTTTCTCAAGTACTTTCCTAATTAAGCTTCATAAGGAAATCATCTTTTATTCCCATATTTTTCATTCTGTACCTCACAGTTCTCCACTCTGCTTGCCATACAAGTGACACAATTAATGTTCTTTTTCTTTTTGTTACTTATTTTTTTTTTTGGTATGAAAATTTGTTCTTTTCTTTTGAATTTTTTGACTTTTTGAATATATCAAGGATTTGGAGTTTTGGTAGTTATTCTTAAGAGCAGCGGATAAGTTATGGGCAGTAATTATTATTCATGGTTAGGGGAAAATTTGGCAATCCCAGAAGGCGTGACAGGGCTGCAAAAACACCAATGTCAGTATATACTAGTAAGAGATAGGTATTCTGTAACGTATCCACTATCCAGCCTAATGGAGCAATTCAGTAAAATTGAATTGTATGTTATCAGTCATTATTGAGATCCGTATAGCTGATCAACATGCTTCATATTGAAATGTCCCAACAGAACAACAAACTCAGTTTCTAAGGATTTATTGGCAACGATTGTCCATTTTGACACTTTCCGATCTCTAGAAACTGCACCATAAGGGATTAAAGAAATCAAATGAGAGAGAGAGAGAGAGAGAGAGAGAGAGAGAGAGAGAGAGAGAGTTATGAAGGCTGATATCAGCAATTTGCTTGCAGCTGCGAGAAGAATTATTTTATGCCCAAACTGAATTCATAACTCAACTCCAAATTCACCCGTATCGTTCTTAATTGTTGTAGTCCAAGTTAGTTTCCCCCCCTACCTTTATTACGGTTTTTGATACTGACATTGATATTATTACACTTCCTAGCTGGTGCACTTAGTGCATATGCCCAAACTATCTCAAGCAACTTTTAGGTTGCATTAGCCCAAACTATAAGGAATTTATCCTATTTTATCCCTTGAGCATCATTTACACTATCACGGACATGTTCATTTCAAATTTTCTCTTTTCTAGATTTACATCGATCTTAGGATTCTCTGTTCAGATACACTATATTTGACTTGCAAGTCTTACTTTTCCTTTTCTCTTTCTTAAACAACTACACTACTAAATATTCAAACCTTCAAATGGTATGACTTCTTCAACTTGATTCTTTAGTTGCTACTAGTTAATTTTCTCCTACTTGTACCTTCTCAATAATGTTTCTTACGCTTCAACTTGGAAACCATCAGTTACTGTTCGTTTCTCAGTGTCTATTGGACTATTATCATGATAACCACTTTAATCTCCATATAAATACACACCAATTTAACTCAAATTCCGAGCTTTCAAACGCACATTATAAATTGACCAGAGTAAAATAACGAATTCAAAAGTATAGGTTCAGAAAACATCATTATGTTGACAACATTATCATGTCATGCCAAATTTTGGTAATAAAAGATGGTATAATAAATAATGATAATAATAACACTGATTCAAATTGCATTTTGGAGGGATACCCTCGTAATAAAATTATTGATATGGAATCGAAGGCACAGTAAACTAAGTAATCTGGCTACTGATTCTTATGTGTGTGTGTATGGCCTACGTTTGACCACAGTGCTTTGTGTCAACAGCATAGTCCCGTTTGAAAAGTGAAACTTTTTAATATCGTACTTTTACTCTATATTTCCTTTAAATTGTACTAAAGTTAAAAATTTTCTTTGTAAGACATGTTAGATAAGCATCATGTTCTCCAAATGGAAGAAAAAATTGAAGGAAAAAATGGAGATTTGCAGCTTAAACATTTGAAATGGGATTATTTTATGGGACTAACATAAAAGGAAGGTAGGGCTATTTTATAGGGACAGGGAGAGTACAATTATTCTTTACTTTAGGCACTGTACTTGGATTTTCTCTTTCTATTTTAGCCCCAAATGCCAACTCCATCACGTTGAATCAACAATCGTGAACTCTGATTGTCATTTTCTTCCCAACCACCTCCTCCACCACTACCACACCACTCTCCCTCTCTCTCTCGAACACCACCACACTCTCTCTCTCTCTCGAATACCACCACACACTCTCTCTCTCTCTCGAACACCACCACACTCTCTCTCTCTCTCTCTCTCTCACTCTCTCTCTCTCCTCGTGATCAATCAAATGGGTGGTGGAGATGCAAAAGTACAAGTAATCAACAACAAGGGTTGTTCACGATTGTTTGTTTATCTTGTTAAGCTTGAAGTTGCAAGCGATGAAGGCGAAGGAATTAGGGCCCTGCCCAGGAAGCTTGCGGGAGGTTGTTTAACCACCTTTAGTTTATAGGAATAACTCTAATTCCCTTTAAAGTTAGTGGCCCTTAGTTCAATAATACGGAGTTAAAATTTGGGGCTACAAAATAAGACAATCTGGTACAGCACCTAAAGTAAAAGGAACTACATACTCGTGAAAGTGGAAGTCGACACAAAGTACAGTGGTTAAAAGTGATATTGCATATATATATATATATATATATATATATATATATATATCCTAGCAAGGGACCCATTTGCATTTATTTATTTCATGCTTAGATAATAGGGAAATATATCATTTCAAAAAGGCACAAGGCTCCAGACGTTTCCTTCTCAATTCTCTTTGTTCCAAGGTGTTACTCCTTCCCAGCCATCCCCAATTCTGTTCCAAGGCGTTACTCCCTCTTCCCAGCCATCCCCAACTTTTCCCTTCACCCTTTATTACCATTATATACGGATATTCATCAGCATTAAAGCTTGATTTTTATTTTATTTTTAATTTTCTGTTCTGTCAACGTACCTCAAATCCAAGAACAATGTATCGTCATTAGGCAAACTTAAAACAAAAAGAAACTCAGTCGCCATAAGAAACTTTTTTTTTTAAAACAGGAGTAACATACATCAACTGCACACAAACAGAAATCAGATTCTCATAGAATAGTCAATTAAAGAATTTAAAGTTCCAAGAGCCCTCTAATTGCAAAATTCAATGCTATCTACACAAATCAAACTCCACACAACTCAATTCAGCCTTTGTCGCAATCACTTCTTTTCCGCCATTCCATTCGGTCCAGAGCTTAAAATAGAAATCAGATTTACGATTAGCTGAAAGTTTGCTCTCTGCAACTCTCGTTAGTTTTTTTTTTGGTTAAATTAAAACCTGTTTATTCAAAGACTTCACATTTCAGCTCCTTTTTTCCCCAAAAATTTACCTTGTTCCATGGATTTGGTTGGTTAATAGAGTGGGAAGGAGGTGAGGGGCTTGCGGGGAAGAAGACCTGAGTAATGGGGTAAAGTGGGTCTGGAACAAACAAAGAGATTTGCGATGATAGGAAAACATGTGGCATTATGTCTAAAATGACAAACTTACCCCATTATCTAAGTATGGAGTGAAAAAAGGCAAGGGATTTTATATAAACACAAAATAGGCCACTTGCTAAGAAACCCTTGAAGAGGGTATCCTAACAAGATCACACACATTGTTGGGCCCCATCTAATAGCTTAACGGTAACTTAACATGGTATCAGAACCAGGTTTGGCAAGTTCTTGGGCTCGAGTCGTCCCGCTTGCATTTGTTACCCAAAATATTGTGAGTGCATGTTGTCACTTTGTTTGGTTTGAGATGCCCTAATGGTGCATATTGCTCGTTTCTCCACGTGTGGACGGGTCACACATACGGGTCACACGTGAGGGGGAGTGTTGAGGTTGATATACATTGTTGGGCCCCTAACAGCTTAAGCTTTTACATATAACTTAACGCTAAGATACCCTTGAAGAGGGTATCCTAACAAGATCACACACACATATAGTACTGCATACCTAGACCTAGAACACGTGAAAATCTCACCTTTCAAAAAAAGCAGCTGCTAATTAGTACTAATGCTAATGGGGGCCATTGATTAATAAGGGACTTCGGAGACTGCTGTTGAATTGAAGTAAAAGAAAGGGAGGGGGAAGGAACTCTTCTAGTTGCATGGATGATGAATTTACTCCTAGAGAGATCACGAGAGCGAGATATCTCAATGAAAACTGGGGGAAGTAGGGAGTTCAACCTCCTTCAAACAGGGGAAAGCGAATAGACTGAGCCCACAATTTCCAGATTAAGTGAATTTTCAGTTAGATGCTTAAATGAAGCTAGTTCCATGGTTCTAGTGGGAAAGCATACCACAAAAGAAGTAGATCGTGCAACATGTGAGCGACTAGTAACAAAAGAATCAATTAAATAACATAAGCAGCACAACCAAGTATTTGAGAGGTTGTTTCAAAATGAATGATAACAACTGATTAACTTCAGATAGATGAGATTTGAAGGACAGAAAATATGAATCAACTGATAAGAACTGTAATAATAAAAAATTATATCTACTATGGTGAAGAGCACCAATAAATGAGCAGAAAAAAAGCACTTTTGGAAACACCAATGACAAAGTAAAAGCAGTACATAAGTTATTGTATCTAAGAAGCAGAGATTTAATTCATCAGCACTAATCAACATTCTGTAAGGCTGCAAGATTACCAATTATTCCAGATATTGCAGCATGAGGTTCGCAAAGACGAAAATCATATCCTGGCTTCCAAATAGTACCGACAACAGTTTCTCTTATGTCTTCCTTCATACTCTTCTCCACCCTCCAAAAGTCCTTACTCATCTCATAAGAGAAGGCAGCTTTCGCACAGAATCCTGGCATCAGAGATAAAGGAGCATCACCATTAACAGATTCAACAGCCAGCGGACGGCCGCCATTTTTATGGATACCAAAGCGATACCGCAATCCAGATAGGGCAAGGGACAAACAATCCAAGGATACTGACTCGGGCACATCCCAGTATTTTCCATTGTGGTCTACAAATAGCTCGGGCCATGCTGCTTCCAAGGTGATTTCATGCTTTGGAAGCTGCAAAGAAACAGAGGAAGGCTAAGAACCTAGGCTCTCTTGCGCACTAAATGGAAGCACAGGTAAGACACACACATGCGTACAGAAAACTAAACAATTTCAGAAGGAGAAACAGACGAGCAAAAGGATACTGACTTACAATATCTATACCTGTATTTTAACACTCAAAAGTAAGGGACAGAGCCACAACGTGGAAAGGGATACCATGATGAAAAGAGAGAAAAGAAGTAACATCCTGAAAGAAGTTTCTAGAACTTACACATCAAACAAGTAATACGAAGTTGTCTTTAGACTCAAATTTGATTTATACATTTCACCATTAGCAAAATGACTAGTCAATATGTACACAACTTGATTCAATCTCAATAACTAATGGAAGTAAGGGCTCCAGTCAGACACAATACAAATTTAAAAGAGAGAAGAAAATTTCTATGATACCCATCACACCAAACCTGTAGTTTTACTCACTTTCAACTGTATCACCTTAACTAAGTAGCCTAATGTCATTTCATTCGCTCCTTCGAAATACGTCTAGTTTGGGATAAGGCAGGAAAGCGTTTGTTTACAATTTCTCTCAATATAAGGTATATTATGCCCTGTTTAAAGTAAGTAAAAGATCACAATCGATGGTGTAGATTCTTAATCCTGCAAATTAAGGAGTCATGATCCTTGCATTGCATCTGTTCACCTCAGACCAAATTAGGTGATCTTTAACAGAGTAATCATTTGATTGCACCAACTAAAAGAGGACTCAAACTTATCACCCTTCCTCAAATTTGGACACCTTGAATCCTTGATCATAGTAAATAAAATGGAAAAACCTGTATTCGATTAGAGTCATAGAAAAGCCACTAAGTGCACTGTGGGTCATAGATGCGTGCCTGAGAAGGTGAATAAAGGGAGTCATAAGTACAAACTTGTAACTTACATGGTGTATTTTGGTGTTAGTTTGAATTGCATGTTATAACGCATATATGCACAGCCTTTGATTGACATGGGAATGCTAGTAAATGGCTCAACTTTAATACATATCTACTATGATTATGATGTCCAGAAACAATTTTGACAGCATGTGCATTCTCACTTAGAACTTCTCCACGTTCCTAAGCAAAGCATATCAAGGAATTGATATGTAGATCTAAGGGAATGCATTTTAGGAGAAACCCCATCGCTCAAAGCCACAATAATAAAGAGCTGATTAGGATCCCAAACTAATGAATCAATATCTCCTTGTCCTAAAAGGTGCACCTATCTCCTTCAAAACCATCCAAAACCCCTGACATTGCTTTTCAAAGAGAGAGAATAATCCTTAACACTCAGCTTAAGCTGCTTAAACAGAAGCATCATTATAATGAATCACCAGCTGGACAAACTAAGTAAAAAAACGAATGTAACAACTTGATACAGCACCAATTAGAGAACAAGAGTTATGGAAATAGAAGGGAGAGAAGAATATGAAAGAAGAATAGACGAAACCAGGCTTCCCTGGGGATTGGAAAGAGAAACCAAGCTCTCCTTGGGGATTAAGAAGGGAATCAATATTCAAATTCAATAACAATCAAAGCCCAAGTATTCTATAACATCAGGAGTCTTTATATAGGCTAACGGATACTTGACGCCTAAGATGTAACTATCCAAATTAAAATACAAAATAACCAAAATAAATGACATAAGTGAAAAAAATCTCAAAATAGCTGCTAAAGTACACTAATGGGCCTAGGCTTGCACCTACTCTTATCATATATACGTATCCTCCTGAGCTTATCTGGCCCTTCTCGTTCCACATCACAACTCCTCCCAGCCAACCAAAATGTGTTCATATGCTGACCATTTCCTGTGTCCTTCTAAATATGTAATCTCTGGCGTGGGAATACATTTTACACCTGTCTTCAGATTGCCAACTACAAGGCCTTATCTAGAGCTGTTAATTAAGAACCAAAAAGAGGGAGATTAAATTAAGCTCCATACTCTTTTTTCCTTTTCTTCTTTTCCTCCATTTTCCTTTTTTCAATTTAGATTAAACCCCCAACTTAAGCCAGATGACAGTGAGAAATGATGTTTAGACAGTATATATAAGGTCAAAAGCAAAAAGTAGTCACCCAACTTTTACATTTTTGCAAGTCCTCACTCAAAAATTTTATTTTATTTTTTCAAATGTTCTCACTTATATGGTTATTTTTAGAAATGTGCTCATTTGGTGGACGGAACCGTTAAACTGTAATGGAAGTTGGTCACGTGCCATCACGTGATTGATAAGAGGCTATCTAATCTGACTGGATGTTGACGTGGCAAAACTTTGTCCAGAACCAAAAATTAAGGAATTAATAGAATAAGTAAAATTAATACTACTATTTTAACTACACCAAAAAAAAAATTTATATTCTACTAATAACAAAGGCTATTTTAGTCTACTAAACCTAAAGATTGAATGAAAACTAACTCATCAAAGAACAGCAATCCAAGACAGCACCACTCAGCAACCGAAGAACAACACATCCACCTCCATCTCCATGGTTAACACCAAGCAGACGGCACTGCCCTTGAAGCAACCCCATCACTAAATCCACAATTGAATCAATAGGGGAAGACCAAAACTGATTTCCAAACAGCACGATCAACCAGCTCCTCCCTCCATGAATGTCAATCGACTCATCAACCCCATTTTATGTCCATCTGACCATGGGTGTAAAATCTATGCCAGAGCAACATGGATCCATCCTCGCATATCTAGCTATACCAATCAGTTCTGGAGCAATGGGATTAGAAAAAGAAAAAGAATAAAGATCAGGTCCATTCAAACCTTAGCCGTCACATCCATTTCACCTTGCCGTCAAATCGACCTTCGTTGTCTCTCATCCGTCGCCGTTGCCGACGCCTTTGTTTATCAACTCGATTCTCCCCGTCACACGACCTAGGAGGGGGATTTCTTGTGTTTGACAGCTATGAAAAATGACAAGAGGATTGTGGTTGTTATATGTGTTTATGCTTGTGTGTACTTGTCACAGATCTATGTGCCAACTGATAGATCACAACTTGTGATTTTGGTTCTTTGATTGATTTTTGATTTTCTCCTTTCTTTTTCCTAATATAACCTTGTTTTTTTATTTTTTGTTTACTTTAAATGAGAAAAAAGATACTCAAGATACAAATTGACCAAAGTAAATCTACATAATCATATCCCTGGACAAGCTTGCTTTGACATACTAATCCTTATTGATTCCAGTACTCTTTCTTCAACAGGAACTCGTCCCATTATATCAAACAATATTTTGAGGTGTAGTCCTGGTCGATGCTATCCTAATCTATCTGATAAGCTTCAGAACTAAGCACAAGTATTTAGGAGGGCTGAAGATGGCATAAATATGTGTAGGGTTATACAAAATAATATTTTACATACTTATGTCATTCATCCCGCTTGTTAATCTCATTTTAACTATTTCCACTGTCGAGTCCCATCTCTCTTTAGCTTTTAGTGATAAAGCCTATGAAAATGCAAACAAGTTTTGGCTGAACTTCTGGCTCACAACCCAAGTTTTCTGGTAGCAACCCCAGGTTAGATGCTAACCTACATCATTATCCACTTGTAGAATAAAAGTATACCTACCTTTTTCCTAGGTTTAACTTCATACAGACACTGCTCTAGAACTTACAAAGACACAGAACATGTCCTACCAATCTCTATTTGCCTCCGAAAATCATAAAGTCCAAGTACGATGGTAAAGCATACCAATTGCTATTGGACTCCAGTCCCTTTTACATAGAGTTGCATCGATGCCCGGATCACTGCTTTAATGTATCATTCTACTCGATGAAGGGAAAGAAAAGAAACAGTCCCATGAGTCAATCCATCAAGCAATCCAGTCAATAGCCTATCATATCCAAGAAGAGAAAGAAGAAGAAATAACAAGAGCTAAAAGTATGTTAAACTAGTAAGTCATACTAGTTCAAAATAGCATTGGATTTCGTCCTTGCCTTATGGAGGAGGATGGCCTTGCTGCGTCGTTTCTTATTCTCACCATGCTTCTCTATGCTCAATCGTAAGGAAGTTGAAGAGGTCAGGGCTAGCTCTGAGCAAAGGCCAATCGCAAAAAGTGACTTGTCCTGGAAATGCTTCACAACTTCTGTAACATTTTTTAATGCAGGTAGCTTCCAGCCAGCTTTACGAATTTCTGCTTTGATGGCGGATACTAATTTCTGCGGACGGATCTGTCCAATCAATCCAAGCCACCTACAAATATAAATGTAATTAAACGAATGGCTCAATGTTTGAGGTTTGAAATCGAGACTGCTTTTGAAAGGTTGGTTTTTAGTACCAAACCGTAACTAAACCAAGTGAACTATGAACACCCAATTTTGGATATCTCGTGAGGTGTGTGGATGAGAACATCAAGTCAAAAATTCACTAACTTGTGTGATCTTTAACAGTTTAACTTGAAAATTCCCATCTATAGACATCTTGGGGTTTCAAAAATCCAAATAAACCCCACAGACAGAGTACTAGATGTGCGTGAGTAAGAAGTGGATAAGACTTCCACAAATCCCATACCGGAAAACATGCTGCAGAACTTTTAAGAAGTGATAAAGAGGCTTGAGTACAACTAAACAAGAAATTAGAAGTCAGAGCTAAAACATGGTTATCGATAAAATTTCAAACCTACTCGATGTGGGAACAGAAGAGGTCCAAAAACGTAATGGAGGGGTTTGTTTATATGTTGATCAATATTCAAAAGTCAGGGACACTCTTTGAGAGCATCTTAAGTAACGCCCAAATTAAGGAGTGCACAAAATCAAAGGCTAACAAACTCCAACTTACTATGTAAACTCACACACACACATACACACAGAATGTACACATGTATACATTCAAAATTTGAAGGATATTCTTGAAGATTACACACAAACACACTGGCATACACACGCACAGAAGGCAGTCAATGCACGTATTTTTGTACATTCAAAATTTGAAGGGTATTCCTGAAAATTGCATATTAACAAACGAACACACAATGCACACACATATTTACATTCAAAAATTGAAGGCTATTATTGAATATTGCACATAATTACATTCAAAACTTGATGGGTATTCTTAAAAATTGCAGACAAACACACTCTGACACTCACGCGCTCATATAATGCAGTCAATGCACATATTTGTATACATTGAAAATCTGAAGGGTATTCCTGAAAATTGCACGCAAACAGCATACATACACACATGTATACATTCAAACTTTGAAGGGTATTCAAGAAAATTTTACCAGTTATTGGTGGCTGGAAGAAACAAGACAGACTGGAGAGACAAACCACCCAATTCCTTTTGGGAAGGAGGGGAATAAGCAGGTAGAATACCCAAAGGGAACCCTTTTCTAAGCACTCTGAGTTGTTGAATTCTGTCTACGCGGCTGGCTCTAGTACCATCCAACGGCACCGTTTCCCCGGGAATTGAACGGGCGACGCCGTCAAAGGTTTGTGGACTGGCAATGTTGAGGTCCCAAAATGCAGCATCCATGGTTGTCCTCAGGTTAGCCATTTTGGGCAAAAAAACCACCACTGTGAGTGGGTGCGAGGCCTTGTGGGTGTATTCTTATCTCCTTGACTGTGTGTTTTCACTCAGTGTAATTTGGGGGGGAAGAATGTGAAATGGTTAAATTTGGCCAATTTGGGGGGTTTTGTTTGTTGGGTTGTGGAGGGTTTTACGATAATTTTTAGGGGAGGGTTTTAGATTTTGTTTTGGAGGTATCTCTAGAGGTGGAAAATAGGAAGTAAACTCAAACGGCAGAGTACAACGTCCGCTGCAATTTGTACAACATTTGTTTTTTTTTTTTTGGGTTATGGGAACATTATGGGTTGTTTGGTAACTAACTAGATAAGAGGTCGGATTTGACTAATACTAATTATGGTTAATGACACTACAAGTCTCTTAACTATAAATTTTTTTACCCCTAGTTCCTTAACAAATTTTTTTAAAATTTTAGTCTTTTGAGTATCAAAATTAGACACGCTTAATCCTTTTGTTAGATGTCGTTAGGATTTTTTCGTTAAGTTTGTCATGTGTCCAACACGTGACTTTGGTTAAGGGCATTTATAAAATTTTATGTACCCCTTCAGTCTTAGCGCTGGGTCTTATTAATTATTTAAAAAAAAAAAACCTAGAGTCAACCCACCCCTTCTCTTCTCCCGGCTCTCACGACAACCTACACCAACGATCTCCATTAAATTCGGCCATCTCTCTCTCCTGTGTGGGCTCAAAATCTCTCGCATCTCCAGTGCCAATGTCCTTCTCCACCTCGACCTCCTCTATTCCGCAGCAGTCACTCGCCCGCCCTTCTCTCTCTCAACGCCGGCGATCTCCATCCTTGAGACGTCCGCCGCCAACCTCCCACACGCCGCCATCCTCAGCAGCAACAACACCGGCACTCATCCATCTCTGATTCGTTGTCTTGCCTCCGCCCTTCTCTTTCGCCGCAACCAACCTCTCGCCACTGCCACCCCCTTCCTCCAGTCCGGCTTCCAGTGTGGCCAAATGTTTTCCTCCGCCGATCTCCAGCTCTCTCTCATCTCCCCATGTTTGACATTGTGCCTCGGTATCACTAGTCCAGTAAACGTTGTCTTCGTTGAGTCAGAGATGACACCAGAATTTGGGAACACGATAAGGTAGCGTCAAGCCGGAGATGACACCAGAATTTGGGAATACGATTTGGGGATGCCGGAGCTGTCAGTAGGGATGCCGGAGATGGAAGACGGCGGCGAGGGACCTACTGTTGCTACAGTTAGGGCCTTGACAGAGGGAGGGGGATTGCCAGAAATGATGGGGGCTCCGCTCTTTGCTGCTGCTGCCTTGAAAAAGAGACTGAATTAGGGCTTTTTTTTTCTTCCCTTTTTTTAAAAAAAAAATTTGCAAACAGAGAGAGTGAGTCATTAAATTAATAAAAATAATTTAAAGGTTAACTTTAATTTAAAAAATAATTTAGCATTAATGACATTATAAGTTATACAGGGGTACATGAAATTCCATAAATAGGCATCCAACAAAGGGACTAAACGTGTCTTATTTTTGATATTCAGGGGATTGAAATTTGAAAAAAAAATTGTTAAGGGACTAGTGGTGAAAAAGTCCATAGTCAAGGGACTTGTAGTGTCATTAACCCTACTAATTAATAAGGATGTTTGGTATGCTTTTAGGCATCCAACTTAATAAGAAGGGCCGTGGAGGGGTATGGATAAGTAGCCTTTTTCGTTCGTTATTTAACCTGGGGATTAGTAAAGCGCGACACTAATCTTTTTAATACCATAAATTACCTTTGTATATTACTCCAAAAAAAAAACACACTAAAAGAACTAGGGGAATCAATTGGTTTCTCTCTCTAGCAAAGACGATATGAAAAGGTGACGACTACGAATATACGATTGGGTTAGTGATTTCTCTCTCTCTCTCTCTCTCTCTCTCTCTCTCTCTCTCTCTCTCTCTCTTCTTCTTCTTCTTCTTCTTCTCTCATTCGATCAATTTCTTGTTCATGACGGATATTCACATTAACACAGTTCTATTAATCTCTTGTCAATCAATCAATTTTTGATTGAGAGAAGAGAGCATACAGAATGGAGTGGCTTTCAATTTTAGTTGACAACCCCCTTCTCATGTTTTAGTTTGGACTTTTTGAGAGTGGAATAATGCTTTCAATTTTTGTTACCAAAAATAAATACAAGATTTGAGAGAGGTGAAAGGGGAGGGGGGGACTGCAGCTTAACGTCGCCAAAGTTGAAGAGGACATAAAAGGTCTCACACTAATTAAGGGGCCATGGCTCCCTGGTCTCATACTCTCATCGTGGCTATACTAAGATTAATTCTCTTTTTTTCAAGTATACGATGATAATATGAAAATAGATTTAAATTTTGAGGCTTCTGTCGAAAGAAATTTAAATCATTCTAAAGAACAAATACGATGTTTCCTTCTCTTTTTTTTTTTTTCCTTGAGCGCCTTCTTCCACAACAATGAATAGCAAACATGCTCTCGTGTCTGTGAAATGTTACTAACAACGATAGCGTATTTGTTCATTAGAATGATTTAATACTAAAGTTAAGATAATAGCACCTAAGGTATAGCAATTTTTTTTACCCACTTAGGCTACTCAACCTCAGGTTCCAATTCCACCGATTCTTCCATATTACGAATGATCTCACGAACACCGTCTTTCAGAATAATCTATGGATAGGAATCTAGATCTTGTTCTTGTTTTTATAGTAGTAGTATCTAATTGCTTAGATTCAACCTTAGTTACTTGAAATTATCTCCCTTTTTCATAGACGTTTTACCACTTTTTAAGAATTTTTCAATCTGAAAATGCTGTAAAGGAGTACATGTATGCGCATAAATTTCGTTACTTTTTTCGATTACCTTCTACATTTTTTACGACTTTACGGATAGGCACATGTATATGTCACCAATTTATGCATAAGTTATACATCTAAAAACCTTTTTAATTGAAAAATACTCAATTTATGCATAAGTTAGATGATAGTATCTTAAGGTTATTATTGAAAAAACTTAATAATACTAAGGCATATCCTACTGTTACCAAATGTCATATTAGATTAAGTATGAGATTAGAGTATCTAATCCTGGTGCTACCAAACGTCAAGTTATTATTAGAAACTGGATTATTAATCCTGATTCATAATAGTACCAGAATTTATAATAATGTTTATCCTTGTTTGGCTACCAAACGGACCCTAAGTTCGTTATTTTGGCAAATGATTTATTACGAGCTCGAGCTTGTGGTACTTCACTAAGCTTTAGTGTTACTCTTGCCAGATCAAATTTACTTAGATCTTTACACCGTACGTTAGACCAAATTTGCCATTTTTTAAGTAATGACATGGACAAAATGATCTGACGGTGTACTGATCTAAGTAAATTTGATGTGACGACACTAACACTAAAGCTTTTAGGAATACCACAAACTTGAAATCGTAATATCAGACCTTCTTTATTTCCTTTCTTTTCTGGCTTTGGGATTATCTTTCTTTCTTTTTAACAAATTGGGTAGCTATATATATACATGGTGAAAAAATTGATCAAATTTCATATTTAACAATGTGTGATAAATATATCAACACAGTAAGACCCACTGTTTGAAGCATACAACAGACATTATTGAACAACTACAGACTCCATCCACTAACCCACCAAATCCTGCAATTATATGTGTCAACCCATCTCCACTCTCCTCACCCTCTTCATCTCTTATGTTGTCTCTCCTCCTTCCTTCTTGTTCATATATCTTTAATCGTTTCTAGTTCATCCTACCAACCCCAACACCAAATTTCCAGCTAAAAACTAACTTTTTATCAAATCTGCCATGAAATCTCGGTCGGTGGTTAGGTCGTCATTCAGATGAGTTGAAAATAGCCAGATATGTTATAAAATGATGATGTTCACTAATTCTATCCGTACTTACCCAACGTTAATGGAGGATGACTAATTCACATTTAAGTGATGATCTAATCATGTCAATTAGAGGATAATGTCCTTGTTGATTTGGTTACTTGGAGGACTAAAAATCATATCAACCGAGGGCAATTAAGGAAGCTTAATAACGAGCGGGTATCAAGGTGCTCGTCCCAGAGATATTCCTCCCTATATGCCTATTAAGTAGTCAAAAGGGCATTTATATGCCCAAGCCGATTAGAAAAGCACCCAAGTAGAGTGCCTATCCACATTAGACGAGACACCTGAGTTTTTCTCTTACCTTAGGTGCCCACCATGGGCACACCTCTCTAATCAACATCAACATCTTTGCAAATACGCAACAACTCATGGAACAAACTCTGATTAATACCCAAAATTCCCTCCTCTACAGAACAATATAAATAGAAGCGCCTTCAGGGCAAAAGGAATGGACTAATTGCAAATTATACCCAATCGCTGTCCATTTTTTCTATAATACTAATTCTCTAGCAATGAGAGAAAGAATGAAGCTGTATACTTTAAATTTAACTAGTGTCTTACCTTAGGTTAGCATAAGAGGGTGTATATGTACACTCGCATGGACCGGGTCTCTATTAATTTCGGGCCCACTTGCTTAAGTGAAGCCCATACATTTTAACCCGAGCTGTAATATGCACATTAGAAGCCCCCCACTCTTTATACCTCGAGATTCATCTCGAGGGTCAAGAGTACTATTTGTTCGTGTTCACCTTGGACCTGTCGAAGTTTTGATGTCTCGCTTTCGATGAGCGGGGTTCGTATTAATGTTCGGGCTTGCCGAGTCCTGAATTTTGACCTTGGCCTGCAAATCTTGTTTGAACTTTGACCTCGGTCTGCAAGGTTCTTTGAGCTTTGACCTCGACCTGCAAGGTTCTTTGAGCTTTGACCTCGACCTGCAAGGTTTGTTTGAAATTTGACCTTGACCTGCGAGGTTCATTTGAACTTTGACCTCGACCTGCCAGGTTCATTTGACCTTGACCTGCAAGGTTCATTTGAATTCGACCTTAAAGTTTAACAAGGCTCATTTACGAATTCTGACCTCATCCTGCGAGGTTCATTTGAACTTGACCTCGACCTGCGAGGTTCATTTGAACTTTGACCTCGACTTGCGAGGTTCGTTTGACCTTGACCAACAAGGTACATTTGAATTCGACCTTGAAGTTTAACAAGGCTCATTTACAAATTCTAACCTCGTCCTACGAGGTTCATTTGAACTTAACCTTGACCTGCGAGGTTCGTTTGAGCTTTGGCCTCGACCTGCGAGATTCGTTTTATTTGACCGTTAAATTCTATTTGAATTCGACCTTGAAGTTTGACAAGACTCATTTACAAATTTAAAAGAACTTAACGGAGCTTGTTGGATAGTGGAGGGGTCCATTTACAAGTGTTTTATATTGAAGGGGCCAAGCTATAACTGCCCATCAATTAAGGATTTAGCTGTAACTTCCCAGCAATTGAAGGACCACGTTGCAACTGCCCAGTAATGGAGGGACTCATTTGTAACTACTCAATAATTACGGGCCAAGTTTGTAACTTCCCAATAGTAATGGGTTAGTTTTATAACTTACCATAAATTAAGGGGGCATGTTTGTAACTATCAATAATTATAGACGTTCTATGCATTTTGCAATTGAAGCGTAATGGGAAGGTGAGGAGCTCCTTGTAACCATTCCGTCTCCCATTTTCTTCCTCTACTCCGGCGTTGTCACCACTCGCCCACCATCATCCTTCGCTGGCGACCCCTTCTATCATATGCCGTTGACCACTGCAACTTTTGCGATCATCCTTGGCGGAAATTTTTCATCGTCGTCACTGTCTTGGCAAGACGAAGGGCACTGTGTTGAGCTGGACGACGGCGACTCTTGCTTCGCCGATGATGTCTGGGAGGGGCGAAGCTTGCAGTGGTATTTAACTGTTGTTTTGTGCTATTCTGCCTCGGTCTAGCTCGCTTGACAGTTTCGCCATGGTTAGAGAAGCTTTGTGCCGTCTTTGGCACAGTCGCCGGTGTCGTGCTCGGTTGGGCAAAGGGCCTGTTCTGTTGTGTTAGATTTATGTTCAGTGTATTTTTCCTTGGCAGTTTTCACTTAGTCTAGCCGAGCTTTTTCTTGCACACCGTCTATTTGATAAAAGACCTTAAACAAATGAAGAATCCCACCTCTCTTGGCAACGCGTAAGATGAAAAACAACGACGATTTTCTGCTCGCCATGGTGAGGCGAAGCGGCATGTCACATTTATTTTTTGGTCCACACTCGTTGTCTTGGCCCACCGCTATCAATGTAGTCTGGTCCTGTTGCCCCAATTTGCACGGAAGTCATGCCATGGTCGTCGACTCTGTTACTATTGTGTTAGTGATATAAATTGTACAAAAAGTGTATTTTACTCAGCCATATATTTGAGTCAAACTGTCAAAGTTGGTATTGAGCAGCCTGGCAGGAGTTAGAATGGGATCTACCACATTCCTTGGAATATGAGCTGTTCATTACCCCCTTGGGTACATAAATGAAAATTTGTTTTCCCCATGGTCACTAACTACAGAATGAAAGAAAGATTAAAAAAATTTCTAAATGAGCTTGCTGGAACGGATCAAGAGACAAGTGATTTATACTTGTTTTTCCGATTTGTCTCGTTCTTGGCAACGGAACCAACTGATGCTACACAGAATAACATGGGTTGCTCCGGGAGGGAGTATATGGATTTTTGGACTTTGATGACCTGCCAAGACAAGAGAAAAATACTGGGGTGAATGCAGGGGCCTGCCTTGCAAAGGCACTCCGTTGTGAGAGTAAGTATTCTGATCTCAAATCAATCTGACAAAGTGTAATTGCTTATCAAAGTATGCGTACCTTGGCTTGAGTCGTCATGTGGTTTATTAAGGGTGGCATTAACCGTCCATAATGGATGGAGTAATTGCGGGCATAACGGTTCTAGAGTGGGCGTAACCGCCACACACGTCCAACTAATGGGGTCTAGCCACTTGGCCCATGCCTTTTGGACGTGTGCGAAGAAGGTGGATGTCGGCGAGGCCTGCTCGCTGTATTACAGTCTTGCCTGGGCCATAAACTACTCGCTAATCATGGACTGTTCGCAGGTTCGTAGGCTTGACCCAAGTTACAAATCGGGTCTCGGGCCATGGCCATGCTTTTGGGCTGGGCCCATCAGCTGTCCATTTTCTCTCTAATACTAATTCTCTCACCACGGGGTTTTTGCAGGTCACCAACTGTGTGCTAATTGATGTAGACTATGACAACCAATTTAAGCATAGATATCGTACTCTCATTTTCCACTTGATCCTTGGTGCAAAATTTGGCATCATGAATGGTTCCGCTGTCAGGAATCAAACTTTCACACACATCAATTATACTGCAAAAATGGTTATTGTCAAGACCAACACTGAAAACGTCTCCATCCCACCACACGACGAGACAAATGGGGCGGCCACCAAAGTGAGAGCCAAACCTTTGACTTGGAAACTGTAGAGAATGACTCAGTTGGGGAGCATGAGGTGACGCTTCGCTCTTTGAGAGCTCGCGAGGAGAGGAACCTTATCTCCAAAAAGAAGAAGACAACTAAGAGTAAATACCCGATGTGTATTAATAATTATTAGATATTGAATAAGTTTTGGTTATATCTAAAATCATCCATTAATGAAAATCCAAAATTATATAATCAAATTTTCATGAATAATTTTGAATTTTACCAAAATCAACCATTACCCAACTGCCAACCCTAGTTTAGAACTTATACTGTACGTATGGGGGATTATAAATAATACTTCTTCCATTTCATAATATGGGTCCTCTATTTTATTTTTTTTGGGACAACCAAAATAATTGTCTCATTTCTTTTTTGAAATTTTTTTAAGTCAATTGTCCATCATGACCTTCTTATTTATGAGATAGAATAATGAATGTACCCACTTGGTTTGACACCACCAGCGATGAAATGGGGGTACTAAAGAAAAATTAGACAAAGTTAAAGCACTTTTTTAAACTTATGTATATTTAATAGGTGACACATGATACTTATTTTAGAACACTTGGAATAATGGCCTTCAAAATGTTCTTCCTATTTTAAAAGGCCCAATCATACATTCCAACTGCTCGGGCCTATTTCAAGGTGAAAGTGATCCCATACAAGAGCCTTTAATTTTGGAAAAATTGCGGGTCAATTCCTTTTATGGAATTTTCAACCGCTTAAGACCCTCATTTTTGTTTCCAAAAGCTTAAGTCAATTTTAAGTGATAAATTGATCGATTGTTCCAAAACTACCTCGTAACCTGAAAGATGCCAACTTGGAAGAGCGTGAAGAGGCCAGGTTATCAGAAGGCCCCGTAGTCTGAATTTCCTCAGTAGCATTCTATTCATTTCAGTTGAAACTTTGCTTTTAAGACATTTTTCACTGATCATCAACAGATGGATTACTTTCTAACCTGTGTTCAGGCTTCACATTCTGGATCTGAAGTAGACCGCTAGCCTTCCAGGTCCACTGTGAAGCAGATGTGAGCACAATTCCTGATATCATGCCTGTCAAGTGGTTCGCCCACCATTAAGCGATGTGATGTAGTGAATTTCTCAAGTAAGTACTTCCTTTCCCAATAGTACTGAGAGAGATCTCATTCCTCGCCCATTCACTTCGTTTTCTCTCTTTGCAAATTTTGTGCATCTCAAAAAATTGTGCATCGCGATGCACTATTCCGTGTTTTTTTAAGGGTATAGACGACATTTCTCAATAAAAGAGTCTTTTTCCGGTTTGAAATAATTATCGTGTCTTTAAGCGGTTAAAAATTCACTAAAAGATACCAGCCCGAATTTCTCCCTTTACTATTCCATTGTTTTAGACCGGTGTATTCTTATTATTTCGAAGCTAAAATGTGGCATACTACAAATCTTACCGAGTCAAGGTGGAAGTATTTTGGACTATGTGGTTACTTGGGTTGTTTATGGGCCTATTGTAGGGTTATATTGGGCTTATCTTTCATTTTTATTTATTTATTTGTCTTTCTTTATAGAAAAAACTATGAGCCGATACATTTTCTAGGATATTCAACTGCTTTAGTCCCATATACTTGTTTTCAATCGAAAAAGTCCACTTTTGTTGATAAACGATTACATTGTTCCTTTAATGTCCCCGCAACAAGCTAAAGAACATTTTAAGCATCGTAGAACATCATCTTCCTTAAATTTCTCCTCTAAATCCTCTCTTCCATCATCTTCCTTAAATTTCTCCTGTAATTCCGTTGTCTTTTCCGGCGCCGGCACAACAAACTTCCTCTGTTATCCCTCATTTTCTTCGTCAATGACAACTTTACCTTTCAAGCAGATTCATACCAATATCAAGATGAATTTTTTTATGCATATATTTATTTTTGATAGATCATCACAACTTTGATGATGAAAGTATGTATAGAATAATGAAAATAAAAATGGAACGGATGCACCTTATGTTACTCTGGGTTGTTTATGGGCCTGTTGTAGGGTTATATTGGGCTTATCTTTCATTTTTATTTATTTATTTGTCTTTCTTTTTAGAAAAAACTGTGAGCCGATACATTTTATAGGATATTCAATTACTTTAATCCCATATACTTGTTTTCAACCGAAAAAGTCCACTTTTGTTGATAAGCGATTAAATTGTTCCTTTAATGTCCCCGCAACAAGCTAAAGAACGTTTTAAGCATCGTATAACATCATCTTCCTTAAATTTCTCCTCTAAATCCTTTCTTCCATCATCTTCCTTAAATTTCTCCTGTAATTCCGTCGTCTTTTCCGGCGATGGCACAACAAACTTCCTCTGTTATCCCTTATTTTCTGCGTCAATCACAACTTCACCTTTTAAGCAGATTCATACCAATATCAAGATGAATTTTTTTACGTATATATTTATTTTTGATAGATCATCACAACTTTGATGATGAAAGTATGTATAGAATAATGAAAATAAAAATGGAACGGATGCACCTTATGTTACAGCAGCTTCGTCATCGTTGCCGCATGCAATGCATCGCATTTACTGATGATGCATCGATTTTGGAATTCTAATACATCGATTTTGGAATTGTGATGCATCACGTGCTTATTCGAGTTCTTAAGAAAATCGTGATGCATCGAATTGTAATTGTGTGCATTGATTTGGAATTGCGATGCATTGCGTGCCTATTCGAATTCTTAAGGAAATTGCGATGCATCAATTTTGGTATTACGATGCATCAAATTAGAACTGCAATGCATTGATTTGAAATTGCAATGCATCCCGTGTCTGTTTCGTATTTTTTAAGGATCCTGTGCATGTTTCACGTTTTTTAAGGGCATAGACGATATTTTGCCCAAAAGTGTTTTTTTCTGGCTGAAAACAAGTATAGTGGACTAAAACGTTTGAAAATTCATCAAAGGGGACCGACCCGAATTTCACCATTCTTTTTAAGCTTAGTTTACCCATTTAGGAAAGGAAAATGATCGAGCAACGAAATCCATTTATTTATTTGTCTTTCTTTATTACTCTTAGGCCTTGATTGATATATCGAAACGGAATCAATTTTGTGGAATGGATTACTAGTAATAAGATTTCATAGAAATAGATTGCAAAATGATTCCTAAAAAGTGTTTGGTAACATAAGGAATGTGATTACTAATTTAGTACAAATTTTCATAATATTGTTTGGTAAAAAACAAAACAACTTGGAATGCAAAGATAAAATTAAGCCAATTGACGACATTACCCCAATGTAGACAAGTATTTGTTAATGATTTTCATGATAAAAATTAGACATTAACGTTATTACTACTCCAAAAAATAACAAGTTTTTCGTTATTTTTCAATTTTGGTGAAAATTTTAAATTATCCAACATCAATAAAGCAGGAAAAAATTACTACCTCCGTCCCAAAATAATTGTCATTTTAGCAAAGTTTTTTTGTTCCAAAATAATTTCGTTATTGGATTTCAAGAAATATTTGGTCATATTTTGCCAAAATTGCCCTTATTTATTACTCTCATTAAAGAGAGAGAAAGAGAAAAATACCCTACAACTTCTCTACAATAAATAAACTTAAATAAGGGCTCAGTCTTTTTGAAAGCTTCCTTAATCTGTGTGTAAATTGCTAAAATGACAATTATTTTGGGAATGATGTAGTATTAAATTAAAAAAACAAACTAATGTTATAATGAAACTAGTTCAAATAAAAATAGCTTAAACATTTGAAACAAAATGAACAAATACTTGACGTAATAAAAAGAGGCGAAAAACAACGACGACGAGGAGTACTAAAAAAAAGAAACGACCATAAATTAGTTGAAACCAAATGAAATTATAAATATAAAACAAATACTTGATCTAATAGAAAGATATTATTGTCCTTTTACATGAATTTTAACTATTAGGAATCCAAATACTACCTCCTTCATCAAGATTGTGATTCCTTAAATTTTAGTAGTAAATTCCAAAATTATAGTAATCCATTCCTACTCCAAATATAATTTTTGCACCACCAAACGTTATTAATTGATTCCATGACGGAATTGATTCCATTTTCATGTACCAATCGAGACCTTAGAAAATAGGATGACATTCTACATCAAAGATTGGTCTTGAATCCTCGTAGTCAGTTGAACAACTTTTTGAAGTTAAACCATATTTGCATGGTGACTGAATGAAATTAGTTATTTGTATTCAAATAATATTTACGTCATTGGAACCCTTCCCTTCCCTTTCAACTACAACTTGATCTTTTCAACAACCTAAACCTCTTCTCTTGCGATCAACAAAATTTCTTCTCTTTCGATCACCGATTAAGATCTTTCCAACAACCTAAATCCTTTTACATGGATTTCAACGAAATTTCTTCTATTTCGATAAAGACTGGAGCTTCCGATCACCTAAAAAGCTAGCTAGAGTTGATCAGATGGAACTTAATTATCCTATCTCTACCTATATAACTCTTGTAAACATTGCATCTGAGGTTGTGTACAACAATATTGTTATTTATCAATTATGTAGCCAGCTGAGCTGAGCTCACTTTTATTACTAATTAGTTAAGTTTTGTTTCAACATGCAAGTGCTATGCTTTGCCTCTTCTATGCAAAAGCTATTTATAACCTTGAGGACCCATATTTCATCACCTCTACTTTTTGTTCCATCAATATATTATTGGAAAAAGATTTCAGAACAAAGTGCTTTTTTTCTCTAAAGTGCTTCACATTAACATGTACTGGCTAGATGCTTACAAGCCCTATTTAGGTCACATTTTTTATGTGTTGTGAATATGCCTCTTTTCACTTTTTAACAATAATTAGAAACTTAATACTATGTGTTTATTTTTTTGAGAGAAATAATGCTAGGGAGACTCAAAGAGTACTCAAATTTTTACACTCAATGATATGGCTGATGTGTCCCTAGTGGGCCTTATTTTTTGTAACTTACTCCCTCCGTTCCACCCAAAGAGTCCACGTTTGAAAAATCTAATTATTAAGGTATATATTAATATCATTGGATTTGATCATAATTACAAAAATACATAAGTACAACCAAGATGATTACAACACAAGTGGAGGGTAAAGATGAAAGATTATGAAAATTGTAAGCATAATTTCTTGAAAGTGGACTCTTTAAGCGAAATATCCCAAAATAGTATAGTGGACTCTTTGCCTCGAATGGAGGGAAAACTTACTAACTAAAATTATAACCATGATTAATTAGATTCCAAACCCAACTAAAAAAACAAATACAAAAAATTAATTAACAGAATGTGATCAAGTGACGAAAGGGATGAGTAGGGAAAGCTTCGCCGGCGAAATTAATTAGGGATGAGAGGGGAAAGCTTCGCCGGCGAAAGGGATGGGTAATTGAGACGGGCAATAGGCGGGAAAGCTTTGCTGGCGAAAGGTTTTCAAGCGACTTCCCTACCAACTAAAAAGCTCCAATGAATGGCCATTTAGAGGGTTGCGATGATTGGACATGTTGGCGAAGAGAAATTGAAAATGGAATCTAGAGAAATGTTTTACCATCGGAAAACTTGGTAAATGATTTCTATGTGGTCCAATTACGACCCATAGCATAGTTTTGTGATATCATTATTTTGACCCATAGCATAGTTTTGTGATATCATTATTTGAGAACCGAAGGGGCTTCTTCAATGAGAGCAAGATCATATTTGGCCGAAAATACTAAGTATTTGATAACTGTCTCACGCTAACGTAACTTAACTATGTCTGAAGTCAAATAAAATGATCATTACCAATATATATTACATGCTAATGTAACTTAACTGTGTCAAGTCAAATAATCATTACCAATATATATTACATTAATAGTCGTATGTCATTTGTAACAGAAGAAAGAAAAACTTTCATTGCAAAAGCAATCAAGCTTAATTTCTTGATGAAGAGTGTTGTAACACTACTAGTTAGAGAAGTTTCATATATGGAGGAAAAGTATATAAAGCCACTTTGAGGAGAGGAGATGGGTTGCCATTTTGTTTCAGTTTTGTTAAATATTTACTACTTCCAATACCAAATCAATTCAGTCACCATACAAACTATTTGCACTTGCAATTTTAGTACATGATGATTCCTAGCTATTCCTAGTGGGTTGTTTAATTAGGTATTTCATGATCGAGGAGGCCTCAAAAATGATAAGACCTCTTCCATTTCAAAACCCCTCTTCTCTAGAAAGAGATTCAAATCTTACTGAATTATGATTAGAGTGGATAAGATAAACCGATCGCCAATGTCAATCTATTAAAAATGAACACTCGATCGATGCATATATGGAATTCTCATCATAGTGAAGTTCTAAAAAGAATTTAACCGGAAACTGCTTCCGTATTTCGAATTCATGACTTCCACCAATCACAAACAATGCATTGGTCTCAATTATTGTGTTTTTAAAGGTAGAGAGAGAGAGAGAGAGAGAGAGAGAGAGAGAGAGATTTGGATTTGGAGAGAGAGAGAGAGAGAGAGAGAGGGGTCGCACTCTATGGTGTTTTCAACTGAACTTTAGTCTTAATTATTTGAAATCAGTTACATGTATCATCTTTCAACATTCAATTTAAACAAAACAAAAAAAAAATAGAGATTTATATTTATTCTGATCTAACAAAGTTCTACGCTAGCTGTCTTGCTACTTACAATTCACCTCTTTTACTCAGGCTTGATACCAGTGCGTAAGAGTACGCTTCTAAACATAATATCGACTAAGTTGCGTCATAGGTCCTGGCTACGAGAATTCAACCCAATAAATCTCCTCATTCTCTAATCCAAATTTCTTTAAAGTTTTGGCTAACATGTGGTCTAATGTTATATTTTAAGAATTTAGATATAATAAATTTTGTCTCAATAACCATCCATGAAAAATTTCAATGTCAGTAAAATATATTTCAAGACAAAACATACTTTAAATACTTCATCCACCTAAAATAAATAGTCTTATTTAACAAGTCAAACTTTTTAAGATCGTAGCTTAATACATTCTTCAAATTGTACTAAAATTATTACTATCTTTAGAAATTAGATTATTTTTCGGACATATTAACAAAAAAAGAGAGACTATGTTTTTTTTTTTTGACGAATGGAGTAAATGCTTAACATGTGTCACTAAGATACATGATAGGTCGTTCTACAACACTACCTCCATCTCGTTAATATTACTCCATTTGTTCCAACCAAAGAGTCCGTTTTTTATTTTTTTGAGCGTTGACCTACAATTTACATAAATTTATTTATATTTATTTTTATTAATCCATAGTATTTTCAATGTAATTTTTAGATAATGGGATTTTATTTCTGAAATAATTAAAGTATGATAAATTTTAATAATTTAGTCAAATGTTGACTTTAAAAATGAAAACTGGACTCATTGGTCAGAATCGTCCACTTTCCATTTTTAGTTGTCTTAAAGGTTTTAGTCAATTAAAAGTTTAATGCACATTAATTATCTACTTTTACCTCTAACCAAGCTGAGAGCCCGTTTGGTGTAGCGTTTTGAAAACGCAGTGTTTTAAAAACGCAGCGTTTTGAAAACGCAGTGTTTTAAAAACGCAGCGTTTTGAAAACGCAGTGTTTTAAAAACGCAGCGTTTCTAAAACGCAGATTATTTAAAACGCGGCTTTTTTCTTTATAAATGCGTTTGGGATATTATGTCAAAACGCTGCTTTTTATTCCCTACTGCGTTTTAAAATCTGCGTTTTGGGAAAAAGTTAGGAATTTCAGCGTTTTAAAACGCAGCTGCGTTTTGAAAACGCAGCGTTTTCTACCGCAGCATTGAAACGCTAAGTTAAGAAATAAGCTGCGTTTTAACCCTGCGTTTTGGCCAAAATGAGCGAACAAACGGGCTCTGAGTAATAATAAGGTGAACAATACACATTAATTATCTAAACAATATACATAAATAAAAATCTAGAAAGTAAACCAACAATTTTCATAAATTTATTAAGAATTTTAATATCGTAAGCTTTGATCCGATAATCAATATAAACGAGATGGAGTAAGTACATTATTAAAATTTTCTTGGTCACGTATGTCATTAATTCCACACACACACACACACACACATTTTGGTATCAATTTGATGTGAGATGAGAAAGATCGGATCTTAAGAGTGTTGTACACGCTAATATTGTATAAAGTCAAAGTCTAGTATTTTTTTATTTTGAATTTTCCCTCTCCTTCTCATTTGCCCATATATATTACTACATGCTATCACGTAACTTAACTGTATCAAGTTAAATGGCTATTGCCAATAAATATTACAGTAGTCGTATGTCATTTGTAACCGAAGAAAAATTTTTCTTGCAAAAACAATTTAACATATTTGCTAAATACAACACTCAGTTTTTGCTAAATACAACACCTCCTAAAAAAATTACTGTTATGCCATCGTAGAAAATTGTTTAGCAGACCCCTCAATTTATAATTGTAAATAAATATAAAATTTTCAAAAAAACAAGGGCATAATAGTAATTTCACGGGAGGAGAGGGGGGAAAAAAGAAATTATATTAAGCATAAAAGTGGTGTTGTATTTAGAGCGGCCTTTTTTGATTGATTCCATCTTGCGTGTTTGAAGAGTGTTGCACACTACTACTAGTTAGGGTAGTTTCATATATGGAGGAAAAGTAAAGCCACTTTGAGGAGAGGATATGGGTTGCCATTTTGTTTCAGGTTTGTTGCATTACTACTTCCAATACCAAATCAATTCAGTCACCATACACACTATTTGCACATGCAATTTTAGTACATGATGATTCCTAGTGGGTTGTTTAATTAGGTATTTCATGTTCGAGGCCGCAAAAATGATAAGATCTCTTCCTTTTCAGTTTTCAGAACCCCTCTTCTCTAGAAAGAGATTCAAATCTTATTGAATTATGATTAGTGCGGATAAAATAAACCGATCGCCAATGTCAATCTATTAAAAGTGAATACTCACTCAGATGCACGAAATTCTCATCACAGTGGAGTTCTAAAAAGAATTTAACCGGAAACTGCTTCCGTTGTTCGAATTCATGACTTCCAGCAATCACAAACAATGCATTGGTCTCAAATACAGTATATATTGTGTTTTTAAAGATAGAATGAATGCTAGTTAAGGTTTTGCCAAACTCCAAAAAGAAATGGCCAAACAAATTAACAGTAAGGTTTGGGCAATATTATTTATGTACCATGACAAGAATGTCAAAATGATAGCCAATGTTAGTGGATGGAGGCAAAACTAAGGAGTGTACTCCAAACACACCTCTCCTTATTTTTATCAACAATATATATACATTATTCCAATCTCCAACTGTCTAAACCAACCCATCCCTCCACAGCTATATATATAAATTCTCCCAAGGGAGGGAAAACCCAAGATCATGCCATACCAAACCAAGAAAAATGACACCTCCCTTCTCATTCTTTTTCTCTCTCCTCCCCTTCTTCTTGCTTTCCATCCATGCCTCATTTGGCCAAACCCTTATCCATGACACTTGCAAAATCATCGCGCAACAAGACCCTAACGTAAACCTCAATTTCTGCACCACTTCTCTCCAAGCAGCCCCGGCAAGCCGTTGTGCTAGCCTTCAAGGTCTCGGGATGATCTCGATTAGGCTAACTCGATACAATGTCACAGATACGAGGTGTTACATCAAACAAATGCTCAAGAGCGGTAAATTGGATAGGGATATAAGGGTGCGTTTGGATGACTGCTTGGAGCTTTACTCTGATGCTATTCCTTCTATTAAGCAAGCCATGAAGTATTACAATTCTAAGAGATATAACGATGCTAATATATATATATCTGCAGTTATGGATGCTGCTACAACTTGTGAAGATGGGTTCAAGGAGAAGAAGGGATTAATTTCGCCATTAACAAAGAGAAATAACGCGACGTTTGAGTTGTCTGCTGTGGTGCTTTCTATTATGGATATTCTTCAGAGTGGCTCAAATTTATCATAACTATCATTTTGCACCCTTTTTCTTGAGAAAGAAATTCTTATATTTGTTGTAATTAGCTGCTATATAACTACTTTTTATGCATCTTCCTGTAATTATATGTGCCATAGATGGTTATATTCATGCCATCAAATTGGCTCAGAGCGATCTGTGCTCGTTCTAGTTCAATTTGTCTCAGAATGCATGGTATTAATCTTTATATTTTTTTCCTTGCTAAAAAGACTCTAATATTTGTTGTTTCATGTTTTTGATATCTTCTATGATCCTTAGTTTGTGTAGTTGAAAGTGACAACAACAATGTTTATATTTAGCATTGTCATAGCAAAATTCTACTTCGGAGCAAAGTACAAGATTTTCATAACAAAATAATGCAGTAGTTTTTCTGATAAAGTTATAATAAAATCTTGTTCCGACGAAATAGAGTGCTGATATATGTGTTTGGGTTTTATGTAAGGAAATATAGTGATTAGGCTTGTTAAACGGGTGGGTTAGGTTGGGTTGAAACGGGTCACAAGTTGTAATGGGTCATAATTCTTCATAATGAATGAGTCATATGGGTTGGGTCAACCCGCTTTGACCCGCTCAACGTAAAAAATATTTTCTCCTGAATTATATATATATATATGTGTGTGTGTGTGTGTGCGCGTGTGTCTTTCGAGTTATACTCTATTTCTTGATTATTTAAAAGGAAATTTATAGCACTATAAACCGTTTTGATCGAGTGACTGAACCCAAAAAACTGTTATGATAGCGAGTAAAATGACACTCGTCAATGGCCGTTGACACCCCCAGCTGCGGGCGCCAATGTCTTTGAAGTCATATTTCATAAGTAGATCATTTAAAAAAAATTCATAGCACTTTGAATAATTTCGATCAGGCGAACGAGCAAAAAGTTATGGCCAAATAACCGTTAGAGTAGCAAGCAAAATGACACCTGTAGCGGCCGTCACCAGGTGTCATTTTACTCGCTACCTTGACAATTTTTTAAGTATAATTTCTTGTTTATTCACTTGGTCGAAATGATTTAAAGTTATATGGATTTCTTTTTAGATGATGTACGTATAACATCTATTCCTATTTTTTTGGTTGTATAGAAAATGACAAGGGGGTTGCTGAAGGTTGCCAGTGGTCGGATGGTGATATATGGTGGTGGCCGGAATATAAGTGGTGATTGTTAAAGGTTGATGGAGGGAGGTGGTTGAAAGCTATATTAGAAAAATGCCTAATGGATTGGTGGGTTTAACCCGACAAATTCAATATATCAACATGTGTTACTCATTTCAACCCATTCTTTAATGAGCTGGGTTGAGTTAAATGGGTTAGTTAACCACAAATAATTTTTGCCAAGCCTAAAGGTGATAAGGCAAAACAAGGCTAGGATGGTAGTACACCTAATTGGCTAGACAGTGTTTTCAACGGTTGCGTTGGAAGCAATTTCAGTGGAAGAGTGACTTCTAATTTATAGATCTTTAAGTCTTAGGCTTTAAGTGTAAAACTAAATTAGATTAATGGTGCTTTCTAGACTAAAACTATAAGGAGATAGAATATGTACCAACCAATCTTTTTCATTCTGGTGAAAATTTGAAAAATTGGTAAAACTTTGATTGAAAGTTAAAGGGTGATTCATGGGGAAAACAGGGGATTTGGTTTCTCTCATTCTTTTTATGGTAATGCATCCATTTTCACAAGTTGTTTCACTCAAAAAATTGGAAAACTTTGATCTTAATTAGTCTCTAATACCATTTGACAGAAACAAATAAGAGGCCCAAATAGCATCTGAAATGGGTTGCTCAATACTAAAACTATGATAGGAAGTTAAATACTCCCTCCGTTCCAGACAAAGAGTCTACTATTCTATTTTTAAATGTTCTACTTAAAGAGTTCACTTTAAAAAATTATGTCTACAATCACTATAAACCTTCCAACTATACCATCCACCTATGGTATAAACATCTTGACTATGTTCAAATATTTTTGTAATTATAACCAACTTCAATACTATTTTTATATTCCTTAATTATTAAACTTTTTAAACGTAAACTCTTTGTGTAGAACAGAGAGAGAATTAATCTTAGTGTAATATATTATACCGTAGTTCTAGGTTCTTAGAGCATCTCCAATGCAATCCCTAGTTTTTCTTAGGTGACATGTTTAAATAAGAAGGCTTCTTTCCTATTTACAAAAAAATATAAAACATACCTACGTTTCAAGCATTTTTCACTACATAGATGATTGTATTGGAAAATCTCTTACAAATTTGAAAGCTCTTTCCTAATTGAGGAAGTCTAAGAAATGGCAAGGGTACATACACGATTTCATCATCATTTGGACTAAATTAGTTCAAGAATCCAAGATAGAAAACCTAATTGGTATGAAATTTGAAGAGCCAGGCCCAAACTTTGGGCCCAAGGTCCAGGCCCGAGATATAATATGGGTCTGGGCCCATCATAACGCGAGCAGACATGGAGCAACCGAGCAGCTTACTAAAGCTACATGGACTTATGCGAGCAGGTTCCACGAGCAAGACTCAGGGTGCAACGAACTGAGCACTCGACCAGAATCCAGCGAGCAGGATGAGCCGTGTAACGCCTGGGGTGGAGACGTGGCGTAACGTCCGGAGGCGGTTGAGCCCGACGGTTACGCCCATTACTCCTAGCAGTTACACCCATTACATCCGCATTCATACCCACGCCTGGGAAGTTATGGATGGACGTTATTCCAGGAGGTAGCAGACCTATAAAAGCCTTGGATTAATTCCAAGCAAAGGTACGCATACACACACTTGAGCTTACACTCTGCTGAATCGTGTATTGAGCTGGTTACTTACTCTTACACCGGAGTGTTTTAGCAGGGCCAGCCCCTGCATTCACCTAGTGTTTCATCCTTTTATTACACAGATCATACAAAGCCCAGATATCCAAGTGGACAGGCAGTCCAGCCCAGCAGACATTAGATTCCTTGCGGCATCAAAATTCTTTCAAGATTTTATGCAAGTATTAATTCTCCATAACAAACCTCTCCCATGCTCTCTCTCTATAGGTATTGCGTACATGAAAAAACTTCTATATGTAGCATTTGTCATTGCATCGGAAAGAAAGATGGATATGGGCAAGACAACTGAAGGATGGCTTATTGAGCAAACACGTGAATAATTAGAAAAACTTTAGAGGCATCAAAATTTGTTGTCTGAATACTAGAGTATTTTCAGTTCAGATATGATCGCACTACGAAAATAACATGGATATACTGAGTTTTTACTAGTCCACATCTAGCACACGCACCAACTTGTGCATATCAAAGAACTGCATATAATACATAAGCAGCTTTCAAACTCTTGTAGAACATTACAAATTCCTTCAGTTTTCTTTATTTATTATACTAATAATTTGAAGAGAAATAAAAAGAAGAAAAGCTTCCGCTTATGCATGACAAACAAAGATTTCTTTGTAATATAGTAATAAGGCTTTGTCAAGTACTTATGAAGTTCCTTTCTCTTTCTTTTTGTTTAAAAAGTTACACTGGAATACTGGCATGAAATATATTTAACTGCTTTAAAATGTTAAAAGGATCGAGCCTAAATGTGTCTAAATTTTTGCAACTGATATAGGGAGGGAAATCAAGGAATCATGCCAGTGTTTCAATGTTAAACATGAAAGCAAAATGAAACAGTACACAATCTGACAAAACTACTCTATTCAAACAGCCCCCCAATTATTTCTCACCCATTATGTGGGGTTTATATTTCAACAACCAAAGTAACCAGTCAAATGAAAAATGGGGCTTGAAAACAAATACCATTGTTTTCTTGACGGATGGAAACAGCCAAAAGGGAGCTTGCATTTCTATCTAGCCATTGGATGGTTATATACATACTCGATTGCAAGAGCACAGGAGTCAATCTTATCAGCTTCCTTGTCAGGAATCTCCAGCTTGAACTCCTCTTCAATAGCCATTACAATCTCCACATTGTCCAAGCTATCCAACCCTAAATCCTTCTGAAAATGGACTTCAGAGGTCACCTACACATGATTGCAGAAAGAACTGTCTAAGACTTCAAGCAATTAGATATTCCATGGAGATATGGTGGTGCAACTAACATACAAAATGCTGCGTCCACAAGGTTCTTTAGTGAATGCTTTCTGTCTTATTCTTTCTGTTTGAAATAAGCCTGAAACAGTATACATTCTTACAGGTAGGCTTTTTGGTACTTCAAACAGCACGCTCTAACACGCTGCTTGCATAAGAACCTTCCTTGATCAAAAACAAAACACAGCAATGGCAGATAAGCATATTAACCCCCTATACAACTTTTCTTTTTACTTCTTTGTAGTTTTTAGGTCTTCATTTTTACAAAAACTAAATCATACTTGGGTCTTTAGTCCCAGTAGCACCTTTCAGGAACAGAAGTTGAGTAGGACAAAAACCAATCCCAAACAGATTTTGTATATTAAATTCAATTCTTGATCATACAAGACCACTAGATAAACAATAGTACATCACTTAAAAGAGATATAAGGTGAACCGGAGAACTGGTTTCACGTATGAGTAATGCCAGGGCAACAAAAAATGGACATAATTTTGGGCACAGAAACAGTTGGCAACTGTTGGCTGGACAGAAACCATAGGTCTCCTCATCTAGTGGCAGGACCCGTAGATTTTATAACCAATCAACAATTGCTAACTCATGTTATGCTCAACTTTTGTGTCCATTACTTTTAGACTTAGAATTACTGTCTTAGAATTACTCTTTGCATAAATTGTTGGACACCAAGCAACATAAAAGGTTAGTTCGACTTGTCGACTCTTTGTGAACTCAACCTAAACAGCAATAACAGCCAAAGAGATAAATTAATAAATACATACAAACTAGAAGACAGTCTATAACTCAAAACTGACTAGGAGAACAAAAAGCAATTAATTCAAAATACGCAGAACTGCAGAAGGAATTATTCACAAGATGTGTATGAAGAGATAAGACATTAAATATCAATGGCAAGAAGAAAGAGACCTGTCTTTCCAAAACTCAATTCTTCAAGGCTCAAGCAAACAAAAACCAAACAATTATTATTATTATTATTATTATTATTATTTTAAAAGAAAAGAAAGCCAAAAGTTTGACAAGGAACCACAGATAAACCAGAAGAAGGTAGGAACCAACAACTCCATAACAGTAAATTAAGGAGATGCAAGTGTTCAAAGGACATGCATACAGATTGCATGGTTGGGTATGAAGTGATGAGACATGAGATATCATAGATGAGAAATAAGAGAAAAATCTAAATATATTTTTCTCTACCTTAAGTTTTCATTTTGTTTTTTCATTTTTTGAATCAGAATAGGTGCTCATCAAGCATGTACAATAACATTAAAAAGAGGGAAGAAAGTAGGCAAAGTGGTCATTTATTTAGACAAACATATAAATGAATAGAGAATCTGCACTCACAAGACAGACCTAACAGCACTAAAAAAGACACTAGTGAGGGTTCACTGTAGAGAAAAGCAAAAAGGGTATTGTTTTGAGATAGGAATTGCGTTTATTTGTGCCATCTAATAGTATAAGATTTTTTCATAGTAAATCATGTATACGATGAACATATGTACCATTCCTTTTCCAAGTAGATAAAGACAATTGAAACAAGTTACGTGAAGCTTATAATACCAAGATGAACTTAAGGAGCAGATGCTGAGAAAAAGCTTTGTGCCATGTGACAGCATAAAACACCAAGGAAGTGTGCCTCGTAAGTTTACACAGCCCCCTCAATCATGCCATGAGGTTCAGTTGCACAGAAAATCTGAAGTACATTGGTCCAAAATCTCTCAAATCTTCTGAAATTAGGCAAATTTTTTGCTTAGTGAGACAATTCATGTCCCACCACTACAATACAAACTCGAAATGTATTCAGCAAATGCAGGATTTTATTACTAAATTTACTTTCTTTTTTTTTTTGTAACATTAACTAATTGATCTACTCGATACCCATTAGTATGTATAAACAAACACATTCACAAGCCTTCATATATAAACACGCGAAATTCAAAGCTACTAATATCCAGAGAAGTTGTAATCGCACAAGAGAAATGCATTGCAGAACAAGCATTTCTTACCTATACAATATAACTCTGAAAATAAAGAGTAGTGTTAGATATGCGAAGAAGCAAGTATGCCAACTTAGATTTCAAACAGCCTAGGTCACTGATCGGACAGCGCCTCACAAGTGGTTGAAGCAACCAATCACATGTTCGACATCAACTTCGGAGTCAAAAGTTGCTATTCATTTCTGGGATACCTAAGCATTACTCAAAAATAAAACCCTAAATAGCTCCACATTAGTGACAAAATTATGATACAGTTATGCTCAAAACCCGCATTTAGACCACAATCAATATATTGGTATGGAAAAATCTTATATTAATCTTAACCTAGATTAAAGAAGAAATATAAATTTTCTGTAAATTTGAATGAAATTTCTCAGTAATTAACTAAACATGGAGAAATAAGATAAGTAAAAGAACAAAATAAGGGTTGGGGAGCCGACCTTGGAAGGATCGACTTTGGGGAAATCTTTGACGACGGCGAGGACTCGGTCGACGACGTCTTTCTTGTCGAGATGATCGTCACCGTGAGATGACATTGACCGGCATAGACTCAGCTTCGATCCATTTAGGGTTAGGGTTTGAGCTGAAATCGGGACCCGAATTTGGCGAAGTAGTACAGCTCTCAATGTGGATGCCATCTCTCTCTCTCTCTCTCTCTCTCGTGGTTGTAGCTGGGAGTGAGAATTAGACTGAGCAAGGAAGGGAGAGGATAATTTAGGTATTTGGTGAAAAGATTCAAAACGGGGCAATTTCACAACCCATGGGGTTTCCGACCGGTTCGGATACCAATACTCGTAACTGTGAGCATCCATAGCAATAAATGTATCAAAAGTTTTTCCCTCCTTCCATGTCATATCAAGTCATCAGCTTATAAATTTTTTCTCTATAAACTTATTCTCTAAAATACATAAATCCATAAAAAATTTATAATATGGACCCACTACTAAATATTTTATCCTTTCCCAATATATATATTTAAAAGTAGTAAATTTATTTTTAAAAATAAATATATCATTATAAAACATAAAAAAAGTATAAAAAAAATATATTATGTATAACGAATAATTTATTCATTTCTTAATTTATCTTTCCAAAAATATATTATTTATTTATTTATTAATATTTATTAGTAATTCAAAATATGGATGCAACAATATAGATTTTAGAATTATATAATTATTTGGTCCATCGGCTTTACCAAATCTATGCGTTTGGTCCCTCCGTTCCAAAAAAATGCAATCTGGTCACTCGATTTGCATTTCGTTAAGAGATTCCCCCTTTCCTCCGTTATCGTCTATTTTTCTATCTGTTTTTTAAAAAAATGCCTAGACTATCCTCTCTTTCTCTTCTCCCTATTTCCCCTCATCTTCTTCTTCAACCTCCCCTGTTTTTGAAATACAAATACAGTAGCAACCCATAAAATAAAAAATTCAAAACTTATTTCTCTCTTTCTCTTTCAAAATCTCTCTCTCTCTCTCTTCCCTCACAACCTACAGAAATTCAAAACCCAACTCAGAGGCTGAGATGATAGAACTCATGCATCAACCTACCTTTCTATATACTTTAGAAGCAGAGGATATTCGCACAGGATGGATATTCAGCTAGCCATGGATCTAATTATTTATCAGCAACTTGGAAGCAAAAGGCAGAAAGAACATTTTCCGATGTTATCTGACAAGGTTTTTGTAATAGAGTTGCATGTTGCTCTATTATAAACAATTCAGTGAATAATTTGGATTGATGTCTCAGTCAACGGAGATAAGAAAGGCCGCCAAGTGCTAGCTTATGTTTCATTGAACTACCTTGAGGCTTGAGCTTCATTTCTATGTATCAGCATTTCTAAGATCATCGCTACCAATTCTATGATTGATTACAACAACTACAATTGTGCTCTGGTCTTTCCATCATCATACATGATTCCCACGTTGATCTCTATTGCTAACATGGAGGCCTTTCTTGCCGTGGAGAAGCATTGACACTGGCTCGTAAATTTGCTTATATTCACTGCCTTTTGCTTCCTCCAATTGGTGGAAATGGATTCAAAAATTTTGGGGATTCTTTTTCCTTGATTTTTGTCTCTCTCGCTCTGGGTGGGTGTTTAGTTGGTTGGGGGCATTAGAATTAAACCCTTCCTTTCTCTCTCCTCTCTCTATAGCTACCAAGCAGCCATGCTGGGATTGGTGTCGGTTAAAACTCCACCGGAGGCTACGCCGCTACGAGTCACCATCCCCGACGACACTAACTTCAACCACCACCAGATCCGACACTCCACCGACCGATCCGAATCCATTAACCCGAAACTAACCTCACCAGTGCCTCGACGGCCTCCATCTCTCTCCATCCACCTCGCGCGCCAAGCCATCACCGGATCGGAGCTCCGAAAAGAAGAAATTGCCGGAAAAGCAAACCGTAATCGATGAATCATCGTTAGACAATCCAGATCTCGGCCTATTCCTTCTCAAACAAACCGTAATCGATGAATCGTCGTTAGACAATCCAACTCTTCACACAGTTTTCGAGCTTGCCGCTTCGGTTTGCCCTGAAAATGGCTGGTCGCAGCGGCGAAGACGGCGGAAGAACCAGCGGCGAAGACGGAGGAAGCTGGGCTTAGGCTCCATGTGATGTAAATAAAATGTATTTTAGTATGTGTGTGTGTGTGTGAAATTATGTATACATAGGGCAAATCAACAAAATCCAAACTATGGTTTTGGGTTTTGAATTTCTGTAGATTGTGAGGGAGGAGAGAGAAAGAGATTTTAAATGAGAAAGAACAAGGGAGGTTGAAGAAGAAGATAGGGGAAATAGGGAGAAAAGGAAGAGATGGTAGTTTAGGCATTTTTTTAAAAAATAGACAGAAAAATAGATGGTAACGGAGGAAAGGGGGAATCTCTTAACGAAATGCAAATCGAGTGACCAGATTGCATTTTTTTGGAGCAGAGGGACCAAACGCATAGATTTGGTAAAGCCGATAGACCAAATAATTATATTATTCTAGATTTTATTGAACGAAAATTAATATAAAATCATAAGAAACGTAATTAAAGTTGCATAATTAATTCATTTACAGAGTAATTAAATACTAATAAGAAATATTCAATCGATACAACTTAATTTTCATTGTTATTGTCTTCGAAGCATTTCCAAATATGCTCAACCAAGTCGGATCGAAGTTTTTGTTAAACTTCACGATCACGTAGTTCTGCATGCCTTTGAAGGTATACGGGTACCGGTGGATCTACTTCTTCATCGGTCCAGTTACTTATGCATTTCCTTCATTCTCTACAATCATATTATGCAATATGATGCACGCGTACATTATATCTTTCAAAGCTTCCTTGTGCCAAAATCGTGTCGCACCTCATACTTGATGTGATTCCAAGATCGTGACAAAGCGGAACCAACCAAGAACGCGGATTAAAACAGAAAAACAATGAATTGAAGAAAAGATAGGGAGCTTCCCTCAACCCTAGGGCAGATTTAATCCCTAGAACCTTGGGGTGCGACCTTAACCCACTAATCGCAATTGATTAGGAACCAAGATCACGGAACGCCACAAGCCTGCAGCTCAACAAACTTGATAAGTTCAAGGGTTGAGAATTCTAATCCAAGAAATCTCTCAAAAGCTCACAATATTGTAAAAAATCAAATCAAATTAATTAATAGCAAAGTTAATGTTTTACAATGAAAAAGAAGCCTTTATATAGGCCTAACAATCTAACTAAACCTAGGAAACGTTTATTAGGAAATAAAAATATCTAAAATATCCTAAAGTTACCAAAACTGATGAAAATACGTCAAACAATCGCGTTCCAGGCAAACTGGGAACAAGGCGATCGCCTTGTAGCGATCCAGGGCGATCGCCCTTCAGGCAGTACACAAGGCGATCGCTTCCTTTTGAGACAGGGCGATCGCTTGATAGGCAGAATCCAAGGCGATCGCTTTAGAAGAGACAGAGCGATCGCTCTGTGGCCAGAATCTTCATTCTTCATACAAACGACCCTCCAACACACATACGATCCGTCCTTCACTGTTTTGAGTCATGTTGGCCTTGATTGAGTGCACGAGCGTCATGAGAGCTTCCCGAACTTTCTTGATTCGCGCTCTTGTCATTGGGCCTCCGGTTATCGTCATCGGATCTCTTTGAATATTGGGTCTTGGTCCTTGATCTCCATCACTCCCTCCCTCCTCAAAAGGATTCGTCCTCGAATCATCACCTATATCAAAAGGAGAAAGATCAGTGACATTGAAAGTTGCATGGACACTATACTCACCTGGTAGGTCAAGCTTGTATGCGTTGTCATTGAGCCTTTCAAGAACTTGAAAAGGACCATCTCCCCTAGGATGCAATTTGGATCGACGTTTCATGGGAAACCGTTCCTTCCTCATGTGAAGCTACACCCAATCACCGGGCTCAAAGACAACTTGTTTCTGTCCCTTGTTGGCTTACTTCACATACTGAGCAGTACGTCTTTCAATATTCATCTTGACTTGCTCATGCAGTTTTTGAATCACCTCCGCTTTGTGCTTACCATCCATACTAGCACGTTCCTCAACTGGTATAGGAAGAAGATCAAGTGGACTTAAAAGATTGAGTCCATATACCACTTCAAAAGGAGAGTAGTTAGTAGCAGTATGCACAGAACGATTGTAAGCAAATTCAACAAAGGGCAAACTTTCTTCCCAAGATTTAAGATTTTTATGCAACACAGCCCTCAACAATTGAGACAAAACTCGATTGACCACCTCAATTTGACCATCGGTCTGTGGGTGATAAGAAGTTGAAAACAAGAGTTTTGTACCCAATTTATTCCATAACACACGCCAAAAATGACTCACAAACTTGGCATCTCTATCACTAACAATTGTTCGTGGCATACCATGTAGACGCACAATTTTCTTGAAAAACAAATCTGCTATATAACTAGCATCATCAGTTTTATGACAAGCAATAAAATGAGCCATTTTGGAAAACCTATCAACTACCACAAACACAGAATCATGCCCATGTTTAGATCTAGGCAATCCAAGAACGAAGTCCCTAGAGATGTCGGTCCAAGGAGAATCAAGAATAGGCAAAGGAGTGTACAACCCATGAGGTTCCACACGAGATTTAGCATGCTTACAAGTTATGCATTTGGCACAAATAGAAATAACATCAGATTTTATTTTAGGCCAAAAGAAGTGTTCCTTTAAAGTTTCCAAAGTTTTAAGCACACCAAAATGCCCCATGAGACCTCCACCATGAGCCTCACGAACAAGTAATTCACGTATAGAACATCCAGGGATACACAGCTTGTTTTCTTTAAACAGATACCCTTCATGTCTATAAAACTTACCATAAACACTTGTCTCACAATCTCTGAAGATAGAGACAAAATCGGGATTATTAGCATACAATTCCTTGATGAGAGCAAAACCAAGTAATCGAGAGTGCAAGGTAGTGATTAACAAATGTCTACGAGACAATGCATCAGCCACTATGTTATCCTTACCCTTCTTATACTTAATCACATAAGGAAAAGACTCAATGAATTCTACCCACCTAAAATGCCTTTTATTCAATTTACCTTGGCCTTTCAAGTACTTGATGGATTCATGATCCGTATGTATCACAAACTCTCGAGGCCTAAGATAATGTTCCCAAGTCCGTAGGGACCTCACCAATGCATATAGCTCCTTATCATATGTAGAATAGTTCAATGATGCACCATTTAATTTTTCACTAAAGTATGCAATTGGTCGACCCTCTTGGTTCAACACACCACCAATTCCCACCCCTGAGGCATCACACTCTAACTCAAAAGTTTTATCAAAGTTTGGTAGAGCAAGAATAGGAGCAGAAATTAATTTTTCCTTTAACAGATCAAAGGCGGCTTGTTGTTGTATGCCCCAATGAAACTTTACCTCCTTTTTCACTAACTCATTCAAAGGTGCGGCTATTGTGCTGAAATCCTTGACGAACCTTCGATAAAAACTGGCCAACCCATGAAAACTCCGCACTTCACTAGCATTGGTAGGATTCGGCCAATCCTTGATTGCCTTGACTTTTTCTTCATCAATTTCAACACCTGCAGCACTTACCACAAAACCAAGGAAAACAACTCTATCCAAGCAAAAGTTACACTTTTTGAGATTAGCATATAATGAGTGCTCACGCAAAGTATCTAATACAGCACGTAGATGCACTGAATGTTCTTCCATGTTCCTACTATAAATTAAGATGTCATCAAAGTAGACAACAACAAACTTCCCAATGAATTCCCTAAGAACATGATTCATCAATCTCATAAATGTGCTAGGTGCATTGGTTAAACCAAATGGCATCACCAACCATTCATACAATCCAAACTTGGTTTTGAAAGCAGTTTTCCATTCATCTCCTTCTCTAATCCTAATTTGGTGATACCCACTTTTGAGGTCAATTTTTGTAAAAATTATAGCACCATGTAATTCATCAAGCATGTCATCTAATCTAGGGATAGGATAACGATACTTGATTGTAATTTGATTAATGGCCCTACAATTCGTACACATCCTCCACTCTCCACTTTTCTTAGGTACCATAATTACAAGAACTGCACAAGGACTTAGAGATTCTCTTACCTTACCATTCTTGAGGAGTTCTTCCACTTGCCTTTGGATTTTCTTTGTTTCCTCCGGATTAGCCCTATAGGCTGGCCTATTTGGCAAAGTGGCCCCGGGCATGAAATCAATTTGATGTTCGATCCCTCGGAAAGGTGGCAAGCCACTTGGTTCGTCGTTGGGAAAAACATCTTCATATTCCTGTAGAAGAGACAAAACAGAATGAGATACAGTTTTGGATAATTCGTTAGTAGTAAGGTAACTCTCCTTATACACAAGAACTATCACACTTTGTTTATTCTCCCACTCCCTCACAATCTCACTGGGTTTGGCATAAAAATTTTGTCTCACCCTATCTTTGCCCCTTGGCTTTTCGACTATTTCTTTTTCTTCCTCAAACACTCGTGTTTCCACCCTCGTGCTTTTACCACTCTCAATTTTTTTCTCTACACTCGGGTTTTCTCTCACTTCCTTTCCACCACTCTCTTTGTTTTTCCTCTCAACCTCACTTTCCTCACGCTTCTTGGCTTGTTGTATCTTAAACTCATATACTTGTTGAGGAGTCAACGAAACAAGTATAGTCGTTTTGCCATTATGCTTCACAGTGTATTGGTTGAGGAAACCATCATGCATCACATGTCTATCAAACTGCCACGGCCTTCCTAAAAGGACATGTCCCACTTGCATAGGGACTACATCACACATCACTTCATCCTTATATCTCCCAATAGAGAAAGTGATCAAGGCTTGTTTTGTTACTTTAAGTTCTCCACAGTCATTAAGCCATTGTAGTTTATAAGGTTGAAGATGTCTTATAACAGGAATTTTCAATTTTTCAATTACCTCAGTGCTAACAACATTGGTGCAACTCCCACTGTCAATAATAAGATCACATACCTTCCCTTGGATGAAACAACGAGAATGAAATATATGCTCTCTCTGTTTGTCAACTCTTCCTTCACTTGCATGTTTAGCACCTTTTTAATCACAAGGGCCTCTCCCCATGCGGCTTCGGCCACCTCATCATCCTCACCATCTTCTTTCTCTTCCTTTTCTTCTTTGTCATCCTCGAAATAATACTCTCCATTGTGAATGTAGACCACTCGTTTGTTGGGACATTGAGATGCTATGTGACCCCTCCCATTGCATCTAAAACAGACAATCTCCCTTGACTTGGGGGTACTAGTTTCTACTCCCTTTCCCTTGTCGACCTCCTTACCCCTTGAAGTCTCCCCATAAGCTTTGGCCGGTGTAACACTTGGGTTCTTGTTGCCTTTAACTTTGGGTTTATTAGGGGCTTGAAACGTTGAAGAAGAATTATAACCTCGAGTAAAGGTACCCCTCCTCTTAAGTTGTCGTTCTACCTTGACAGCGGCATGGACAACTTCTTCCATCTCTTCATACTCCCTCAACTCGACTACATTCGCAATTTCTCTATTTAGGCCATTGATGAACCTAGAGATCATTACTTCATCATCCTCAACAATGTTGGCTTGAGTGAGAGCCATTTCCATCTCCCTATGATATTCTTCCACCGATTTGCTCCCTTGGGTCAAGTTTTGAACTTTCCTCAACAAATCTCGATGGTGGTAGCTTGGGACAAATCTCTTATGCATAACACGTTTCATTTCTTCCCACGTGTTAATACGACCCTCACCAATCCTCCTACGGTTGAGTACTAGCTGTTCCCACCACACACTAGCATATTCGATAAACTCCAAAGAGGCAAGTTTGACTTTTTGAGCCTCCGTATAATTATTACAACCGAATAATACCTCAACTTTCCTAACCCACTCCAAATACTCCTCCGGATCAGCTTTACCCTTGAAAGGAGGAACTTTCATTTTTATGTTGGAGATTCCTCTTTCTTGACGTGGGTTATTCATCCTTTCTCCTCCCATCCTGTCTCGCCTCCTATCATCCTCATACTCTCTCTACCCATTCATCCTCTTCCTCCACATACCGCCCTCGCCTTGGTTGAAATCGAGGTGGATTCCCTTTAGGTTGTGCTTCCCCTCTTTCTTCCAATCTAGCCAGCCGCTGAGTAATATCCGCCATCAATTGACGGGATTCCAATTGTTGAGTTTCCATTAATCGGACAAGTCGATCAATTGGGTTTTCCTGTCCTTCCCCAGCTGCATCATTACCTTCTTGAGACATGTTTGAGATAATACTCACACAACTCACAATCGCTCGTGTATCACTCTTGACTCACTCACACACTCTAATTTCTTGGAGAAATTCTTTTGCCCATGAAGTTATCAATATGGAGTGCAACTTTTGAAAACGTTACGAGTTGGAACGAAAACAATGCAATCTAGGGTTTTGATTTTTTTGGCAAAAAATTTCAAAGTGAGATGCGATTTCACAATGAAAGCAGGAAAAGAATGAAATTAATTAATGGATATTGGAAAGATTTGATGGACAAGATGGATGTATGAAAGTATTTTCTGGCAATATCACTTTAATGAAATTGACAACCTTGAAGCAATTTTCCAAAACCCTAATTTTTTTTCTGTCCACAATTTCGGCTCCTTCAAAATTTTTTTTTTGACTTTTGCAACTTCTTGATCAAGTTTTTAATTTTCTTGATTCAAGGAATTTTCTTTGGAGCAATAATTATTATTATTATTTTTTTTTTGTAACTAGGGTTTGGAAGGAAATAAAAAGAAATAAGATTTCTGGAAAATTCTGAAGGATGGAAGAAAACTATGAATCCAACGAAATATAGGAAAGATGAAAACAAAGTTTATGAAGAACGCTAGAACGAAAACGTTGGTTACCTCTTTGTTGCTCTGATACCAATTGATGTGATTCCAAGATCGTGACAAAGCGGAACCAACCAAGAACGCGGATTAAAACAGAAAAACAACGAATTGAAGAAAAGATAGGGAGCTTCCCTCAACCCTAGGGCAGATTTAATCCCTAGAACCTTGGGGTGCAACCTTAACCCACTAATCGCAATTGATTAGGAACCAAGATCACGGAACGCCACAAGCCTGCAGCTCAACAAACTTGATAAGTTCAAGGGTTGAGAATTCTAATCCAAGAAATCTCTCAAAAGCTCACAATATTGTGAAAACTCAAATCAAATTAATTAATAGCAAAGTTAATGTTTTACAATGAAAAAGAAGCCTTTATATAGGCCTAACAATCCAACTAAACCTAGGAAACGTTTATTAGGAAATAAAAATACCTAAAATATCCTAAAGTTACCAAAATGGATGAAAATACGTCAAATAATCGCGTTCCAGGCAAACTGGGAACAAGGCGATCGCCTTGTAGCGATCCAGGGCGATCGCCCTTCAGGCAATACACAAGGCGATCGCTTCCTCTTGAGACAGGGCAATCGCTTGATAGGCAGAATCCAAGGCGATCGCTTTAGAAGAGATAGAGCGATCGCTCTATGGCCAGAATCTTCATTCTTCATACAAACGACCCTCCAACACACATACGATCCGTCCTTCATTGTTTTGAGTCGTGTTGGCCTTGATTGAGTGCACGAGCGTCATGAGAGCTTCCCAAACTTTCTTGATTCGCGCTCTTGTCATTGGGCCTCCAGTTATCGTCATCGGATCTCTTTGAATATTGGGTCTTGGTCCTTGATCTCCATCAATACTATTGCCCAACGAGATTTGAGGACTCCGAACGCTCGCTCAATGTCTTTTCTTGCAGTCTCTTGCATTTTTTTTAACTTTATCCTTTTAGGGTTTTTTGGATATGCAAAGCTTTTGACGAATGCAGCCCACTCCGGGTGGATACCATCTGCTAGATAATATCCCTTCATGTATTGTGTGCCATTTACCGTAAACTGAACTTGAGGAGAGTATCCTTGCAATACATCATTGAATAATGGAGATTGGTTAAGCACATTAATGTCGTTGTTAGATCCTGTAACCCCGAAAAATGCATGCCATATCCAAAGGTCTTGAGAAGCGACTACTTCTAGCATAATTGTTGGAACCCCTTGATCTCCTCGAGTAAATTGACCTTTCCATGCAACTGGACAATTTTTCCACGGCCAATGCATGTAGCCAATGCTTCCTAACATACCAGAGAAGCCATGGACGTCAGAATGTAGTTGAAGTAAACGCTGGAAGTCGTTAGCATTGGGTCTTCTCAAGTATATGCTTCCAAATACCTCAATCACAGATCGACAGAATTTCATTAGACAATCGATTGCAGTGGTTTCACCAATTCGTACATACTCGTCATAATGGTTGGCAGGCATGCCGTATGCCAACTGACGGATAGCAGTAGTGCATTTTTGCAGCGGGGAAAGTCCTTTTCTATCGGTTGCATCAACCCTCTACTGAAAATACTCTGAATGATTTGAAAGGGCTTCTACAATTCAAAGGAATAACTCCTTACTCATCCAGTACCTTCTTCTGAACATTTGATCCGTGTAAACCGGCTCATCGGAGAAATAGTTGTTGAAAAGATGGTCATGTCCAGCTTTACGCTCTCGATTTATATATTTTCGAGTGCGTTTACGACTGTGGAAGCTTTCAGCTTCTTCCTTCATTTTCATTTCCATAATCTTCATCATCATTTTTTCAGATGAATTGTCCATCAATTCACCGTGTACGAATTGTAGGATTTCTTTATAGTAGGAGGAGGGATTGGGGTCTTCAGACATTTTTTAGTGTAGAGATTGTAATATTTGTAAGTATAAGTGTACGAGGTTGTGGTTGGCGAAATTATGGAGCCTCAAGTGTCCATATATAGACCTCTTTTAACGGCTAGTTTTACAACGGCTAGTTTTGGCAACGGCTAATTTTATAATGGCTAGTTTTACAACGACTAGATTTAAAACATCTAGTTTTACAACGACTAGTTTTGCACCGGCTAGATTTTAATTGCTAGTTATTTTAAGACACAATTAAAATATTAAAAAATGCACATAAATTACATAAATAAAAAATACATTCATTAAAATATTACATTAACTCATAATACAACAATTAGAAACTTCATAAATCAAAATATTACATAAACTCATAATACAACAATTAGAACCTTAAACTAGACAATATTATATTTGGCCTTGAGGAGAGCACAAAGTTGTTGATACATTCGCAGTTGCTTATCCGTCATGCCACTACTATCCTTAAAGAGGATTGCATAATCATTAGCAATTGTTCCTTGTTTTATCGCTTCTTTCACTCCCTCGAGTGCACAAAATTTTTTTTCTTCGATTTCACGAAACTTAACCCATATATCGTCACTTTTGGCTTCATTTTTCTTGGTGGTTTTTGCTTTCCCTTTCCTCTTTGCTGCCTTTTGACCAATCGGGCGTACTTCGACTTCATTGTCGTCGATGTTAATGCTCGTATGTGCATCAAATGATGATGTGTATGTCCCTGATTCAGATATCTTTGTCCCTTTAGAAGAATGTTCACTTGATTTCCCACCTTTCCACTTTGGTTCATCTTTCACCATTGTCCACACATGCTCATATTTAAAATGTTTTTTACGTATCGAGTGATAAAGACCACGTGCAGCTTCCTTCACTTGGTCATCGGACCACCCGCTACGATGTTGATCTTTAATTTGGATGAATAATTGGTTGAATTCATTAACCAATGGAGCAATCCTGTACCAATGCGACTTCAAGGCATTCAACTTTCTTCGAATTCCCGTCTTTTGGTGGTTGTTGTAATATTCGGTGATTCGTTTCTAAAACTCCTTATCATGTTGAGAGTTTCTCTTCACGCTATCTGTTGAAATAACGAGCCAAGCACTTGCAAGCATTTTATCCTCTTCAATGCTCCACTTTGTTTTATGTATGTCTTTTGCTTGATTGTCCACTTCATTATTAGGAATAATGTTTTCCAACCCTTGTTAGGTGGAAAATGGTGGAATTTAAGACTCACCGATACTATCCTTTCTTGTATCAATCTGTGTTGTTGGATGTCCACTACCCATAGTTGGGTTATAAGAACCGGGTGTATATTGATTTGCCATCGCCAGGTTAAAATATCCGTAATTCGAATATATGAGAAATTGAGAATACAAAGGATAAGAAAAATTTGGAACATTTGAAGTACCTTGAATATTTGGAGGAACTTGCAAATGTGGAAGGCTTTGAAAATTTGGTGGAGCTTGAAAATTTGGCGGACCTTGAAAATTTGGCAGACCTTGAAAATTCGGAGCTGGAAAATTTGGAGTACCTTGAAAATTTAGAGGAGTTCGGGCATTGGCAGAATCTTCGACATTTGAAGAGTTCAATAAATTCTTAAAGTAATTACTATCCATAACAAAAGAAGTGAAATAAAGAATTTATGTAGTTTAATGAGAAGGTATAGAAAGAATGAATATGTTTGAGAGAATGTAATGGAAAAAAATAATTTAGAATCCTATTTATAGAAAATAATACATTTAAAATAATACTTTTTTTTTTCAATTACCTGTTTTGCAACAGCTATATTGAAACTTTCAATTTTTTTTTTCTGGCAGAAGGAGCCGTTGTACATTGGAAACAATTGTTTGAATTATTGAAGTAGCCACAGTGGAACGAGGAATAAAAAAAGAATTTTTTGATGATTGAACAAGGTTTCAAGCGGTCCATGTTTATCAACCGCTTGAAGCCACGTCAACCTCTCTAATGGTGCACAATTGCTTCAACCGATTGATAGCCAAATATAAAGCTTTATATTTGGGCCGTTGGAGCTGCTCTGAGAATATAAAGTGTTGTGATAAAAACAACTCCCTTTTAACTAAATATAAATACCACTCCCTCTCCTACCAAATTAAAAAAAACACTCTTATCTAATATTTTAAAAAGAGTAATGCTATGGGTACCTAAAGAGTACCAATTTTTTTTTATACCAATTGATGTGTCAGTTGATGTGGCAACTGATGTTGTACAAAAACTAAAATTAAAAATCATAATTAATGCATCACATCAACTGCCACATCAGCTGACACATCATTTGGTGTAAAAAATTTGGTACTCTTTATATACTTATAGCATTATTCTTTTAGAAAAGAACAGCCTAATTAACACACTCAAATCCTTTTAATACGCCTTTAGTCCTACTAAATACACTCACCACACTGCTTAATCGTTGAGTTTTTTTGAAACAAATTTTTTTGGACATTTTATTTCTTTTTTGTATGCTATCCACAAGAAGCACACAAGTGCCAGCACAGCGCACCGTACGTAACCCACAAAGCGCAAAGCCCTAAACTAGATCCTCTCTCTATATTGCGCGCTAGTAGTGCCATTGATGACCTTTGCGACCTTCAGGTCTCACTGCCTTGGATTCACAACCTTCTTGCCTGGAATTTATTTTAGTTTTCGTGGTCCAACGAACTCATCAGCGTTTGCCATGGATGCCGGCGCGTAGGAAGCTCGTTGGTTGCTCTCTTGAGTTGGGTTGAAGAAAGGTGGGCTGGGCATGACAGTTTTGCTATGAAGAAATCCCCCAATTTGCGAATTCGTAATCGAACTGCAAAACCCGATAAAGAACAACTATTGCAAAAGTATCTTCTCCCCCTTAATTTTTTTCTTACTTATACTGTACAAAATTGTCTCTTTCTGAACAAAGAAAGAGGGAATGGGAAGGAAGAAATTGGTATCTTTTGAAAAAGGGTAAAACAGGAAATATATGATGGTGTATTTAGTATTTAGATGTGTTAAAAATTAAGATGAGGAGTGTATGTAGAAGGTGGGTGTATTATGAGGATTTGAGGGTATTAATAACGCCACCCTTTCAAAAAACTTCCTTTCACTTCATTATTTCTTAAAAGGGTAATTTACAAAGAACCCCCCTCAGTTATTGGTCAAGTTTGAGTTATCTCCCTCAACTACTAATTGAAGCAATGTGCCCTCCTCAACTATAATATTTTCTTAACTTGCACCTTCTATTTAGGCACTGCCATTTGAATTGACGGAATTTTCCCACCTAAGACTCACATGACCATCTGTGTGTATTATTTTTACAATAATATTCAAAATAAAAATAAGCAATTATTTTTTTAACCATCTTTTGGTACAAAGAGAGTCATAGAGCAATAAGGGTAAAATAGTCAATTGAAACACTAATAGGGCATTATTATTAAAAAAAAAAAAACTTAAAGATGGTCACATGAGTCTTAGGTGAGCATTTTATGTAAATTCAAATGACAGTGCCTAAACATGTAGAAGTTGCAATTAAAGAACATACTATAGTTTAGGGGGTACATTGCTTTAATTGGTAGTTGAGGGGGGTAATTCGAATCCAAATCATAATTGAGGGGGTTATTTGTAATTTACACTTCTTAAAAATATTAATTTTTGAAACCAAATTGTTTAAATTAAATTTCTTTTGTTGTTGTTGCAAATTAGTCAATATCCGTTAGAATACTTAACGGATGTCATTTTGTTAAGTATTTAACGAAAAATGACTAATTTGCAATAACAACAAAAAATTCATTTTTCTTTTTCTAAAATCAAGAGTGCCGCCCATTTTGGGTGGCATTGCCTAGGTAGTGCCGCCTTGATCTAAATCATTTTAAAGGGATTGGATCAAGATTTAGATCATTGATCCGGTCCATTACTAGACCTAGCAGCAATAAAGAGCAGCACAACTATTGTCAAGGATTTAAAATAAAGAAAAACTAACTACAACGCCCCGCCCTAAATTGGGCAACAAGATTAAGAAAACAAAAACAGAAAATTAAAGGAAGTGCGGAGCTTTCATACGTATCAATAACAAGTATGAAAGCACTCATGAAAACTTTAGTAAACTCATCAACCTTTATCTACTCAAAACAATAAGCACGCGAGGAGTATATGCTTTAGGAGGAACTGTAGAGTGCCTTTCTTATTACATATCCAAAACAACCATTAAAACAGACATAAAGCCTTTAGCAAACGTATCAACCTCTATTTAATTTACAACACAACACACACACACACACCCCAAAATAAAATAAAGGGCAAACTACACAAATGGTCCCTGTAGTTTTAGCGTTTTTTACATTTGGTCCTTACACCTCGCAAATGATCCCTGTACCGAGACATTTTACCCAAATGGTCCTTCCGTTAAACTCTGTTAATTTTTTGCCGTTAAATGCACACATGTGCCACACACGTGCATTTATTGATGGGTAAAATAGTCATTTCATCTTAAAAGTACAGGACCAATTTCAAATTAAAAAAAAAAATTAATTCCATCAAGGTTGAAAGATATATTTGTGAAATTATTAATTTCAAAGAAAGAAAGAAAAAAAGAAATAAATTTAATCTCAAACAGCTATATGAAAGATAGTTCTTATGCGATTGCGAACAGCTATAGAAGTTCTTTACATTAAAAAAGAAAAAAGAGAATAAAGAAAGAAAAAGGAAAGAAAAAAGATACAAAAAAAAGAAAAAATCTTCATTGTTGAGTTGTGATCGCGTCGACTATGTGAAGACGAGAGAGAGGCTACCGCCGCAAAGCCGCCGAGAGAGGCAAAGAGAGTGAGACAGGTGAGAGAGAAGCTTCGTTGAATCCAAGACTACTGACCGTTGAAGACGCAAGGGGAAGGAACCGAGGAAGTCAATTGCGATCCGGAGTCGAAATCGGCGAAATTAGGGATTTGTTTGCGAAATTAATACTTGAAATTAGGGATTTGTTTGCGAAATTAATACTTGAATCGAGAACGAAGTAGGTTGTAAGGCACGATTTCATGTGCCGCTCTCACCATGGATCTTGAACTTTTCAAACCGGGACTTAGATCGAGAACCGAAGTAGCCAAAGGCCATTCGGTAAATCGGTGAGCGTGAAAACATTTGCAGATTGCACGGCTCTTCACAATGCCCTCTGTATGCCTCTTGCCCTAGCTACCACCGGTCCCGCTGCTTCTTTCATTGGAACTACTTCCCGCATTGATGCTAATCAAGTAAAGATGAAGTAAAATTCAAGTTGCAAACCCTTTTCTAAAAAAAAAAAAAAAGGAATAAATAAAGCGGTGGTATATGTTAATAACCTGATGGAGCCCTGTTCGTTATCCGGCGCAAACTTTCTAGCTAATCACCATCTAAAAGAAATAACAAGAAAATGTATAGAGATAATTCAATATACCGTGAAAGAAAAATGTTGTCTTGCCTACGAAAAAGAACAATCCCTGTAATATTCCACAAATGAACAAGAAAAACAAAACCAAAACACAGAAACAACAAAAAAAAGATAAATTATGGGAAAAGGGTGGAATCTTCTAGCTATACAATTCAAATAAAACAAAACTACTTCAAAATAACGAGCTAAAATGAAAACCCATGAACCGCAAAATTACATTGAAAAAGGGTCACTCTAATTCGAAAAAATTCCGAAATTACGACGTGATCTAGTTACAAGGAGTAAAACATTAATGGAAGAATCAATGATTACCGACGGTGCAATAATCAATTGCAGAGAACGAAATGAATCAAAACCCTAATTCGCCCACGAAAAATTGATAATTTGACATAGACAAACGGGGGGTTATCCGGCGCAAACTTTCCTCTGCCACACGGACAACTCGGGTGGATCCAAATTGAAAAACTCTCCATGAATCCAACATATACACTGCAAGTAGAGAGAGGAGGAGAGAGAGAGTAAAAATGGTCTGAAGAAAGTGAGCCAATTTTACAATTTCACAATTGGTCCCTGTACTTTTAAAAGCAAAATGACTATTTTACCCCGTCCAAAATGCACGTGCAATGCACATGTCAAGACTTAACGGAAAAAATTTAACGGAACTAGACGGAGGGACCAATTGCGTTCAATTGGTTGGTACAAGGATGACTAGCAAAAAATTTTTTGTACAAGGACGAATTACAAAAAACACTAAAACTACAGGGACCATTTGTGTAGTTTGCCCTAAAATAAATAAAAGAATTATGAACTCGTCAAGCTGCACAAATTGGATATAGTTTAAGGCTTTAACTTATCACACAATAAATCGTAATCATATCATGAAGAAGAGAGAAGCCAACTTTCGCTAGAGACAGCAACACTGCAGCATTATGTTTAAACAGAAAAGAAAATCATTAGAGAGCAATATGAACTGTAAGACAATATTTCAAATACTTGAATGCACGGCAAGTGAGTAAAATCTTTTAATGAACAAAAAGAGATCTAGAACACATGGTAAGTTCATCTCCAACTCACTTTTGGCCAGAGGCCACAACATTAGCTCGATAAGAAACTTAATAATTAAAGTTCATTTGTTAGTGGGAGAGATACATATCACCACCCACCCCCACCCCACCCACCCACATGCACACATACACACACAAAAAAAAAAAAAAAGAAATAAAAAAGAAAAGAAAAGAAAAGAAAAGAAAAGAAAATTGTATCACCACGATTAATTGAAGGAAGTTAATTAGAAGTCAAAGTTTGATTTTGTAAAGATATTGACTATATGGTCGGTTCAAACTTTAGCGATGTAGCATAACCATTAATATTTGGGGCCAAACTTTGGATATTTTTTTGGACCTATATATGTATGCAAAATGGAAGAAAGTATTTTCCTTTGCAAAAGAAGAGTGTTTCTTATGAAATGGCTAATACTTGCAGAATATCGCAGCATGGCCAATACTTATTGTGAAATAAAATGGCTAATAGCCCTTCTTCATGACTTTCACATTGATGATCTTATTCCTGTTTCTTTACATTGTCACAATAACTCTGCGATTCACATAGCAGCGGATCCTGTTTTTCATGAACGCACGAAGCATATCGATATAGATTGTCATCCGGTTCGTGCTATGCTGCAGAAAGGTCTCATTTCAACCTCTTATGTTCACACCAGGTCTCAGCCTGCAGATTTGTTCACCAAAGCCCTCTCCTTTTCTCAGTTCTCTTGCTTACTTTCCAAGTTGCATGTGAAAAAATTTATTTGCTCACAGCAACTTGAGGGGGGATGTTAATCAAGAAGAAGAGTTAGCTAGGCCAGTCCACGTCATAGCTTTTGTTTGTTAGGTTGTCTAAAGCTCAGGGGGGCTTAGTGTTATTTGTCTTTTCCTTAGGGGTTTCAGTGTATCTTGTTGTCTGTGTATATTATCAGACTGAATAAAATAAAGGAGAAGGAAGAAGTTTAAATACCAAAGAAAAGAAGAGAGAAGAGTACAGAATAATCAAAGAAACCAACCTGTTTATTAGTTGGAGTGGGAATGGTCTTTTATATAGAATTAACTGAGCAGGGGAAATGAGAAGTCTAACTAGCCTACCACTATTGACTGACTTTCCAAACACTAGTAATTAGAATAAACAATGATTTACAAAGAAATACATGTAAACTAATTTACATGCTAACACCCTCCCGCATATGGCATTTCTCCTCTGTCCTTTAAACGAGACCTATCGCACGCACTAAGAAAGATAGTGCGAAATGAAGCTATTCAATCGCTCAATCCTGAGAAGTTATTTGCTAGCCGCTTCGAATTTCTTGTCTTAAGCAAAACACTATGTTCACTGGAAAATCTTCCAGATGTGGTAAATCATGCCAAAAAGACGTAAACTAATTTACGTGCTAACACCCTCCCGCAAACCAAGCGGATTTTGAAGAAGCTGCAGTTTGGATGAGAGCAGAGATAGCCGAGGTTAGGCAAGAGCTTTGGTGAAGACATTGGCTAATTGGTCTTTGGAGGATACAAATTATAAACGAAGGAAACCGCGTTGTTGTAGTTCTCGGATGAAATGATAGCCGATTTCTATATGACGAGTACGAGCATGAAACAACGGATTTTTGGACATGTGTATGGCAGAGATATTATCACAGTAGAGACTTGGAGCATGTAAGTACAAGCCCAGTTCACGATAGAGAAAAGAGAACCATCGCAGCTCAGCAGCTGTAGTAGCCAAGGCATGATATTCAGCCTCACTACTGGATCGAGAAACAATCAATTATTTCTTTGCAGTCCAAGCCACAATATTAGGGCCAATAAAAACACAAGCGCCGGTGGTTGAACGACGATCATTTAGATCTCCAGCCTATTCGGCATTTGAATAAGCAGATAATGAAGTGTCTGAAGATACTCGATATGTTAGCCCGAGGGAGGCTGTTCCTTTAACAAATCGAAGGATGCGTTTCACGGCTTGCATGTGTGAGGTGTGGGGCTGATGCATGAACTGGCAAACTTGATTCACATCGAATGAGATATCCGAGCGAGTGAGAGTTAAGTATTGAAGGCCACCGATCATTCTACGATATAAGGTAGCGTCTGGAAGAGGATCACCAAAATTTGCAAGTAAGTGAGAGCCTGACAGCATTGGTGTAGATACAGGTTTGCAGTTCGTCATGTTAAAATTCCGAAGTAAGTCATGTGTATAGCGGGATTGATGCAAGACTAATAAGGTAGTAGATTGGTGAGCCTCAATGCTGAGGAAGAAGCTGAGATTCCCCAGTCGACGACTTTCAAATGTTGCACAAATATCATCAATGACTTGTGTTACCTCCTGGGAATTGAAGCCTGTAATAATGAAGTCGTCGACATAAACAAGTACAACAATGATGGAGGAGGATGGGTGTTTAATAAACAGAGAGCTATCAGCTTTGCTGTTAAAAAAATCGATAGATAACAGGAAATCGTGTAAGCGTTGGAACCAAGCTCGGGGGGATTGTTTTAAACCATAAAGAGCACGATGGAGCTTACAGACATGATTGGGAAATCGAGTGTCACGAAATCCCGTTAGTTGAACCATGAAAACATCCTCGTTGAGAGTTCTATTTAGAAAGGCATTGCGAACATCTAACTGTTGAATCGGCCAAGCATGAGTATGAGCAATAGCAAGAACTGTTCGAATTATAGATGGCTCAAAGTCTAGACCTTCTTGTTGTGTGTAACCTTGAGAAACAAGTCTCGCTTTATGACGTTTGATTGTTCCATCAGCCTTCCGTTTAATTTTAAAAACCCATTTGCTTCCAACAACGTTCATGAAGTTCACACGAGGCATAAGAGACCATGTGCCATTTTTATGAAGGGCACGCAACTCTTCATCCATATCGTTTAGCCACTGCGGAAGAGAAATGGCCTGTTTGAAGCTGCGACGCTCAATATCTTGAGATTTCATTGGAGTCGCAGTAAAGGCTTCAGAGATAGGATGGCCATAAACTAACTCATTTATGCTTCAAAATTTATGTGGAGGTGGTGAAATAGACTCAGAGGAGGATGAATCTGTTGACGGCGAGGCTGGTGCAGCGGGAGAACCCAAGTTGAAAGGAATTGGGCTGTTATTAAAGCTGGAAGGTGGAATCTGTCCAGTCCTATCTGCCGAGGTAGCTGGAGAAAGTATCGCTTGTGGTTTCAGATCTGGTAGCGATGGTCTAAACGAAGGAGAGAGAGATGGTATAATTCCAGGAGCTGGGCTTGTGTTGCCCAAATCAGTGACAGCAACAGCAGAATTTGGAGCAGTGACCATGGGGCCTGAAGGAGGGCTGAAAAAAGTAGTGCTGGAAGCTGGATTGTTGTCAGAAAAAAAAGGAAAACAAGTTTTATCAAAGAGGACATGTCGAGAAATATAGAGTCGACTGGTTGCTCTATCAAGACAACGATATCCCTTGCGAATTTGATCATACCCCAAACAAAATACACGTAGTGGATTTTGGCATCAACTTGTGGCGATTGTAAGGCACGAGATGGGGAAAACAGAGGCAACCAAACGTTTTTAAAAAACGATAGTCAGGAACACGTTTGAGTAACTTTTGGTAAGGAGAGAGATGATTTAGTTGACGCATAGGGAGACAATTTATGAGAAAGACCGCTGTAGAGAAAGATTCGAGCCAATACATTTGAGGTACTTTAGATTGGGCAAGGAGACACAATCCCATCTCAACAATATGTCGATGCTTTCGCTCGAATACTCCGTTTTGTTGCGGAGTATACAGACAAGTCACTTGGTGGCAAATCCCTTGTTTGGCTAAAAATTCAGCAAAGTTTTTGTTTATGAATTCCCCCCTCCATCTATTTGAATTGTTTTAATGGTGTGTATGGCAGAAATTTTTCGACTCAATTGGTTTTCCACTTGGACTTTGAATGTAGCAAAAACAGAGAGGACATCAAATTTTTGTATGAAAGGAAATAACCAAACATATCGTGAAAAATCGTCCACAATAGACAGATAAAATTGAAATCCAGAAACAGATGTTACTGGGGAAGGCCCCCAAACGTCTAGATGAAGCATGTCTAAGGGATTTATTGAATTAAAAGTCCGATAACTGAATGGCAAACTAGAAGACTTGCCCAACGGGCATACATGGCACAAACCCTGTGTTTTTATGGATCCATTAATGGGAATCTGAAATTTATTTACTAATGATTCAAAAATGTGCTGAGAGGGGTGACCGAAACGAGCATGACAAGTCTGTGATGAGGCTCGTTCACCAATGAGAGCAAGAGGATTAATGGTAGACGAGTGTATGAAAGAGAAGTAATTGTAGAGACCGTCGGTACTATTGCCAGAAAGAATAATCTGTCGCGTGCGGAGGTCCTTCACACGAAAACCAGAATGATCAATTTCAAAGAAACAATTATTGTCACGAGAAAATTGTCGAATGGATAACAAATTTTTAAGGCACACATAAGACATTACGTAAAGTAAAAGAGCGGGTACCACTTAGGAAGCTAGATTGCTCGACACAGGAAATAGGAAGATGTGAACCATTTGCAATGATCACAGTGTCCTTACCCGAGTATGAAGCAAGACTGTGTGAGAATGTCTTGAGACTGAGTCATATGAAAGGTAGCTCCGGAATCAAGAACAAAGTTCACAGGAGCTGTGGATGCTGCTGGAGGTGTTGGGTGTTGGTAATGTTGCGGATGAGAGTAGTTGGGTGGTGGAACAAATTGTGAAGGATAATGGGCAACAAAAGCTTGGTTGAGTCGGTTGGGACAAGTTGGGGCTAAATGATCAGTTTGGTGGCAAAGTTGACAAGGGGCTGCTGGGTTAGAGATGAGGAAAGGATTTAGTGGAGAGTAAGGTGGGTATCTATTGAAAGAAGTTACTGTTGGGTTTGACGAACGGGGTGTACAGTTTGGAGTATAGTTTGGTGTATGAAGAATTCCTCGACCATTACTACCACCACGTTCATTATGATGTTTCCACCAGTTTTTGCCACGGCCAAGTCCTCGGTTTTGTTGTGGAGGATAGTAGCCCCCATTAGCGTAACCACCCTCTCCTTGATTGTATAAAGATGGCTGCGAAAAAGAGGACTGAGAAGATCTCGGAGATGGATTTGAATTAGTTGTAGCAAGTGCAGTTGTAGGATTGAGAGTAAGAGTAGAAAACTTTTGTTGAAGGTTTTCTTCCTGAAGAAGAAGGTCTTGGAGATCGTTAATTGACGTTGCGGGACGGGAATTTTGCACCGTGATAAATTCCTTGAATGATGATCCCAAACCAGTAAGAAGACGTCGCTGGAGATCGTCGTTTGAAACAATAACTCTAGCAGTAGCAAGAGAGTTTTGAATGGTTTTTGCTTGAAGAATGTAGGCTTTGAGAGACATGTCGGGACCGCGTTTCAGATCATGAAGTTCGTCTTGGAGTTTTTGGATATGAATTTGGGAAGACACACCAAATTCTTTTTCCAGCAATGTCCAAGCTTCTGGAGCAGTTTTGCACGGGTTGACATATGGTTGAATGTCGGCGGAGACGGTTGCCTTAATCCAACCGAGGACAAGTCCAGAGGCTTGATGGAAGTGATCATGCGCTGGGTTTGGTGTAATGCCGTCCTCTAAAAATTCTGGAGGGGGAGTGGTTTGAGATATAGTGTCCGTAATTTTGTGGGTTTGAAGAACGGAGTTGAATAATGAGCTCCAGTTTAGATAGTTTTCATTTGTGGGATGAGTATGAGACATATAGGACTGAATGTTTAGGTAGAGGGGAAGAGGAGGAGATGAGATTGCTGAGATATTGGAAGTAAAAGACGAAGCATCATCCACGGCCATAATTGGCTTTGATACCATATCAGACTGAATAAAATAAAGGATAAGGAAAAAGTTTAAATACTGAAGAAAAGAAGAGAGAAGAGTACAGAATAATCAAAGAAACCAACCTGTTTATTAGTTGGAGTGGGAATGGTCTTTTATACAGAAAGTATGCAATAAGTGGAAGAAAGTATTTTCCTTTGCAAAAGAAGAATGTTACTTATGAACAGTCCAATGGAAAATAAATGAATTCTTTTGTATGAATTCCGAAGACAGATCGAAGTGGAAATATTTAATTACCGTAATGTTAAGGCTCTATAGGTGCATATGCCGGCAGCAGCCCATGCGTAGGTGTTTTTAATTGGATCCTTGAGAAGCACTCTCCATCTCCTGATCAATGAAAATTGATACTATGAGATCATAGATATTCAAGGACTAATGGAAGGGATCATCTAGTAATTATACCATTTATGTTTATGTGTGTGTGCGTGTAGGCTATACCTTGGCTTTAAAGTGGTTTTGCAAGACAGTATTTAAGTCCTCCACTCCTTGCAGCATTATCTCCACCCAATCCAATTTAATTGCCTTGAGTTTAGGAGTATGATTGATGGCAGGACAAGTATCGGTATCAACGGCAGCTGTGAAAGTCTTCATCTTGGGGCAACGTGCAACTTTAACTTTTTCCAGGGATGGAAATTCAAAAGGAAAGCCACCCATACAGAAACCATCGAGGTTTGGAAGGAACATCAGAGTAATCTCTTTGAGACTTTTCAAGACAATCTTATCTTCGAGAGCATGTCCGTTTTCATTTGTTACAATTTCCCTAATTTCATCACAACCGTTGATAGAAAGAAATTCTAGTTTCTGAAGACTTTGAGCCATACAAGGGTGGAAGAGCTGTTTTAATCTCCTGCATGAGACAACTTCAACTGTTTTCAGGTTACGAAGAGGAAGATTCAGGTCACCATGACTACTTTTGTACCCCAGCTCAGTAAAATCAAATAGTTGCTCCACAGCACCACACCACTCAACACTTAACGACTCTAGTTCCTTTAGCCTTTGAAGCAAACTGTACGGTGAAATAGCCACCGATAAGTTATCGCAATTCCCAATCGACAAATCTCTAAGCTTTGACAGAGACATTACTGAAGGAGGAAGGGTTCCATTACATAACCCTCTTAAGCTTCTCAAATTATGCAATCTCAAACTTTGAAGGTTAGAAAGCGCTTTGGGATGGGGATGAGGATGATCAACCATCCATTCCTTGTCGTGTTCATTGATTATGTACTCTAATTCAGGACAATGAATAACCACCAAAGACTTGAGAACATCCAAATCCGTTTGGTCATTAGATATTTGAAGGAGGAGGTAGGGAATAATGTTCCTTGCCCCAATAATACAATCGAGGCAAAGAGTGTGACTTCTTTTCAGCAGCGCCTTCACGGAATTTAGGCACCGAATTGTCCCTCTGCTTGAATTGGTAAGAGCCAGATAATTTGGATGGTCTGGAACGTTTGTTTCAAACCAAGTTTGGGTGGTGTGAATGAAAAAGGACTCCAAGTTGGAAGGGAATACAAAGTCCTCCGGTATATACTCCATATACTGTACATCGTTGGGTACGTAAAATATCAATACCTTTAAGCGACACAGGGAATTCAGTTCATTCCCAAATTCCCATCTGGTAATGGTTTCTTCCAAGTACAACTCTTCCAAACGAGATAAACAAGCTATCGAATTGGGTTGAAAGACGATTTCGCCTTCGCAAAAACTCATATCCAACAACTTAAGATTAGTTAGGTTCCTAATAAAAGTTGGAGCCTCTTCAAACGAACAATCGCTCAAGCTAAGAACTACAAGTGTCTGTATTTGCCCAAGAGCACTGGTGCTCAAAAATTTATTCCCATTTAAAACTAATGTCTGGAGGCATGTTAGGTAGCAGCAGTCCAACGTTGGTGGAATCTCCAGAAGAGGCTCGGTATAATAACTCTGACTCACATCCAGCACTCTCAGTGCCTTCATCCCTTCAAAGAAGGAATTTTTCCATAAGAAACACCTATTTTCTTGTAATAAAAGTATTTTTAGGTTTGTTTTGCCAGAGAAATTGGAAGGGATTTCTTGGATTTGATTTACCATTAGCGAAGCACCATTATGGCGATCCAACATCCCCTTAGTTGGCCACTCCTTCAATCCTACACCAGCACTTACGAAATACTCTTCTGATCCAATTGATAAAGCAACATCACGAACGATATCATGCATCTTAATGCAACCTTCCTCAAAACCAGCAATCAGCAGGCATGAATCTTTGAGCTTCTTTATCAATAATTTAACTCGACGCCTCACATCTTGAACATTATCAACTTTTTCGTTTATCTCCAATCCCACAGCGTAGCGTACTAGAGTTTCTATCTCGATATCATAATCTTCAGGAAATAGAGAGCAGAGCAAGAAGCAACGCTTGGCTTCCTCGTCCTTCACGTAATCATAGCTTAACTTTATACATTTGACCACATTTTCCTCAACACCTTCGATGTTTCTAGGCACTGATCTTCGGAGTTCTACAACTGCCTCTTTCCATTCTTCGGGATCCTCTTTGCCTCTCATCGCCCTTCCAACTGTAACAATTGCTACTGGTAAGCCCCTGCACTCTTTGGCAATCTCCCTTGCCACATCATTGAAAGTGGGATTGTCAACAACATCTCCAGCGTTCTTCCCGAAGAGATCCCATGATTCTGTTTCGGTCAAAACATCAAGGGAGACTATCTTTTTTGATAGTCCAGCAACGGACATGGTTGTGCATACTTCCAAACGTCTAGTTGTTATGACAATTTTGCATCCCTTGTGGTCATCACCAAATGGTATTCCAACATCTGCAACATCAAATCTTGCCCAAACATCATCCAAGATAATGAGGATCCTTTCAACACCTTTTATTCTAGCAACTAATCGCCCAGCTCTTCCAATTTCACTTTCCTCCCCAAATTTCAGACCAAGCATATCTGCTAGTTGACCTTGAATTTTTCTAATCTCAATATTTTGAGATACCACAGCCATCACAACTTCATCAAAAAGCTTCTTTCCCTTAGCTTGTTTCCCAACTTCTTTCACCAAAGTCGTCTTCCCTACACCACCCATACCATGTATCCCAATAAAATTGATGTTATCATTTTCCAGTGCCTCCATGACCTTAGAAATTGCTACCTTTGTAGTCTCATAAACAACAACATTAGCCGACGACATTGAATCTATCCCTAAAGGAGGTGGAGCAGAGGATATACAATCAAACCTCCCATCTTCTTGGAGTTTTGCAGCTGCCAAAGTTTTCTTTTCTGCCTCTTTACCGATGTGGTAGCGTGTCACCAAGTTGGGAAACCAACCATTGAAACACCTTTTGTCCAAATTCAAATTATCTTCCAAAAACTTCATAGCCTCGTCCTTGAACCCATGGACTTTTGTCATCCAATGTGTGACATCAGGTCGAATAAGTTCTCCATTCCTTGTAGCTGCATCAACGGCATCCTGCAACCCATTTTTCAGGACTTCCAGTTTATCGAGTTCTTGCCTAAAAGTCTCAAGGTTTCTGTTGTATTGAAGAAGATACCGACGCTCAATTGGAACCCATAAGTGGTCGCCAATCTTCTCCGCAATGGTAATCACGATATCCATGGCCATGTCTACTGACAAGGAAAAGAAATAAACATTTTTCATCAAAGTTAAAATCTATTTGTCTTGTGCTGATCATTTAATATGTTTTGTCTTACTCAAATTCTAGATCATGTACAGCAAGAAACACCCAGCTATTTGGACCAATGTACTTAGGTACCTACTTAGTTTTAATGAAACTATGGGATTTGTTAAAATCTATTTGTCTTGTGCTGATCATTTTATTTAAATTTTAACGATCGAAGTCAAATTCTACACTTTGTACGACTTACATAAGTTTTGCCAACTCAATAGTCAAAATGCTCTATTATTGTAATAATCATTCATCTTATCATCAACATTTAAAGACTTTTCAAATCTTATGTTATGTTTGACTACTCAATGCTAAGCTTTAAAATTGAAATTGGAAGAACAATTTGAATTCCGTGGAACTCAAATTGTTCATCCAATTCCAATTCCGAGCTCTGGAATTAAGCATCCAAACATAGCCTTAGTCTTATTTATTGCTGGATACTTTTGCCTAATTCCGTACAGGTTAGTATTTAAAACTTCTGCTGTGTTAGTTTATAGATCGTCAATACTCTGTGAACGGATATACGTTTTGTGAAATGTTTTAATATCCTCTCCCTCCGCCCCCCTTCTCTCTCATCACGAAAATGTCTAAAAACAAAAAGAAGACGTTAATTTCATTTGAACTCTCAATGCTATGCTATGGTACATTCTTTTAATTAAACTAATTAAGTGCACATGCGTTGCACGTGTTGTTAAATTTTTTTTTTAAGTGTTTTGCTAGTTATTTCATATTTTTGTTTACATTTAATTGTTGAGTTCATTTTATGTTTTCATCTTTATGGAGTTATTAGACTTATAAATTGTGTTGTTGTGTGTTTAGCTTTTTTTAGTACTTTGTTTTTCCTTCATTTAGAATATATGTTTTTTATCATTGTATAACAACTTATCATACACCTTTTTCTTTTTTGTTGGTTATTTTTGTATCTTTTTTTAAAAAAAAAAAACATATGTTGGCTCACTTATGTTTTGTTTCCCAAAAAAATATTTGTATTCATATGAATATTTAATTTATATTTATTAAAACTATAATACTTATTTTTTATATAATCAAAATCAGTTAATGACCATCCTAAATAAAAAGAAAAATCGGTACAATAAGGTTTCTATATACGAAAAAAAACTACATATGTCTAGGAAAATTGTCATTTATGAGACTTTAAAGCATATAACTCACGAGAGTTAATGAAATTATATATATATATATATATATATATAAATGTGTGTGTGTATTTATATTTCTCATTTGTATTAAATTAAGGCCAAAATATGAAAAACCTCCAAAGTATCCACCAAATTCCAAAGTCCCCCCAAACCTAAGGTTTGCCCCATAGCTCTATCTGATGTTGCCAATTTTCCGAGTTAGCCCCCTGGCCGTGATGAACGCTAGAAAGTTAACATTTTTATCATGTGCCTTGCACGTGGCGGGGGCAATTAGGTCATTTTCTCATATATACAAAACAACACTAAATAAAGGGGGTCAAAGTGTCAAAAAAAGAAATTACCCTCCTTTAAACTCTCCCTCCTCACACAGTCCAAAGTGTAAAAAACCAGTAAATTAAACCCTTGCCCACATTCCAATTCCTAAATTAAACCCTCGCTCCTTCCACAAAATTCCAATCTGTTGTTGAGAAACCATTCTTTCCTTTTTGTAAATATATTGATGATACAACAAAGTGTAAGACTTTTGCTACTTGATACATCAATTTTTTGACTCGGAGTTACAAAAGTACAATTGCCACGCAAAAACTGACTACCACCACCACAACGGTGTCTGCCACTGAAACCACCACCACCACCACTGCTGCCACCTCCCTTCGGATAGTGCGAGAGTTTTACTTTCCAGCCGTGTATCCCATCCAACTTATGAATAACTTGAAGAATCACACCAACAAGCTCTTTAATGAGTGAAGAACGACACGCTTCGGATCCATACCTTCCATCATCATCGCATAGACGAGACGAATAGGTGCGGCGGGAGGCGGACGGGGAATTAGTGAAAGGAAAATAGAGTGGTGACAGCTCCGGCGAAGGGGAGGTCAATTGGGGAGAATCACCGGAGCCTCGGTTGAAGAATCTACTCATATTCTAACTTGCTTTTGGGGGGTTTGGTCCCTGCAGTGTGATCTGTTTTGTAGGGTTTGTTATTATAGCTTTTGGAGAGAAAGAAGTTTGTCTTGTTAGAGAGAGAGAGAGAGAGAGAGATAGAGAGTATGTGTGTGTGTGTTTAAAATGGGAGACGGTCGGAGGGAAAAACGAAATTAGGGAAATAGTCGAATTAGGGGATTTAAAGATAACCATCTAGGTTTGAGAGATGAGCCCTTACTCCGATCTGGGTTCTTGACATCCATTGGAGGTGTTGGTTTCTCCGATCTGGTTCTTGACATCTATCTGGTAAGAGAGAGAGCCATCTTTTTTGACATTTTGACCCCCTTTATTAGTATTGTTCTGTATATATGAGAAAATGACCTGATTGCCCCCATCACGTGCAAGGCACATGTGAAAAGCGTTAACTTTCTAATGGCCATCACAGCCAGGGGGCTAATTAGGAATATTGGCAACATTAGATGGGGTTATTGGGAAAACCTTAGGTTGGGGGGACTTTGGGATTTGGTGGTACTTTGGGGGGTTTTTCGTATTTTGGCCTTAAGTTAATGAAATTTTATTTGCCCTAGGTGCCCTTTTTTTCTCACTTGGGTGCCTCTTACCACATTTAAGACTTTAATTTGTGGCACTTTTAGTTATAAGGCTAAACGAAAATTAGGCCCAATGTAACCACCAAATTCCACTTTGCACCACAGATAAAAAATTGTGCCAAAGTCATACACCATATTACATTTTGTCCCACTTTGCCCCCTAGGTGTGACAGACGTTACAAATTTGACGTTAAGTTGACACCTGAGACTCACATAAGGGGCATTTTGATCATTTGGATAAGTGGGATTTGGTGCATTGTTTTTTAAATAAAACAATGCACCAATTATGAAAGTGGACTCTTTTGAGTAAAACAAAGGGTAGGGTTAAGTAGAACAAAGGGTTAAGTAGAAAGTGGATTTGGTGCAAAGGGTTAAGTAGAAAGGTTATGGAGCTTGAAGGCATAATTATGAAAGTGGACTCTTTTGAGTAGAACAACCCAAAATAGAATAGTTGACTCTTTGCATGGAATGGACAGAGTATAGAGTAAAAGACTGAAACTTATCGAATTCAACAACGATCTTTGGGATCTAAATTAAGGAAGGATGTTGCAGGTAGGCAACTGTACATTTTTCTTGGACACCTAATTTCAAATTTAGGAGAGCTACGTATAAGCTTCACAAAAATTGGAAGGTTTAATTTTATTCAGAAGACGTATTGCCTCATTTGGAGTTGTCTAATTACATATCAATATGTAATCAAATCAGTAGAATAGGTAGATTGTGGTTAACATCGAACAATAGTTGGATTGAAAATTTGCACTTATAACCTCTCATGTTCAATTAACCATTTTTACTCGTATTCCTCCACCACTAATTTCATCGCCTCCATTATACTCGGAGCTTGGTTAGTGGATATTAATATATTTGCCTTACAAAAATCCTTGACGTTTTATTCTCGTGCCAGCCTCTTTAATAATAAATAGATCACCCTATGGTTAACTTTCAAATTGTTCCTTAGACCACTATTGAGCTGGTAGCCACTTAATTACCAGCTAGATTTCTCTCATTACTTACATCCTCCATTATATATATATATATCTCATTCCTCAATCGGATAAAAAAAAAATCTATTAACTATCCCTTTTTTGCCTAAGAATCTACTCTTTATAATACTCCTCTTTCTTCCTTGAAGACCAATATAGAAGATTAATTGTTTATTCTTTTCTTGACTCGATACTCTTAGAACTCCTGGCTAGTAAGCAAGCTCGTAACTAGCTTTTCAATCAATAAATATCAAGTTGGGTCAAGCCTATAGACCGCCTCTAAAACTCGGTTGGAGCTCGTATTGGCTCAATCTAAAAAAAATTGTAAACAAGCTAGCCGAGCTCAAGCATACCAAGCTCGGCTCAACTCGAATCTATCGATTACAACCATTGTCTCAACTCTCATAAATAAAGAGCGATAAATTTTTCCTTTATTTCCGATATGGTATGCATAATCACCTCTCAAGGGTTAGAGTGTGTGCAAAGTGACACTTTTAAAAATACTCCAACACTCCCCCACCATTTTCAAAACATGTAGAAAAAGAATCTTGTCGAGGCTTGAGAACCTTGAGCATAGGTAAAGGTGTCTCTCGAGTTGAACCTTTACTTTGTGAAGACACATCAAGGCTAATCTAGTAGGCATGAGAAACTTTTTTTTTTTTTAAAGGAGGGGAATACCCTCTAAATTTATTAATAAAGAAAAGAAATAAAAGTGGGGGGCCTAAAACCTGACCACTGCGAGTGCCTTTAGGCTACAACAAGGAAGACATAAAAATTATCCGAACAAGAAAAAACCTCTTATGCTAATCTATATTAAAAAATTAATAATTGAGACAAAAGACAGGTTTCTTTTTGCGATTACCTCTGCGGATCGGAATAGAGCTATCCACGTTTAGACTTTCTGAAATATGCTCATACTTATCGAAGTCAGACATAGAAGAATTGATGTAGGCTTCAAGCTCTTCCTCTTCATCTTCGAATACTTCCAAAACTTTAAATTCATTGGGGGACATATTTGATTGAAACATTGTATTTCCCTCTTCAAAGTCTTTTGGAATATTTTGGCCTTGTGGTGCCTCGGTATTTTCACAAACGTTGGACTAACTTGGAACGACAATGAGATTTTCTGGCAAATGAAATCGATTAGGAGATGTGCTCAAATCAGTGGGAGGCAAAGAATCTCCCCAATTTTTAGAGCCAACAGTAGGAGAGGCAACATTGTCACTAGACTTCGTAGCAAATTGCTCCATAGAATCAGTTTTAGAGGAATCATCAACGACCCTTAGCACTTGATAGTCACATGAAAGGAACCGTGGACATGAGCAGTAACCTCAGGAATAGAATCATCCACAGGAGCTATATTTAAATCCTTAATAGGGTTTGATTCCATATTAGGGTTTGATTCCACATTGATACCAATAGTTGGATTAGTCTGGGGAGAGGAAGAAATAATAATTGGGATTGAAGGATCATGAACGTTAGGGTTTGAAGACGTACCATTCTCCTTAATAGCCTCGAGTTAGAAATCAGGATTAATATTATTAGTTGTCTTCTTAGGAGTCCATCTAGTTGAAGGTTTAGTAGAATGATTCAGCCCCACAGTTGGATTCACTAGTTTGGACGGGCTAGCCTCGGCCAAGGAAGGATGTTTAACCTTACAAAAGTCCTCTATGTGCCCTTGTTGACAACAATGTTTGCAGTATCGTGGGAGACCTTCCACTTCCACCGTTTGCCAAAACCCCAAAAATTGGGTACCACATTCAATCCAAACACGTTTTCGAATGGGTTTCAGAAGATCAATTTCAACACATATTCTGGCAAGACTAGGCCGTGTCAGATTGGCAGTTGGCTGATCAATCATTAGAGTTCGCCCGATCATATTTCCAATGGCAAAGAGAGTTGAGCGATGAAAAAGATGAATTGGTAGCTCTAGAATAGAGAACCAAATCGGCACTATAGAGCTTTCGACATCCGGTCGAAAATCTGGAGACCACTTAAAAACACACATGAGGAAACGGCCAAGGAACCATTGGTCTTTAATCCATAAGCGCTGGAAATCTTCTTCATGATTGACCCTAATAAGAATATGTTTTCCATCTAAATGGCCCAAAGAACGCAGAAACTAGGTCTTAAAATCAACTTCCTATGTGATTAACATGACATGTAATCACACATAAGTTCTTATACACTTTAGGTATTTCTGAAGCCAACACATGGATTGGCCTTGCCTTTGTATCCTTTTTCGGAGTTAATTGCAAAAAAAAAAAAAAAAAACTTGTAATGGTTCACGAATTTCAAATTAAAGCTCATATTTTTTTTTATTGACTAATTAAACCTTCAATGAAAATTATTTTTGCAATTAAAACCTTCCGTCAATGGGCTGTTAGATACACTAACGGAAGAGTCCTGATTTGGTGTCCAACGTGGCATCCACGTGGCACTGGCGTGGCAAATGGCAGGAAACCTACCTAATTCCCTCCAAAATAATTGTAAAACAAACCTTGTCATTGTTTCATATTGCAGAAAAACCCTTTGTTGCAATGCAGATTTGTGGTTATTTATACTCATTTAATCCAAAATTGACTCCCTCTTCAAACTCTTCCATTCTATTTTTTCATTTAAAGCATCATATCATGAAAAAATCTTAGTTACACCACATCATCTTGTTGATGTGATGTAACACTTCACATATATTCAGACACGTGCAAACGTAGAGTATTAGACAGCGCTACCAGCAGACCAGCAATCTTCGACCAGTAGACCTTGAGGTCTCAGAGCTCCAACATGACAAAGAAGGCTGATGACGTGGAATGTGAAGTCCTAGATTAGATTTAAAATGGATTATCAACTAGATACTAAATCAAATATATTTGGTTGATTAAACCATAGTTGACTTCTCAATTACACCTCTCAATGGATCACATGGATGAATTAAATGATATTTCCTCATTTGTGTATCCTGTAGAAAAGTGATTTAGCACTGTTAGTCTGAATATTTACCATTTCTAGCAAAGAAGACTTTTTTCTCTACTCTGCAAGTCTGCACAGCCGCCTACAACGCTTGTCTGTCTGTGTGCCTGAAAACCTGGATCTGAATCTCCAATGAAGATGAAGACCAACGGCTATATGCATTTAATGCATTCAAACGTTGGATCTCTTCCAAGTATTCTGATTCAACGATTTCAAAGATCTCCCCGAGTATATATATTCAACACTTGAAAGACTTGAAATGGGTGACTCAAGAGGACTCTTGGATGGATTCAACACTTTGCTCTTCACGCATCACTCTCCAAGTGCATCCAAGAGATCCAAGGACAGGACAAACACTCCAACAAACTCAAAGAAGTTGTAGCTCCTTGATTCCTTATCCTTACTGCTTCTAGTAGTTAGTAATTTATGTTCTATTCAAAGCACACACGAGAATGAATATATCTTATCGATTATTCCTCTCAACCGTAAACACTCGGTCAAAAGTATTTTTGTACATGATCCATTAGTAATTTTCGCAATCATTTTAATGTATATAATAGTGCACATTTAAAATTCAAGGTTGACCATTTTGGTAGTAAATGTAGCACTTTTATAGTGTGAACCACTTCAAATACTTAAGTTCATTTACTGCTTTAATTATTTATCCTTTATTTCTTCTTGATCTGTCTAGCATTAGCAGTTCTCTGAAGACTGTTGATATAAAATCTTTAATATCAGCAGACTTTCACTGTTGTTCCTTTTCTTGGTTATTCCGCTGCCCTAACTTAATCAATAAGTTGGTTGAACATTTGTTCAAGGAAAAGAAACTTGTGATAATTTTTTTTAATTGCCGCTAGGCTATTCAACCCCCCCCCCCCTTTCTAGCCTAACATGAGCCTCTACGGGACTAACAGAAGCCCTAAATAGAGTGGATCTCTTATATCTATAACAAGATATTGAACTATCCTCTAACAAAAAATATGATAGATTACTCCAAATAAAAAGTTTCATGTTAAAAGAAATGGATCCGGTTTTTTTAATTTAATTAAAATCATGTAGATACTATGAGTCAAATCAACACAAGCCTTCAAATTCCATCGTGTTTCCGTAAAGATATCTTACAACAATTTCTTATGCTTCAATTTCTATCTCACTGTAATATATATTAGCATTTATATATCTATAAAAAATTGAGTGGTTCTCGTGATTCGTGCATGCAAAAAGCTATATTCATTCATATGATCAAAACTAAGGCAAAAACAACATTAAACACCTTAATTCAAATTGATAAAACCATCCAAAAGAAATATTTTTGAACATACCTTTCTGTGCTAGTAGGAAGACTACAGTTTCTATCTGTAAATACAAAAACAGAAATTGAACAAGAGTTAAAAATTATGCAAAGTAAACAATATATATATATATATGTATATATATAGTGAACAAAGAGAAGAAAAAAATTTTTTTTATTCATTTATGAAACCTCTCTTTTCGTCTGGGTTTGGACAATTGCTCGGAAACCAAGATAACTTTACGGTAGAATAGTGATGTGGAGTTAAAACAAGAAGCAACTATATATATATATATATATATATATATATATATATTAGACATATATAGGAAGAAATTCTTTTCTTGACTCGATACTCTTGTAATTAAATTAAGCCCTTTACTTGAAGTGAAAATATGCCAAAGACAGGATCGATCCTACTATATATATATATATATATATATATATATATATATATTCTCTATGTTCCTTTTGCTTTTTGTATTCTCCCTTTGCTTTCAGAAAGTTGCATGGATCAATGCAAGTTATTCCCCTTGGAGATCTAGCAGAGCATCCTTCCTGGAGAAAGTACTCCTGCTAGTTTCTTGATTGAAAGTGATTCAATAAATAGAGAGCACATCAAGAATATAGAACATTTATAAGCAAAATTAAGCAGCCTCTTTATTATTATTTTTTTTTGAAAAAAATAATAATACAAGTTCGATTATTGCTGTTGTACTCTATCCATAAATTAATCTTAGAGAACTGAAGTTCCATTAGTAATTAAGCTTCTTCTTAATTTGTTTTTTAATTCGTGTTGGGGAGCTTCCTACTTCTGAAAGTCCAGTTATCTACTTGAACTTTGGCCAACCCTTTGCACATTTTACAGCAAGCAACTGTTGGTTACCTTACCTTGGCATTTCTTCTAACTGTCGTACGTATCGAGGGAGTACTGATTGATCAATCCGTACCGTATTTGTTACTATCAGCTGACCCTAGGCTCTGTTGTTTACCGTACGTTTTGCTGAACGACAAGAGAGAAAGCCTTAGCTAGCTAGAGTATTTTGAGGGACATATATATATATATATATATATATATATATATATATATATATATCGAGTAGTCCCTTTGTAAAACTAAAATGGTTGATCCACAATTTGGTGAATGCTGTGTTGATCCCTCAAAAATAAGGAAACATTAAACCCAAATGACAATAAACCTATTTGCTTTTGGATCGTGTCACAGAATCAATTACGATGAATTAATGTGATTATAAACGAGCTAGGAATAGAGAGCTCAACATTCTCTAGGGAGAGCAACACTTTTTCTGTAAGTTAATTTAAATTAATGAAATCATTACAATTAAAGAAATCTAAAATGCACATTTCAGATATGGAGAAGCCTAACAAACATTTACTATTTCACAAAGTTGAAAGCCAAATATTCTGAGAAAATATTTTCCTGCCAGTTGGAGAGTAAAATTCATCGTAATAAAACTAAGTAATATTTGCTCCCAATTGCTTTTACAGAGCAAATGCCTACAAGAAGGAATCCCGTCAATGCAATGACCCTTAAATGCCACTTTTTTTTCTAAAATTGTGGCTCTATAGAACCCTTACATCAAGCAGTTACATAGGTCAAGAAGGGACTTTGCACATTGTGCTTTACAAGTTTCAAAACATTTGCATAACTTCACATATTAACAAATCAGCTACAGCTTGTTCTTAACGACAAATATATATACTCCCTCCGTCCCGGATAAATGTTCATACTTTCTATTTTGGGATGTCTCAACTAATGTTCCTAAAGACTTTTGATATACCTATTCTCTACCATTCTTCTTAATATATACCCTTAAAACTTTATTTAATATAACACATCCCAAAGAAACCCAATTATTTAAAATAGTTGAACTCAATTAATGTTCATGGGTATTATTGTCAGAACACATTTTACAGTACATCATTAATTATGTTTCTTAATTCCTGTATTTTATCCACTAGGAACATTTATGCGGGACGGAGGGAGTATATTTTTTCGTGGCTTACCACATAAAAGATTTTGTAAGTAGGTATTACATGATTTACTTATAGTGAGCTGTGAACTCGAGGCTTCGAGGCTGGACATCACTGGTTATGAACTAAGGAAACCGATAGAATCTCCGCACAGGGGTACCCGTCTTTGAGTATGCCACATATAATTTTACCACTTGTAACCAAAATCTGCTCGATCGAGACTAAAGTAATGTTAGGTAACATACATTTGGTTACATGACATAAATGCATGTGATTGGTAAAATCCGATGTAGATTTCACTATTTGTCGTCGATCAAGTTTGAGCAATGACATGTAGTATGTTAAGTTTATTTCAACATAAAATCATTCAAAATGCTCGCCAAGATATACGCAATTGTTTCCCATAAGGTAGAAGTGCCCCTATTGGTAGTAATCCAGAAGCATATACGCAACTGTTTCCCATAAGGTAGAAGTGCCAAGATATCATCAATGTCTAATTCAATGAGTAAGGAAATAACGTAATTTTGGGATTCAATTAAGCAAGGGCGTAGCTCGCCACATGTTGGGAAGAATGATTTTGTTTCATACGCCCTTGCTGTGAGGAATGATTTTGTTTCAAAACCTGTAACATCCCGAACCCTAAGGCATGATCCGTTATGCAGGGCCCAATCCTAAAGCCTGATCCGTTAGGTCCGATAACCACTTATAAAGTACATAAACTTCACACATCTCTGAGATTGAGGTATCATGTGCATCCAAGAAGTAATAATTAGGGTGAATTACAGGCCGGTCCCTTTTTAAACATTTGTAATCATTCCAGTCCACTCATCTTTTTTTAAAACCGAAAAAAGTCATTTTTGGGGCGAAAAGACGATTATGCCATTAATGAAAGAAAAACACGCGCGCATCAGTAACACAAGGCATCACGATGAGTAATCTAAGGCATCGCGTGGAATCATCGCAATGAGCAGCCAAGGCATCGCGATGAGCAACAAAGGCATCGCGATGAGCAACAAAGGCATCGCGATGAGTAACCAAGGCACCACGATGAGCAACCAAGGCACCGTTTGAATTTCAACCGCTGGAGGGAACTAAAGGCATCCCGATGCCCAATTTAAAGAATCCCGATGCCTATTTTAATATAATATCAAAATCGATCAAAATGGTTGTTTTTTGTTAGAAAATTTACATACAACATGATATTGACTTCCTATAACAGTATGATATTGATATTATACAAATTCAAACTCAAATCATTGATTAAAGTCCCAAAATCAGTCCAAGAACATCTCCCTCTGTTTTTGGACAGCACACTGTCAAGCTCAATTTGGATCTCGAAAATAGTATTTTTTTGGTAGAAAAATTGTGCACAAATGTAGTACTAAGTTAGGATAACAATATGGGATTGATTTTAAACAAATTCAAAACTTAAAACATATATTAAAGTGACCAAAACAGCCCAAGAACAAAGAAAAACGGGATGAACTCAAAAAATTCGAATTTGATCAAATTCGTGCTCTATGCATGAAAATTGATACTCAAACATGAGGAAAGACTATATTAACAACATGAAATTATTTATACATCAATTCGAACCTCAAATCTGAAGCAACGATATTGTTGAGGGCATTTTAGTAATAAAATTCTCAAAGTGCCTTTTAGTGGTTAAAAAAAAAAAAAAAAAGAGGATGAACTGGAGAGAAATTTTTTTTCAGAAAGTGGACCGGCCAACAATTTTCTGTAATAATTAAACCCGCCCCTTCCCATATCTAAGTATAACACGGAGTAATAAACCCCTTTCTATATTTAATAACCGCTTGTTTGGTAGCAAGAGAGAGATTAGCAGTATAATTAATTAGGAGTTTATTCCCCAACCCTCTAACACGGTCCTTATTAATGCCAGCCTCTCTCAGTGATAAATAGCAGAGAGTATATATAAGGGCATTAATCTGGGCAGTGCCTCTTAATAATCCAAGCCTTAATTTTTACCAAAAATCTTGCTTATAGAGCTAGCGTTACTATTATTATTAATCCCATTCGGGTCGTTTTGAATGAACTTAAAAATAAAAAGGGTTTAAAAATTTGATTATTCATTAATCAGTACATATTGAATTCACATAAACTCATTCCCAAAGGAGCTTTTATAGAACCAAACACGAGTCCGACTAGAGAACTTGGTTCATTCTGCGGCCTTATTCAACATTAATTACAAGTTACTATTTATCTAACATTGTGTTTCTTTGACCATTTTAGGGTGAAGGGAGAGATGGGTTTGTACATGGTCGTTTCATCAATTTGGTGACCTGTATCAATTTTGATAATGAACAAGGAAGGTTTAGCAGTAGCTCTGCGGTTCGGAACTAAGTTCTTTTTTGTCAAGGGAACCCGTCTTGGTCTGTCTGTTAACTAATTCTAGTTGCCAAAGAATCTTATACAGGCATTCGCTTGCCTCTGCTACCGTCAAAGATCTGCAAAGCGTTAAGGCAAGTACTCATTAGCCATGAGAAATAAGAGTCCAAAGGAAAATATTGGCTTTCAACGCAAATATACTTGGCAAAGAATTACTTTCAATATTGTCGGTTTCAAGATATTCTCATATCAAGAGCTGAATATGACTGCAAGCCTACAACTACATTTGGCCCCCAACCCATTACCCACAAGCACAGCAGGTGAATTTCATTGCTCACATGGAAGGATGGACCAACCAAATTCACCACATCATGGGAGATGGAGATACTCCTTATATTCAGTACTATCGGCAATGAAATTCACCTACTACAAACCATAAGGATTCCCACGTAGAGAAGGAACGTCTTTAATTATAATGCAATGACACTTATTGTGGACATCTTCTGTGTTAACAAAAAATAGACCAAACATTTGAACATACCGATGTCACAAATGGTAGACTGAACACCCACCCAACCACCGGTAACCTCTGCAGGAAAACAGATAGTGTCGGCCAGAATCCACTGCATGTTTAAGAAAGTCTTGTTAATAATCAATAAGTTGTCATTGAAATGTATGAATGATTGGACAGAAATTAACTAAACCTGAAGAGGACAAAGAAACCGTAGGTCTCCACAATCATGCCAATCATAGGCCATCCAATAAGGACAAAGAAGAACCCAATACCAAATGAAATGGAACCCTGTCCAATAAGAGATTCACAACATATGAGGCAAGAAGGAAACTGAAAAAATATAATAATAACAAGAAACTCCACCCACCCGACTCCCACACAGAGAGAGAGAGAGAGAGAGAGAGAGAGAGAGAGAGAGAGACCTTGAAATTCTGGGGTTTCATGAAGAATAGCAAGGTGGACTTCACTCCAATGGTTAGGGTCAATCCTGACAAAAAGAGAATCTGACAATATATGCACACGTCAAACCTGAGTCAATTCTAAGGATGACCTTAAAAAGAAACGGCAGTACTCCCTCTGTCCCAAAATGAGTGACCATTTTTTGATTTTCACAAAAATTAAGGAAGTTGTCTTTTAGGATTTTAGTAGCACATATAAATAAATACCGTTGGTGTCCATGCTTTACAATTGCAAGAGAACACTAAGACATGGTAGTTAGCAAAGGTGAATTTAGTAAAATTATACAAAAATAGACACTCATTTTAGAACAAAAAAATTAAAAAATGGACACTCATTTTGGACCGGAGGTCATAGTTCTTACATTTCCCATCGCAAGAAGGCCTTTGTCAAAGAAGAGGAAGACTCCAATAAATGTGAATAATATGCCAAACCCAGTCAATCCTAGCCCAATCTCTGTTCATACGTTTGCAAAAAGAAAAACAGGAAAAGTTAGTCCAAGAATGGGCTAGTAGTTACAATCAAATGAATAACAAATTTAAGTTTAACAATCAATAATTATAAGCACTTTTTTCCACAAAAAAGGAACTATTTTACAGGCTCACCATTAAGCAATTCAGGCCCAATAACTTCAGAAGAAAAAAAAAAAGAGTACCTCAGCAGAAACTTTTACTATCTACTCAACCATGTACAGGTAAACATACAAGGCATACCCTTGTTAATACAGCAATTGATCAAACAAAAACCACAGTGTAAACAAATTTCCCAGCTGCAACAGTCTTCAGGATCCCCTTTCTGGCTTTCAATACCCCTGCTCTCCCTTTCACCAGTTGCTCGATTTCCTTAATAACAGCTTGTTCAGGCCTGCCCTTGAAAGAAAACACCCACTATCTCTTTCCTTCCAAATACAGTATATGTGCTTGCCAAGGCTAACCTCCTAATTAACGAACTGAAGGACTTCCCCTCACAGTTTCTCAAATCATTCCCAAGTTTGAATCCATCCATTGTAGCATGGTCTTGCAAGATATCTAATCTCTATCTACTTCCAGAGTTTAGCTGAAGGGACATAAAAAGAATAGGAGTTCCTTTGTTTCTCTTTCACCACATGTTTATCTTCTGAGATTGTTTTTCACTCTCTTTGTTATTAAGTTTTCCGCTATTATTCACCCATAAAATTAAAAAACAACTTGGGATATTCCCACTCAACCAAACAACTTTGTGCCATCTGACAAGAGGCTTATGAATTCTAACCTTATCCCAAGCACAATTAACTGAAGACTGCTTATTACTTGTCAGGTCCCACATCACCTCATCTTATGAATCTCAGGATTAGAGGCTGGGGAAAGATATATCTTAGCACACATAGTTCCTGAGAAAATATTCAGTTCTTTATGACAATAATGACATACCTGATATAGATATACTGTACTAATTTCTAACTAGATTCAAGTACAAATGCTTATATTTAATTGATAACGTTTAAATCTACCTCGTTATTAAGTTAACTTCTATTCTTCCGTATTTTATTTGCAGACTGTCACCAGTTCAGACTGTGAACCAGTGTTTCACCATTGCATAACATAAAATCAATCCGACCTTAAGACCACAGTCATGTTCACCACCACTACTTGTGACCAAAACAAAGTACCAAAGAATAAGAAAAAAACAAAAAGGCAAATAATAACAGTTATCATGCCACAACACAAGCGTCGGATTTAACTCATTCGATATCTCAGGAACTAGCGGTTAAGATAGAAGAAGTAATAATCTCTGTAGGATTTCAATCCCAATATTTACTTAATAACCAAATCATATAGCTCGATATCTAAACCAAGTGTAATATAAGATCACTATCCAAACTGCGGAAACATGCTATAACTTAGGGCACTGATACTGGATATTACTCACATTGTAGAGCTTCTGAAGGATATCATTTGAACTCGAACCATATATCAATTTCAGACATCCTAAGAAAATTGAAAAATAGGTCAAACGACCTTCGACTCACTTCTTCAAAAGTTTCATCAGCATAATGAAAAAGATAAGGGTTTCTCGTGTAGGACAGAGTGCATGGACCACTGCCAATAAGGGTTGTAAGACAAGCTGCTTTCATATATGGTGTAAAGCACTACTTTGGTCATCTAGATGGAGCACCTGACTTAATACCAACCAATGCAGGATAAGGTACAGAGATTCATCCTACAAGAGTGCACAAAGAAGAGAATTGTTAAGGAGAATAATAGAAGAGCAAGAAGAAGGCTTACTGATGCAAGGGATCAGCAATGCCTGAAGGTCCCAAAGCAACAAAGGCTCAGAACTCCACAAGATCAAATGTCAACTTGCCAAAGCCATCACTGCATTTCTTTTCCATTTTTATAAATCATTACTTAGATAACAAACGCAGATACGAAACACTTACCATAGTTTCTTTAAGTTTTAACCCCTGATTGGACAGTCTTTTCAGTTTTCATTTTTCATTTTTTCAAATACAAAAGTAAATAGTCTGTGCCTTTATGAAGAAATAGTTTTGCATGGAGATCTAAAAAATTGTTTTTTGCAGAAAATTTTCTGTTAATTGTAAAATGATGTTCAAAGTGTTATGTAAAATACATACTACAGAAAATCTTTCGAGATAAAATATGAATATCGGAGATCAAAAACAGAAAAAAGAAACAGTCATAGCTTAACTATAGAGGCCTACTTAGAGAACTATTTTCATTTCTTTTGTTTATCTTCTCTGAAATCACCCAAAATAAAAACAAAAAAAGTAGACTGCACTGAAATATGAAGAATTTTCTTTTCTTTTCTTTTCTTTTTTTATAATGAATTCAAGTAACACTGTATTAGTGATGATGTAAGGTGGCATTTTATCTTTCTGACAAATCCCAAAGTGAAATCCAAAAACTGAGTATAAAGGACAATTCTGAGAGAGTTGCTGGCAAGGACAGATCAAAACAAGTTCCATGGGCTTGAAAAATGCAGTCCCTGCACCGCGTGGTATGGGAAGAATCTCCAAAACAGCCTTAGACCTAGGGTCTACGAATGCAACCTTAACCCTCTAAGCAAAAATGTCGTTTCTATCATTCGAATCGATGACCTCCATATCACAATAAAGTGAACTTACCATTGTGCCAAGGCTCACCAAATAGGCTCCATTTGGACATTGTTGTGGAAAATGTGCATGGCTCCCTCAGTGACTAAAGGAGACATACTCAAGTCAACATTTGTCTCAAGTCTCAACTGCTAGTAGCCAGGCAGAAGCAGAATGAAAGTGAAATTCTTCGTAACTTCACTATCATTTAGCCACCAACTTATGTCCACATCATATGTAATCTTACAGAACAAATCTGATAGAAACAAGTCACAGCAACCTGGTAGGGTGTACAACAGAGGTGGGAAAGATGCTTCGAAGGCTCAAGCTTTAATTTGGATACCTTGGATGATGGGGTTAATACCTGGGAGCTGGCATAATCTGATCAGCGTCTTAGTTTATATTTTATCAGTATTTTGCCGTTATTTAGTTTTTAGATTAGGGATAATTTAGGAATTTTACAGTTTTGCTGGACTTGTTTCTATATTAACCTTGGAGTCTTATTTAAATATTCTGTTATTTAATTAAGTCTTAATAAGATTTGTGTTTTGGTTGTTTTTAATTAGTTTGTAGTTTAGGAATCCGAATCCTATTGGGTTTAGGATTAGGAGTAGCTTATAAATAGCTTGTAATACATTCAGTTTATTTAGAGATTAATAAAGAGTTTTTCCAGCAGCAATTAAGCTCTGCTTTATTGAACTATGTGACCCAACTCTCTTAAGTGTGATGCTCAAGAACCCTAGGTCTGATGCCTAAGGTTGCCTCGGTGTGAAGCCAGGCTTTTCACTCCGTTTTTCTGCCTATTTATTGTTCACATGTACTGTTCACACCCCCAGAACAGCCCCTGCAACTCTTCTTTTACAAATCTAAACAACCCTAAAACCCAACCGTTTTAATCCATCCTTTGAATACCTAAAAACAGCCTCCTAATAGCTCTTGTTCTGCTGTGTTCTGCATCAACATCACTGTCTAGAGTTGATTCTGCCTATTGCAGGCCAGAAAAAAATATCTATGTAGTCATACTAGCTTGAAATTAAACATGTTGAACAACTAGAAATCAAACTAGAGAGAGAGAGAGAGACAGGCACAGTGTTTCTGCTACTACTGACATTTTTATGATAAAAAGCAGAAAATATTAAGTAAAAGTACATGCATTTAAGCTATAACACAAAGTTCAGATTAGAATGGAACTGATGATTTCTCTGTTGTAATTTCAACTAACAAGTATCTTCTCAATAGTATACAATCAGTGCACTATTATTAAGAAAATTGTATGCTAATCAAGAGGGAAGAAGTCGTATTCTACTATGGTTACTATATCGATCTGGCATGAAAAAAAAAAAAGTTAAAGGACACCTCAAGCTACAAATGATCTGGGTTAAATTGTCTGAGATTGAAATAAAATTAGATTAACAACAAATAAAATATTAGCAAACCCCTTTTGTCCTCAGTTTTGTACATTATTTTCCCTATCAGAATAATCTCCAACTGTGATTAAACAAAATGCAAGCAATTGTATTCGTTTCAGTGACTTGAAGAATGACAATGAAACTTTGGATAAGACACATGTTTGAGCACTCCATTGTTTCCAAAATTCAAAGCTCCAAACTTCTATAAGAAAATGAAATCAGGTAAGTTAACTCACTTTTCACATCACTTGTCTCAAAAGAAATCATTGCTGCACCACAAAGCAAACCTTATTCAGAAAATCCTTTATTCTTGCTGCAGGAAAACATGAGAGGGTTAAGAAACAAACGAAATAAGGATAAAAAATTCATGATAAATAGCACATCCTGACCCAACAGTTCGCGAAGAGAGTAAGACTGTATTAACCAAATAAGTTTTATAAAACTAGATCTATATAATGTAAAAAAAAAAAAAACTGCATTCTATAGCATACCAAGACCCAAAGTAAAAGTAAGGCCTTTCCTAACTTTTTCTTATTTTCGCGGGTAGGCAGAAGGGGAGTACATAAATCATACTCCGTATTTTATGAAAGAAATTGAGTGCATATTATTACATAATATGCATTTCAACAAATTTAAGGCTTTAGTAATATAAGATTCAGTCACTTTTCAATCTTTCTTCCATTCCACTCAAAGAGTCCCAATTTGAAAAGTCCAATGTTCGCATGCCATAGCAAACCTTTATCATTGTAGCAGATTTCTTTATTTCATACTCCCTCCGTTCCCAAAAAGGTGTCCCCTTTGACGAGGCACACAGATTATGGAGAGCCAATTGACTGCATATACATTGCGTTCCAACTTTACCCTTAAAGTTGATGTCATATGTGGATGTTCCTTTTTGATTTGGTTAGAAGTAAGGATGAATTCATAAAAGTAACACCAAAAAGATGCTCTACTTTTCAAAGTGGACATTATTTTGGGAACAACCAAAAAGAAATAGTGGAATCTTTTTAAGGAACGAGGGGAGTATTATAAAGGCCGAAGGGGTAAAAAAGTAATTCCAAGGGAAATACATGCTCAACTTTTTGTAAGTCTCTTTGCATGGAATATTCCAAAAAGGGAATGTAAGACTCTATGAGTGGAACGAATGGAGTAAAAAGAAGATATCAAATATATTCACACACGTATATGTATGTGTGCATATAATAGTGCCCTAAAAAACCATGGAAAGCCTTCAACCCACTAGAGACAGTGAGTAAACAAGAAACTAGAGTGATAAGATGGAAACTAAAATTCCACTCATCATGCAACCATCCTATACATAACGGAAGTAACACGTAATTAATCAAATTTTATGGGTTCATAACCACGAGATTCGGCGAATGTAAATCAAATGTTAATCCTTATTGTCATGAGGCAAAGCAACGAAACTCCCACCTTATTGTACAGCTCATTTTCCACACAATTTTGGCAACCGCTTCATTTCAAATGTACTAAATCAGTAAGAGTTTCATTTCATTTTCCTCCGTTTACTGAATAATCAAACACACAGTAGAAACGTCAAGACTGAAAGTCGCAGTGGCGAGAGAGCACATTTGGATTCATATTTAATCGATGCAATTCCAATAATATAAGGTCGCAGCGTATACATTTCAATACGATATAAACATTAAAGTGGATTGAAATTGTTAACGCCGGATCAAATTGAACTAAAGTACAGGAGGAAATCGATTCATCCGAATAAAAAATCAAAGATACAGATGAAACCTAACCAGATTGAAGAAACGCTACAAGGAAACTCCAGTGGTAGAGTGGGCCGAAAGCAGTATTTGCTAGAGAGAGAGAGAGAGAGAGAGAGAGAGAGAGAGAGAGCAGGCGCGGAATGGGATTTTGATTTTCAGTTCGTTGTTGACGGATGGGAATGACAGATATTGGACATTTCTGTTTTTTATCTGCTGGGATCAAACAATTCCTAATGGAAGGGGAAAGTAGGATAGATAAATTGCATCAGACGTCCCTGTACTTTCCACGAGTTACATTCCGTTACGCTCCAGTAGTAGACGTGTATTTATTATCGTTCACGTTCAATTAAAATAGCTGTTATCTTCAACGTGTCATTTTTTTAAAGTATTATATCTTCAACGTGTCATTTTTCTTTAAAGTATTATATCTTCAACGTGTCATTTCTTTAAAATATTATGAATAAAGTAAAGGAAGTGGTTATTGTCACCCCTCCCCTAATATGTTACACCATTTTATTAATATAAAAATTAAATTTTGATTTATTTAGACATCACCTAAATTTATGTTAGAGTGAGGTTATTCACACCACCCCACTCTCTCTAAGTATACCTCATTTATTTATTACAAAAATATCATTAAAAAAGTTAACTTTATTGCCCTTAATGTTACTAAATAACCTCATTTATTTTATTTCAGGCCAACACTCCCCCAGTTATTTCTGATACACCCTAACCTTCTTCCCACAATACACCACTTATGTTTGGTTTTCATGTTCATCTCTTCCAACATTCTCTACTTCTTATATATCCACATTGTTGCAAAAAACAAACATGGATCACAAACAAGTGAAGGGCCCAAATAATGTAAGTATTTCTTCTCATTTTAAACTTGAAAATCATCTCTCTCTTTTTTCGTTTTTTTCGAAACAAAAACGAGCTACTAGGTACCACTAAATTCTTATTCAAATTGCAAAGAAATTCATATATAACTCAACTCTAACAATTATTTAACATACAAATTGCAAAACATAGGCGCTAAACGCAGCCCCCCCAAAACGCTAAATGCAGCCTCCTCCGGTAAAATTACTAATGTGCCCCCCCATTTGTTTTCCCCATTTTTTTTTTCATTTTTCTTCCTTTTTTTATTTATTTATTTTAATTTTTTTTACAGTTTTTTTTTACAGAATTAATTGTACGTTTTATTTTTTTAAAATTTTTTTATATAATTTTTTTTACAGTTTTTTTTTATAATTTTTTTATAGTTTTTTTTTCACTTTATTTTTTTATTTTTTTACAGTTTTTTTTAAATAATCTAAATATAAATTTTATGTTGTGTTATAATGTACAATTTAGATTTAAAAAGTAATATTAATTTTGCATAAAATGTATGTTTTTCATATACTTTGTATTAATCTAAAAAAAAATTATTTAGTTATTTGCTTTGAATATGTATGTTTTATGCCTATTTTGTTTTAAATATATTTGTTTTCTATTATTATTGTGTTAAAATGTACAATATATTGAGGAGAGAAAAAAACTTGTGCACATGCGGTTGTACAGGCATGTGCACTTGATTCGGCCAAACAAGCCTCATGTACAAGTGTACATGCAGCTGGTACAACCGCATGTAGCCACGTTTTTTTTTCTTTTCAATTTAGATATTTAAAACAAAATCAAATTAAAAAAAAACGTGGCTACATGCGGTTGTACCAGCAGCATGTACACTTGTACATGAGGCTTGTTTGGCCGAATGTACAAGTGTATATGAGGCTGGTACAACCACATGTGCACAAGTTTTTTTTTCCTCCCTCAATATATTGTACATTTTAACACAATAATAACAGAAAAAATATATATTTAAAACAAAATAGACATAAAACATACATATTCAAAGCAAATAACTAAATAAATTTTTTAGATTAATACAAAGTATATGAAAAACATACATTTTATGCAAAATTAATATTACTTTTTAAATCTAAATTGTACATTATAACACAATAATAACAGCGAAAAATTCATATTTAAAAAAAAATTTATTTTTTTAATCTAAATTGTATATTATAACACAACAATAACAACGAAAAAATTCATATTTAAAACAAAAAAAAATTTTAATCAAAATTGTATATTATAACACAATAATAACAACATAAAATTTAGATATTTAAAACAAAATCAAAAATTTTTTTTACAGTATTTTTTTCGCTTTATTTATTTTATTTTTTTTACAGTTTTTTTTTAAAAAAAACTAATCTAAATATAAATTTTATGTTGTGTTATAATGTACAATTTAGATTTAAAAAGTAATATTAATTTTGCATAAAATGTATGTTTTTCATATACTTTGTATTAATCTAAAAAAATTTATTTAGTTATTTGCTTTGAATATGTATGTTTTATGCCTATTTTGTTTTAAATATATTTGTTTTCTATTATTATTGTGTTAAAATGTACAATATATTGAGGGAAAAAAAAAAACTTGTGCACATGCGGTTGTACAGGCCGCATGTGCACTTGTACATTCGGCCAAACAAGCCTCATGTACAAGTGTACGTGCGGCTGGTACAACCGCATGTAGCCACTTTTTTTTTTTTTGCAATTTAGATATTTAAAACAAAATCAAATTAAAAAAAAAAACATGGCTACATGCGGTTGTACCAGCCGCATGTACACTTGTACATGAGGCTTGTTTGGCCGAATGTACAAGTGTATATGCGGCTGGTACAGCCGCATGTGCACAAGTTTTTTTTTTTTTTCCTCCCTCAATATATTGTACATTTTAACACAATAATAACAGAAAAAAATATATTTAAAACAAAATAGACATAAAACATACATATTCAAAGCAAATAACTAAATAAAATTTTTAGATTAATACAAAGTATATGAAAAACATACATTTTATGCAAAATTAATATTACTTTTTAAATCTAAATTGTACATTATAACACAATAATAATAGCGAAAAATTCATATTTAAAAGAAAAAATTATTTTTTTAATCTAAATTGTATATTATAACACAACAATAACAACGAAAAATTCATATTTAAAAAAAAATTTAATCAAAATTGAATATTATAACACAATAATAACAACATAAAATTTAGATATTTAAAACAAAATCAAAAAAATTTACAGTTTTTTCGCTTTTTTTTTTTACAGTTTTTTAAAAACTAATCTAAATATAAATTTTATGTTGTGTTATAATTTATAATTTAGATTTAAAAAGTAATATTAATTTTGCATAAAATGTATGTTTTTCATATACTTTGTATTAATCTAAAAACTTTTTATTTAGTTATTTGCTTTGAATATGTATGTTTTATGCCTATTTTGTTTTAAATATATATTTTTCTATTATTATTGTGTTAAAATGTTCAATATATTGAGGAGAAAAAAAAACTTGTGCACATGTGGTTGTACAGCCGCATGTGCACTTACATCGCCAAACAAGCCTCATGTACAAGTGTACATGCGGCTAGTACAACCGCATGTAGCCACATTTTTTTGCAATTTAGATATTTAAAACAAAATCAAATTAAAAAAATGTGCCTACATGCGGTTGTACCATCGCATGTACACTTGTACATGAGGCTTGTTTGGCGAATGTATAGTGCACATGCGGCTTGTACAACCGCATGTGCACAAGTTTTATTTTTCTCCCTCAATATATTGTACATTTTAACACAATAATAATAGAAAAATATATATTTAAAACAAAATAGGCATAAAACATACATATTCAAAGCAAATAACTAAATAAATTTTTTTTAGATTAATACAAAGTATATGAAAAATATACATTTTATGCAAAATTAATGTTACTTTTTAAATCTAAATTGTACATTATAACACAACATAAAATTTATATTTAGATTAGTTTTTTAAAAAAAAAACTGTAAAAAAAATAAAAAAAAGTGAAAAAAAAACTGTAAAAAAATTATATAAAAAAAATTTTAAAAAATAAAACGTACAATTAATTTTGTAAAAAAATAATAAATAAATAAATAAAAACGAAAAAAATAAATAAAAAAAAGGAAGAAAAATGAAAAAAATGGGGAAAATAAATGGGGGCACATTAGTAATTTTACCGGGGGGGCTGCGTTTAGCGTTTTGGGGGGGCTGCGTTTAGCGCCACTCGCTGCAAAATAAATCCTATTTAAACCTAAAATGCAATTTGTTCTCTTCATTTTCCTCATCTTCTTCTTCATTTCATCAAACTAGTTGATTTGGGTTTGGGTGTGAGTGTCTTATAAGTTGAGAGGGGTGTGTGTTTAGAAAAGAGATAGTTTTTCTAAATATTTTAGAAGGGTAAAATAAAAAAAATGAGAGGGTGTGTATTTAGTATATTGAGAGGTTCAAAATTAAAGGGGTGGTTTACTTAGAAAATTGGTGTACTTAGAGGAATTAGTGGTGTGAATAGCCCCACTCTTTATCTTAATTCAGAAGACTATAACTTCTTAAATGTATTGCAACTATACAAAAAGATGAAAAATAAAATAAAAATAAAAGCCCTAAATCGAGGTGACCTTTCCTCTTTGAGACAATAGTTTTGGTTTTATTATTTTCAACTTACAATAATTAAAACAAATTAAATAAAACTCATCGGTCATCACCATGTTCAAATAAAGTACTACACAAGGAAATGAGATAGAAAGAATTGTATGAACTAGAATAAAGCCAAAAATGATCTGATTGGATTGCAAATTATTAGCGAATTCCAGCATAGAATTCAAATTCAATCGTATAAATCTCAAATTTGAGGGGAAAATAATTATTCAAACCATAAATGAAAACTTAATGCCCTTTTGCTTCAAGATCCGTTCATAGCGATTATCCGTATTTATATTTCTATATACATGGATAAAGGAGAATGTGTATCGTTTCAAGATGTAGAAGAATGTGAGATATTGAATTCCGCTTCTGTGGAGGAAATACGTGAGGAGGAATTTTTCCTAAGCCTTTGGAGGCGGCGGCGCTGGCGAAAATGGTGAAGGATTCATAGGCTATTGGAACAACTACTATAAATCTGGAGTAGAAGTCACCACCACTTTTGTCGTTGCCACCGCCTTCAGAGGTTTAACGAAATCCTCCTCATTAAGTTCCTGTACAGTAAAGGGATTAGATATCTCGCTCTCCTTATTATATATCCATATATAGAGAAATATTAATATAGATAATCTCTTTGAATGGGTCTTCAATCAAAAAAGGTAAGAAACGTAATTGAGGGTTTGAATACATTTTATTTATTTATTTGCCTTGAAAATAAGATTTATACAATTGGATTTGAATTTCATGCTAGAATTGGTTAATAGTTCACATCCAACTAGATTATTTAACTTTGACTTTATTTTGATCTGTATTTTGGTATTGGTTATTTCTTTCCCATTTCTTAGTCTTCTCCAACCCTCTAATTTGGGTGCTTGACTTATGAGTAACTCGTGTAGAGTTGGGTTTGTTGGTGTTAGCAATGTCGAGGTAAGCTTATTACTAAAATACCTCCATAGTTGGTTAAAAATAATTAGAGATGGTTAGATGGGTATTCTAGTCAAGTCAAAATGGGAGAAGTGCACTAATAACGACATCCCTGAAAATGACATGCGAATGGCGCTTGCTTAAGATAATGGTCACTTATGGAGAAAATGGATAGTGGGAAGTAGGAAGTGCGATAATAAATTTATAAGCACATTCAAGACACATAATTGAGTACATGAACGTCTAGTGTTACACTAAGATTTTTGTTAAGTGTAAAATTTTCAATATTTGACAAGCTTGAAGATTTGCAGTTTTGCCCTCTTTCAATATTTGAAGACTTATAGATGTTACTAATATCCACATGGAAGATAAGAAAATTTTTAAAATTTACTTGGTCAAACTTTATCTCTCCAATTGTGGGTGTAATAACCGAGCATATCATTAGCATGTTGATCATATAATTATGTGCATGCATTGTTAATGTGATTATTGTTGTTCATAATGTTGATTTGATGAGTCGTAAACTCATGATTTCGTGTTTCGGTGCTTTACTTTCTTGTATTGTTTCGTAGCCTAAACTGATCCGAAATGAAAGAGATGAACCATGATATTTTATACCTAGATATACTTGATGTTATAGAGGTCTCGTGTTGTTAAATCGGACTTTGAAAAGTAGTATACGTTGTTTTAACTTGAAGTTACAAAACGAAAAAGTTGTTGAAATTGTGTTCAGTTTCGTGAACTTTCTCGTGATTTTAAATTGATCCAAGATCAATATCGAACCCTTGGGGACATCCTTTGATGTGTTATAAGTGTTGTACAATCATACCTAGGGGTGTACGAGCGATCGAATCGAGAAAACGGAGCAAAATAGAAAAATTGTGCACTGATGAACAGTACCCGCGCCTTAGCGCGGCAGGGCGCGCCTCAGCGCGCCTGGTACGGACAGATTAAGCAGATTTTTTGTTTTTTTGGTTTTTGTTGATTTCCACCTCATGCTTTGACTTCCTTATCTACTCTAAAACGTGGGTAAGGTCTGAAAGATCATACTTCAACACTTCAAACTCAGAAAACCCTCAAAAATCTCTCTCAAATTCTCCAAAAAGCCTCCCAAAATTCCACTTTTTGACCTAGGGTTTGTATGTGTTCTTGTATAAGCTTTTGTCTTCCAACCAAGGCAGCAACAAGGGGCTTGTTTAGGGGAGTTTGTGACTATTTTAACCACTGAAATACAAGAGAGAAACAAGGGTTTACACTTTGATTTGGTAAGGGACTACTAACTTGTTCATGTTTAGTGTTTACTTGGTTAATTTCGGCTATAATCATTGTGGTTGTGTTACCATGTTGAAATTGTAAATTTCCAGCCATGGTGTGATGTTTATTAGACTGATTTGAGTATGGATATGTGTTAAATAAGTGTATTGATGTTCATGTGAACCTTGAAATTGTTGCAATTCGATCATATACGTAAAATTGGTGAAACCGGCAAGAAACCAACTTGAATAAAGTATGTGACATGGCTGAGATTTAGGGTTTGTGACTTGATATTGAATGATTTGAGATGGTTAAGATGTTCAATATATTGATTTGTGAATCTAGAACTCGAATTGATCCTTGGAGGATAACCGAAATGCCGAATTTGTACCCGAATATGGAATAAAGTGTGAACGTGAACTTGACTAACCGGATGTGCACATTCGAATACTAACTTTTAGGGGGTTTTGGTTGACTACCAATTGTCATGGGATGGAGTGCAGTGATAGTCGGGTTGTGGCGACCTTGATCCGGCCTATCTCCCTATTTCTGGCCAAAGTAGGGTACACCACATAGATGTTGGACACGAGTGGTGTTGTCACATGGATGCCAAGGTTGTAGGGACTTGGGGCATGTTGACTGGTTCCACGGAATACTTGATATATGAATTACATTGGTACCATGATTTGATATGAACTTCAAAGCTGAATATAAGGGGTGCCGGTGAGTCGGAGGTGTACCTCGACTCTTATATCCTGTTACATGTGATCTTTATATGTTAAGTACGTGATATGAACTGTTGTTAGCTCGTTACTTTGTAGGTTGGTCATTATTTCCAACTGGTATGGGACAGTTGGCAATTGTGATCCTTCTTACGCTGGTAATGGGACTTAATTGGTTATTGAGTATGCTAATTACTTGTGACTTAATCTATTATTACTTATGCTGAACATATGCTACTTGTGTTAGCATCTATTACTATTACATACATGCATAACATGCATAAGTTTAGTGGAATCTTACTGGGTCATAGGTGACTCACCCTTCCATTATTGTTTTTCCTTAGATCGGAGCGAGGCGAAGGGTTCGCGTACGTGAGGCTGTGCAACTCGCTGCGAGATTAGAAGGTTGTTTTCTTTTGAGGTAGACTTCATTTTGTGTATATGTTAGACAGTGGTTGTTATGCTGTCTAGGGTTTTAAACACTGTTTCTGTTGTATTGTATATAAAGGCTGAATGCCTTCTTTGTTAGTTTGTATATCAGTTGGTTGAGTTGTGATGACTCAGTTGTATATTTCAGTTTATGAGTTTGGATGGCTTATCGCCATACTATTATTTCCACTGTTATATTATTATCAGGTGGTTATTTTGATTATGTTAAGCTGGGTCATACCCGAATTTAGGCTATGTGTGGTAGCTTGAATTGGGGTGTGACAGTGGGTAACTCCATTGGTAAAGGTTGCATCATCAATAGTCATTTCTCTTGTTGGCTAAGACTTCTTTTTTGAAGTACTCTGAAGACAAAATAAAGATTGGCATTTTTGACTAAATTGTTCATGCATTTAATGCATTACAGGCGGCCATTTAACTCTTTATTTGAAAGTCAAGTCTCAACAGTTATTTGCATTAAATGCACCAAAGTTTGAAGATCAAAAACTTCACCTTCTCAATAGTTGCAACAATTCTCTCTATAAGTAGTACTCTCTTGAAGCATTGAAGAAGGTTGATCAAGGCATTAAAGCTTAAAATTCAGATTTAGAGTGAAGCATTTAAGTCCAGTCAAAACATTCTCTCTATATCTCACAAAACAATTAGCCTTAGCACTTTAAAAATCATTGATAGCTCTCCCAACTCATGATAATTGAGAGCTTCATTGCGAACACACACACACGAGTGAAATCAGTCCTTCTTTGAAGGACATCATCACTTACAAAGACAGGTTAAAATAATTTTTTTACATGATCGACACAATACAAAAGGAAATCGATTCATCCTAATTGTACAACTCATTTTCCACACAATTTCGGCAACCACTTCATTTCAAATGAAACAAATCAACGACAAAAATCGGTAAGAGATTCATTTCATTTTCCTCTGTTTACTGAATAATCAAAAACACAGTAAAAACGTCAAGACTGAAAGTTGTAGCGGCAAGAGTGCACATTTGGATTCATTATAATTCCAATAATATAAGGTCGCAACATATACATTTCAGTACGGTATAAACATTAAGTGGATTGAAATTGTCAACGCCGGATCAAATTGAACTAAAATACAGGAGGAGATCAATTGATCCGAATAAAAAATCAAAGATAGAGAGATGAAACCTAACCAGACCAAAGAAACACTTTTAGGAAACTCCAGTGATAGAGTGGACTGAAAGGAGTATTTGCTAGAGAGAGAGAGAGAGAGAGAGGTGCGGAATGGGATTTTGATTTTCAGTTCGTTGTTGACGGATGGGAATAACAAATGTTGGACATTTTTGTTTATTTCTGGTGGTATCAAACAATTCCTAATGGAAGGTGGAAGTAGGATAGATAAATTGCATAATACGTCCCTGTACTTTCCACGAGTTGCATTCAGTTACGCATTGTGGACGTAAATTTATTATCGTTCACGTTCAATCAGAATAGTTGTTGTCTTCAACGTGCCATTTCCTTAAACTATCATGAATAGAGTAAAGGAAATGGCTATAGTCACCCCTCCCCTAATATGTTACACCATTTTATTAATAAAAAAATCAAATAATGATTTATTTAGACATCACCTAAATTTATCTTAACTCAGAAGACTATAACTTCTTAAATGTATTGCAAGTATACAAAAAGATGAAAAAAAAAAACCCTAAAACGAGGTGACCTTTCCTCTTTGAGACAATAGTTTTGGTATCATTATTTTCAACTTAAAATAATTATAACAAATTGAATAAAACTTATCGAACATCACCACATTCGAATAAAGTGGTAAGTTGAAATAAAACTCATTTATTTTAATCACACCAGGTTCACTGGTTACCTCTCTAAACTGCTCCAAACTTCTCATAAATCAAGCACCTAGAACGGGGGTCGAAAAAGACAAAGAAATGAGATAGAAAAAATTGTTACTGACATCCAAACGCCAAAGTTAAATGATCCAATTGGATTGTAAATTATTAGCAAATTCCAGCATAGAATTCATATTCAATCATAGAAATCTCAGATTTGAGAGGAAACTAATTATTCAAACCATAAATTAAAATTTGATACCCATTTGCTTCAAGATTTGTTCATAGCGATTATCCATATTTACATTTCTATATACATGGATAAATGAGAATGTGTATCGGTTTAAGATGTAGAAGAAGGTGAGATATCGAATTCTGCTTCTGTGGAGGAAATAAGTGAGGAGGAATTTTTCCTAAGCCTTTTGTTAACACAGCAGGAGATAACACAGCTGCAGGGGATCACAACACAGCAGGAGATACCACAGTTGCAGGGGATCACACAGCAGGAGATCACCATAAAACCATAGGCTCAACAACATAAGATTAAATGATGACAGAAAGTTTGTTGTGGGTGCTACGTTACGTGGATGTTAAGTGATATGTGATTGGCTAATTTAAAAAGACTCGAAGTGCTGGATGGTTAGTGATGTATTATGTTTAGTGGAGTAGTGGACAAGTTAGTTGTACATACATAGCTATAAATAGTTAGCTGTTCTTTTTTTTTTTTTTTCCTCTGTAAGTTTTACACCGATGAATGAGAATAGGCATAATTCATTCTCAACTTGAGTTCTTCATTTCTCTGCAATATCCTTCTTGTTTTTTGTGCCAAATCTAACACCTTTGGAGGTGGCGGCACCGACGAAAGTGGTGGAGGCTTCATAGGCTATTGGAACAACTACTTTAAATCTGGATTAGAAGCCACCACCACTAATGTCGTCGCTGCCGCCTTCAGAGGCTTAACAAAATCCTCCTCGCTAAGTTCCTGTACGGTAATGGGATTATATATCTCGCATTCCAAATTATATATTCATATATATAGAAATATAAATACAGACAATCCCTTTGAATGAGTCTTCAATCAAAAAAGGTAAGAAATGTAATTGAGGTTTTGAATACATTTTTTCCCTTGAATATGAGATTTATACAATTGAATTTGAATTTTATGCTAGAGTTGGGTAATAATTCAGATCCAATCAAATTACTTAACTTTGACTTAATTTCACTGTGGATTTTGGTATTCATTATTTCTTTCCCATTTCTTAATTTGTCTTCTCAAACCCTCTAATTTGGCTGCTTTACTTATGAGAAACTCGAGTAGAGTTCGGTTTGTTGGTGTTAACAATGCCGAGGTAGGTGGAGATAGCTAGTGTGAATCTTGTTTATTGGTGAACATAGTGTGATTGAAATAAACTAGAGGTATATGGACCTTTTTTATGATTAATATAAATAAAGTTATTGAATATGTATTGAAATAAAAAAAAATTGGATGACAAATACAAATAATGCATTACTATAAATTTTCTTAAAAAAACTTTAAAGAAAATAATTTGGCATATTACTAAAGTACCTCCATAGTTAGTTAAAAATAACTAAGAATGGGTATTCTAGTCTAGTCAAAATGGGTGAAGGGCACTAATAACAATATCCCTAAAAAATGACATGTCGAATGGCGCTACCTAAAAATGACATGTCGAATGGCGTTTGCTTAAGATAACGGTCATTTATAGAAAAATTAGACATAGGGACGTAGCAAGAGCGATAATAAATGTATAAGAACATTCATCCTTCAAGACACATAATTGAGTATAGGAACGTACGTCTAGTGTTACTAGTAAAAAGTATAGGGACGTCTCACACGGTTTATCTAGAAAAAGCATATGAACTTATCTATAATGTGGATATATTATATATTTATATGTTGCCTTCTTATTGATTAAGTCCATTACTTAATCTTGATTGAAGAACACTAATTTTTTATGTAAGTAGTGTTCACACTACAATAGGCAAGGTCATAAAGACTTAGTGTGTGCTAAGATTTTTGCTCAGTGTTAAATTTTTGTTCTTCGTCAAGCTTGAAGATCTACAACTTTCCCCTCTGTCAAAAAGTTTCATATTCTATCGACATAGACGAAGCTGGAAATATTTAAAGACTTGCAAATGTTACTAATATCCATGTGAGTGATAAGAAAATCTTAGAAATCTACTCAGTCAAACCTCTCTAGCTGTGAGTCACTCCATTGTTAAAGCCTGCAAAGTCAAGAGGCATTACCCTTTTGGCTAAGACATTAGACATATTTTCTCATATCCTCTGAAGCCAAAATAAAGATTGCTATTTTTGGCTAAACTATTCATGCACTTAATGCATTACATGAAGCCATCTAATTCTTTGTTTGACAGCCAAGTTTCAACAGATACCTACATTAAATGCACCAGATTTGAAGATCAAAATTGAAGACTTCACATTTTCCAACGACTACAACAATTCTCTATATAACTAATTCTCTCTTGAAACATTGAAGACTGTTGACCAAGGCATTAAAGCTTAAAATTCAGATTTAGAGTGAAGCATAAAAGTCCGGTCAAAACATTTTTTTATATCTCATAGACACTTAGCCTTAGCACTTTAAAAATTAATGCTAGCTCTCCCAACTTATAGTAATTGAGAAATTCATTGATTGCGCACACAAACACACGAGTGAAATCGGTCTTTGTTTGAAGGACATCATCACTCACAAAGACATGTCAAAGTTATTTTTGTACACGATGCATTAGTGATTAAGTATGAATTTTGCTTAGATTTTCATAAAAGAACAAGGATGGTGTAATCTTGCTCTATAATAGACCTGTAGATAGATAGTGTAAGTTTGAAATCCAAGGTTGACCACCTTGGTAGTGGACGCATTAACCTTTAAGTTCTTACATTTCCCATCGCAAGAAGGCCTTTGTTAAAGAAGAGGAAGACTCCTATAAATGTGAATAATATGCCAAACCCTGTCAATCCTAACCTGATCTCTGTTCATACGTTTGTAAATAGAAAAACAGGAAAAGTTAGTACTCCCTCCATTTCAGGCAAAGAGTACAGTTTATTTTGGGATGTTCCACATAAAGAGTCCACTTAAAAAAATTGTTTACAATTTCCATAAATCTTTCAACTTTAGCCTCCACATATGCTATAAACATCTTGACTATGCTCAAATATTTTTGTAATTATGACCAACTTCAATACTACTTATATATCCCTTATTATTAGATTTTCAAACGTAGACTCTTTGAGTGGAACGGAGGGAATATGAGAATGGGCTAGTAGTTACAATCAAAGGAATAACAAAGTTAAGTTCAATAACCAACAATTATAAGCACGTTTTCCACAGAAAAGGAACTATTTTACAGGCTTACATTAAGCAATTAAGGCCCAATAACTTTAGGGGGGGGGGGGAAAGAAGTAACTCAGCAAAAAGCTATACGGTAAATTGTTGGCCAGTACACTTTCAAAACTTTTTAACCCCTCCAGTCCACCCTATTTTTTTTAAACCGAAAAAAGTCACTTTGATAATTTTCTTCATAAAATGCTCCCGTCTCTTTCATCCAAACAAACTATGACTTCCTGTAAACCCTATGACATTCGTTGAAAACTCGATCTAAAACACTTCGTCTCTATAATGGAAAACGCAATCATGTTAATGATGAAATTCAGAAGTGGTACGATCGTTTATAAAGTGCCTGAAAATTTTGGAATGACTGATGTGATTCAATTAATAACAGGTAAGTATTCCAATGTTGAAGCTCAAAATTTATCTTTGAAATATTCCTTGGGATCTCATGTGAATTGTTTTCTGTCGAATGATGATGATTACGTAAACATGGTGTTGTTAGCCAAAATTTTATCAGTTAGCATTATATCAGTAGACGTTTTTTAAAATTAAAATGCTTTAAGCTACGGGTTGAATAGAGGAAGGTTACTTGGTGATTCTGTTTCCTTTATCCCACCATTTGATTCAACCGATGCCCGAATTGGGCATCACGATGCAGCATTTAATAATCCCTGTGCAGGAATTGGGCATTGCGATGAAGAAATTAATAAAGGCGATGCAGGAATGATTTATCGCAATGCCTCAGTTTGTAATAGCAGTTCAAGTTATTCCAATCGTGATGCATTAACTTGGAGTCGGGATGCATCATCATCACATCAAAGCAGTATCAATTCTGCAAGTTTGGAAACTGATGATGAAAGTGTTCCATGTTATGACATATGTCCTAATCAATCACAAAAGGATCTTTTAACTGTTGTTGGTGTTGGGCAAATTTTCAAAGGTGGATTGGATGAATTTCGAAGGCAATTGATAAAGTATTACTTCAAGATTTGATTTGAATATGTTTTTTTGAAGAACATCAATGAGAGGGTTAGTGTTGTATGTGTAAAGAATATCGATGATGATTGTGGTTGGTTTATCAGGGCATCTGTTTCATGTCTTGGCAATTCAACATCCATATATAAGTGCAACCTTACACACAGATGTCAAGTCACCATGTTTGATACAATTAATTACTCGAAAAGGATGGGTTGTGGTATAATTGCAGACTTGATCGTTGAAAATGTTCGTAGTCAACCAAGCTATTCCCCGATCGATGTAATTGATCACAAGAGGACCCAGTATGACATTGAGGTAAATTACAGTAAGGGTTGGAGAAGTGTTAAAAAGGCTCGCAGTAGGATTTTTTGTGGTTACGATGATTCTTTTCAAGAGCTGCAATGGTACGTCAAAGCGTTGCATAAGAGTAATCCGGGCAGCTTTGCATTCATTGAATCGGACCCTATTACGAATCGTTTCAGTTGTTTGTTCATTTCGTTTCGAGCATGCATAGATGGTTTTAAGTATTGCCATCATATATTGTTCATAGATGACACCTTTATGAAATCTCGATTTAAGGGCACGCTTTTGTCTACGACGACCAAGGATGGAAATCAAGGTACTTCAAAAAAAAAAAATCACTTACTTCAAAAAAAAATATTAAATTATTTTAGGATCATATTATTTCTATGCAAGGCTTTTTCCATTTGTATTTGCGGTTGTAAGTACTGAAATTTGAGAAAATTGGTCTTGGTTTCTTTCAAAAATAAAAGAAGCAACAGGAGAGGAGATCTAGATATGTTGTTTGTATTCGATAGAAACGTTGGTTTAATGGAAGCCATAGGTGGTCTTTTTGCGAGTTCTAAACATTTCTTCTACTTGGTGCACCTGTATCGTAACTTGAAAGAGATGTTTGGTGGTAAACATTATTTAAGCGTGTTTCACAGCAAGATGTTGGACATTGGGATGCAAATAATATTCAATTCGATACACATATCAGGCGCAATGCATAAAAATTATTTTTGTTTTTATGCCGATGCCTTTTAGTAACTACACAGTACACACACATAATATTTATTGAATTCAATGCAAAAAATAAAATCCCGATGCAAAAATGAATCCTGTGATATGTTTTTTACATGGACATCGGGATGCAAATAGATTCAATTCGATGCACATATCAGGCATTGCATTGCATAAAAATTATGTTTATTTTTATGCCGATGCCTTATAGTAACTACACAGTACACACATAATATTTATTGAATTCGATGCAAAAAATGAAATCCCAATGCAGAATCACTACACACATAATAACCAGCTACAATTTGGCTTATTGTCCTTCCAATCATGTCAGAATTAATTTCATTCAACTATATCCCACCAAAAATTGCAAGACTTGTATTTATCATATATATTCACGAAACAATTGTTTTCATTTCATCACTTTCTAATTTAATATCACAAAGATTACAAAATTGGACGTCTGCCAGGTTATTTCTTCATATGACCCCCTGCAACCATCATCATCATCTCCACCTCTTACAACAAAAATTACAAAAATTAGTTTTCAGCAATCCATTAATAATCTTATATGTTAAGGAATTAGGATAATTCTTACCCAGCTATCCGAGGTAAAAACAGTTTCAATTCTATCTTTTTTTCAATTTTTCGAGTGTTTTTTCTAGGAGGAACTCCCAGAAGTCGATGTGATGTAAACAAAGAAAACAAGTTATTCTTTCTGAAAACAAAATATCATATCTCAATACTTAATAAGTACAATACATACATAGTCCTCTAATATATCGTTGTGTAAGATTTGCAGAGCATGTTTAATTTCTAGTATCGGTATAATATCTCCTGCCTGATAGACAACCATCCTGCATAATGTGAGGACCATATTAATAATTCAATACAAAACATATATTTATGTTAGTATTACCAGAAACATAAATAATCTGATATTTTGAAATTCAACAATATTAGTTTCACTTACTCATCTCTTCCAAACTGCATAAACCTAGACCACATGTTTGAGGTAAATAACGCTACAAGAAATTATGTCTGTTAAGGCTCATAAAAGTGCTTCGATAGGATAATTCTTGAGGCCTTTTTAACCTTGAGACACTTAAACTAAGTGTCCATTGTTTTGAAGCCCCAATAATCTATTAAGGCTCTTTTAAGTGATTTAAGAGTTGACAACTTTATGAGACACTTATACGAGCCTCAATATATTTTATGTAGTGTCCCATAAAGCAATTTAAAATATGAAAAGGTGACTAATATGTTTATTGCAAGTGCCTTTAAAAGAAATTTAAACTATTTTAACTACCATCAAATGTCTCAAAAAAACTATTGAAACAACACTTACAAGTATCACAACAACTAATCTCTGAAGACTATTTTATGGCTTGCTATTAAGGCACTTTAAAAGACCCTATTCGAAAATAATAAGGCACTTGGAAATAGCCTTTTAATGCCTTTTCATGCTATTGTAGTTTTATCCATGTACAAGATATGAAAAAATTATAAAAGGTACAACAACAAACATACGTAGTCACAAAAAACTATCATAAATTAGTCACCAAAATTACATTTGTCTCAATCATGTCTTTCGATAATCTACTCATATATATCAATATGAAACCAACTATAAATGTGTACTTGTATCAAAATGCTAGCCTAAAATGATATAACACAGTAATAGAACACCTTCCATCCATTCTAAATAATCTATGAAATCCTTCATGTTCAATATCATGGGGTTGCTACTAGCTTTGGTCAAAATCCAACGGTGTTACCTATAAAATATATAAATTAAAATTAGTAAAAGTACAAAAATGACATCTTAACGACTTATTGACTTGAGTAATGCAAACATACCAAAGATAAAGGCCAAGCTATAGGTGCTCCAATCACGTCTCTAACCGTAGTGAAAATTCCATAAGGCCTAATTAACTCCTCATCCCAATCCACAGGAACTTGAACTTGTACTTCACAACAATTACGACCTAGTTCTAAACCTCCCACTTGTGTTGTTGGATCAATACTTGAGATGATTTCCTTTGCAACGACATGGTCTTGATTCACTAAACTCTTGAGAGATACTATTGCACCAACCTAAAACATTAATAAATGATTCCCAATTAAAGAATATAAACAAATAACACTATAGCTAAAATTGGAAAAGACTAATCTTATGCCAATAGCAGGATAAGTAAAACCCTTGTATTTTGTAGATGAGAAAGAAATTATAATGAATATCATCACAGACACATGCAAAGCTGATCCAATACAGTTCATATGAGCTAAAAGATATTCTTAAGCAGGGAAAACCAATTATGCCAATTACAAGTAACAAATGGAATTCAGATCTATTATAACACATCAGACTTTTGGGTAATGAAATCACGGAGACCACAATTAAGGTAATTTTAACTCTATTTGAATCACCTTCTTTTGCTCCTTGAACTCAGAAGGCACTGCTTTAACAATCTAGCATCTATTAAAGGTTTAAATTGGAATATCCGAATATGTGATATATCAGAGCTCATGTTTAACGGATAAAACAAAGGAAAGGATACAATCAGCAGGACCTTGTCAAACCAAACCTCTGCTGGCTAGTTAAGTTATCATCTCGACTAAAAGCTTAAGCACTTAACAAGACACCCAGCAACATATATGAAGCTTAACAAAACCCCCTAGACGAAACTCTGGGACTTTCCCTTGCAACATCATTTCCAGCTTCTATGCTCTATCAATCATCTAAGAAACACATTTTGCAGTAAAAAAATACCAGTTCCATAATTCCATAGACATAATCATCTCACTTTGCATAGAATTAATTACGGTGTTTGTTCACACTTTGTAGAATAGTCGTCCCACTCCATGAATTTCTAATTATCATTTACATAATAGTCAAAATTCACAATGGGCCTTTCATGAACATGAGAAGCCTTCTCATATGGTGCACTCAATCCACCCACAACAGAAGCTAGCCCAGCCAATATATGACGCTGCACTAATGATGGAATAATATAGTGTGGTTATATGTAATAACAAGTTAAGAGTCCAGCAGTTAAGCTCAATATAGCCTAGCCAAAAAAGCAAAAACTGACAGTAGCACAATCAGATAACACCAAGGAGATATGAAGGACAGCAAAGAAAACTCCATGCATGTGCCTACACACACAAAAGCTCTCCTGTATCTTGAGTAAATCACAACCCCAACGTAGTGCATAGCAATCAAAGGTTCATAATGAGCAATTTAGCATGTGAAAGCATTGTGATGCAAAACAAGCCCCCTCATTTCCCCAGCCTCCCACATACACATGTGCATGCAAACATAAATTAACGGGTCAACTGATATGATTGGCATTACGCACAAGAATGTTATCGACCACACTTGAGCTTAACAGCTAACATGGTGAAAGTTTTGAAATCAAGACCACAAGAATGTGATTAAGAGACCGATATAACAAGTTTAAAAAAATGGCAATGTCACAATGGAATTAGGATTCAACAGAAATGACTTAAATTTCTAGATAATGAAGCCACTAGAGTAGAAAAATAAAGAAGCATTGATAACTAACATCGACTCGTGAAGAATCGTGGGACCATTGCTTTGAAGCCAAATAAATGAAAAAAGAATTACCCGAATTCTTGGGCGTCTAACGGTGGATGATGAGTGATTCATTTGACGTTGAGAAGACACATCAGGTTCACTAGAGCGGTGATTTAGTTGGGAAGATCCGTTAGGTTCACTTGAAGGATTTGAAGGAGTGCCTCCATGCCTACCATCATTCATAAACATAACCTCCATACGCTCATACCTACTATTCAAATCATCATATTGTCCAACCACTTTGTCTAACGAAGTCTTGAATTCCATGGCCATTCTGTAAGCTGTGGCATAACTTGGCATTGTGCCCCACAAATCGGTTGGGCAAACACCTAATCCACGTATGCGCACATTACCTGGTTTTTCTTTTCCAAGTACTTGTGCAAATATATCGTTATCACAATCAACATTTTGTCTTGACCCTTCCGGTGCATTTTTAGCAAGTTCACGCATTTTTTCCTACAAAACATAATAATATTTATTTGACTTGGTTTTGTATGATATAAGTATATTATAAAACTAGAAAAAAAAAATAGCAAGATAATAAATAGACCATTGCCTGTCGAGACGATTCATCCCTTGCACTCCCATCCTTCTTTGAATAACACTTGATAAATAAGTCCATGCGTGGAGGGGTGTAACCCAGCTGTTTTTTCTGTATGAAATATATTACAAAACATGATATTAATTGACTTTGAAAAAAAAAAATCAATCATCTTACATGTTCAGAATTAATTACCTCTTCCTCTGAAACCTTTACAAAACTCTTTTTACCAGTTCTATGGATCATTGTTTATTTTGCACGACTTATTTTATTCTTCTTGGCAACATCCTACACATTCATACATATACGAGAGTAAATGTTCATAAATTTAATAATAACCAACTTGATTAAACAAAAACATCCATATGTCATACCCGATGTTCTTGAGAGTGCCATGTTTTAAGTTCTTTCCATTGCTCCGCATGTACTCTTCCACATGGTGGTATGTTAGAAATTTGCTCCTGAATTGACTTTGAAGGGTCGTAATAGTTACTTTTGATAGTAGATTTCCAATTCTTCCATTTCTTACCAAGTGATTTCAATATCCAATGCTCGTGACCAAGTGGAAAGTCAAACTTATCTTGCAAATTTACCAAAAGAAAAAACAAAATAGAGATATCATATTCATGTATCTATCCATAAGAGGAAGATATACATAAGAATGGCACAACTTTGCAAGGCTGCAATTGAGGTTGATAACTATTCAATACATAAATGGGTCTTTCTTATTAGCTCTAATCAGTCAATAAACTAACTTTTATATAAATATCAAACCACAAAGAGAAAACATTTGAGCTCACAAAAAATATAAGAAAAATACCTGTATCATCTTCAATGCATCAGTTTTTAAGTCTTGTGGCATCTTATTCCAGCTTTTGCAAGTAAGAGGCGTAAATTGTCCATTTCGTGCAATAGAACCAATGAAATGGACAAACTTACTTCTTTTCTTTCCAATTGGTTGTCCCAATTTGTTAAACTCAATAGTTGTACGCTTACCGGTACTATTGCCCCAAACCTTTTTCATAAATGTGGGCCCTCGCACCTTTTTTCCACCGGAATTATCTGACGTAGTTTCTTAAAAAAAAATATTCAAATATAAGTTTATCATCTATGTATGAGAACAATCACTACAAGATTAAAAGAAATTACAAAAGAAATATCATTTGAACATAATATATGGTTTATTACAAACCTGGGCTAGCAGAAGCAAGATTGACCGTAGCATCAACCAAATTTTCCCTTGGTGGCTCATTGAAGTCTTGCTCATACAAGCAACGGCGAACATTAGAGGATCTTGGAGCCATCAACACTATTTCATAACTATAAAGATTATAGGTTTAGAAATTTTGAAACAAACACAATAAGTAATAAAAGGTTTCTTACAGAATATAATTATTTGGTCCAATATACCTTACAAAAAATTACATAAGACATTAACATAATACTAAAAGTAGTAGACCCAAACAATAATATCCAGTTAAATTTTTTAATTAAAATCCATATAACCATATCAATATAACATCTCAAAAAATTATCTAAATTAACATACTACTAAAAGTAAAACCGAACCAATAACATCAAATGAGAGAACTAATTAAAATCCATATAAAAAGCATATCATTTCAAACAAATTAAAAGCCTCTTTTAGTGTGGCAAAGTAGCGCTCAAAGACAACCTTTTTCTTCCAACCTTTACTTTGAGCATGCACCCTCTTAACTATTTTAAGCTAGTTCAATTATCATCCCATCCATATCATGCCTTCTCCAATTAACTTCTTCATTCACATCATGAGATTGGACATTGCAAGCTTCACTTTGTAAGTATGTTTCAACATTATCGAAACTCGACACTTCAGCCATATCATAATTATCTCTAGGTTTTGTTGTAACAACAACCTTCCATCCCTTCTCGATAGGATCATTCACATAGAAAACTTGTTCAACTTGAGAAGCTAATACAAACAGATCTTTATTCGTAGCTAACTGTGTGAAGTTTACGAATATGAACCCATGGTCATCCTGCCTTTTTCTTTTTCCTCCAGACACCCAATCACACTTGAACAACACAACCTTCTTACCATCCAAATAATCTAACTCTGTCATATCATGTCATTTATAATTCCATAATATGTAACTTCCCCAACAACAAGATGTTATCTCTTACACTTGCAAAGCTGGTGGTTTTTGCTGTAAGAATAACCCCACTATTTTGAGTTTTTCTCCTCTTTTCAAGTTCTTTAACATGAAACCTAAAACCATTGACGATAAACCCTTTGAATCTCTTCCCTATAAAATGAGGACCAATTAGGTGTTCTCTTGCTTCATGTTCCTCTACCCACTTGCCATTCCCACACTTAACGCATGGACAAATTATCTTTCTATTAATACTTGCCTTAGTGAATGCCAGCTTAAGAAATTCCTCTACTCCATCTCTATAGCTTCTGCTCACCCTAGACTGATACATCCAAATCCTATCCATTACAAAATTGTCCCTAAAATTAACACTTCTCATTAGTATACAAGAAAGAATGAATATTAATACTCAGCAAAAAGTTGCATAAAAGGATGATTATATATTTTGCCATTTAAAAAATATATATATATAGATGAAAAATCAAACGGTAACGTCATGATGGATGACATTGACGAGAAAATACGACATGTAGGACCAAACGACTTTGGTGTTTTAATTCAGAAAAACTAAAATAACTAGTAGTAGGGCATACCGTGTCCCAGCATAATGTTGAGATCGTCTAGAAATCAGGGTAACACTGAAGTCACTTCCGAAGACTGATAGCCTATTCTGTAATCATCAAAAATAACAGAATTATTACTTATCAAAAAAAAATAACAGAATTATTTTTAAAACTCCCATTTATAGGCTGCAGTTGAAAACATGCCACATCAATATACTTAACAAAGGGTAAATACAAGTAACTAGAAATAATAACATAAGGTACAAATACTTTCTACTTTCAAGCAATTCCATGAGTAAAAACAAAATGAACTATACCCTAAACTAGGGGAATCTATTTGTAATATAAATGTACTGCAAGTATGATTTGCTAATCGAAAGACTAAATGAATGGACATATCTATTATAACTCAAGGATTATATATTTTCCATTTAACACACACACACACACAACACCACACCACATTCAGTAACCTGATGATGCTATGTTGTAGATGGGATGCATGTTCAAACCAGGCATATTCAATGATTTTATACATAGTCTTGTGGAGGATTGGGCTGACGGAAGTACAAGGGGAAGACAAGCAAGAAGAAGATTGTATGATCAGACAAGGAATTAATCCCTTTTTTTTTCCAAAAATCACAAGCGAAAAAGTATTGGTACAATTGATCTATCCTACTCAAAATTGGCATTTTAAGTAAGAGACAATGTCGAGAAATATACATTATAACTGTACAAATGTTTACTTATCAGGAAATAGTATCAAAATAATATATCAAGTACAAGAGAACCTGATCTTTCCTTATTGGTTCACTACTTTGACAGCAAGAATCTACTTGTTAGTTAGAGATACACAGCGCTCGCAGAGCCATAAGGCCATCACCAACAAGCAAATCAACATGAGGTCGTGTAAATGTTTCACTAGGGCGATAGACAACATCTAATTGGAACATTATGGTTTGAAAAGAAGAACTGCGTTATAAAAGCAGATCGAGTACCCAGGAAAAACTGAAGAGGAAAAGGCAAGTCAAAAGATATGTAGGGAAAACAAAACTTCTTCCTTCAAAATATGGAAGAGAAAAAGAAATTTCCATGCTGAGAAATGACTGATACAAATTAATAGGGAGTAACAGATTCCTTCTTAATAATAAAATGAAAATGTTTTACTTAAGGTTTTCCATCATAGTTTGGTCTAAACATATATATGAATGATACACAGATAGCATCAAGGAAGGAAGAGATAAGCTGATTGACAACCACAAGAATGTCTGCCATGATAGCAATAAATAGCAATATTGTTCACTCTCATGATTCATCATCTCATCAAAAAAGAAGATACAAAAGCTAATTACTACTTCTATTGATCATGAAATGTTGAGATTCGCATAAACGAGGCATTTATAATTAAGATCCTAAAACAAAGATGAGGCACAGAGAAGACAGAAGAGTGCACCATCTGATCTTACCCTTAGTCATTATCAAAAAAGTTGGCGTTCTCAGAACTATTTACTATTGATTCTAAGAATGCCTGATTGCGGTTCATACCATTGTACTTTAATCTATGTTTTAATTACTCCATTGTAGTTTTAATTTCTTCGATCACTCCATCACACCACTTTATTTCATTTCAGTCGACCTCCACCGCCAATAACTGTTTAAAAAACGTGAACATAAATCACTTAACTGACATACAGGTGAGATTTTTATCCAGCTAATCCCATTACCAAACACAACCTAGCCTTCTATTCGTCTTCTAGAACAAATTATATAATGAAGCCAAATGCCCAATGCAATTTTCCCAAGATAGCCATCTTTTTTACACAAACCATTCTGCAAAATCATTCACAAATCAATATCTTCAGCAACACCTTCTCCCTAACTAATAGTATTCCGTGCAACCAAAAAGTAAATTAATTAGGCAACCATTCTGCAAAATCATTCACAAATCAAAACCACCATATTCAATTTCCATTGCCCAACACCCTCATCTATTGTCCCCTTATGGGTTTCCAACAACTTCCAATCAACAAATTTAAAGCTTTCCCAGCCATTAATTCCCTTATTGGCAAATGTCATTACCTCAAAGAAAGAGAAGTTCAAGGGCAAAGGATCCTAGAAGCCATGGCTGAGTCCACCACCATCAATCAATCCCAACAAAGCTTAGCTTTTTCGAGTGGTGTACCAAGTCCATGAGTTGAAGCTTGCCACTCATCATTAACATTAATATGGGAAATTTTATTAGTTAGAAAACAATAATTAATATATCAAGCATAAGATTGATACAAATAAACCCTAATTAGAAAACAAAGCCAAATCAAATTTTACCTGTCATACACCTTGAAATCGGTTGAAAGAATGTGCAATTCTCGTACTCAAAGTCGGTTTTTTTTCTTCTTTCCGCGAGCTTGCAATTAGTGTGTACCGCAATGAGTGAGTCTGACCAAGGATCGCCAAATTCTCAAGGTGATGGCCGCTCACCACTCTGAACAATATAAATCAATTGTGAGCACAACAGACGTTGCCGATTCTTGTTGATTTCGAACGGTTAATTCTTTCTTGGAAGAATTGATGTGAATTTGGGTGAGGGACTATGAAAAGAAGAGGGAGAATAATGTGGATTGGGGGAAACTAGCGAGTGGGGGAAAGGGGAAAAGTTTTGTGAGCGAAACTGAAAAGTAATTTTAAAGGCGCACTAGTGCAGGAAAGGGGAAAGTTTTGTGCGGGAAAGGGGTTTTTTTTCTTTTTTTTTTTTTTGTGGGTGGGGGGTTTTGGGAAAGGGGCTTTTTTTTTTTTTTTGGTTGATTTTTTTATGAAATAAATCCTTCAAGAGCCCTAATAGACTATTTTAGGAGACTTTTTTTAAAAAGTTTATAAACTATAAAACAGCACATATAAAAGCCCTAATAGGTCACTTTATGAGGCACTTTGGAAAAAGCCCCAAACAAGGAGTCGCAATACGTCAATTTTCTTGTAGCACTGCATCTCCGACTTCATTTTTCAAGACCTGTTAGTTCATCATTCAGTGGTATTTGGTCATCTTTGTTCAGGACAATTACAAGTCCAAAGTTCATCATTCAGTGGTATTTGGGGATCTTTGTTCCTTTTCTTATTACCTTCATCCTCTTTTTCCCCGCACAAATCACCCACATTCTTCCTCTTACGGCCTACTCGTGTTTTTACTCCTCTGGCCAAGGAAGGAGTCACGACACCTTTCTTTTTATTGTTTACATTGACAAAATCAGCTGTACCGTCTTCTATTTCTGTAGCAGAACTATCTTCTTCAGATTCATCTATTGGCATGGTCTGTACTTCCTTCAAAATCGATCGAATGTTATCATCTGTTTCGCTTGGTTGCTGGGGTTGTTGCTGCTGGGCCCTTAGCATTTCCATCTCTTGCACCATTGTTGATAGCTTCTTCTTGAGAGATTCAATCTCAGTTTCAGCTTCAAGTAACTTCAAATTCAATTCAGTTGTAGGCGACGACAGAATTTGGGTACCAATTTGTTGCTCTTGCGGTTGTTCGGATGATTTTTCTAGAAGCTTAACTAATTCAGATTTCAACTTCCGAAGCCTCTGCAGTTGTTCTTTGTCTTCACTCAATTCAGCTCTTAAGCTTTCAATTTCTTTGTTCTTTTCAATCAACTCGGCTCTTGTTGTTGATTGTTGGACAACGATGGCTAACTCAGATTTTAGCCTCTCTATTTCGTAGTCTTTGGCTTCTATTTGGGAGGAACTTTCATCCAATTTAGCGCTGAGCCCCTTGCCTACTCTTTGCTCTTCAAGCAACTCAGTTCTTAACGTTGCAATTTCATTGTCGATTTCAAGTAACTCAGTTCTTAACATTGCAATTTCATTGTCCTTTTCTTCAATCGTTGACAATTTGTTGATCAACTCATCTTTTAAATTTTTGCAACAAGTGTTTTCAACCTGTTGCGTATCATCAACCCTAGTGTCAAAGAAATCCGTATACACATGTTTTTCGTGCAGTGCTTCGTTATTAATTTCAGGACCCTCAATTCCAAGGTTAACATCTTTATCCGGACCCGCAATTCGAAGGTCAGCATCTTTATCCAGACACACTTCTTCGTCTTCATTTCTTCTTATTCCCCATAATGTTTCTCTTTCACTTGTTGTTGCTTTGGAAAAATGATGAAATTTCTGCAAAAGGAAAAAAGTAAAATGTAATACAATGTTAGGGGAAGATGCATCGAAAATGCATTGTTGTTATTTGTAATTAGATACTTAAGGCACATTTTATGCACTCACTTTTTTCTTCATGACTGAATTAAAATCTGATTTATTCAAAACCTTTGACAGAGCTGACAGATCCCATTTAAGTAACCTTGGGATATCATCTTCTTTAATTGGTTTCAGAATGTTGATTCGCTCGCATAACCAATACTGCATGTGTAAATTCAAACCTCTGGTTAATACGAACAAATCAATATGCACTGTATACGAAAATTTTGAAATTAGTAATAAGTGAATGTAAAAAAGTTACCGGTAGCAGCAGCACGCATTTATCTACGTTGTCATCCTTTCTATTTTCCAAGGCGTGTATCAACCTGTCCACAATATGATGTGACCAATTGTATGTTGAAATCTTGTCCAAGTCGAATATTATATTTATATATGCCCATGGTATGTAACTGCTAGATGTTGGAACGAGGAACGATGCAAGAACAAGTAGTGTTGTCAAACTCGCAACGTCGTTGATTTCCCTTTGATCTTCACCGTGTATTATGGCCTGAATCCGAGTGCATATAAGGGTCGGGCTCAACTTATAGTCCTTTGCTTTCTTTGACTCCCTTTCGGGGAAGTGTCTTAGAAGGAAATTGGATCGTTCGATGTTGTAATAGTTAATGTTGATTTCCTCCTCCCCGTCGTTGATTCCAAGCAGAAGCTTTGCATGTTTTGCTTTAAGCGTCAGGTATTTCTTTCCAAACAAAAAAGACTTGTCTCCCTTTACATAACAATTAAGAATCATTGTCATTACGGAACTATCCATCGTACAATGATTCTCTACGATTTTGTCTGTAGTTATGGCTTCAATCAGTTTCCAAAATGGTGTTTTCTTTAGAGCTTCAAGGTGATCTTTCCTGAATTGCAATGTCTTCACCTGTTTTTTCAGGAGTACGAGACTGCATCTGCGTTTAAAGCCTCCAATTTGTTTCTTGTATGAAGCTGCATAACAATAGGGATATTGCATTTATTACCAAATAATTAATTTATTGAAGAAAAAAAAAGAAAGTAAACCAAGATGCATAGATCACAATTGTGATGCAGAAATACATAATTCCCAAAGCCCAATTTGATTTATTCCGTTGCACATATTATAAATTATGATTCATTGATTCTATGCTAAAGCCCTAAAATCATGTTTTACGAACCCTAGAATTGTGATTCCCAAGTACCTCAATCCCAACACATAAATTGAATAAAGCATAACATAATTTTCAAATAATGCACTTTAAAAAGTGTATTTCTATTCAAAAAGTGTATTTTTATTCATGCTTGGGCATCGAGATGCCTGATATTATTGAATTCGATTTTTCCGCTGAATCCATTATTGAAGTTTGAAGTAAATATTTCATCTATTATAACATTTATGCAGAAGAAATACACACATGGCTTTGTTTGAGTTTCACTCTCTTCTTGTTCTCATGTTTTTCTTCGTGTTGTAGTAGATTTTTTCGGTTCTTTGGCCATTATCGTGTCTGTTGCTTGTTTCGAAGAAACTATGCTCTCTTCGGTTGTCATTTTTCTCTCGTAATTCTTCCTTAGTTTTCCTCTCTTAATTCTTCGTTAATTACAGCTTGTTTAGCACTGCCCTTCAAAGAAAACACCCACTATCTCTTTCCTTCCAAATACATTATATGTGCTTGCCAAGGCTAACCTCCTAATTAGCAAACAGGACTTTCCTCGCAGTGTTTCTCAGCTCATTCCAAATTTTGCATCCATCCATTGTAGCATGCTCTTGCAAGATATCTAATCTCTATCTACTTCCAGAGTTTAGCTGAAAAGGGACATAAAAAGAATAGGTGTTCCATTGTTTCTCTTTCACCACATGTTTATCTTCCGAGATTGTTTTTCACTCTCTTTGTTATTAAGTTTTCTGCTATAATTCATCCATAAAATGAAAAAGCACCATGGGATATTCCCACTGAACCAAATCACTTTGGGCCTGTTTGATTTGGTTTTTAGGGATGTGTTTATGTCTATGACTTACCATAAGTTATTTTTTAAATGTTTGATTTGACTTATGTAATGATAAGTCTTAAGTCAAGTACAAGGCATTTAAAACATATTTAAGGCCATAAGTTGTAAACACTAGCCTTATGCTTATTTTTATTTTTCAAAAACACGGAAGCCCTCTTTTTTAATGAAACTTTCTATATTCCAAGATTACCCTAATTTACAAACTAAAATTTTATTCATTCCTTCCATGTCCAAGATTACCCTTATTTATACTAAGTTAACACAGCTCGTCAACACTTTCAAACAACTAAATCAAACACCGTTAGTTCATCCGCCCATTAGTCATAAGCCATCAAGCTATAGACCATCAACTACAAATTTCAGGCTAAATCAAACAGGTCATTTTGTGCCATACTGCCATCTGACACAAGGCTTATGAATTCTAACCTTATCCTAAGCACAATTAACTGAACACTCATTATTACTTGTCAGGTCCCTCACATCACCTCATCTTATGAATCTCCTGGGATTAGATGCTGGGGAAAGTTATATCTTAGCACACCTACTTCCTGAGAAAATAGTCAATTCTCTATGACAATTATGACATACCTAATATAGATATACTAATTTCTAACTAGATTCAAGTACAAATGCTTATATTTAATTGATAACGATTAAATCTACCAAGTTATAAAGTTAACTTCCATTCTTCCATATTTATTGCGGACTGTCACCAGTTTAGACTGTGAACCAGTGTTTCACCATTGCACAACATAAAACCAATCCGACCTTAAAACCAAAGTCATGTTCACCACCACTACTCTGACCAATACAAAGTACCAAAGAATAGGAAAAAACAAAAATGCATATAATAACAGTAATCATGCCACAACACAAGCATCAGTTTCAACTCATTCGATATCTCAAGAACTAGGGGTTAAGATAGAAGTAGTACTAATCTCTGAAGGATTTCAATCCCAATATTTACTTAGTAACTAAATCATATATCTTGATATCTAAACCAAGTGTAATATAAGATCACTATTACTTAGATAACAAACACAGATACCAAACGCTTACTATAGTTTCTTTAAGTTTTAACCCCTGATTGGACAGTCTTTTCAGTTTTCATTTTTCATTTTTTTCAAATACAAAAGTAAATAGTCTGTGCCTTTATGAAGAAATAGTTTTGCATGGAAATCTAAAAATCATTTTTCGCAGAAAATTTTCTGTTATTGTTAAAATGATGTTCAAAGTGTTATGTAAAATACATACTACTGAAAATCTTTCAAGGTAAAATATGAATATTGGAGATCAAAAACAGAAAACAGAAATAGTCATAACTTAACTATAGAGGCCTACTTGGAGAACAATTTTCATTTCTTTTGTTTATCTTTTCTGAAATCACTCAAAATAAAAACAAAAAAACTAGACTGCACTGAAATATGAAGGATTTTCTTTTCTTTTCGTTTTTTTATAATAAGTTCGAGTAACAGTGTATTAGGGATGATGTAAGGTGGCATATTATCTTTCTCACCAATCCCAAAGTGAAATCCATAAACCTAGAGTATAAAGAACAGTTCTGAGGGAGTTGCAGGCAAGGACAGATCAAAACATGTCCCATGTGCTTGAAAAATGCAGTCCCTGCACCGCGTGGTATGGGAAGGATCTCCAAAAAAGCCTTTAGACCTAGGGTCTACGAAAGCAGCCTTAGCCCTCTAAGCAAAAAAGTTGTTTCTGTCATTCGAATCGGTGACCTCCATATCACAATAAAGTGACCTTACCATTGTGCCAAGGCTCTCCAAATAGGCTCCGTTTGGACATTGTTGTGGAAAATATGCATGGTCCCTCAGTGACTAAAGGAGACGTACTCAAGTCAACATTTGTCTCAACAACTAGTAGCCAGGCAGAAGAAGAATGAAAGTGAAATTCTTCATAACTTCCCTATCATTTAGCCACCAACTTATGTCCACATCATATGTAATCTTACGGAACAAATCTGATAGAAACAAGTGGCAGCAACCTAGTAGGGTGTACAACAAAGGTGGGACAGATACTTCCAAGGCTCAAGCTTTGATTCGGATACCTGGATGATGGGGGGTAATACCTGGGAGCTGGCATAATCTAATTAGTCTAAATCCAACCGCTGCTTTAATCCATCCTTTGAATACCTAAAAACAGCCTCCTAATAGCTCTTGTTCTGCTGCGCACATCAACATCACTGTGTAGAGTTGATTCTGCCTATTGCAGGCCAGAAAAAAAGATCCACGTAGCCATACTAGCTTGAAATTAAACATGTTAAACAACTAGTAAACAGAGAGAGAGAGAGAGAGAGAGAGAGAGAGAGAGAGAGAGAGAGAGAGCCACATTGTTTCTGCTACCACTGACATTTTCATGATAAAAAGCAGAAAATATTAAATAGAAGTACATGCATTTAAGCTATAACACAAAGTTCAGAGTAGAATGCAGCTTTATGATTTCTCTATTGTAATTTTAACTAAGAAAAATATATGCTAATCAAGAGGGAAGAAGTCATATTCTACTATGGTTACTATATCAATCTGGCAGGAAAAAAAAAAGTTAAAGGACACCTCATGCTACCAATTGCGAAATGATCTGGGTTAAATTGTCTAAGATTGAAATACAAATTAAATTAATAACAAATAAAATATTAGCAAACCCCTTTTGTCCTAAGTTTTGAACATTCTTTTCCCTATCATAACAATCTCCAATTGTGATTAAACAAAATGCAAGCAAGAGTATTCATTTCAGAGACTTGAAGAATGGCAATGAAACTTGGATACGACACATTTCCAAAATGAAAAGCTCCAAACTTCTATAAGAAAATGAAATTAGGTGAGTTAACTCACTTTTCACATCACTTGTCTCAAAAGAAATCATTGCTGCACCACAAAGCAACACTTATTCAGGAAATCCTTTATTCTTGCTGCAGGAAAACATGAGAGGGTCAAGAAACAAACGGAATAAGGATATAAAATAAAATTTTAAAAAAATCATGATAAATAGCACATCTTGACCCAACAGTTTGCGCAGAAAGTAAGACTGAATTAACCAAATAAGTTTTATACAACTCGATCAATATAATGTAGAAAATTTTGCATTCTAGAGCATACCAAGACCAAGTAAGACCTTTCCTAACTTTTTCTTATTTTCGCAGGTAGGCAGAAGGGGAGTACATAAATCATACTCCGTAATTCTTAGTTAAAACTTGTGCCTTATGCAAGAAATTGAGTGCATATTATTACACAACATCCGTTTCAACAAATTTGAGGCTTTAGTAATATAAGATTCAGTCACTTTCAATCCTTTCTTCCATTCCACTCAAAGAGTCCCAATTTGAAAAGTCCAATGCTCGCATACCATAGCAAACCTTATCATTGTAGCAGATTTCTTTATTAAAAACTCCCTCCGTTCCCAAAAAAGTGTCCCCTTTGACGAGGCACGCAGATTACTGTGAGCCAATTGACTGCATATACATTGCGTTCCAACTTTACCCTTAAAGTTGATGTCATATGTAGATGTTCCTTTTTGATTTTGTTAGAAGGATGAATTCATAAAAGTAACACACAAAAAATGCTCTCCTTTTCAAAGTGAACATTATTTTGGGAACATCCAAAAAATAATAGTGCTCTTTTTCAGGAAGGAGGGGAGTATTATAAAGACCGAAAGGGTAAAAATGTAATTTGATGGGACATACATGCTTAACTTTTTATAAGTCTCTTTGTACGGAATATTCCAAAAAGGGAGTGTAAGACTCTATGGGATTGTTCGGTAGTTCGGCAGGGATAAGCATTATTATTAATCTCGGTGTTATTAGCGTCATCGCTATTAATCCCTACTTATATATAAGAAGTAATTTTGGAATTAAAAATGTTAATGACTTGTTTTTTTTTAGTGATGGTGCTAATAATACAACCCTCTCCCTTGGTATTATTAGTGAGGGGATAAGGACCTTATTCGGATAACTCGTGCTAATAGACCTGACCGCCTATTGCTTACCAAACATCCGACAATTCGGCTTATTAATCCTATCCGGTCTTAATCCTGACTACCAAACGGATCCTATGAGTGGAACGAATGGAATAAAAAGAACATAAAGACAAATATATTCACACATGGATATGTATGTATGCATATAATAGTGCTGTAAAAAATCATATAAAGCCATCAACTCACAAGAGACAATGAGAGAACAAGAAACTAGAGTGGGGACAACTTAAGATGGAAACTAAAATTCCACTCATCATACAACTATCCTATACATAACGGAAGTAACACGTAATCAGTCAAATTAGGGTTTCATGACCACGAGATTCAGCGAATGTAAATCAAATGTTAATCCTTATTGTCATTAGGCAAAGCAACGAAACTCCTACCTAATTGTACAGCTCAATTTCCACACAATATTGGCAACCGCTTCATTTCAGATGAACCAAATCAACCGTAGAAATCAGTAAGAGTTTCATTTCATTTTCCGCCGTTTACTGAATAATCAAACACAGAGTAGAAACGTCAAGACTGAAAATCCCAGTGGCGAGAGTGCACATTTGGATTCATATTTAGTCGATGCAATTCCAATAATATAAGGTCGCAGCGTATACATTTCAGTACGATATAAACATTAAAGTAGACTGAAATTGTTAATGCCGGATTGAATTGAAGTAAAATACAGGAAATCGATTCATTCGAATAAAAGATCAAAGATAGAGAGATGAAACCTAACCAGACTAAAGAAACGCTTCAAGGAAACTCCAGTGGTAGAGTGGACCGAAAGGAGTATTTGCTAGAGAGAGAGAGAGAGAGAGAGAGAGAGGGGCAGGAGCAAAATGGGATTTTGATTTGTTGAAGGATGGGAATAACAGAGATATTGGACATTTCTGTTTTTTCGGCCAGAATTGCTATTTACACCATAGAAATGCTGATTACACCCCAACAAAAATTATAAAACTACCATTATAATTTAGACCTAAATATTCTTATTTTTTTATTTTTTTTTAGATTGTTCGGTACCCCTATCGAACATCACTATAGCTATTCGACACCCCTACCGAACACATATAATAATATTCAGTATGGGTACCGAACACCCATAGTAATGTTCGGTAGGAGTGCCGAACACCACTATGGGTGTTCGGTAACCAAGTGTCAAACAAACTGTTTAAAAAAAAAAAATAGGAGGCGAGGGAAGGGAGGAGGAAGGAGGAGCTGTGTTGGGGGGTAATGAAGGAGGGTGTGGGGGGAAGGGAGGAGGAAGGGGCGGGTGTACAGGAAGGAGGAAGATGGGGTGAAGTGTGTTTGGGGTGGGGTGTACTTAGTATTTTAGAGAACATATTGGTAAGGGTAAAATAGGAAATTAGTGGGGGGTGTACCTAGTATTTTGAGGGGTTAAAAGTATTGGGGTGAGGTGTACTTAGTAATAGAATGTACTAAGTAATTTTTAGGGTGTAAATAGCAATCCTCTTTTTCTGCTGCTGGTATCAAACAATTCCTAATGAAAGGGGAAAGTAGGATAAATTGCATCAAACGTCCTTATACTTTCCACGAGTTACATTCAATCACACGCTCTGAACGCATATTTATTATCGCTCACGTTCAATCAAAATAGTTGTTATCTTCAACGTGTCATTTCTTGAAAGTATTATGAATAGAGTAAAGGAAGTGGCTATTGTGACCCTTCCCCTAATATGTTTCACCGATTTATTAATATAAAAATCAAATTATGATTTATTTAGATAGTAGTTTTGGTTTTATTATTTTCAGCTAACAAGAATTATAACAAATTAAATAAAACTTATTGGACAAAAACGTCCTTGTACTTTCCGGCCGCACTGCTGGGTTCCCAGACACCAGCACCCTAACCTACTAAGGTAGTACCAATTACTATAAGTGGCTCGTGGGGCCTTAGTAGGCAACCTGAGGGAGGACACTCAGGTATGGGGGCTGGTCGTTCTGAGAGAAGAATAGTGGAAGGAAGTAAGATCAGACAAATTCAGGATGATGAGCGCCTGGCCAAACATATGGGCGAGCAGGAACCTTCTTAGAGTAGAGTTAGTGTCCGGCACAGACTTCACGACCCAAGAGGTCACGTGAATGAAGCAGCGGGAAGGACCGCACTGGAAAGAAGTTGCAAGGGGGAATCTGATCCGAACCCTCACAAAAGACACAACATGCATGCCCACAGAACGCAATCGAGGCGGTCAAAATCCCCTCGAAGCCAAGCTACAATGTCGCATGGGTATTCCCTAAAGAGGGACAGGTTAGCAAGTTCGAAACGGGGGAGATCCCTTGAAAGAAAGGCGTCAAAAATTCAGGTGGTCAGCAGGCCCGCCCAGGATGAAGTCCAGGATCTGAGAAGGCGATTGGAGGCCATTGAAACTGAGAAGGCCAAGATAACACCCATCGGTACTCCCTTCAAACCGTTTGCACGATCGATCTGTGATTCCCCGCCTGACCCGACTATAACGTATCCCACTTTTAATGGGTATGAGGGGAAAACCAGTACATGTGATCATCTCAACATGGTTGAGATGAAGCTTGCCCTGCTTACCACGGACGACACAATCATCTACAAAGCTTTCGTGGGTACACTACAGGGTAAGGCTGCTACGTGGTTCACCAACTTACTTGAAAATTCAATTAAAAGTTGGCCTGATTTGCAGAGAGTATTTATGGGAGAATTCGGAACAGCAAGCGCATTACCCAAGGCAAGAGGCGAGCTAAGTAATGTGAAGCAAAAGCACTGAGAATCCATCCTGGCATTTGTGAAGCGGTTCAAGGGTGTCTTAGACCAAATAAGCAATATTTCTGATGAGGAAGTTTTGACATGTTTTAAAGGAGGCCTAGTGCCCAACAATCTAAAAACTAAATTCTTTGCTCGCCCGCCCGCAAATAGGGCAAAGCTATTTCAGTTAGCCCAAAGGATAGGTAGTGCCGAGACGCCGCTGGAAAATGAGAAAAAGAAAAAAGAAATGGACAACGTGGGACACGAAGAGAGTGATCTCGGAGACTGATTTAGCTGAGCTTGGTCGTAAAAGGTACCCATTGTGGGTACTGAGTTAGGCTACCGTGGGCACTTGAGTGCTCATCCTACTCAACTTGTCATGTACTTAAAAATTTTAGCTATCAATAAAACATGTTATTCGTATTTACATACATTCAAAATATTTTGATGAGCACCATAAGGCAAGCAATATACCAACTCACGAGTAGTCATTACTTGCCAAAGGATAAGGCCCGCTCATCAGCGGGCTCCAATAAAAACACGAGTAATCACACAAGCAATAAAGTCAAGCTTATAGGCAAGACAAAAGGCTAAGGATAAGACCCTTGACGAGCACTCACGATGCCAGGAAAAGTCAAGCCAATAGGCAAGACAAAAGGCTAAGGATAATACCCTTGACGGGCACCCACGATGCCAGAAAAAGTCAAGCCAATATGCAAGACAAAAGGCTAAGGATAAGACCCTTGACGGGCATCCACGATGCCAGAAAAAGTCAAGCCAATAGGCAAGACATAAGACTAAAGATAAGATCCTCGACGGACACCCGCTGCCAAAAAAAGTCAAACCAATAGGTAAGACAAAAAGTTAAGGATAGGACCTGCAAATAGCAGGCTCCCTAAAAATAAAGCGAGGCCGTGCACATGCTAAAAATGTAGCAAGATCTCGCATTAGAATAAGACCATTGATAGGGCACCCACAATGTCAAAAAATTCAAGCTAAACAGGCAAGACGGACAAAGCCGCTTGCATACTATGAAAAATAGTAGACGCTATCTACGCTAAGAATGAAGCGACTCATTATGTCTTCCTAATCAGATGCCATATTCACACTAAGGTGACACGTTCAAGTCACTCGAATAGTAGAGGATATATTCTATTTACGCTAGTCATGAAGCGAAACTAATAGAATAAAAGCAGTACACAAAAGCCCAAGTGGTCAACTCTTAAAAAAAGTAAAACTGCACTTCCTTGCGGACGCATCTTGCAAATCCAAGCCGCGGATAATGGCAATCGCGGATAAGGGGCCAAGGTGGCCTGGGTAGCCTCTTGATGGCCTGGGTGGCCACTTGATGGCCTGGGTGGCCTCTTGGTGGCCTGGGTAATCTGGGTGGCCTAGGTGGCCTGAATAGCCTAGCGTGGGTCATACGACCCAACATGCTTTTGGTGTTAGTCGTAATGTGCAAAGTTTTTAAAGAGAACACAATAAAGTGAGATAAAAATAGTACGGAGTATAAAAATAATATGAGTGGGACTCCCTACTAAAAAGTTCCAAATATCAGTTAAGGCACAGACGCCATCATGACTCGATGCAGCGAGCAAGAACCAATTGTTATCACCATCTTTGGCGACGTCATCTTCTTTGCCGCCCTGATCACCCTCATTCAGATAACATTCAAAGTCTTCAGTTTTTAGATCGCGAAGATGCCAGTTCGGATATAAGCGCACAGGTCTTCAGTAAAGGGAGTAAAGGGAGGCTGACTTCACATGGCGGTATGGAGGACCGCATCAAAGTTCTCATTTGGCCGCGGGTGAGCAGTCTCGCTTGTGTATTTATCTATTTAAAGATAATTTTGAAGCACTTTTGAGTATACTCCTTGGTTTGAGCACGTTCACACGGCAAGGAGTAGGGGGCTACTGAAATACCCAAAAATTATACTAAGGACAAAAGTGACAATGTCATGGACAACACGCAGTACAATGGATCAGGTACCCGCATGGAACGCCACAAGATAAGCGACCTACCTAAGACCAAGCGGCCTGAGTCACTGGGTGGCCTGGGTGTCCTAGGTGGCCTGAGTGACCTGGGTGGCCTAGGAGGCCTGGGTGACCTGGGTGGCCTAGGTGGCCTGAGTGACTTGGGTGACCTAAATGGCCTGGGTGGCCTAGGTAGCCCAAGAAACTAGTGTTTATCATTATTACGGAACTATCTTCGAGCAAATCACGGAACTATCTCCACTCATAGAATCCTACTATATGTTCATCACATTAGTCCTTCACGGATATCCTAGTCTGACCCGTAAAGTACGGGATCTGATCATCGAATCTATCACGCCCAAAATTATCTAGGGCTATAGGTTACTCTCTTATAAAAAGTAGCATCAGAGACAATACAAGGTACGCGTAATTATACACTTTTTGCTCCCTGAATTAGATTTATTCTTTCTCAGATAAACAGTGTTAATTCTCACACCGGAGGAGCTTTACAGGGATCCCCTGCGCAGTAACTTTTTTCTTCTTTTCAGGCCAGCTACAAGTCATTTCACCGTAGCAAATTCCCATCAGGACCACGGTGTAAAATTCGGCATCATCAGATAGTAGTTTTGGTTTTATTATTTTCAGCTTACAAGAATTATAACAAATTAAATAAAACTCATCGGTCATCACCATATTCAAATAAAGTGGTAAGTTGAAATAAAATGCACCATGTTCACTGGTTACCTTTCTATACCGCTCCAAACTTCTCATAAATCAAGCACCTAAAATGGGGGTTGAAAAGACAAAGAAATGAGATAGAAATTGTTACTAACATCCGGAACAGAATAAAGCCAAAGTTAAATGATCCGATTAGATTGTAAATTATTAGCGAATTCCAGCATAGAATTCAAATTCAATCCTATAAATCTCATATTTGAGGGGAAAATAATTATTCAAACCATAAATGAAAATTTCCCTTTTGCTTCAAGATCCATTCATAGAGATTATCCGTATTTATATTTCTATATAGTACATGGATAAAGGAGAATGTGTATCGGTTCAAGATGTAGAAGAAGGTGAGATATCGAATTCTGCTTCTGTGGAGGAAATAAGTGAGAAGGAATTTTTTCTTAAGCCTTTGGAGGCGCCGGCGCCGATGAAAGTGGTGCCTGTAAGGGCTTCTTATCCAAATTTTAAGCAACCGCAGTAGCCTATGGTTGGACCACAAGAGATCTGTTAAAGTATTAGTAGACAAACTGAATTCGAACATGATGTTCAATTGATACTTCAACAGATCTCGCATCCTCCAACCTTAAGCTATTGGAATACTACTTTAAATTTGGATTAGAAGCCACCACCACTTCTGTCGTCGCCACCGCCTCCGGAGGCTTAACAAAATCCTCCTCGCTAAGTTCCTATACGGTAATGGGATTAGATATCTCGTATTCAAAATTATATATCCATATATATAGAAATATAAATATAGATAATCCCTTTGAATGAGTCTTCAATCAAAAAAGGTAAGAAATGTAATTGAGGGTTTGAATACATTTTTTCCCCTTGAATATGAGATTTATACAATTGGATTTGAATTTTATGCTAGAGTTGGGTATACTTCAGAGCCAACCAGATTACTTTAACGTTGACTTTATTTTGCTCTGGATTTAGGTATTGGTTATTTCTTTTCCCCTTTCTTTGTCTTCTCCAACCCTCCAATTTGGGTGCTTGACTTATGAGTAACTCGAGTAGAGTTGGGTTAGTTGGTGTTAACAATGTCGAGGTAGGTGGAGATGGCTGGTGTGAATCTTGTTAATCGGTGAACACCAGAGGGGTGATGGAACTTTTTTTATGATTAATATAAAGAAAGTTATTGATTATGTATGGAAATAAAAAATTTAATTTTAGATTACAAATACAAATAATACATTACTATAACTTTTTTTAAATTTAAAGAAAATAATTTAGCTTATTACTAAAGTACCTCCATAATTAGTTAAAAATAATTAATGATAAGTATTCTACTCTAGTCAAAATGGGAGAAGTGCACTAATAACAATATCCCAGAAAAAAGACACGCGAATGATGCTTGCTCGAGATAACAGTTGTTTACAGAGAAAAAGGACAGTGGGGCGTAGCGATAATAAATGCATAACCACAATCAAGACGCATAATTGAGTACAATGACATCTAGTGTTACTGATAAAATATATAGGGACGTCTCTCATGGTTCATCTAGAAAAGCATATGTACTTTTTCCCACTTACCCCCTTAGTGACTTGAACTCACGACCTATCGGTTGTAGGCTAAGCTGCTATATTCCTTCCACCTAAAAATTAGTGTACATTTTCATTCATGATTGTGAAAAGAAAATAAACATTCATTTTAGGACGAAAAGAGTATGTTGGCTCCAATATATGTTGTCTCTTATTGATTGAGTCAATTATTTAGTCTTAATTGAAGAGCTCTAATTTTTTTGGTAATTGTGTTCACACTACAATAGGCAAGGTCTTAAAGACTAAGTATGTGCTAAGATTTTGGCCAAGTGTTAAATTTTCAGTCTATCGGCGTAGAAGCTGTCAATATTTGATGACTTGCAAATGTTACTAATATCCTCGTGGAAGATAAGAAAATTTCATAAATATACTAAGTCAAACCTTATCTCTCCAACTATGGGTCACTCCATTGTTAAAGCCTGCAACGTGGTCGTTTTCCCTTTTGGCTAATACATCTTTTCTGCAGTCCTCTGAAGACAAAATAAAGATTGTCGTTTTTGGCTAAATTGTTCATGCACTTAATGCATGACACGCAGCTAGCTAACTCTATGCTTGACAACTAAGTCTAAACAGTTATTTGCATTAAATGCACCAAATTTGAAGATCAAAATTGGAGACATCACCTTCTCCAATGGATAAAACAATTCTCTTTATAAGTAGTTTTCTCTTGAAGTATTGAAGAAAGTTGACCATGGCATTAAAGCTTAAAATGGAGATTTAGAGTGAAACATTCAAGTCCAGTCAAAACATTCTCTCTATATCTCACAAAACACTAAGCCTTAGCACTTCAAAAATCACTAATAGCTCTCCCAACTCATAGTAATTAAAAGCTTCATTGATTGTTGTTATTTTATGGCTTGAATCCTAGTCCTACTTGGAATCATTGTTTCTTTATTTTGGTTTATATGGTAGGCTTTATTTTATTCCTTATATAATAAGGAATAGATTTAGTTGTACATGTCCAATTAGGAATTGGAATCCAAAAGACATAAGGAGGCGGTGGTTTAGTATTATATAAAGGGATGAATCCCTTTTGTTGTACACAAGCCGAGAGAGATAGACATATTAGAGAGACGGACGGCAGACATTTGATGGTTGAGGGTCTCGAGGTCTTGGCGGTATTAGACAAAATAGTGCGTGGCTATTTTGGGCTGTGAGAGGTGTGGTACTCTGTGGGATCATATCAATCCTTGTAACCCTAGTCCTAGGTAGGGTGAGTACATTGAAAACTCTATATTGTAATTCCTCATCGTTTATAGTGGATTTGTTGCTTGTTTTGGAGTGGATTAAACCATGTAAATCCTTTGTTCCCTTTTGTTTGATTCCGTTATATTTTTTATTTTCTTGCCATTATTTCTCCAAATACTTGGTACTTTTATTTTCCACCTATTCGCTTCCGCATTGAAGATAGAAACTTGGAATTCTTAATCCAAGAATATCCTCGTTTTTATAACAAACTGGTATCAGAGCTTTGGGATAGTCAAAATTATGAATCAATAGATTGGAGTTTTGAAGATGGGGGACGTCAAAAATTCTACGCAATTCCAATTGAAGAAATTTAACGGCAGTAATGACTTTAGCTTGTGGCAAGTTAAAGTTAGGGATGCAAGTTGATCCAAGCAGATCAAGAGATTGCTTTGGAAGGAAAGGAAGCCAAACCCAATGATATGAAGGATGAGGTATGGAAGAGAATTGATCAAAAGGCGGCTAGCACTATCCGGCGATGTTGCGCGGATAACGTTCTCTATAACGTTATCTCCGAAAAATCTGCGAAGGCATGATGGGAGAAGTTGGAGAGTCTCTACATGGGGAAATCTATGTCAAACCGGTTGTACCTAAAGAAAGAGTTGTCTAACTTCACGATGTCTGAAGGTACGAATATTCATGATCACTTGAATGCTTTTAACAAGATACTTTGCGAGTTGACTAATATCGGTGTTAAAATTGAGGATGAAGATCAAGGTTTAATTTTGCTAAAGTCTTTGCCACCATCTTCCAAGAATTTAGTTACTACTGTTATGCATGGGAAAGACAAGCTTACATTAGGTGAGGTACAAATATCATTATTAACTGATGATTCTATGAACAAGGGTTCTAAGAATAATAATAATAGTGAAGCTTTATATGTGGGAAGCAAAGTTAATCATGTCAGAAATTTGTCCGGTGAAAGTCCAAGTGGTGGTGAGAAGAAAAAGAAGACTTCCAAGATAAAGTGTTGGCATTGTAATGAGATAGGTCACATTGTTCGTAATTGTCAAAAACTCAAGGATGAAGTGAAGATTCGTTATGAGATAATATATTTATATTTAACCACTATACGAGCTATATATTTGTTGTGACCGACTCTGGCGGAGTTGAATAGGACGTAATGAACAAACGTTGAATAATGTGATGAACTTACTAATGGGAATAATCGACTTTAAAGAGTTTAGTAATGTGTAGTATAAATCCCTACATGACGTATATTAGTCTTCTAAAATGTGGGATGACAAATTGATGGATTATGATTTGGTAGAGCTTTGACATTGGTTGACTTATTCAAACATTAGTTGACTACAAGTTACTTTGAATAGTTAAGGTAGACTCTTTGTATAAACAAGGGTTAATGGTATACACTTTCCTTTTTACATGAGTTGTCGATCAATCAGATCCTAAGTTTAGCGTAGCTGTTACGCATTAGTTAATGATTGTAAGTACGAGTAGGCTTAGCTAGGTAGGGATATGAGTTTGAGTACATGTGATGAATATGATACTTTGTTTGAGATTAAGAATAAATTACCTATCCTTGTGATGATTATGTGTACCACCTTGTGGGCACCGTTTGATTGTGGTTGACGATAGGAATACCCTACATAGTATTGTGATTATTAATGTGTTTAGCTATCGCAGACACTGTTTGATTGTTGAGTTGTACAATGGGCCTACTTTGCCTAATGTCTTGTTTTGATTATACGTTCAGTGATTTCAGACATGATGTGATTGTTCTAGTATGTGATAGGACAATCATCCTACTTTGATGATTGATTGTATGTTAGTACTTACAAACAAAATGAGTTGATTTGGTATGTGATTCAATAGAACACATGATGATTGAAAGTTCTTGAGTTCGATGCCGGTTCCAAACTAGGGTCCGTTCTAAACTAAACCCGTAAGGCTAGTCCCTGAGTTTGACACAGTCCCTGAGTTCTGGGTCGCTATGCACACACCCTCTTCTGTTGGCCACAGTTGAGATGTAGCCCCATTGTTGTAGCAATAAGAATGACTTTGGCTTGCTAAAATTTCGACTGGTTTGTCGAAGGAATATCGATACATCACACACGAGTATCGGTCCACGTATGTTTTTTCGTGTATTGCAGGAGCAACGCGAAGATGGAGAAAGATAAATGATATCCTTTATAATATGGTTTATTTACAAGCACTAATGTGGTTATCAAAGTGTTATGTAATTTATGAGAATCGTATATCAACGATGATATTACAGGTTCAGTATAGTGTATAAATGTCATTACCATGTTATTTATATTGTTGAGCATTATGCCATGTCATATAGTCCCATGTAACAGCTTGATGCTTAATGGTTAAGTTGGATTTATTACCTAGATTTACCAGTGTATAGTATGTATGTTACGTAAGTTAGAATTGCTACCTAGATTAGTGCATTTAGAGTCTTGGTTTACTGTTGCATTCATACTCATAACACATGATACATTATAGTGCCTTACGGAGTCTTTTAGACTCACCCAACAACCTCCTTAGTTTGCAGGTTAAGTTCCAGCGCAGCGAGTCTTGAAGCTTGGAGTTAGCAAGATGTATTTGTATTGTCATTTTCTTCTTATTTCTTGTATTGTGAGATCGCGAGGTTCACTAAGTTATGTAAACTTAGTATATGGGTAGAAATAGTTGTATTCTTTAGACCTGTATTTTGGTGCCGACTTGTGAGGTCGTGTCGATTGTTGTACTCTATTGTTTTGGATTTCTCACTCGTGCAGTGGTATTTTAGTATTATTGTTCCTCTGGCTCGTGTATTTAGCCGTCGAGGTTTTTATTGTTGGGTTTATCTTAGTGTTGTTCTCCGGTGCATGTTTGGCCGTTGAGGTTTATTTTAGTGGTGGTTTTTGTTATTTGAGTTGTTGAAACTCACATTTTATCTAGTATTCCGTTGCATAGTTTTGATTTTAAGCTTGTGTAGCTCGTTCACTTTTGTGGAATTTTATTGTTTTTTTTAGTTTGGAGCACCGAGTTGGGGTTCAACGTCGGATCCCGGACTCGGGGTGTCACACCGAAGGGGTAAAAATGTACTTTCATGGGACATACATGCTTAACTTCTTATAAGTCTCTTTGTATGGAATATTCCAAAAAGGGAGCGTAAGACTCTATGAGTGGAACGAATGGAATAAAAAGAAGATATAGACAAATATATTCACACATGTATATGTAAGTATGCATATAACAGTGCCGTAAAAAATCATATAAAGCCATCAATGCACTAGAGACAGTGAGAGAACAAGAAACTAGAGTGTGGACAGCTTAAGATGGAAACTAAAACTCCACTCATCATAAAACTATATATCCTATACATAACGGAAGTAACACGTATTTAATCAAATTAGGGTTTCATAACCACGAGATTCAGCGAATGTAAATCAAATGTTAATCCTTTTTTATTTTATTATTTTTTTATTTTTTATGTCCAGGGCATGGGAAGGGATCGAACCGGAGACCTCACACTTTGTGAAGTTCTGACTCTACCACTAGGCCACCCCTTAAGCTTAAGGACATCTTAATCCTTATTGTCATGAGGCACAGCAACGAAACTCCCATCTTATTGTACAGCATATTTTCCACTCAATTTTGGCATCTACTTCATTTCAAATGAACCAAATCAACGGTAAAAATCAGTAAGAGTTTCATTTCATTTTCCTCCATTTACTGAATAATCAAACACACAGTGGAAACATCAAGACTGAAAGTTGCAGTGGCGAGAGTGCACATTTGGATTCATATTTAATCGATGCAATTCCAATAATATAAGGTCGCAGCATATACATTTCAGTACGATAAAAACATTAAAGTGGATTGAAATTGTTAATGTCAGATCAGATTGAACTAAAATACAGGAGGAAATCAATTCATACGAATAAAAAATCAAAGATAGAGAGATGAAACTTAACCAGATTGAAGAAACGCTTCCAGGAAACTCCAGTGGTAGAGTAGGCCGAAAGGAGTATTTGCTAGGGGCAGGCGCGGAATGTAACTTTGATTTTCAGTTCGCTGTTGACGAATGGGAATGACAGATATTGTACATTTCTATTTTTTTTGCTGGGATCAAACAATTCCTAATGGAAGGAGCAAGTTGGATAAATTGCATCAGAGTCCCTATACTTTCCACAAGTTACAATCAATTAAGCGATGTGGGATGCATTAATTATCGTTGCGTCTCTCCATCCAATTTCATTTAAATGGTTGTTATCTTCAACGTGCCATTTTTTCTTAAGTATTCACCCTTCCCTTAATATGCTTCTACACCTTTTTATTAATGTGGAAATCGAATTATGATTTATCTATGCATATTTGCCCTGATTTCACCTAAATTTATCTTAACTCAAAAGACTATACCCTTTTAAATTTATTGCAAGTGTGCAAAAAGATGGAAAAAATAAAAATCCTAAAACAAGGGGACCGTTTCTGTTCGAGACAATAGTTTTGATTTTGTTATTTTCAACTTATTACTTTATTTGAATGTGGTGATGAGTTTTATTTAATTTGTTGTAGTTCTTGTGATATACTTTCTGGGGTTCGAAAATATTGTTTCATTTGACAAATCAAATTTTTTTAAAAATTGTAGTTTTCCTTGCTTGTAACTCCTTTAAATTATATTATATTATATATATTTTTTAAATGAAATTATTTTTAGAAAGACAAACCAAAGAGGAAAGAGTTATTATTTTTTCGGGGACTGAAGGAGTAGTAGAGGCTAATGACTTATAACAAAAGTGACCACTATATATTTGCACATTGTTTATTTTACTGTATATAATGGTAATGGGTAAACGTATAACATTAGCGCCCAAATATATATATATATATATATATATATATATAATAAATATCTCCAAAAAAGTTTTTTTGGCTTTCACAAAAAAAATCGTTAGATTAATGTTAATTAAAATTGCATATATTAAAAGGTAGATTACAAATAATATGTATTCTTAAGAAAGGCATACACTAGACGGGGTAATTTGTTTGAACACTCCTTAATTTAATTTATGTATTAATAAAGGGGGGAGAGCAACATATTAAAAATGGCAACAATAATTCCCTATACTAAAATACCCATCCTTGAATTTTTACATTAATGACAGGGGTACTTTAGTCATAAGTTAAAATATTTTCCTTAACATTAAATAATTTAATTAGTAGGAGTATTTGATTTTGTCCTCCAAAAATTCAACTATATTTCAATACATGTTTACTATGTTTATTTATATTAGTATTAATAATTAAAAAAAGGCTACCATCTCTCTCATTTATTTCAATCGCCACCATGTTCACTAATGACTGGTTAATAAAATGAGGTGTGATATTACAAGCTCGAGCTTGTAGTATTCCTACAAGCATTAGTGTTAGTGTCATTATATCAAATTTACTCATAGCACTACATCGTCAGATCAAATTTACACATCCCGCCTCTACATCCCTTGGTATTATTTTCTAGTCATCAACATCGACAACCATAACCCACTCCAACTTCTCGTAGATCAAGCACCTAAAATGGGTGTCGAAAAAGGCGAAGAGATGAGATAGAGAGAATTATTACCGACACCTGATTGGATTGTAAACTAGTAGAGAATTCCATCATAAAATTCAAATTCAATCGTATAAATCTCAGATTTAAGGGGAAAATAATTATTCATACCATAAATGAAAATTTCATACCTTTTTTTGCTTCAAGATCTGTTCATAGAGATTATTCGTATTTATATTTTTATATACATGGATAAAGGAAATGTGAATCGGTTCAAGATGTGGAAGGAGGTGAGTTATCAACTTCCGCTTCTGTGGAGGAAATGAGTGAGGAGGAATTTATGCTAAGCCTTTGGAGGCGGCGGCGCTGGCGAATGTGGTGGAGGCTTCTTATCCAAATTTAAAGCAACTGTAGTAGCCTATGGTTGGACGATGAGAGATCTGTTCAAGTATTAGTAGACGTACCAAATTTGAACATGTTCAGTTGATACTTCCAACAGATCTCGCATCCTCCAACCCTAGGCTATTGGAACAACTACTTTAAATCTGGATTAAAAGCCACCACCACTTCTGTCGTCGCCACCGCCTCCGGAGGCTTAACAAAATCCTCCTCGCTAAGTTCCTGTACGGTAATGGGATTAGATATCTCGCATTCCAAATTATATATCCATATATATAGAGAAATATAAATATAAATAATCCTTTTGAATGAGTCTTCAATCAAAAAAGGTAAGAAATGTAATAGAGGGTTTGAATACATTTTTTGCCTTGACTATGAGATTTATACAATTGGATTTGAATTTTATGCTAGAGTTGGGTAATACTTCAGATCCAACCAGATTATTTAACTTTGACTTGATTTTGCTCTAGATTTTTGTATTGGTTATTCCTTTGCATTCTCCTACCCTCCAATTTGGGTGCTTGACTTATGAGTAACTCGAGTAGAGTTGGGTTTGTTGGTGTTAACAATGCCGAGGTAGGTGGAGATGGCTGGTGTGGATCTTGTTAATTGGTGAACACGAGAGGGATGATGAACCTTTTTTTATGATTAATATATATAAAGTTATTGAATATGTATTGAAATAAAAAATTTTATTTCGGATGATAAATACAAATAATGCATTACCATAAATCTTTTGAACTTTAAAGAAAGAAATTTAGCTTATTACTAAAGTACCTCCATAATTAGTTAAAATTAATAAGCGAAAAGTAATCTAGTCAAATGGGAGAAGTGCACTAATAACAATAGCCACGAAAAATGGCACCCGCCAATGACGCTTGCTCGAGATAACGGTCATTTACAGAGAAAAAGGATCGTGGAGCGTAGCGATAATAAATGTATAAGCACATTCAAGACATATAATTGAGTACAGTGACGTCTAGTGTTACGGGTAAAATGTATAGAGAGGTCTCACGCGATTTTTCTAGAAAAGTATATGTATTTTTTTACGATATTATATATATATATACATATATATATATATATTAAATATGATTAATAGTGGTTCCCACTTACCCCCTTAGTGACTCGAACCCACAACCTATCGGTTGTAGGTGATACCTTTTATAATCTAAGCTGCTAAATTCCTTCCGCCCCAAAATGAGTGTACATTTTCATTTATGATTATGAAAAAAATAGACATTCATTTTAGAACGAAGAGAGTATGTTAGCTTCAGTATATGTTGTCTCTTATTGATTTAGTCCATTATTTAGTCTTAATTTGAAGACCTCTAATTTTTATGTAAGTAGTGTTCACACTACAATAGGAAAGGTCTTGAAGACTAAGTATGTGCTAAGATTTTTGCCAAATGTAAAATTTTCGGTCTTTTGCAAGCTTGAAGGCTTGATTATTTAGTCCATTATTTAGTCTCGATGAAGATCTCTCAAAAAGTTTCCTATTCTATTGACATAGAAACAATCAATATTTGAAGACTTGCAGATGTTACTAATGTCCTTGTGGAAGATAAGAAAATTTCATAAATCTACTAAGTCAAATCTTATCTCTCCAACTGTAGGTCACTCCATTGTTAAAGCCTGCAACGTGGTCGTTTTCCCTTTTGGCTAACATATCTTTTCTGCTAACTTCTGAAGACAAAATAAAGATTGTCATTTTTGGCTAAATTGCTCATACACTTAATGCATGATAGGCAACCATCTAACTCTATGTTTCACAGCTAAGTCTCAACAGTTATTTGCATTAAATGTACCAAATTTAAAAATCAAAATTGAAGACTTCACTTTCTCCAATAGCTCCCACATCTTTCTCTATGAGTAGTTTTCTCTTGAAGCATCGATGTAATTCCAATAATATAAGGTCGCAGCGTATACATTTCAGTACGATAAAAACATTAAAGTTGATTGAAATTGTTAATGTCGTATCAGATTGAACTAAAATACAGGAAATCGATTCATTCGAATAAAAATAAAAGATATAGAGATGAAACCAAACCAAATTGAAGAAACGCTTCAAGGAAACTCAAGTGGAAGAGTGGACCAAAAGGAGTATTTGCTAGAGAGAGAGAGAGAAGAGAGAGAGGGGCCGGCGTGGATGCAACTTTGATTTTCAGTTCGTTGTTCACGGATGGGAATGACAGATATTGGACATTTCTATTTTTTCTGCTTGGATCAAACAATTCCTAATGGAAAGGGAAAGTTGGATAAATTGTAGCAAAGTCCCTGTACTTTCCACAAGTTACATTGAGTTATGCGATGTGGACGTATTAATTATCGTTGCTTCTCTCCATCCAATTTCATTTAAATGGTTGTTATCTTCAACTTGCCATTTTTTCTTAAGTATTCACCCTTCGCTTAATATTTTTTTTTTTTTTTAGGGAAACAGGGATGGCACCCTGCTAAATTTTATTAAAAAACAAAAAGAGATACAAACTTGAGGGGGACAACCAGCCTAGCCCTTATATGAGGGAGGACGGAGGAGTCTAACCTCGAAAAAAAAACTACAAAACAGACCAAAACGGAAAACAAGTTAAGAAATTCGAATCCTAGAAAGCCCTTGAGCATCCATAATAATATTTTTACGAATCAATCGAGGAAGAGAAGCCAAGTTCGAAAAAGAAGTCGTCTCCTCAGTATCCATGGCAAAATTGGCAAGAGCATCTGCTACCGAATTAGCTTCGCGGAAACAATGACGAAAGATAAAATTGCTTGTCTTTTGCATGGCGAGAATACCACGAACATAATAACAACATTGCCACTGAGGGGAGTGGCCTTTAGTGAGACAATCATATAGAAAACCCGAGTCCATCTCAATAATAGAATTGTGGTATCCCTTCAAAACAAGCCAACTAACACCTTGAAATAAAGCTCTAACTTCAGCAAGAGTATTAGAACATAGCCCGTAATTGGAGGAGAAACCATGAATGAAATTTCCAAAAGAATCCCGAATCACTCCGCCTCCACCACCCAAACCAGATTACCACGGCCTCCATCGTGTTTAATTTAACAATCCCTGAGGAGGAGGAAGCCAAGAAACTGCACGGACAGTAACTTTCCTAGCCTTAAAGATTTTTATGCCATTCACTGTCCCATTAAAAATGATATAATTCGCAACTTTAAAAAGGAAATGAAGCTCACTTTGAATGGCAATAATAATACCGCGAGGATTGAGATTAATACCTTCAAAAACGGCTTTGTTCTGAGCAAGCCAAAACTGCCATAAGACGAGAGCAGGGAGAAGGGAAAAAACTGCCAAACTGGAATGAGTCCACCAATGCATGCATCTTTGTCTAATATCATGACCCCTAACATCCAATCCAAAGAGCCCATGAAAATAATTCCAAACTTCCATTGCCAAAGCACTAGAAATAAAGACATTCTGAAAAGTCTCTAAATCACAATGGTTCGGGCAGAGAACAATGGGAAGCTAAGTGAAGACCTTTCTTCTTGAAAGCTTCATCAATCGGCAAGCGGTGGAGCAATAATCTCCACATGAAAATACTAATGTTGCGAGGAAGCAATTTGTGCCAAACATACTTGGAAGAAAGCAAAGAAGGACCAGCTGCACCGCTAATACAAGCTACTGATTTTAAGGAGAATTTCCCATTAGCTGAGCCAGTCCAACAAGGCAAATCGACACAATCCATAATTCCAATTTTTTGCTCCATGATTGTTTGAACCACCTCGGGAAGAAGGCGGTTCAAGCAAGGGGAGCAAGCGCTAAGGAGAACTAAACAGATCTCGAAGCATGGAAGTGGGATTATCGCAGATAAGATGGGAAAAAGAAAGCCATTTATCATATCTAATCGAACACATCCCTTTTCCAATAATCCAAAAAATATAAGGTTCAGCTTGAGGACGAGCTTTAAGCAAACGACGCCAGATATGAGATCCTTTGCAAACCACAACAGAGGGATGATTAGAAAGCCAGTACCGTTGTTTCAGGAAATCCGCCCACAAGCTATTTTGAGTCCAGAATCTCTACCACAATTTGATGGAATAAGCCTCTACCAAATTCGAGAGAGAAGGTAAGCCCAAACCACCCTCTGACTTGGAGGAGAACAACAAGTAGACCAAGCAATCCAATGAGACTTTTGACGACCTTCAACGCTACCCCAGAAAAAATTTGCAAGCATTCGTTCAATTAAACGAATAACCGAAGAAGGAGGATCAAGAGCAGCAAGAAGAAATGTTGTCATAGAATGAAGCACATGTTTAATAAGAGTAATCCTGCCCGAGTAAGAAATAAAAGCACCCATCCAAGTCTCAATCCGGTTTTGGATTTTAGCAACAATAGAGTCAAAATATTGCTTCTTTTTCCGACCCAAGTATAAAGGGCAACCCAAGTAAACAATCGAAAGATCGCCAATTCGATAACCCAAGATATTAGCAATGGAGATAGCCCTATTGATATCCATAGAAGGAGCAATATAAAAGCTACTTTTCGATCCATTGATAAGTTGACCTGAGGATCGTTCATAATCTTTGAGGAGTTTAACATGCTTCCGAATAGAACGAGAGTGTCCATTGCAAAAAATAATCACGTCATCTGCAAAAGCTAAATGAGAAATAATTTGGCATCCACTAGAGGAAGAAAAAGTCGTAGAAGGATCTTCTACCTGCAGATTATTAAGGCTTCAGCTTAAAACCTCCGCTGCAATAATGAAAAGACTAGGCGATAATGGATCGCCCTGACGAAGACCACGGGAGGAAGCAAAATAACCCACAGGAGCACCATTAACAAGAATGGAAAACCAGTTATTTGAGACAATCCTCCAAATAAGGTCAATGAAGATTTCATGGAACCCGAAACGCCTGAGAACTTTTATAAAAAAAACCCAAGAAACTCTGTCAAAAGCTTTAGCCATGTCAAGCTTAATCACCATATTAGAACCAGTGACTTTTTTTTCCCAAGAAACTCATCAACTCTTGAGCAAGGAGGATATTATCATGAATTTCCCGACCTTTAGTGAAAGCACTCTGATTACAAGAAATAATGTTTGGAAGGATCTGAGCCAGACGATTAGATAAAATCTTAGAAATGACCTTATTACAAAAATTGCAAAGGCTTATAGGGCGGAAATCTTTGAAAGAAGTAGGGGAATCCATTTTAGGAATAATAGCCACTAAAGTGCTCGTCCATGATCTAGGCATAGAGAACCCCGAAAAGAATTCCAGAATGGCCAGATGCAAGTCATTTCCAATAGAATCCCAGCAAGATGAATAAAATTTCCCAGAAAATCCGTCAGGCCCTGAAGCACTATCACCACTCATAGAGAAAACCACAAGCTTAACCTCGTCTATAGTGGGAGGAGCAATAAGGGAATTATTCCATTCCGGCAGAATTAAGGAAGGAATATTATCAAGCAAAGAATCATCCCCGATACCTTCAGACGAAAGTTGAGCTTGAAAATAATTTATAGCTTCTTGTTTAATAGCCACCTCAGAGTCCAGAATAGAGCCATCCGAGGCTGTTATGGAGTGAATATGAAGTTTACGATGAGCTTGACGGACGGAAGCATGAAAAAGTTTAGTATTTCCTTGACCCTCTTTGAGCCATTTAATTCGGGATTTCTGAGCCCAAAACTTTTCTTCACGACGTAAAGAAATACGATGATTGGCTTGGGCTTCAAGTAACTGAGCTCTATTCTCACCAGAAGGATTTAGTTCAAAGAATAACTCCTTTTCAAGAACTTCCTCTTCAGGTGCCTTAAGAGTGGAGAATATATTTCCAAACACATTTTTATTCCAGATGCAAAGAGCAGATTTGACATTTCGAAGTCTATTTGAGAAAGCTACAAGAGGTCTCCCTTGAACAGCAAAGAACCAAGCGTTTAACAACATCAGAGAAAGTTGGGTGACTAGTCCAAACATTTAGAAATCGAAATGAAGTATGGTGGGCATTATGATTGCGGCTATAAGTGAGGAGTAAAGGAGAATGATCTAAGCACGTTCGAGGCAGATGACAAATTACAGAAGAGGCAAAACTGTCTAACCAACCTGAATTTCCAAGAAGCCGATCTATCCTTTGATGAATAGTATGAGAGCCTTCTCTCTTGTTCCACCAAGTGAAAAGAGGACTAGAAAAACCAAGATCAATCAAACCCGAAGCAGCCAAGCAAGCGTGGAAGTCAAGGGCACCATTTCGGTCCCAACCATTACCTCCAGACTTCTCTGAAGAATGAAGCACAATGTTAAAGTCTCCCCCAACAATCCAAGGAGAATCCTTAAATTGATCACCTAAAGAAATCAGATCTGTCCACAAAGGCCGACGATCATCAGCATCACACTTGGCATAAACACATGTTAAGAAGGTGCAAGAAGGCCAGGAGAAATGCTGAAACTGGATAGTGAGCTGTTGAGAAGAGTCACTAATAATATTGCAAGTAAAAGCTGCTTTAATGAAAACCCAAATGGAACCATTGTCATTTGAAAAACCAAAGCGAAACTTTAAGCGATGCATAACAAAAGCAATTATGTTAGAATCTATCATGGGCTCAAATATAGAAATAACAGAATTTTGATGAGTTTTAACTAGATACTTCAACCTCGCAATAGTGGGGTCATTGCCAATTCCCCGAACATTCCAGAAAAGAGCTTTAAGAGTCATGGAAAAGTGCTGGAAGAGATGAAGTAGAGAGCTTGGCTTTTTGCAATCGAGTAAGCCGATCCGTTTTGGGAATTTTTTTATTGTTCTTCAGACTATTGCAAAGTTCCAGATTTAAAGCAGCCAGGTGATTAAAAGATTCCTCAAGATCTTCGCAAGTTTCCAGAACAACAAACCGATTTGGGGAAAAAGGCATATCTTCATCATTGAGAGTTACATCATCTTGCGGAAGACCCAAGTTGTCATATCGAGTAATATTTTCCTCAAGAGGTTTTAATTGAGCAGACTCTTACGAACTCTCCTCCAGTTGAGTTTGCTGAACATAATTGGAATGTCTTTTTGCAATCAGATTGGGATTTAAATGATGGTCTGTAGTGTTGTTATCCAGAGGTGTAGGACTCGTGAATTCAGGATCAACATATTGAACAGCATTGATAGCATCCTCAGAAGGATTGATATTATCCTCGAAATATTGATAATAGGAGTGGTAACAGTCTCATTCCCTCGGGCTGAAGAGTATCCTCAATAGGAATGGCTTTATCCGGAAGCACATGAGAAAGACTAGGACTCTTGCCTTTAGAATTGATCTCTGTCAGGCCTGGAGAAACAGAAGCATTAGGATTCATAACATCAGCGAAACTACATGCTTACCTTTGTCTATTTTTTGGAGTCCAACGAGTTGAAGGGCCAACATCTTGGTTCAATTGAGTCATAGGAACTTTCGGAGCAGAAGAGTTCTTGATCTTGCAAACCTCTTGAATGTCCTTGCCTTCTACAATAGGTGCAATATCGCATAAGAGATTCAGCTTCAACCGGTTGCCGAAACCCGGGTATTTAGTGCCACTTTCAATCCATATTCTCTTTGGTATAGGTTTCAGAAGATCGACCTCAACACAAACACGCGCGACACTAGGTCTAGTGAGGTTTTGAGTAGGCTGATCCATAATAAGAGTCTTGCCAAATAAGTAGGCAATAGAGAATAGGGCTGACCGATTGAAAAGAAAGATTGGGAGGTTGGGTAAAGAGAACCAAATTGGAACAATGGAACTCTCAACGTCAGGCCTAAAGTCAGAGTCCATTTGAAAACGCGCATGGCAAAATGACCAAGGAACCATTGATCCTTAATCCAAAGACGTTGATAGTCTTCGTCATGATTTGCTTAGATAAGTATGTGTTTAGCGTCTAGATGACTGATGAAACATCGCTTTAAGACCAAAGGTACTAAAGGCTTTCCTAGTAGCTTCCATAGTTGGTCTGCGATGAGAAAATTTTCCTATTAAAGAGTGAGAGAAAGGTTTTGCTAAGAGCTTAACTTCATCATCCGAGAGTTTGAGAGCGGGTTCTCCTTTATAGGAAGATGGCTGAATGAAGAAAGGAATAGAGTTATTGTTTGAAGGCTGAGAATGAGAGGTAAGGGCGGCAGCGAAGGATTTTGGTAAGGGAGGCGGTGGTTGGAGGGTGTTTAGCAGCGCTACAACCTAGAAGGGGCCTTGAGACTTTGCGTGAGAGAGAATTTTTTAGAGAGAGAATGTAGTACAACCTATTTTTTTTTTACTTACCCTTCGCTTAATATGCTTCTATACCTTTTTATTAATGTGGAAATCGAATTATGATTTATCTATACATATTTGCCCGAATTTCACCTAAATTTATCTTAACTCAAAAAACTATACCCTTTTAAATTTATTGCAAGTGTACAAAAAGATGAAAAATAAATAAAAAATTCTAAAACGTGGTGACCGATTTTGTTCGAGACAATAGTTTTGATTTTGTTATTTTCAACTTACTAATTTATTTGAACGCAGTGATGAGTTTTATTTGATTTGTTGTAGTTCTTGTGATATACTTTTTGGGGTTCAAAAAAACAGTTTCATTTGACAAGTCAAACTTTTTGAAATTGTAGTTTTACTTGCTTGTATCTTATTTAAATTATACTATATTTTTTTAACTCTATCATCGAAATGTGGTAAAAACATGTTGAATATACTTAAGTATTTTATAATTATGACCAACTCCAATGACACTTATAAATTCATTCTTTAAAAATTAAATTTTTAAACGTGTACTCTTTAGATGGAACGAAACTAGGGAGTAATTTTTTAGGAACCGAGGGAGTAGTTGAGGCTAATGACTTATAACAAAAGTGACCGCCATATAATTGCTCATTGTTTATTTTACTTTATACTCCCTCCATTCCTGTCAAAGAGTCCACTTTCCTTTTTTAAAAGTCAACATGTGACTAAATCAAATCAAAATTTTACACACTTTACTTAAGCTTTAGAAAATAAAATTTTATTAATTAAAAACTATTTTAAGAATACTATGGATTGTAACTTTCAAAACTTTGTTAAAATCATTAAATTTATGTTAATTATCGGTCAAACTTCAACTAGGTTGACTGAAAAAAGTCAAAACTGGACTCTTTGCCTGGAACGGAGGGAGTATAATAGTAGTGGATAAACGTTGAACATTAGCGCCCAACAATATGAGATCTATATATATATATATATATATATATATATATATATATACATATTATTCCTTTGTGGGTAACTATATTTAGTCCTTATTTTTAGGAAACAAAAATTCTTCTAATCAAATTTTAAATTAGTTTGCATCATAAATAGTTGCATTTTAAATTAATTTCATTGTTAACAAGATTTAGTAAGGGAAAATGTTCGTTTTGATTGTAATATATATATATATATATATATATATATATATGGTAGGACCTTAGTTTTAGTAAGTTTTGATATAGCAAAATTACATTAGGATAATTTTACTAAAACCAATTTTAATAGGCTTAAGTGCACAAGAGTTATTGTCAAAGAAACAACAAACAACTAAGAAGTAGTTGAAATTGCCAAGGATGTAGAAACAGCCATCTACAAAGAACAAAATAGCTAACAACTAACGCCTAACGGCTTCGATAAAAAGCCAAGATGGAAGAGTAAGCTTTGTCTCATGAATATAGCATGGATTGGCACGACCGAATGATTTGCTACGAGACAATGATCATCTAGTCATTGTCCAACAACTAAATCTTAACGGAAACTTTTCAAAAATGCCTATATGAAAGAAAGTTCTTCCACATATCATATAGAGAATAGTTTCAAAGAGATAACTTACATATAGAGTGATCATCAAACACAAGAGCAAGATACAAAGACAAGAGAGATTACTCAAAGAAGTTCTGCAAGCATAACAACTGTCATTGTTTAGTTAGAGAACAAATTAAGATATTTTTATATCTTAATTTGTCAAGCATCCGCCATCTCACCAAGATCTAGATCACTCATCAACAAACTGTCGATCAAACAACGCAATGGCTTAACTGTTTCATTAAACAATTACACATCAAGCAGTCGTCACGCAGTGACATCAAGCCTACAACAAAAGCTTCATTTGACTATTTAGAGTCATTCTATCAAGAAGCAACCCCCCCCCTTTCGTGTACCTAGTGTACTATGGAGAGAACCTAGTTGGGGAGCCAACTAGTTGAGAAGGAATTGAGATTTTTCATTCGACCTCAATAATCTATGTAATTGGAATAATTATAGTGGATTATTGCCTCATAAGAGCCTGAGGGCTGTGAGGGGTGGATGTAGGATAAGAGATCCGAACCACCTTAAAATCATTGTGTCAATTTCTCTATCACTTACTCTTTACTTATCACTTACTGTTACATTGAATGCTTGTTTATACTTGAGCTTAATTATTTTTTTTATATTTTGATTGTTTAAACAATCATCAAACTATCTACTTGCTACAATCAATCATCATAACACATCACACACACAAGATAAGATCATAACTAGTCTTGAGATCACTGATTAAACTTAATTCCGTTGTGCACTACTCTATTTTATCACATTAATTGTTTTGGAAAACCTTAGTTGTTTTATCATTCTATCGCCAACAATCATTCTTTTATTAAGAGTTGATCAATCTGAATGATTACATTGAAGTGTGTTATTATTAGATATCTCTTAACAAGTCTATCTATCTCAAGAAGGTCTTAGTTGTTCTTAAAAGAATGAAAATAATTAATCAGGAAACTGTCTTCTTTCAATTATTAATAAAGACTATTAACTGTGTATAAGAGGTGATATTTCAATTGATATCAAAGCTAAGTAACAGTCAACTGATACACATGACCTTGCAATTGGTATCAGAGCTTAGCTGTTATGAACCAAAGCTTATTTTAAAACCTGCAACAGTTTGCATTTATATTACAGAGTGCGAATACCTCTCTTTCAATTGGTATCAAAGCTTAGCTGTTGGTTAAGTTTGGTGATCCAATTATGAGTGCACCACTGAGTTCAATCCTTTCAATTGGTATCAGAGCTGAGTAATAGCTAAGGGATACCTACGGGATAAAAGTGAACGTCGACATTTCAATATATAATAAATATCTCCAAAGCAGTTTTTTTTGGCTTTCACAAAAAAATCGTTAGATTAATGTTAATTAAAATTGCTCATATTAAAAGGTAGATTACAAATAATTTGTATTCTTAAGAAAGACATGTGCTAAACGGGGTAATTTGACTGCACACTCAATAATTTAATTTATGTATTAATAAAAGGGGGAGAGCACATATTAATATATATATGTGTGTGTGTGTGTGTGACGACCCCGACCCGGATCTCTACACGAAATCCCAAGGTCGAGTCGCCAAAACTGTAAAACGGAACCACAAATAAAGCACATAGGGTAACCACCAATACTTACTACGAAATAACAGATAAAATAAAACCTGATTAAAAATAAACAAGTCTTCAGCGACACTACAGCCGGAACCCAACAATTAAACCACAAGTCCAAGACTTGAGAATAAAACAACTACAACAACAAAAAACCTCATCGGCCACAACATGCCGGAATAACAATATAAACCACGAGCCACAACATGCTCGGGAAAAGAACTAAAACAGTAAGAAGTTATACACACAAGCACGACATACACATGTCGGCTACCAAAAGAATAAGCAATGTTTGCAAAACACCAAGTACTACCCAAGTAAAGTTGATATAACATAACCAACGTCCTCAACAAAAGAAACATTACTAAGTCAAAAACTACCTTCAAACTAATCACTAGCTTTCCGTCCTCACCGCAAACTACTAGACTGACTCGGATCTAAGGAAAAACATTTAAACAATAAACGGGGTGAGTCGAAACTCAATAAGTTATTAAATGCATCTACATGACATGGCATAATGCTCAAGCTGAAATCATAACATGGAAATCACATTTTTATACCACAACAAGCATGTATCATCACTATTGATATACAACTCATACAACTCACATATCACCTTAATTTAACACATAAGTACTTGTAATTAAAATCACGTTACAAAGGATATTGTTTCTCTTTTCGTCGCGTTGCTCCTGCAATATATGAAAACAACAAAACGTGGACCGATACTCATGTGGGATGTATCAGTATTCCATCGACTACACCAGCCAAAAACTAGCAAGCCAAAGTTGGACGTATTGTTGCAACAATGGGGCTACATCTCAATTGCGGCCAACAAAAGAGGGTGTGTGATAACCGACACGGCGACATATAGCGATCACAAACATTGATTTGTAAAGACTATAGGTCATCCCACCAAAACGTTAGTAACGACGACCCAACTGACTTACACAACACATAAGCAGGTTTTCTTACTCTACTCATGAAAATAACTGTCAAGTTCAAAAGTAGTGAAATTAACAAATAACATGTAGATTATATTATTCTACAATATGTGATAATCACACATAAAGTTCAAGGACTTTAAAACACAACATTATAGCTAATTCACAAGTCTCTAATTTACTAGTAACAATTACTCGGAGGACCAAAATCCATATCAAACGAACTCTAATTTTCGTAGGATTTAAACATGTTATTCGATAAGTGATACTCTAACTAAAAATCCATTTCTTAGAGTCTTTATAACACTTCTAAAAATCTGGGTATAATTGTTATATGCAAAATTGCCCAATTAAGTCTCTAACTTGTTCTTGAGTCAAATTCCATGGTTGAGTGCTCAACATCAACATGCAACATCATCCAAACCCCACACTTAACACATAACATGTTATACATCTCATCATATCATTCAAACATGGAATCATCAAGTAATCAAGGCATGCATGTACATTATATATCAATTATGCAGAAAATTTTTAAGCATATATAAGGGGGTTAGTAACTTACCTCAAATGCACAATCAAACCAAGGGAAACAAGATCAAAGTCTTGCTAAGTAGTCTCCTAGTCTTCCTCTACACATGCATGGTCTTGGATGACAAATTAAATGGTTGAAATGAAAGAACACTCACTACACACACTAATCTCACCTCTCAACACACACAGTAACTCTCTCAAGTGAACAAGGCTGAAATGGGGGAAATGAGGGTGAAATCTTTACTCCCTAAGGTGTTTTAAATGTGGTAGGGGGTGTTGACTGAGGTCAAAGGTCGTGGGAGTAAGTTGGTTCAAAATGTGTGTTAAGTTATAAGTGAAATACAATTTTTTGGGAAAGCAGAGTCACCATTCTAGTGACAGAGTGATCGCTCTAGGGCGAACCATCGCCTTGTTTCCAGAAAACAAAGCGATCGCTTAGGGTGTGATCGCTCTGTGCCTAGTTTTAAAAACTTTGATAAAATACTCCAAATCTACTCCAAAATGATACCACTTAATAAACAAGAAATTCTAAGATTAAAATACAACCCAAACATGGCAACTTATCAATATAGCATGTTATCAATGCAAATGCAATATTGTTCAAACATAATCAAGGCATGCATATGTGAAGGACAATATATATGTGAACCAAAACATGCATCAACAATATATCACACAATTGAGCCCATCAAGAATAATAAAACCCGGGGTATTACAATATATATATATATATATATATATATATAAGGGATTATTTAATGGTTACTGTTAGGTCCATGAGGGTGTGCTCAGAATATAGGCTAGAGGGGGGGTAAATAGCCTATATGACATTTATTAAAGATTTCATCAAATTTAAAGATTATGTTGAAAGATAGTGATGAAATAATTAATAAGAATAGGTCATCTTCCATGTTTAAGCGACATAGCCGATATAGTGGAATTAGCTGATGTGCATCAGTAGACTTTAAGGGCTGCTGGTAGGAAGAGATTGTTATACTTAGCTGGTAGAGAAGAATATAAGCAGCAGAAGAATAAACAGCATAAGTATAGCAATTAAGATTAAAGCGGCTGTAAACAAATAGGTACAAGTTTATCATAACAGGAAACTAAAATCTTGTTTTAGATGCATCAATTACTTTCCTCAATCCAGATTGTACAAGATATATAACATATATTATAGGAAAGATAAGTAAAGGCTGAATGTAATAAAATATGATTTATATTAAAATTCAGCAGAGGTTTGCACAAGGACAAACATGCTTAGTACATCAACCTAGACTCTCTAACCTAGCAATCTCTTAGGAAAGAAAAAGGAGAGATTAAGAAAGTGAAATTAAATTTATCGAAAATACATTGGAAGACGTAGTCAATATTCATTGAGTTGTCTTCCCGTAGTATCAACTCGATAAATTTGTTGTGAGAAGAAAATATTAGGTGTTGTTCAAATAACTTGTATTTGAACAACGAGTGCTAAGCACTCGGCCAAGTGTGATGACGACTCATTGCACAATCGATGACCCTTATAATATAGTATAAGTCCGCCGATATGAATGCAATATGGATTATTAGGCTCGGTTCTTCATCGAACATCTTCAAGCTTGATCGGTCTTCAATGACGAGCGGATGCTTGGTCTCTACCGTGGATTTGAAGTATAACAATTGAAGGGACCGAGTCTTTCGAAGGAAGAAAGAACTCAAATCAAGAACGAAGTTCTTGATCAAGCGAAGCTTTTCGCCTTAGGAATTTCTATTTCTCTCTCACGAAGTGTTTGTTCTTACACTTGTGTTTTCTCACACTAAGTGGTGTTGTAGATTTGAAGCACTAGGATCACCACACTATCACCACCACCTCCACCACTTTGAATGAGAGAATGAGAGTCTTCTTTATAGGCTGGAGAAGATAAAGTAGTCGTTGAAGCTTGGATGAGTTTTTGCCCGTTAGCGATCTGGATCATTAATGCATCAGAGTGCATTATGTAGACTGTTGGGCAAAGACCTTCATTTAAAGCTTTGTCTTGAAATCCGTCCAAAGAATACAGTGGATGAAAGAGACTTGACGAGCGGCCTGGATGTAGCGCTTGTGTTTGGCCTTATAAAAGAGGAAATATCTTCTAAATAATAGTGAAAGCACGCACATCGATGCGAATCTGACCGTCGGGAAGATCTTGTAACGGATCTATTTTTTGAATTGTAGCTTTGAGCAACGATCGATGTTTCTTTTGTGAATAATCGGCTTTCTTTGCGGTTGTGATGAAGGCAAGGTGATACTTGGATCTTGTCGATGTAAGGCTGCCGTGGTAAAGAATGCGATGAGACATGGGGTAGAGATGTCTGCTGGTGAGACATTGCTGGTATAGATGTCTGCTGGTGAGACATTGCTGGTAGAGATGTCTGCTGGCGCTAGTAAAGCTAATCCATATGAGTAGTCATATTTTCTTGGTAGGACAAAGACTCGGACATGTACAAAGACTTCCTAGTCTAATGACCTATGCATTGTTTCATCAAGTCGCCACACTAACCGGTATGCGGCTCTTTAACCACTTGGTGAAACATGCGTTGTAATGGGAACAAGCAAATCACTGTTGGAATATGCAAACATATGTATCTGCTGTTTCACGTGCATACTCCTAACAATTACTTTTTTTTAACCATCAATGGTTACTATCATTATCAACCATTGGATCAAAAATCAAAGGTTGAGATTTATTGCATTAAATGACTCACCTACTTGCATTAATTACATTTTCTAACTAATCATTAAATCTCAACCTTTTATTTTTAATCCAATAGTTAATAATAATAGTAACCATTGATAGTTAAAAATAACCATTAAATACTCTATATATATATATATATATATATATATATAAATAGGTGAAGTTGCATGTAAGATTAACACGACCACCCTTTTGCTAAAGCTGTATCATGAAGATGCCAAGTAGAATTCACCTTCTCACCTTCCACCGTTCAACCTATTAGCTATTAATAATATATATTAACTATAATTATGATAAAATGTATTATATAGCAGTAGATTACTTAATCTAAGGCTCCGTTTGTTTCACGGAAAATGATTTCCGAAAAATATTTTCTTTATTTTTCGGTGTTTGGTAACATTTGAAAAATGTAGTCAATGTAAGATGTTTTACAAGTCAACGGAAAATGAAGCCTTCTTTTCAGGAAAATGACTTACGGATTCAATTTTCATAAGTCATTTTTTAAAACTTGTTCATTCCATTTTTCTCCTAATATTACCTTTGCACATTTGGATGTGCTATATTCATTTCTAACTTTCCATTCAAGAAAAATAATCGTAATATTTTACTGTAATATTTTGAAGTGATTCTATGAACAAAGTTTTATTTATATACTTTTTGTTGATATTGTCAAGATTTATGGAAACTTTTATAACATTGAAAAATATATTTATGTTCGTCCCAAAATAAATGTTTACTTTTATTCACAACCACAAATAAAAGTAAATATTCATTTTGAGACGATAAAATACAATAATATTACAGATTCAAGTAGTTGAATTTCAAAAATATTTTAACTTAATATTTCAATTAGAAATACTAAGATAGAGTGAACATGTTATATATATCCTGTTTGAAATTCTTTAGTGCGTTGATTTAAAATTTTAAATTATTTTTTTAATACTTTAATTTTTAAAGATAGTATTACACGGAATAAAATAATTGGTTGAAGAGTACATGAAGCTTCTGGTATAATGTTTAAGATCATAGAATTTTTAATTTGAGTCTGGAATTGGAGCCTAATATCACCTTTGCACTACTTAATTTTAATAAATATCCCCTTCGTCCTAAAATAAGTGTCTATTATTTCATTTCGGGACGTCTCACAACAATTATCTCTTTCTTTCTTTTTTCTTTTTTTTTGAAATGTGTTTTCAAATCAATTATCAATTATGTTATTATTATTTGTGAGATTGAAAAGTAGATGAACCCCCATTGATTTAATACCACTAGTGATAATTGGGGTTACTAAAGAAATTATTTCAAGTAAAAAACTTTTTTAAAAATAAATGTATATTCAATAGGAGACACTAATTTTAGGACAAAGAAAATATAACTTTTTATATGTATTTATGTTTTCTGTAAAAATTTCATATGTTTGTAAACACTAGAAAATGTTTTCCGACATATTTTCAAAAGATTTACCAAACGCCTAAAAATAAAACCTTTTCATTTTATAGAAGCTATTTTCTAGAAATTATTTTCCGAAAATTATTTTTCTTGAAACAAAGCCTAGTAGTCTTCTTCTTTTTTTTTTTTTTCTCTACTCACACACACACACATGCACGCACGTGCGCTCTAGAGATAAATCCTAGGGAGAAAGCCTTCCTCTAACTCCTAAGGGATCGAACCCATAACCTCACAATGCACGTGGCCAGAGATAAATTCTAGATAAATGCAGAAAGCTCTAACTCCAGCTGACGAACCCATACCCTCCATCGAAGGCGCTGACAGCAAATCCCCATGTGCCTGCAGTCTTCTTCTGAATACAACAACAGAAGAACTTGAGCTATTGGAAGGAGATGAAAAGCCGCAAACAGTTTCAACTTTTAATCTAAAAATAATTGGACAACCCCTCTTCTCCCGTCTTTGAAAATCCCAATACCTTTCAAATTCATCGGAGAGATCGCACTGCGCCGACGTTACGAAAATGACACGAAATCGGATGAGCCGATGATGGGTATCCTACAATCGCAGCAATAGCAGATTCAGTTCCTCAATTTCTCTCTCTATGCAACTCTTTCATTTCCCAACTGTGAGTCCTCCAACTCACATTCGATTGCTCATCACAAAACCCACCAGCCCACTACAAAACCCACGGCAACTCTACAATTGCTGCGAATCGAAGATTTAGTTCCCCGATTTCTTTTTCTCTCTGTTCAAAGAAGACAACTACAAACCCACCAGTCTATTTTTCGAAGAAGACCAACAAAATCCACGTATCTACAATCTAGATTCAGTTCCTTTCACCCTCGATTCTCTGTAAGTCCTCCTCCAATTGTATTTGATCGTGTTCATATTTTATTGTATCTGATGATTTCTTTGTGATTGATTTATGTATGATTTTAAATTTCTTTGTGACGATTTCTTTCTCTCTGTCTCGGTACATCTTAAAGATTACAAGATGAGAGTTGTTCTTACTAATAATTTTGTTTGGTTTTGTTTTTGGATGACATATCTTTTGAATAACAGTCTTTCTCAATTGAAATTAAGGTACTATTATTATTAAATCATTCAACTTCAACATACAATCTTTTCTTTTGCAACCTGTTAATCTTTTTTGATTTGTTGAAATAATTGTTTTATAGAAAGAATTTGATCTACTATTTGAGAGAGTCAAGTTTGTGGACTTGCATGGAGGGCAAAATCAGTTGTAGTAAAACTCCCCAGCTCCTCTCTGTCCACATTGCTAAGCATCTCCTCAACTCTGT